>OY728159.1:889879381-891129381 GCA_963277665.1 Viscum album | reverse complement strand
TAATAAACTTACTATAAATATACAAAAGAACCCCAAGTGGTTAATTATTAATATATATAACCTTATCTATGTCATTTATCCAAACATTAGATTTTTAGAAATATAATATTAATTAATAATATAATATTTTTAAAAAAACTATTTTATGTCAATTTTGACACTATTTGGTAATTGATTTTTGTGAAAATAATAACAGCATGATTAGTTGGAACAAATTTAATTTAATAAATACTATCATGTCATATTAACCTAGAAAAATAGTTTAATTCATAGGGTATTTATAATATCAATTATGTTAAAATTTCGTTAATACGGTAATTACGTCATCATCATTGTGTCATAAATAAATTAAATTATTTAATGTATATAAATTATAAATAAAATACCATTATGTAAGAAATATTTTTATCTTTATAATTAATATTTATAGTCAAATTTATCTTATGTATAACCCTATATTAAAAATGTTTTAGTTATTAAACACTGATTTTAACACTTTTAACTCTTCTTTGAATTAAATAATAATAAAAGTCCTAATCTAATCCAAGTGGACCTAAAGGGTAATATTTCATTCCTAAGGTTGTTTTTGGTCAAATAACGCTTATCCAATATAATTAGGACATGTGTTAGTGTAATAATAACATCATTTTTACCCTTAATTACCCTGTTTACTTTTAACCGTGGTAAATAAAAGTAAAAAGTTACTATTCACTAAAAATTATTTTTATCTTAATAAACCACATTTTACTCCTTAATATTAACTGTTTCTCTCGGATTTTCAAAATTCAACTCAAAAAAGGGGTAAAATTATGTTTTATGTACAATTGCAAATGCTCCTAGGAGGTGGGTAAAAGACGGTAAAAAGTTCAATAAAATTTTTATATATCTAAAATTATTATAAAATGACTCCAATGAATTACATTGAACTTATATAAGTATTATGAATCTATTTTGACCTAAAATAAATTTAAATAAAATAAATGATTATTTAAATAAAAAGTCGGTTTTAACCAATAACTCAGTGTTTTCACTATTCATCAAAAATTGAAAGTTTTCAGAAAAATACCAAAAATTCACCCTACGCTAATTTTGGTATTCTGAATCCAAAAATGTATTCCATTTTGAAAGATAAAATTTATAAAATTTCAAAAAGTGGGTATTATTGTTCATAATGGCTAGTTTATATAATATTTTAATAACATATCGTTGTTTAGTGAAACCCGGTATTGCGTACTACACATGCTGTCGAGGAAGGTCGTGAATGCATGTAATGAAAGCCAAGTCAGGGATGCGTGTAGTGCAAGCTCCATTTGGTGTTGTGTATAATATAATCAAAACTTATTTCATTTATACATTAGAAAAAATCTATACTTAATATTCCGTAGAATAATTTCTAGAAAACAAACTTGAAATTGTGTGTAACACGAGCCAAGAATAGTGTTGTGTATACTGAAAGCTAATACGGTGTTGCGTATAGTACAAGCTATTCTTGGTGTAGTGTACAATAAAAGACATCAAAAAATTAAAAAGAATATATCTCATAAAATCTTGGGTTGTTACAGATCTTCTTCTCATTTTCTGAATGAGGTACGTTTGACTTTATACTAAAAATTTGAAAGGAATATTTCTTTTAACGTGTACGACATGAACAATAATTCTCACTGTCATGACCACATAATTATTTAAAGCTTAAATTACAAGTTTCAAAGGTTCTCTTAATATAAAATTATTTATTTGATATTTTGGAAACTTTTAGATTTCAAATAGTTTTTTTCAAAGTGTAATGTTTTTTCCTCAAGAATTTTTTTCATGATATTTTAATGGTATTAATATTAATTAATGACAAGAAACATTTATTATACTTGTGATCTAATATGTATATGATTCAATGATACCATCATTATACTTTATCCATATATTTTATAATTATGATAATTTGTTTTTTTAAACCTGTTTCATTTCAAAAGCTTATTTTTATGAAACATGCTACTTTTACACAGGTTCTATTTATGGAACCCATTTCTTTTCTACGAGTTATGCTTATAAAACCCATTATTTTTAGTGGGTTTTGATATGATGAAATTTTTATGAAACCCATTTCCTTTGTTTGGGTAATTATATTATGAATATTTTATGATCTTATGGAAAACATGTGTATGATTTTCATTATGTGATGGGTGTTCCTGGAATTATATAACCCTCTAATAAATTTGGTAATGATTAATGTTATATGATCTCAAAGGTTACATGGTAGGTTATCCCAATCCCCAAAAATGGTACACAGGTGGTTATCGCTATCATAAAATATGGTTAATGGGAGGTTATCCCAAGACCAAAATAGGGTACATGGGAGGTTATCCCATGCTCGAAGAAAGGTACATGGGTGGTTATCCCAATCCTAACATGTAATAAATGTCTTGATGGGTAACATTGATATAGTATTTTTTATTCTTATGTGTATTCCAAAAATATATTTCTTATTGTAATTTTATGTTCCTATGGATCATGTTATTTAATTCTATTATATCTCATGTCTTATGAACTACTTACATTTATCCCAAGACTCAAGATTATGATATTTGTTTTGCAGGCTATGGTTTTCAAATGTGGAAATCATGTTCTCATTCCCTTATGCTCATGTTATGACTATGAGATCATTGATATCTCCCTTTTTTACCCTTACTGAGCATATAATCTCACCATTTCTTATGTTTCCTTTCCCTAGGTTATGAAGAAATTTATTATATATGATATTTCAAAGAAGGGTACTAGTTATGAATAACATAGTGGGAGATGAAGCAGTTTAAAAATGAGCCTGCTGTTTATGTATCTAAATTTCTAAAGACATGAAAATGTTACAGTCTTCATGCATGTTTTTATAAAATTAAAAGAATATTGATCTATTAATATTTAAAATATATATATATATATATATATGAAAATATTGGGTTTCAATAGTTGGTATCTAATGATAGGTTTTGTTAACCTTTGGAACAAGGATGAGAAAACTTTAGTAATAACCCTAGGATAAGTGAAAGGATTACACTGAGTGTAATAAAATTTCCTTTAATTTTGGTGAGGGATAGAGTGAGTGGTTTATAAGAAATAACATTTGTAACTAGATATTATAATATGATGTGTCTCTAGAACATTTGTTTGTAGGGGTAATAAACCTGAAAAGGTTGCATTGGGATTTTACTTGATCTTCACCTGGTACACAACAATGGGCCTTACTGCAAACCTAGTTTTACACTCCTAGGGGATATGTTTTTGAAATTCTTAAACTATTTATGAACCATCATTAAGTATTTGAATAATAATCATGGATGTACTAGGTAAAACTTAAGATTTCATAGATTGAAAATAAGGTTTCATTATTTAGATATTTTATAAATGATTTTGCATGATTATGTGGTTCAACACTATGATTGTTGTTTCTCACACTATGCAATTTGGTTTTAATCAATGGTTTGAGATTTAAAGAACCATGTTAATGGTGAATGTTATAGATAATGATAAGATTTTCCTCTTGATAAACCAAATATTATAGGATATAGAATAAAAATCAAATTGTTATGATAACACAATGTTCTCAAGATATGAATCGTGCTTATATGGACCATGCCTTAAACATTACATAATATTGAAATAAATGAATAATTCACATTCAGGAACTTTTCAAGTTTAGAGTTTTAGAGAATTAGGACATAACTATTTCATCTCAAAAGATTGAAAAACTGACACTTCTATACAGTTCCCATTTTTTTATAAAATTAAAACTCTTGAAAAAAACAGTCATGTCAATTTCCATGTTTTAGATAGCATGACTTTTCCCTGATCTCATCTTTGACCCTATTCATCTTTAAGTCCTGTGAAAACATTTCAAAACTTGGGATGATCATAAAAAGCTTAGTAAGGGTTAAAAAACTAAGAAAGAAAACATTTTTTCATAAATACATAAAAAACATGAACTATTTTACTTACCTCATGAAATCATATGATTTTATGAATAACATATAGAAATCCTAAATCATAAAAGTAACTTGTGGCATCCATAACATACTTATATTGTAGCTATCACAGTTACATAGGAAGTTATTCCGGAATACCCATCATAGTATATTCCCTAAATCTATTAGGAGAAACATTCATGTTTACCTCTTTCATGTTACCCAATGCATTGGAGAGCTATCTCGGGCTCACCCACCCTAGGTTTATCATGGAACCAACTGTATACATAAGCAATGCCCAATAACCATAACATAATCATAACAAATTGTTGAAATAGTGGGTGCCCTAGACCCAACTATTATTTGCTTTTGATTACCATATCGTGTATACAGTATGGTATGCATGATGTCATCTTACCATTATAGTGTAGACTTTTCTGCATCCACTATTGAAATGGTAATGTCCAAAGATTAATTGTTGTATCGAAAGGTTATAGAAGTTCCCAGGCTATAATGAGAACCTCTAGATACTATGACATTAATCTTAAATATATATGTTTTATGGTCTAGATACATCTTACTAATTGGACATAGTAGATGTCTGACCATCAGGTGCTGGGGACTCATAAGCATTGAGACTTCTTCTCATGAAGTTCACACTTGGTGATCTCTAGTAGTGAGATCATGAGGACTGACCCGCCAATAAGAACACCACATGTTTCAGGTGTCATTGGATGTTCCTATCTACGATCGTGTGTAATGGTCTCCTGACTTTAGATCATTACCAATGTATGTCATTTGATCGCGTACTTTGATGCAAGACGAAAACCATGGCAATGAAGTCGTGGCAAGGTAGTTTGTGTCGGGTGCGTCATTGGTGGCATGTCATTGGTTGAATGGTCAAGAAAGGATTTGTCGCTTCCAGGTTATGGAAGTAATATATCTCTGGCCATGTTGATATGGATGGCAGTACCTTTATAAGACCATGGCCATGGCAGTCGAGGGTAAATCCATCCAGTTACATCAACAAACAATAAAGCAAGAAAAGGGCGATGACATGAGAGTGCGTCCTGCTTTATGAGATATTATAGACAAAGAGATTATATTACACAGTGCGTGTTCGTAGGTTGGTTGTCGCTGCTGTGACAATCCTTATTTCTTCAGGGGCCATGATGGGTTGCTAGATCCCTCTCTTGGTTTGTGAATATTATTCACGGCTGTCGAAATAAGGGCCTAGAGGGTCACACACAATAGCGTATTCAAGAATCTGCCCTATTCAGTTGAATAGGAGTATTGGACATAGTGGGCCCCGCCACAGGGGTCCGGGAATTGTCCAAAGTTAAACGATCACCAATGCGATAAATAAATTCATATTATTCGAGTTTTGAATAATGAGTATTGAATTTATTTATTAAATGTATTTACGAGTTTTAAGTAAATACATGAAAAAATGTTAATTGATGAATATTAAATTATTCAAGGTTCAATTAATATTTATGGGAGCGATGAGTCGGGTTAATGACTTAATTATTATCATGTAATATATTTTAATATATTACAAGTAAATGATAATAATATTTATGGCTCAGTTTAGTAGTCATAAAATGTCGTTAATAGTGCGTTAAGTATTCGGGGTTGGCAAGGCGATACCGGGTATTTTAATTGAGCACTATAAATATAAGAGGAGGGGACTTTGCCAAATACTATTCATGGAGTTTATCTCTCCTCTCCTCTCTCCCACATTCTAGAGAGAGATGCTCTGGATCCATAGAGCTCGGATGGAGCTCTCTCTCAGGCATCGCTAGCGAAGCGATGCGGTGGTCATTGGAGCGTTGAAGGCATCGTCGTGAATCCGCACTAGCACCCGGATTACGACGAACGGCGCTCCCGCAGATTCCCTGAAGCGTGTGTGGACGATCTAGAGGAATTCGGCTTCGGATTCTTCGAGCAGCGATCACCAACGACGAGCAGACGTCGTGTGCGGTTTTGGATTCAAACCAGGTATTTTACGGTTTAATTTTGTGCTTAAAATCCTCAACGCGTGGTCCTCGGCTTTGACCGGGCTGCTCTTCACCGACGTCGACAAGTTTTCATCGATCGTCGGTGGAAAAAATTTAAAAACCCACCTATTTGGGGCTTCCGCTGTACGCCCGGTTCCAACACAAATAACATAAGTATAAAGGAAAGATAATATTACAAAATTGTAATAACAATATATCATTTCAAGATATTGAAATAATAAATCCATTATCAAAATCATTTTCAATACCAAAATACGTAAAAAGAGTATATGGTATTTATTTTTCCTTTTAAAAACATTTTTGGCTTGTTAAGGAAGCCAAAGATCGAATAATACTCGCGGCGGTAGAAAGGTCTTTGTCACCGCTTACGTTAAAAAACATTCTTTTTTTTCATTCAGTAAAACGCTTTGTATAAAAAGATTCCCTTTGACTGAAATGAAAATTCAAAGGGTTTTATACATTGTATAAAATAAATTCGTTTATAAAACTAAAAAATCCTCAATGAAAGGAGATTGAGATGAAGTCCCTTACCTCGTGTCCGACTTGCCTCGATCGTTCTTTAATCTCCTGAATAATAAACTAAAGTTAATTTATACTTGCTTAAGATCCTTTTTCAAGTTTATTATTCATTTTATATCACTTATTACCATGTTATAAACATTATTTAATCATTTAAGTTAATAATGTTTGTTTTGTCAATATTTTGTACTTGAGTAAAAAATGAACACCTTATATTTACAAGTTGTACATGTGGTCAACAGTCTATTATATCCAGAATGATATTCATTATATCCAGAATTGTATTCATTATTTATATATAATATATATCATATATATCCTATATATACATGTATTTATAACAGTACATAACATTTGTAGGTAAGAAATGAATTGCACCATTCATGGAGACGGTAAGTCGTACGTACGCATGAACGCAAATTTCATTTCTATTTCATACTTTAATGGAATTTAAAACATAATTATTCATAGTTATATTAAAATTATAGTATAATATCATACATAATATCATTAACTCTATCCTTTATACGTCCCACATATGGCATGAATGAGTCATATCACTTTGAGGGGGCGGTAGTCCGCACTTCCTCAAATGAAATTATCGCATTTACCCATAATGGAAACCATAAAGGTATGCTATAAAAGAAAAATAAAGACGCAAAAATAAAACATAAAAATAATATATATAATATATAAATATATTTTCATCTTAATGGCTACCATGATAGGTGGTAGGAGATAATCTAACAATTATCGTCTCGTGAGGCGTTAGTTTTCCATCCACAGAAACAGTATGTTCTTCACCAATTAGATGGAGGTGTGTGTAAGTCTAGTTAGAATAATTCTCATAACAACATCCTAGTATATTTAGGATATTGTTGTTGTTATAAAATAAAGGAATAAAAATATTTTAGGGGTTGGAGAAGTAAAATAAAACAAAATAAAACAAAATAATTTAAGAGAAACTGTTACCTTTAATTTGGGTAACTTCCTTTGGTTTGAACCAAAAGGAATTCTTGAAGTGCCTTCTACTTAAGATAAGGCTTCTAGGTGGAGGAGAGGGATGTAGGGATCTTAATTGGGTATATGTTGGATGATCTAAAAGTCTTGAGAGGTTTTGAGGAATTGGTTATAAATGGTCTCCTTTTATAAGGGGGGAGGGGCTCTTTAGGAAAGTGTGAAAATATTTATTTATTATATAATGATATTCAGTTTATAAAGGTCCAAAAATCATTAGAGTCGAAGATAAGATGACTCATGGTTGAAATAAAATCATCCAATAATAATTGGACAGGTTTTGGATGTTATTTTAATATTTATAATCTTATTTAATTAAATGATTTATTAATGAGGTAAACACTCCATCATTATTGTGTCATAAATAATTTAATTTATTCGATGTCTAAAAATTATAAAAAAAATACCATGATTTAGGAAATCTTTTTAGATTTCCAATTAATATTTATACTCTAAAATATAACTTATATAACACCATGTAAAAATTAATTTACAAAGAGATATTTGTTTATGTTATTTTTGTCTTTACTTTAAATTAATTAATCTAAAATGTCATTATCATTCATAAATGGCTCCATGGGGTCCCAAAATCGACCCAAATATTCCCATGGTCGTCCATTACTCACCAAATAAGGTTAGGACAAGTGTTAGGGTAATTATGTATTATTATAATATTCTTTTTACCTTGAATTACCCTACTGACATTTAATAGTGGTAAATAAAAGTCAAAAGTTACTATTCACCAAAAATTATTTTCATCTTATTGAACCAAATTTTACTTACTAATAACAACCATTTATGTTGGATTTTAAAAATTAAATTCACAAAAGTGGTAAATTTTCATTTAAATGAAAAAGTCAGTTTTTTTAACTACTACAAAGTGGTTTCACTATTCATCAAAAATTGAAGTTTTTTAGAAAAATACCAAAACATTCAGCCTAAGATATATTTGATATTATGAATTCAAAAATGATTTATATTTTACCAAATTATAAACATAAAATTTGCATTAATTAATTGAAAATTAATTCTCATTGTTGAAACAAATAGTGTGTTTTTAAGAAACAATAACTATCAAAAGATTGACACTAGTTTATGTCAAATTTCAAAGTGAAATTAATTCCAATTACCAAAATTGTACTAAATGGTAAAAATATATTCTAATTACACTTTAAAACCAATTAAAAACATAATTTAACCATATAAATAAATTATATTAAAACGTAGTTTTGAATTAAAATACAATATTTTCACTATTTATAAAAAAATAAACTTTATCAGAAAAATACCAAAAATTTACACAAAGTAAATTTTGATGTCCCCATTCTAAATAAAGATTTTATTTGGTCAAATAGAATGTATTAAAGTGACCAAAACTATATTTAAAGAGGGTTTTCCATTAAAAGGCGGTAAATCGATCGTTTAATGTAAATTATGCTTAAAATTAGATTCACTCACATTTTAAGCCTCTAACTTTTTATTGGATAAATATAAATTAATTTAACAAACATGTATAATAATATTATATTTATCTTTGTTCATTACCACAAATACAACATCTAGGAGTTAACTACCATTTAAAATAATAATATTATATTATTAGTGTGCAACGTAAGATTTCAAAGAAACTAGTTGTTGCATATCGGGTACGCTATCGAACATAGAAACCCCTTTAAAGTAAAATTTATTTTTAATTCACAAATATTAATAAATATGAAATTTGTCTTATTCTTCATTTACCTAGGATGTTACATCCTTCCCCCATTTTGGGAATTGCGTCCTCGTAATTTTACTTATCAAAATAAGTGGGGGTATTTATCCCTCATAGCATTTTTAGATTCCCAAATTGTCTCTTCAATCATATGGTTTTTTCACAAAACCTTTACCTGGTGAATTACCTTATTCCAAAACACTTACTCTCTATGGTCAAGAATCTGGACTAGTTTTTCTTCATAAGAGATATTCTCTTCCAACTGAAATACCTCTGGACTCAAAACATGAGATGGATTTGGCATATACTCTCTCAACATAGAAACATGAAAAACATTGTGTACCTGGGATAAACTTGGAGGTAAAGACACTCTATATGAAACTGATTCAACTTTATCCAGGATTTCATAAGGTCCAATGAACCTCGGACTCTACTTTCCCTTCTTACCGAAACGCATCACACTTTTCCATGGAGAAACTTTGAGAAAGACATAATCACCTACCTAAAAAGAAAGATCCTTCCTCCGGTTATCTGCATAACTTTTCTATCAGCTCTGAACTGTTCTCATGTGCTTCTAAATCAACTGAACTTTCTCTTCCATCTCTTCTACCAATTCTAGTCCCATCAACTTCATTTCACCTACTTCATCCCAAAAAAGCTAGAGTTTGACAATTCTTTCCATAAAATGCCTCAAATGGATCCATCTGTATACTGGAATTAAAACTGTTATTATATTAAAATTCAACCAAAGAAAGATGTTTGTCCTAGCTTCCCTGATAATCTATCATGCAAGCATGTAACATATCCTCCAATGTATGAATTATTTGTTCTGATTTCCAACTGATTGAGGATGAAAAGTTGTACTAAAATTTAATTCAGTACCCAACGACTTCTGAAGGCCTTTCAAAAAGATAGAAGTAAACTTGGGATCATGATCAGATACAATGTAGAGGGAAACTCCATGAAACCTGACTATCTCTTTAACATACAACCGAGCAAGTTGATCTAGAGACAAAGTATCTTGAATTGGAAGGAAATGGGCAGATTTAGACAATCGTTAAACTATAACCCAGATTGCATTATTACCTCGATATGTCTTCAGTAATACCACAACAAAGTCCATGGATATATTTTTCCATTTTCACTATGGCACTGGTAGTGGCTGAAGCATCCCTTTCGGTAATTGCTTCTCTACTTTAACCTGTTGACAAGTCAAACCCTTCACAGTAAAATCAGCAATATCTCTTTTTATTCCATCCCACCAGTAATACTCCCGAATATCTCTATACATCTTAGTACTACCAGGATGAACTGAAAACGGAGAACTATGAGCTTTACATAACAACTCATTCTTAAACTGTGAATCACATGGCACACATAATCTCTTCCCAAACCTCAAAACACAATCATTATCAATGTTAAAATCAGGAAACTTACCCTTCTAAACCAACTCTACCTTTTTCTGTAACTCACTATCTTCTTTCTGCACTTGCTTTATTCTGTTTCATAGAGATGATTTCACTGACACCTAAAACAAATCAGAAGAATTTCCAGCACCATCAACTTCTATGCCAAAGTTCATCAAATCAAAAACCAAAAGATCGCATTCCAAACGCAACATGGTTAATGAATCATTACTTTTTTTACTCAAAGCATCATCCACTTTATTTGATTTTCCCGGATGGTAATGGATCATGCAATCATAATCCTTGATTAATTCAATCCATCTCCTCTGTCTCATGTTTAATTATTTTTGAGTGAATATATACTTTAAACTTTTTTGATCATTATATATTTCACATTTTACTCCATACAAATGATACCTCCAAATTTTGAAAGCAAAAACAACAGAAGCTAATTCTAAATCATGTGTAGGGTAATTTAACTCATTAGGTTTCAACTGACATGAAGCATAAGCAATTACCTGATCATTCTGCATTAGGACACTACCAAGTCCTTTCAATGAAGCATCACTATAGATAAAAACTCACCATTTCTGGATGGCAGTGCCAAAACTGGAGCATTCACCAATATTCTTTTCAATTCCGAAAAATAATCATCACATTCTTTTGTCCAAATGAACTTAACACCTTTTCGAGTTAACTTAGTCATTGGACTAAATAACCGTGAAACATTTTCAACAAACCTCCGGTAATAACCTGCCAACACTACTGGAAATCTTACCTTTCCCAATGCTTCTATACCAATGGTTTGTAAAAACTGTTGGTATAGGTCCCCTTTCCCAATGGTTTGTCCAAACCGTTGGGAAATCCCACTTTGAGGCCACCTTTCCCAATGGTTTTGGAAAACCGTTGGGAAAGGGTATGGCTTTTCCAACGGTTTGGCCAAACCATTGGGAAAATTCCACTTTGTGGCCACCTTTCCCAATGGTTTGGCCAAACCATTGAGAAAGCCATACCCTTTCCCAACGGTTTCCAAAACCATTGGGAAAAGTCCATTTTGTGGACACCTTTCCCAACGGTTT
Source organism: Viscum album (assembly GCA_963277665.1). NCBI lineage: Eukaryota > Viridiplantae > Streptophyta > Magnoliopsida > Santalales > Viscaceae > Viscum > Viscum album. The sequence goes on along the minus strand of OY728159.1, from coordinate 891,117,678 downwards.
GGCCAAACCATTGGGAAAGGGTATCCCTATCCCAACGTTTTTCCAAAACCATTGGGAAAGGTCCCCCATATATCAACCTTCCCCCAGAATTGAATCTAGAATCTGGACCTACACCAATGGTTGTCAAAAACGTTAATATAGGTCTATACCAACGGTTTTGACAACCGTTGGTATAGGTCCTTTGAATTTTTATCAGATCTTATTATCGAGAACATTATATAAATCAAAATTTAAAATAATTATGAGAATACATATATATATTTATGTAATTTTGTTTACAAAATTTATGTTAGGTTAGTGGTTAAGTCATTCAATGATAAACTAGGGGTCCTGGGATCAAACCCCAGTGAATGTTTTTTTTTAAATACATATACCAACGGTTCCATAACCGTTGGTATAGATTTTCATATTACTTATACCAACGGTTTCCAAAACTATTGGTATAGGTCTATACCAATGGTTTTCCCAAAATCGTTGGTATAGACCTATCCCAACGGCTTACTTGGCAATGGTTCTCCAAACCATTGGTATAGGATCTACCAACGGTTTAGAGGCCTATACCAACGGTTCCAAACCGTTGGTATAGGTTAGTTTTCCATTAGTGAAAACCAAGAAAACTACGAATCTCAGTTATATTTGTGGGTCTTGGCCATTCTTCAACAACTTTTTTTTAGCAGTATCAACCATTATGCCATTTTTTGTAAACAATGTAACCAAGGAAAGAAATTTTTTGTAACCAAAACTCACACTTTCTGAATTTCCCATAAAGTTTATTTTCTTTTAAGGTTTGAAATAAAACTCTTAAATGAATTTCATGTTCCTCTTTACTTTTGGAATAAACCAAAATATCATCAATGAACACAACCACAAACTTATCAAAGAACTCATGGAAAATTCTATTCATAAGATCCATGAATACAGTAGGTGCATTGGTTAACCCAAAAGGCATAACTAAAAATTCATAATGGCCATATCTAGTACAAAACGCGGTCTTCAGAATTTCATCTTCCTTTAGTTTCAACTGATGGTACCCCAATCTCAAGTCAATCTTCGAAAAATAATGAGCTCCCTAGAGCTGATCAAAAAAATCATTGATATGAGGCAAAGGATACTTGTTCTTAACAGTGATGTTATTCAATGATCTATAATCAATGCAAATTCTCATTGAACTATCTTTATTTTTAACAAAAAAGACCGGAGCACCCCATGGTGATGTGCTAGGTCAAATGAAACCTTTATCTAATAACTCCTGCAATTGCTTCTTTAACTCTAAAAGTTCAATTTGAGCCATTTGATAAGGGGGTTTTGAAATTGGCTTAGAATCAGGAACTAAGTCAATGGTAAATTCAACTTCTCGATCAGGTATAATACTGGGCAACTCATTAGGAAAAACATCAAGGTACTCATTTACCATTGGCACATCATAAATCTGAATAGTTCCTTTATTTTCAACAATATGTGCAAGGTAACATTCATTTCCATCTTTTACTAGTTTCTCAGCTTCCTAATATGTTATCAAAAGAAAAGGTTCATTCTTGTATACAAACTGAAAATCATTCTAAAAATAAACCTCTTTAGCTCTTCAGCCAATATTAGCATGATAAACAGAAATTAAATCCTTACCCAAAATAAAATCAAACTCTACTAGAGGCAAAACAATAAGGTTTGAAGGTAGAATCTTTCCGCACACGAGGACAGGAATGTTCTTATGTTTTCTTTTTGTCTCAACATTTCTTCTAGGTGTTTTTACTGTTATTTCTATATTCATATCTTGAGATGGAATCCCCAATTGACCAGAAAACTTCTCATAAATAAAAGAGTGTGTAGACCCTGAATCAAACAACACATTGGAATAATCTGAAAAAACAAACAGTGTACATGATACAACTTCATTTGATGGTCCATCATCTACTGAAGTAGTTGAAAAGGAATTTACCACCCCTTTCTGCTTGTAGTCTGGCAACTTTCCCTCAGTTGATTTCTTTGTTGAACACTCATTTTTATAATGACCCATTTCATTGCACTTAAAACATTTTACTGATGGTAAATCAGATTTTGTCTTACCATTACCCTGATATTTTTCAGTGAAATTATGAGCCTTATGTCCCATTTTACCACATCGGTAGCACTTACCAGAATTCAAAATACATTCCCCATCATGATTTTTACCACAATTTTCAGAAACTGTAAACTTAAGTTTCTTACCATCAGAATTTTTTGAAGAGTTCTTCCCTTTCACATGCCACCTCGACCTCTTATTCTGTTGTTTTTCAAAGAACACCTGATCATCATCAAACATCATTTCCACCTTATCCACATAATGAACAAGTTTTTCATAACTTTTGAACTCATGAGAAGCTAAATCCCTTCGATACTTTGTCTTTAATCCTAAGTAAAAATGGTTGATTTTACTATCAAGATATCGTATGAAATTTAGAGCATACCTTGCCAGTCGAGTGAATTTTACTTCATAAGTAGCAACTGAGTCATCCTCCTGCCTCAATTCTAGGAATTGTTTTCCTATTCTAAGATGAACCACCTTAGGAAAATATTTCTCAAGAAACATACCTTTGAATTCATCCCAATCGAGAGAATCAATCTCCTCACTATACCTGATATTTTTCGCCATCGACCACCACTTATCAGCTTCACCTTCAAAAAGGTAAACAGTGAGACTAACCTTTTGATGTTCTAAACACCCCATGACATCAAAAATCTTCTCCAATGCTTTAATCCACCCTTCATCTAGCAGAGGGTCAGATTATCCTCTGAATGATGGGGGATGTTGCCTCGTGAAATGCTCTACTACTGAAATGTTTCTCTGTGGTTGATCTAGCTAATCTCATGCATGGATACCACCACCATTTATAGCCTGATTCAATTGTCCCATCACTGCAACAAACTATTCAGTTCTGATTTCGACCATCTCTGGTTGCTAATTTGGAAGGTTTTCTTCCTCTTGATGTCGTCCCAACATATCTACCCTATTTCCTCTATGGAAACCCATTCTGAACATAGAAATATCTTAGGCGAAGCAACATGGTAATCTGTAAATGCTATATCATTTCAATATTTCCATAAATTAATTTATGGAAATTTATTTAACAATACCCTAACTCCTAAAGTTTTCTAAACTGGCCTCTGATACCAACTATAAAGATCTGACCTTAAACATTACATAATATTGAATTAAATGAATAATTCACATTAAGGATATTTTCAGGTTTAGAGTTTTAGATAATTAGGACATAACAATCACATCTCAAAAGATTTCAAAGTAGACACTTATACACAGTTTCCATTTTTTATAAAATAAAAACTCTTGAAAAAAAGAGTCATGTCTAGTTCCATGTTTTAGATAGCCTGACTTTTCCTTGATCCCATCCTTGACCCTATTCATCTTTATGTCCTGTGAAAACATTCCAAAACTTGGGATGAGCATAAAAATCTCAGTAAGGGTTATAAAACGAAGAAAGAAAAAATTTGTTCATAAATACATACAAAGCATGAACTCTTTTACTTACCTCAAGAAATTATAAGATTTTATAAATAACATATAGAAATCTTAAATCATAAAGGTAACTTTTGGCATCCATAACATAGTTATATTGTAGCTATCATAGCTACATAGGGAGTTACTTTGGAATACCCATCAAAGTATATTCCCTAAATCTCTTAGGAGAAACATTCAAATTTACCTCCATCACGTTACCCAATGAATTGGAGATCTATCTTGGGCTCACCCACCCTAGGTTTATCAAAGAACCACCCGTATACGTAAACAATTCCCATAAACCATAACATAATCATAACACATAACATAAGTATAAAGGAAATATAACATTCCCACATTGTAATAACAATATATCATTTCAATATATTGAAATAATAAATTCATTCTAAAAAACATTTACAATAACAAAATATGTAAAAAGAGTATATGGTATTTATTTTTCCTTTTAAAAACATTTTGTCTTGTTAAGGAAGCCAAAGATCAAATAATACTCGCGACGGTGGAAATGTAACGCCCCGACCCCAGCTACCCAGAGTCGGTGCATTACTTCGTAACATTGGCATGATCACAAGAAGATCAAATCTCGAAATACCGATTGGTTTAGTAGCCTTGGAAACACTAGATATAATCATAAAGTTTTACATTACATTTCAAAGTGAAAAACTACTACAACAACAAAGTCTTCATATCCACACTATTAACCCCTCATAATATCCCTGCAAGTCAATCATAATTTACTTCTTCACTACCTGGGAAAAATAAAACATAGAAAAGGGGTGAGCTCAAATGCCCAGTAAGGATAACAATATAGCAGAACATTCAAAATAAGCATAAACATTTAAGGCAATGAATTACTAAAACAAAAGCCTTTTAAAATTGAACTTCAACATAGTATGACAAAAGTAAAATGAAATAATGCCATTTACTTGTTCACATGGATATTCTACTAATCGAATAATCACATGCAAAAATCAATAACCACTTTCATAATGTTGGAATGCATAATGCCAGACTATCATAACCACATAGCCAAGGCCTCGTGCCAAGACTACAAATAAGATTTTGTCAAGGCCTTGTGCCAAGACACTAGTTTGTCTCATGAGACCTACCGATGCATCGAGGAGCTATAGCGGGCTCCACCCGTCACTTATTAAGTCCAATGCATTCCCATATGAAAAGGTTTAAACATAACATAAACATTCGTATTAAAACTAGCATACGAAATGTCAATACTTTCACAATAAACTATGAATGGTATAAAAATTGCACATCCACAGTAAAACATATCACAAAACCTTCAATACAATATAGAAGTTTTGTATCATAATAAATCAACTTCAAATAATCTTAAAATCCATCAAAGGATGTTGACATAGATGAAATCAAAATTCTTTTTAAAGAAATATCTCCTTTTATTTTGAAATCATTTAAGATCCATATAAAATAAAACATTTTCTTTGAAAATATTCTTATAAGATTGTAAGGAAAGCTTTGAAGATTTTATAACGGCGTAAAATAACCGCACCCGCCGTATAAGTTAAAAAAAACATTCTTACCTCAATTCTGTCGAAAAGGTTAAAAAGGACCTTGTTTTGAAAACGACGGAAAGATTCCTTTATAAACCTCTTATAAAAAGTCAAAAAAAGGTATAAATGACTTTAACCCATATTCTTGTAAATAGTAAAAATGTTTTGAAATACATTTTTAAGAAACATGGATGTGGATGATAAAGAGATCCCAGTAGATTATTACATATAAACAACCTCGGATAATGAAGAGATTGTGAAATAACCCTTACCTTGTACTTTTCCTTGGTTGGGGTAGGTTAACCTCCTGTATAATGGTGAAATAATTGTTATTAAATTATACAAGAATCATATACATTAATATGATATCATATATGATCTTTTAACATTGTTTTATTAATAATATCTTAGTATTATCGTCGTTTCGGGTGATAATCGATTCGTTCTTCTTAAATGTTTGGTTACGTAAGACATGTTTGTAATGGATAGATTATATCTTATTCATAATAAGAATGATATTAACATTATTTTTAACCCCAAAATGAGAATAAGACTTGAATGGGTATGATGGAGAATGAATCTTATCGCGTTCGTGGAGACGGTAGTCCGTACGTGCGCACGAACGCTACTTCCATTTAATTTTTTATTTTAAAAGAATCTAATCCAAATGATACATAGGTATATTACTATCCAGTATAGTATTTTATATATGTTACTTAAGTTCATTAACACCATCCTTTATACGTTCCATGTGTGGTATGAACGAGTCATATCATTTTAAGGGGGCGGTAGTCCGCACTTCCTCAAATGAAATTATCGTATGTATATACAACATGAAACGAATAATGGTATGAAATAAAATGGAATTACAGAAGCTTATATATAAAATATATATCATTAATATCATATTTAATTACAGTGCCATCATAATGGCCACCATGAGAGGTGGTAAGATGTATTTGAACAATCATCGTTTCGTGAGGCGTTAGTTTGCCATCCACAGAAACATTATGTTCATCATCCATTAGATGGAGTTGTGTGTATGTGTAGTTTGAATCCTTCTTATAACAACATCCTAGTATATTTAGGATACTGGTGTTGTTACAAAAGAAAGGAAATAAAAAGATTTTGGGGGTTGGAGAAGCAAAATAAATGAAGATACTTTAAGAGAAATTGTTACCTTTAATTTAGGTAACTCACTTTGGTTGGAACCAAAGGACTTCTTGAAATGCTTTCTGCCTAAGGGGAAGCTTCAAGGAGGAGGAGAGGGATGTGGGGAGATTAGTTGGGCAGAGTTTGGACGAGCCAAGTGGCTTGAGAGGTGTGAGGAAAAGAGAAGGAGGAGTGCCCTTTTATAAGAGGGGTGAGGGGCACCTTTGGAAAAGCTAGAAATATTAATTTATAATAAATTCATATTCGGTTTCCAAAGGCTCCAAAGTTGACTATTCAAAGTATGAGGTGGGGATAGGTCGAAAACAACTCATCCAATAGAATTTAGACAGGTTTGGGTACTTATATTAATCTTATCTTTAAGTATTAACTCTAAGTTAATTAGTTTCACTTTTAGAATGTCTCTTTGTATTTTTATATAATATGGTTAATAAACTTACTATATACATCCAAGCGACCCCCAAGTGGTCCATTAATGATTAACCTATCATAATATAAGTCTCTTGGCCGAACCTTAGATTTTTTAGGAATTTAATATCAATTAACAATATAATATTTGTTTTAAGAACTCTTTTATGTCAATTTTGACACTATTCAATAGTTGATTTTTGTGAAACTCATAACAGATTGATTACTTCGAACAAAGTCAATTAAATCAATCCTAATATATCATATTATCCTAGAAAATTAGTTTAATTCATTAAAAGTTTCATATTATATTTATTTGGGTATTTATAATATCAATTATGTTAATTTTTTACTATTTTAGTAATTACTGCATCATCATTGTGTCATAAATAAAATAAATTATTTAATGTCTAAAAATTATAAATAAAACATCATTATGTAGGAACTCTTTTTAGCTTTCTAATGAATATTTATAATCGAAAATCCAACATGTAATACCCATATGTAAAAATTGTTCTTATAAAAGATGTAAGCTTATGCCATTTTTATTTTTATTTTAACTTTATTAATATAATGTGTCCCTACCACATACAAGTGGCTCCAAGGGGTCCCCAAATTGACCCAAGGATGCCCATGGTCGGGTATGTGTCCACCAATAAGGTTAGGACACGTTTTAGGGTAATTTTGTATTATTATAATATTATTTTTTTTAACCCTTATTTACCGGATTTACCCTTTAACCATGGTAAATAAAATATTTACCGCAGTAATTATTCAAAATGTCTAAAAATAAAAGTTACCTATTTACACAATTTGAACATCCTGATTCCAAATATGGAATCCATTTTTCTAAATTCAAAACACAGAAGTGGCAGAAATTAATTTAAAATTAATTCCCGCTGTCAAAACAAAAAGCGTGTTTTTAAGAGATAATAACTATCAAAAGATTGACACTTGTTTATGTTCGGTTTAATTGTAAAATTATTTCTAATGACCAACATTATATTAAATTGTAAAAATATATTCTAAATATACTTTAAAACCACTCAAATTCATAATTTATCACTATTAATTATTTTGATTAAAAAAGTTGTTTTTAATTAAAATTTAGTAATTTTCACTATTCATCAAAATATGAAAGTTATCCGAAAAGTACCAAAATTTCACCTTAGGCTAAATTCGATATTCCGAATCCAAAAATGAAGTCCATTTTGAAATATAAAATATATATATTTTCAAAAAGTAGGTATTACTATTTATAACGGCTAGTTTGATTGGTTACGGTGTGTTAGAACTCGGTGTTGCGTACAACACACGCTATCACATTATTCAAAGGGAAACGTACCATGGAAGCTTGGGGTGTTTCATTTTAAATTTTTGATGTCCCCATTTAGTCAAAAAGTTTAAAATATTTTATTTAAAAAGGTTTCACTATTAGAAGTTGATAAAAGTGAAATACTGAAAATGAATCTGTTCTTGCATTATGACTAAGAAACTCATAATAGGGATTCTAAAATTATAAGGATTATATAAACATTAAAATTTATCTAATACTATTCATAACCTCTTTTGAATGGATTGTTTGGTAAGTCATGGTGTGCTTGAACTTGGTGTTGCATGTAGTGAAAGTTATTGAATTATTTTGAAGAACTAACACACTATGAAATCTTGGGGTGTTACATTCTCCCCTCCTTCAATAAATTGCGTCCTCGCAATTTGAAATTGTTCTTCGAAAATAAAAGGTGGAAAATAGATAATATATTTGTGGGAAACCCCACATCGGAAATTGGGTTATTAAAATTTAGTCTTAATATGAGGAAAAGAGAAATTAAAGGGTCACCACCAAATTATGATCTCGATTAGGAGAACATTGGTGGCATTTAGAGACATATAATTGGAGGAAAAACGTAAATATTTATAGGTAGTGATTGAGGTCATCAATCACAAACAAGTATAAAATTGAGGTCCTTAAATTCATCAATCTATGATGATTTGAAATACCATCGGTTCAACAAAACATAGGGTATTAGGATAACACATTTTTGATGTTTCAAAATATCCTAGTTGAAATCCCACATCGAAAAATGAATTAATGAGGCCTCTATCTAAAATAAATAGTCGAAAGTATGAAGATTACCGAATATAACACATACTAGGGTTCCATGTAGGAAAATATGGATATGGAAGAAAAATCTAACCATCAATTATCTGATGGAGAGTGGTAGAGAACATGGCTATGAAAAGGCCAACAATCCCAAAGCCATAAATTAGTGATGATTTAAGGTACCATCTAGGACAACATTTTTGTTCTAAGTTCCTTTTATTAATGTTGAGGAATTTATTTATGAGATTGGCTAAGATCATAAGGAGATATACTTACTTTATAATTATAGTTTTATCCATTAATAAATTTCTACCACATACTCATCTTTCACTCTAAAAGATAATAGAATGTAAAAAAATTCTATTTACACTATTCGTATAGGGTTCCAAAATAAACGAATTTATAATTCATCTAAAAGATCTTTTAATAAAAACTACATTATTTAATCCAGGACATCTCATGGGCCAGTGGTAGGTGATACACCCTTGTCGCCCTTCGGTTGCGGGTTCAAGTCTCGCGGCCTTGCCGGACGCGACGGGTTGCCGCCCGACCTCCGGGTTGTCCTTTTATGGCAATCCAAAATAATCCAAACTAGAACTATCCAAAATACTTATGTCCAAACTCATAGTCCAACATTTATAAGGAAGGTAAGCATAATGTAGATTCTTTTTACCCCGTAACAGCATATGAATACCTTCATCATGTATTCTTTTAATACACTGAAACATCCTGAATTACCATATTCCTTATTGATTACATTCATGCTCCCTTATTCCATATAGAATGCTGGATATACTTCATTAATCCAAAAATGTTTTAAACCCCAACAATGATGGAATATACACATCATTAATCAGTTCCAAGGTAGTCAAGAATATCCAATATAATTTATCCAAAACAATCATGTATTATTCCAAAATCACTACCTCGGTATCAGAACTATATTATGGTTTATCATTCTCTCAACCATATATTTTCCAAAAATTTATCCTGCTATTGAGTCACTTTTCTTTGTTCCACAAAATCTCAAGTCCTTAATGAAATAGTACTGCAGTACAATCCTTACATACTCCATAATTATTATAACAAGTAAATTGTTGATACACACTCAATTGACATAATCAACATAAGAAATCTAATCATTCCTCTTCATCTGTGGTAGTATCATAACTTGATTATTATCCAATAACATCATTTGCGGCATAGTTTGATGACTGGGACATAGGTTCGCGTAGCGTCCAAACTCCTTGCAAATGAAGCATTGTACATTTGAAACCATTTTCTTACCCTTGCAGTCACGTACTTTGTGCCCTTTTTCTCCACACTTATAACAAACTCCCATTCCTTTCAGGCAAGTTCCAGGGTGTTTCTTTCCACAGTTACCACATATGGGAAAATTCTTCTTTTCCCTCTTCCCTTTATCCATCTTTCTCTCTTCCATCCTTTTCTTCTCTTGCTTCCCTTCAAATCCATAGGACTCAGTAAAATCTTTACTTATCTTATCAACACATGATATTATTTCTTCATATAATGATAATACATGGGAGACTATTTCTCTTATAAATTCTGGCTTAAGACCATGAAAGATATGATCCTTCTTTCTCTTTGGATCATGTGCATTGATGGAGTTCTCATTCCTTCTACTGGGCGCCATTTCTAAACAATGGCATACACTAGATCAGTTTATGAATCAAAATACATAATCCCATACTTATAAAACAATTAACATAAATTGAACTATTTATGGATATAATCCATAATCATAAGAATGTTTCCTTTGAGGACGTATATACTCATAAACCCTTCATAATGATTTGTAAAGAAAATGAGAGTTATCCTAAGCATAACCCCCGGGAGTGTCGTAACCAAGAGTGCAGCAAGGCCCGTTGTCGTACACCAGTTCCCGTTCGAGTCTAGCTCAAAGCGGTGTTTTCGGGTTTTACCCCTAGGTACATCTGTGCCAGAGCCGCCTCTACCTGCTCGTATCCAGACAGGGATGTATTTCTCGGAAGACTCACAAAATCTCTACAATACCAAAATTCTAAGAAGTTCTTCTATACTAATCCTCAAAGTTCATCTTAGGTCTATGTGCTCTAATCAGAGTTTATCTAAATCTAGCTTCCAAGGTTTGTACTAAACTTCCTCTGATACCAACTGTAACGCCCCGACCCCAGCTACCCAGAGTCGGTGCATTACTTCGTAACATTGGCATGATCACAAGAAGATCAAATCTCGAAAGACCGATTGGTTTAGTAGCCTTGGAAACACTAGATATAATCATAAAGTTTTACATTACATTTCAAAGTGAAAAACTACTACAACAACAAAGTCTTCATATCCACACTATTAACCCCTCATAATATCCCTGCAAGTCATTCATAATTTACTTCTTCACTACCTGGGAAAAATAAAACATAGAAAAGGGGTGAGCTCAAATGCCCAGTAAGGATAACAATATAGCGGAACATTCAAAATAAGCATAAACATTTAAGGCAATGAATTACTAAAACAAAAGCCTTTTAAAATTGAACTTCAACATAGTATGGCAAAAGTAAAATGAAATAATGCCATTTACTTGTTCACATGGATATTCTACTAATCGAATAATCACATGCAAAAATCAATAACCACTTTCATAATGTTGGAATGCATAATGCCAGACTATCATAACCACATAGCCAAGGCCTCGTGCCAAGACTACAAATAAGATTTTGTCAAGGCCTTGTGCCAAGACACTAGTTTGTCTCATGAGACCTACCGATGCATCGAGGAGCTATAGCGGGCTCCACCCGTCACTTATTAAGTCCAATGCATTCCCATATGAAAAGGTTTAAACATAACATAAACATTCGTATTAAAACTAGCATACGAAATGTCAATACTTTCACAATAAACTATGAATGGTATAAAAATTGCACATCCACAGTCAAACATATCACAAAACCTTCAATACAATATAGAAGTTTTGTATCATAATAAATCAACTTCAAATAATCTTAAAATCCATCAAAGGATGTTGACATAGATGAAATCAAAATTCTTTTTAAAGAAATATCTCCTTTTATTTTGAAATCATTTAAGATCCATATAAAATAAAACATTTTCTTTGAAAATATTCTTATAAGCTTGTAAGGAAAGCTTTGAAGATTTTATAACGGCGTAAAATAACCGCACCCGCCGTATAAGTTAAAAAAAACATTCTTACCTCAATTCTGTCGAAAAGGTTAAAAAGGACCTTGTTTTGAAAACGACGGAAAGATTCCTTTATAAACCTCTTATAAAAAGTCAAAAAAAGGTATAAATGACTTTAACCCATATTCTTGTAAATAGTAAAAATGTTTTGAAATACATTTTTAAGAAACATGGATGTGGATGATAAAGAGATCCCAGTAGATTATTACATATAAACAACCTCGGATAATGAAGAGATTGTTAAATAACCCTTACCTTGTACTTTTCCTTGGTTGGGGTAGGTTAACCTCCTGTATAATGGTGAAATAATTGTTATTAAATTATACAAGAATCATATACATTAATATGATATCATATATGATCTTTTAACATTGTTTTATTAATAATATCTTAGTATTATCGTCGTTTCGGGTGATAATCGATTCGTTCTTCTTAAATGTTTGGTTACGTAAGACATGTTTGTAATGGATAGATTATATCTTATTCATAATAAGAATGATATTAACATTATTTTTAACCCCAAAATGAGAATAAGACTTGAATGGGTATGATGGAGAATGAATCTTATCGCGTTCGTGGAGACGGTAGTCCGTACGTGCGCACGAACGCTACTTCCATTTAATTTTTTATTTTAAAAGAATCTAATCCAAATGATACATAGGTATATTACTATCCAGTATAGTATTTTATATATGTTACTTAAGTTCATTAACACCATCCTTTATACGTTCCATGTGTGGTATGAACGAGTCATATCATTTTAAGGGGGCGGTAGTCCGCACTTCCTCAAATGAAATTATCGTATGTATATACAACATGAAACGAATAATGGTATGAAATAAAATGGAATTAAAGAAGCTTATATATAAAATATATATCATTAATATCATATTTAATTACAGTGCCATCATAATGGCCACCATGAGAGGTGGTAAGATGTATTTGAACAATCATCGTTTCGTGAGGCGTTAGTTTGCCATCCACAGAAACATTATGTTCATCATCCATTAGATGGAGTTGTGTGTATGTGTAGTTTGAATCCTTCTTATAACAACATCCTAGTATATTTAGGATACTGGTGTTGTTACAAAAGAAAGGAAATAAAAAGATTTTGGGGGTTGGAGAAGCAAAATAAATGAAGATACTTTAAGAGAAATTGTTACCTTTAATTTAGGTAACTCACTTTGGTTGGAACCAAAGGACTTCTTGAAATGCTTTCTGCCTAAGGGGAAGCTTCAAGGAGGAGGAGAGGGATGTGGGGAGATTAGTTGGGCAGAGTTTGGACGAGCCAAGTGGCTTGAGAGGTGTGAGGAAAAGAGAAGGAGGAGTGCCCTTTTATAAGAGGGGTGAGGGGCACCTTTGGAAAAGCTAGAAATATTAATTTATAATAAATTCATATTCGGTTTCCAAAGGCTCCAAAGTTGACTATTCAAAGTATGAGGTGGGGATAGGTCGAAAACAACTCATCCAATAGAATTTAGACAGGTTTGGGTACTTATATTAATCTTATCTTTAAGTATTAACTCTAAGTTAATTAGTTTCACTTTTACAATGTCTCTTTGTATTTTTATATAATATGGTTAATAAACTTACTATATACATCCAAGCGACCCCCAAGTGGTCCATTAATGATTAACCTATCATAATATAAGTCTCTTGGCCGAACCTTAGATTTTTTAGGAATTTAATATCAATTAATAATATAATATTTGTTTTAAGAACTCTTTTATGTCAATTTTGACACTATTCAATAGTTGATTTTTGTGAAACTCATAACAGATTGATTACTTCGAACAAAGTCAATTAAATCAATCCTAATATATCATATTATCCTAGAAAATTAGTTTAATTCATTAAAAGTTTCATATTATATTTATTTGGGTATTTATAATATCAATTATGTTAATTTTTTACTATTTTAGTAATTACTGCATCATCATTGTGTCATAAATAAAATAAATTATTTAATGTCTAAAAATTATAAATAAAACATCATTATGTAGGAAATCTTTTTAGCTTTCTAATGAATATTTATAATCGAAAATCCAACATGTATAACCCTATGTAAAAATTGTTCTTATAAAAGATGTAAGCTTATGCCATTTTTATTTTTATTTTAACTTTATTAATATAATGTGTCCCTACCACATACAAGTGGCTCCAAGGGGTCCCCAAATTGACCCAAGGATGCCCATGGTCGGGTATGTGTCCACCAATAAGGTTAGGACACGTTTTAGGGTAATTTTGTATTATTATAATATTGTTTTTTTTAACCCTTATTTACCGGATTTACCCTTTAACCATGGTAAATAAAATATTTACCGCAGTAATTATTCAAAATGTCTAAAAATAAAAGTTACCTATTTACACAATTTGAACATCCTGATTCCAAATATGGAATCCATTTTTCTAAATTCAAAACACAGAAGTGGCAGAAATTAATTTAAAATTAATTCCCGCTGTCAAAACAAAAAGCGTGTTTTTAAGAGATAATAACTATCAAAAGATTGACACTTGTTTATGTTCGGTTTAATTGTAAAATTATGTCTAATGACCAACATTATATTAAATTGTAAAAATATATTCTAAATATACTTTAAAACCACTCAAATTCATAATTTATCACTATTAATTATTTTGATTAAAAAAGTTGTTTTTAATTAAAATTTAGTAATTTTCACTATTCATCAAAATATGAAAGTTATCCGAAAAGTACCAAAATTTCACCTTAGGCTAAATTCGATATTCCGAATCCAAAAATGAAGTCCATTTTGAAATATAAAATATATATATTTTCAAAAAGTAGGTATTACTATTTATAACGGCTAGTTTGATTGGTTACGGTGTGTTAGAACTCGGTGTTGCGTACAACACACGCTATCACATTATTCAAAGGGAAACGTACCGTGGAAGCTTGGGGTGTTTCATTTTAAATTTTTGATGTCCCCATTTAGTCAAAAAGTTTAAAATATTTTATTTAAAAAGGTTTCACTATTAGAAGTTGATAAAAGTGAAATACTGAAAATGAATCTGTTCTTGCATTATGACTAAGAAACTCATAATAGGGATTCTAAAATTATAAGGATTATATAAACATTAAAATTTATCTAATACTATTCATAACCTCTTTTGAATGGCTTGTTTGGTAAGTCATGGTGTGCTTGAACTTGGTGTTGCATGTAGTGAAAGTTATTGAATTATTTTGAAGAACTAACACACTATGAAATCTTGGGGTGTTACAGGAAAGGTTGTTGTCACCGCTTACGTTAAAAAAACATTCCTTTCTTTCATTTAGTAAAACGCTTCGTATAAAAATATTCTATTTGAATGAAATGAAAATTCAAATGGGTTTGTACACCATATAAAATAAATTCATGTATAAAACTAAATATGCCTCAATGAAAGGAGATTGAGGTGAAGTACCTTACCTCGTGTCCGACTTTCCTCGATCGTTCTTTAATCTCCTGAATAATAAAATAAAGTTAATTTCCACTTGATTAAGAATCTTTTTCAATTTTATTGTTCCTTTTCTATCACTTATTACCATGTTATAAACATTATGTAATCATTTACGTTTGTAATGTTCGTTTTTTTCAGTATTTGGTACTTGAGTCAAAAATGAACACCTTATATTTACAAGTTGTACATGTGGTCAATAGTCCATTATATCCAGAATGATATTCATTATTTATATATCATATATATCATATATATACATTATATACATGTATTTATAAAAGTACATAACATTTGAAGGTAAGAAATGAAATGCACCGTTCATGGAGATGGTAAGTCGTATGTACTCATGAACGCAACTTTTATTTCTATTTAGAACTTTAATGGAATTTAAAACATAATGATTCATAGGTATATTATAATTCCAGTATAATATCATTCATAATATCATTAACTCTATCCTTTATACATCCCACGTATGGCATGAACGAGTCATATCACTTTGAGGGGGGCAGTAGTCCGCACTTCCTCAAATGAAATTATCGCGTTTACCCATAATGGAAACCATAAAGGTATGCTATAAAATAAAAATATAAAATCATAATGAAAACATAAAAATAATATATATCATATAAAAATATATTTTCATCTTAATGGCCACCATTATAGGCGGTAGGATATAATCGAACAGTCATTGTCTTGTGAGGCCTTAGTTTTCTATCCATAGAAACAGTATGTTCTTCACCCATTAGATGGAGGTGTGTGTAAGTGTAGTTCAAATAATTCTCATAAAAATATAATTGTATATTGAGGATACTGGTTATATTATAAAATAAAGGAATAAAAAATTTTTGTGGGTTTTATAAGTAAAATAAAACAAAATAAAACAAAATAATTTAAGAGAAACTGTTACCTTTAATTTCGGTAACTTCCTTTGGTTTGAACCAAAAGGAATTCTTGAAGTGACTTATGCCTAAGGTAAGGCTACTAATTCAAGTAGGGTAATGTAGGGAGATTAATTGTGCAGAGTTTGGACAATCCAAATGGCTTGATAGGTGTGGGTAATTGGTTAGAAATGGTCTCCGTTGGTAAGGGGGAGGAGGGGCTCTTTAGGAAAGTGTGAAAATATTATTTTATTATATAATGATATTCGGTTTATAAAGGTCCAAAAATTATTATACTAAAAGATAATATGACTCATGGTCTAAATAAAATCAGGAAATAAAAATTGGACAGGTTTTGGATGTTATTTTAATATTTATAATCTTATTTAATTAAATGATTTATTAATGAGGTTAACAGTGCATCATTATTGTGTCATAAATAATTTATTTTATTAGATGTCTAAAAATTATAAAAAAAATACCATGATGTAGGAAATATTTTTATTTTTCCAATGAATATTTATAGTCGAAAATATAACTTATATAACACCATGTAAAAATTAATTTACAAAGAGATATTTGTTTATTTCATTTTTGTATTTACATTAAATTAATTAATCTAAAATGTCATTATCATTCATAAGTGGATTCATGGAGTCCCCAAATAGACCCAAAGATGACCATGTTCTACCATTACTCATCAAATAAGGATAAAACAAGTGTTAAGGTAATTTTGAATTATTATAATATTCTTTTTACCTTGAATCTATTTACCTTTAACCGCGGTAAATAAGAGTCAAAAGGTACTAGTCACCAAAAATTATTTTCATATTAATGAACCAAATTTTACTTAATAATAAAAACCATGTATGTCGGATTTTCGAAATTCAATTCATAGAAGTTGTAAAATTTCATTTAAATGAAAAATTCAGTTTTTTTAACAACTACTTAGTGGTTTCACTATTCATAAAAAAATTGAAGTTTTTCAGAAAAATACCAAAAATTAAACCTAAACTATATTTGATATTCCAAATTCAAAAATGATGCCTATTTTACCAAATTAGAAACCTATAAGTTGCATTAATTAATGTAAAATTTATTCATGTTGTTAAAACAAATAGCGTGTTTTTAAGAAACAATAACTATCAAAAGATTGACACTTGTTTATTTCCAATTTCAAAGTGAAATTAATTCCAACAACCAAAATTGGATTAAATGGTAAAAATATATTCTAATTAAAATTTAAAACCAATTAAAAAGTTAATCTCACAATATCAATAAATCATATTAAAACATAGTTTTGAATTAAAATACAATATTTTCACTATTCAAAAAAATAAATTTTACTAGAGAAATACCAAAAATTTACACAAAGTAAATTTTGATGTACCCATTCTAAAGAAGGATTTTATTTGGTCAAATATAATGTATTAAAGTGACCAAAACTAGATTTAAATAGGGTTCTCCATTAAAAGGCGGTAAATCGACCTTTTAATGTAAATTATGCTTAAAATTAGATTTATTCACATTTTAAGCCTCTAAATCTTATTAGATAAGTGTAAATACATTTAACAAACATGTATAATCATATTATAGTTAGTTTTTTAATTCCCGCCAATATAATGTCTAGGATTTAACTACCATTTAAAATAATAATATTATATTATTAGTGTGCAACGTAAGATTTCAAAGAAACTCGTTGTTGCGTATCGGGTACGTTATCGAACATAGAAACCCCTTTAAAGTAAAATTAATTTTAAATTAACAAATATTAATAAATATTAAATATGTATTATTCTTCATTTACCTGGGATGTTACAATGTTGAACATCCAAATGAGAAAATGTGGGAACAATGTTCTATTGAGTCCTTAATGAGGAAACTACTACCGTCTTTTAGTGGTTCAAATGATCCATTAGTTGTTGATAAATTAATACGTACCATTTAAAAGATATTTTAAATTATCTAGTATTTGGATAATGAAAAATTCATTTTGGTTTTATATCATTTGGAAGTAGAAGTAGACCAATGGTGAAATCTTATCAAGAGTACGAGGAAACATGAAGAAATTGAATCCATAGAGTGGGGTGAGTTTAAGAGACTATTTTTTAATAATTACTTTCCTCGTAATCTTCATATGAAAATAGAGAAGGAATTCCATGATCTAAAACAGAAGAATGATGAATCTATTAGTACCTATTAGCAAAATTTTACAATACTTTCAATGTACACATATAGTTTTATCATTCAACTTGAAAGTAAGGTTGATCAATTAATAAGTGTATTAAAACCAATTATCTTAAGGGAATTATCCATAAGATACTTCAATATATATGAATAAATAATTTTAAGTGTTATAAATGTGGAAATGGATATTAGAGTTATCCATAAATCTCATGGTTTTGATAAGAAAATAAATATGGAATTAAAATGTAACTATAAAAACTGTGAAGAGAAAATATGATATTTACTTCATGCTTGAAGTGTGGAAATAAAAAATGGAGGAAATTTTCTTAATGGGACTAGTACCTGTTTTAATCATAGAAAGTAAGGTCATTAGACAACTAAATGTTGATGTAATGGGAAATATTTAGCTAATGATGAAAAGAAAGAGAAATATCTATAGAATGAAGCACCCACACTCTAATTTTTCAAATGAAAGTAGTATGAAAATTATAATAACTAGTGCCTAAATCTTAATTTAAATGTTGATGATCAATGTTTTAAACCATATAATCATAGAGGAAAAGGAAAATCTCTAGAAATAACTATGTATGATAAGTGGTACGATAATGATATTATGAAAGCTACACTTAAAATCAACTCTAAAACCTCTAATGTCTTATTTAAATCAATATCTACCCATTATTTTCTATTTAAAGAAATTTATAATGGTATATAAATACCACCAAAATGATTAGATTTTGAATTAGAAGTTAAAAAACCTAATGGTATGATGAGAACATATCAAGTCTATGATGCTTCTTCAGTTTATGTTTGTTGGAATGTGCTTCATAAAAATCTCATTATTCTACCTCTAGTTTAATTTGATGTTATATAAGGCATGTATTTACTTTATCTATATAAATCCCATATTAATTAATGAGGAAAGAAAATTACATCTAATATTAGAAACCATCCTAGGATTTTCTATTAGTGTGATGATAAATTTGAACTTTCTCTGGATATTTCATCCATTTTATAGGGTTTATTTATAATCAAAAGGGTCGTTAACTCAGATGGTTAGGGTGAAACTCAACATCAACTATGGGACTATTTTATTGTAGTTTGTTGATGTCTTTCTATACAATTTTCCCATCCTTTAACCAAATTATGAGGATGAGTTCTCAATAGAACTCATACCTAGTGTGATGTCTATTTAAAATAATCTCTATTGAATGGCCCCAATTGATTTGAAGGAATTGACGATAAAAATATAGGATAATATTGATAAGGGATTCATTTGTAAAACTGTGTTACCTTAGGGTGTATTGGTTCTTTTTATTAAAATGAAATACGGATCTATGATACTTTTCATTGATTTCCATGAACTGAACAAGATCATAATCAAGAAGAGGTAACTTTTACCCCATTTTATGACTCATTTGATCAAATACATGAATCTCAATACTTTTTGAAGATTGATATTGATTCTAGATTTCATTAATTGTGGTTCAAGAAGAATGATATACCTAAGATATCATTTTGTACAAGGTATATACATAATAAATATTTAGTGATTCTATTTGGTCTTACTAATTCCCTCCCTATCTTCATTGATTTTATGAATAGATTCTTCCTAGATTACCTTGATCAATATTTAGTAGTATTTATATATTATATTCTTATATATTCAAATCGGAAGGAATATCATGAATATAACTTAAGGATTATATGTAAGACCCTAAGGAATGTGAATTTTTATGAAAAATTGACAAAGTGTGAATTTTGGATATAAAAGGTTTAATGTTTGGGTTATATAATCTCAATAAAGGTTATATCAGTGGGTCCATCTAAGAAAAAGTCTATTTAATGTTAGACAAAACCAACCACTATGACTGAGATCTATATTTTTCTTTTTTGGTAGGATATTATCAATACTTTGTGGATAATTTCCCATAGTTTTCCAATCCACTCACCAAGTTAACTCATAAGGAAGCCAAGTACCTTTTTATATATGAATGTAAAGGAAATTTCAAGGAATTAAAGAGAAGTTCAGTTATTGAACATGTTCTTACATTACCCTACCATTTAGAAGGTTTTATAATCTATAGTGATGCATCGAAGAAGGTATTGGGGTGTGTTCTCATATATAATGATATATTGATCTCTTATTCCTCATAAAAACTGATGTTCCATGAGAAAAAATACCCAAATCATGATTTGAAGTTAGCTACATTGATTTTTTAATTAAAGATATGGATTAATTATCTTTATAGAGAAAGGTGTGATATATATACTGATCATAAAAGTTTAAAGTATATACTCACATTGAAAGGGTTGAATATAGTCTAGATAATATGGTTGGATATGATTAATGATTATGATTGTTCAATACATTGCCACCATAAGAAAGAGAAAAAGGTGGATAATTATTTGAGTCAAAAAGATCATGCTAGATTATCTGTGATGAGGATCACAAAGGATCCAATATTTGTGGATTTTCAAAGGATGGATCTATAAATCATAATATATGTAGAGAAATATTATCTTTCTCAAATTAGTGTTCAACCATTTATCTAGATAATGATTAAAGAGGTGAAGAAGGATGAAGTTGATTTATAGAATAAGGTTAGAAATGTTCTTTATTTTAACCATGATTATGATGGAAAGATAAGGTTTTGGAATCATGTATGTGTTCTGTACATACCTAATTTGAAGAAGGAGCTTTTATAGGAAGATTATAGTTCTTCATTCCATATTTATCTTGGAAGTACAAATATGTATAAATATTTGAAAGAGTATTTCTAATGATATGGAATGAAGAGAGATATTTTAGATTTTTTAACTTAGTTCTTGGTATTTTAGAAAGTTAAGTCTGAGAGAAAAAATTCTAAGGAGATGTTACAACCATTATCTATAGTGTAATGTAAATGGGAAAATGTCACCATGTATTTTTTCATTAGACTTCACAAAACATCTAAAGGGAATAATGTTTTTTGGGGAAGTAGTCGATCTCTTTAAAAATATTGAACACTTCATCAAAATCAAGAAATATTTATATCTATATCAACTTTCTAGGATATAAATTAAGTAAGTTGTAAGGTTTCATGGTGTACCATTTTCTATTGTATCTAATCGGGATCCAAGGTTTACCTTAATGTTTTAGATAATTCTTCAACAAGATTTAGATACAGAGTTATATTTTATCACTACTTATCACCCTAGGATAGATGGTTAGGTTTATAGGACTATTAAAACCCTAGAGTATATGTAAAAATCATGTTCTATGGATTTAAAATTAGTTTGGGATCAACACCTTCCTCTAGTTATGTTTTAATACAACAATAGCTTTCACTTGAGCATTCAGATCAATCCTTATGAAGCCCTCTATGGAAAGAATTTTAGAGCTACAATATGTTGGGATGAAGTTGGAGAATAATGTATATTGTGACCTAATCTATCTGAATAAATGAAAAAGAAAATTAGATCCAATCAGCAACACATCAATGCATATCTGATTCAACAGTAAATTTATACTAAAAATAGTCAATGTGATCTGGAGATTGAAGTTTGGGAGAATGTGTTTCTATAAATTTATACATAGAATAAAGTTATAAGATTTTGGAAGAAATTAAATTTTATCTCTAGGTATATTTATCCTTTTTATATTCTTGATTGATAAGTTATGGTTACTTACCGCTTGACTCTTCTATCAAACCTCTCTCAACTCCACAACACATTCCATATATGTCTCCTAAAGAAGTACATCCCTAGACCTTCACATGTTTGAAATTAGACTTTGTACCACTCAATAAATATCCCTCTTATGAAGAAAAATTATTAAATATTCTTGATCATAGAGAGAAATTTCTATTAAACATGACAACTCATCTGGTCAAAGTTTTTGGTAGAAACCACCAATTTGAGGAAGCTACATAGGAACTTAAGGATATGATTAGGCAGATGTATCCTCAGCTGTTTGTATCAAATTGACATAATTTCAATGGATAAATTCATTTTAAGGGGGTTATAATCTAATACCTAGAAATTTTATGAATCATATTTTTTCAAATAAATTTTATTTCTTCGATAATTTGTGTTATACACAACACTTATTTTTAATAAACTGCAATATACTATTGATAATTTATTTAAACATGACCATTATAACTAATACATAAAACTTGGTGGTATTAATAGTAATAACTACATTTTTAAAATTAATTTTAAAGGTTTTATAAAACAAATATTGATAAATTAGTACTTAGTTTTTAGTAAAGTCTTTATAGGCCTCAAAGATACATTTTTCCTACAAAATGGTTTTTATTGTTTTTTATGAGAAAATAATAAAATTAAATTTTGAACAATTTAGAAAATTTATTTCAAAAAATTAAATTCATTTTATAAATAAACATTTTTGAATTATATTATAGTGATTTTTTTGAATTTTCTAAAAAGATTAATTTTCAATGAATAGTGAAAAATGCTGGTTTTTACTAAAAAAATTATTTTGTTTAAAGAATTTAAAATTTTTATTTTTAATATGATTTTAGATATAAATTAAGTTAAATTAGTTTATTATTAATAAAATTTTCTTCATTCTCATCAATTATAGGTTCAATTTTGATATAAAACCTTCTATGCTTATAAAATATTTTTCTTCGGAAAAAGGATTTTTCATCACATCTACAGTTTCAATTTTAAATTATGTTTGTCAACTTGTATGAATTGAAATTATTAAAATATATTAAATAATTTTAATCATAATAATAAATATTATTTTATAAGGATAACATATTTTTTTTTCATAATGAATAATAAAAACATAAAATATTAATTATCATGGTTAAGGTTAAAACAGATTTACCAGGGGTTAAACAAAAAGATAAGGGTAAGTTTTCAAAATAAACTCATAAAAATCCTATTGTATGAACATATTTAAACCTTATAATATACCACATTTGAAAATATTTATATTTGGAATCATTTTCCTTGGTAATTACTTTATCATTTTGGATTTTTTTAGGAAATTTCTAAGTGGTTTCTATGTGGGTCCTATCCCCCACTTAAAAAATGACATCTTCTCTAATCAACTCTTTAAACTTACAAAACCTTTAGTTTTATCCAATACATTTCGAAATTAATTCATTAATTATCTACCCACATCCTATAGGAATTATTTTGATCATGAAACTCTTCTATGAAGGCTTTAGGTATAAACCTAAAGAGGTTCTCCAAAGAAGAGGAATAGTTCTTAACCATTCGTTTTTGTTTTATTTATTCTTCCACATCCTTCGAATATTCTTAAAATATGATGATATAATAAAATAATTATATACCATATACTTATTTTATTTTATTTTTTTTAATTACCCGCATCCATATATGTTTCCATCAAATGGTAAATGAAAACGTCGATCGTGTGTATAGCAGATTACCGCATCAAGAGCCGATGTAATTTTGTTTCCATCACCCCCTCTCACAGATGGATATAATGATAAATTTAAAATATTTATGTTATATTTATGAAATAATTATACTTATATAATTATAATATCAAATCTACCTTCTTACCTTCCAATATTTTGGAAAATGATAACATTGATCATGCATATGTATGGACTACCGCCTCCACAAAGCAATATGATCTGATTTTGATTTTATTTTGGAATGTATGGTAATAAGGATATTTTTAATGAATATATATGATATCTATGATATAAAAATTATTCAATAAATTTTAATTAATATTTACCTTTCTTTCATTTCATCCGTCAAGAAAATGGAAAAAACTTTCTTGCGTACGTACAACCTACTGTCTCTATGAAGGGTGTCATCCATTTTTCTATCTATAAATTTTTTGGATGACTATAAATATGTATATAATGTATATATATTATATTTATTTCATCATAAACATTATTTATATTAATTAATATTAATTAATGTGCAACTACCAAAACTAGTAAAATAAAATATACATGAAAACAAAGCAGTTATTACCCGAAATAGTGATTTTAACAAAGAATTGTTAATAAATTGGTGATAAAATGTTATGAGTAAATCATAAATTTTATGATATATATGGTTATGGTTATTAATTATATGTATAATAAAAATATATTTTTTATATAGGATGTTTTAACATGTAGAATAATGTTGAGACTTGAGAAAATGGATTTTTATCACACTTTAATTTTTGTGAGACACATTCAATATTCACAATTTGTTTCTTTTATATGGTGAATATACTAAACATGAATTTATTTTATGATGATTTTTATAAAATTTATAGGTAATTCAATATCCATATATGTCTATTTATTTCATGGTCATTACGATTCAAAATTTACCAAAGTGGTAAGGTTTTATGTTACAATATATATTTTTTATCGGGATTTTTTATGACTATGCTTACCATGATGAAGTATTATGATATAACTCTCAAGAAATGCAGGAATTTTCTTATCCAATGGTTATATATTAATAATAAATTTTTTAATTTCATTTTTATCTCTTTAAGTACACATGAGACTGAAATAATTTTTTAATGAAAAAACAACTTTATTTATCTCTTTGATCAAGAATCCTTTCTCTTCGAGGTCCATGTTTTATAAAAATGTTTTAAATGATGTTTTTATAATTCTAAAATTATTTTTTAAAGTCATTTTACCCTTTTTTATTTTTAATTTTTTTTAAATGAATATTCTTATCATTTTTTAAACCATGTAATTTTGAATTTTTATCAAAAATATGAAAGAATATTTGTTTTAAAGCATACGACATGAACTGTAATTCATTCCGTCATAAAAAATTACAGATTTAAAGCTTGATTTAAAAGGTTCCAAGTTTATTTTTAAAAAAAGTTTTATTTACTATTTAGAAAATTTATAGATTTTCGAAAAGTGATTTTCAAAGTGCAAAGGGTGTTTTCCTCAAGAATTTTTTTAATGGTCTTCTAATGGTATTTATATTAATCAATGAAAAAAACTTGATTATACTTATAAAATATTGGGGATGTGATTCAATAATACAATCCCAATTAGTTCTCTAGATGTTTTATGATTATGATGATATGATTTTTATAAAACCTGTTTCTTTTCCCTAGGTATGTTTATGAAACCCATTTCTTTTCTATAGGTTATGATTATGAAACCCATTTCTTTTCCATGGATTATTCTATAATGAAAGTTTATGAAACCCATTTCCTTTTGATGAATTATTCTATGATGAAGGTTTTATGATCATTTTCACACATATGTATTATTTTCATTATGTGATGGGTGGGCCCAAAATTATATATCTCTCTAATGAATTAGGTAATGATTAATTTTCAATGAGATCAAAGAGTACACTGAAGGTTATCAATAATTTCTTGACTCGATAGACACTAAAATAGTGCCCTGAGCTAGTTTGACACATGGTCTTAAGCACGTCTCCCCACATGCCAGATGTTTCCAACATGAAATGAGGGTCTCATGATGGTATGTTGGGGAGAATATACACTCATGATCATATTATTATAGAGAAATATAAAAAATAAAACAATAGAATAATAAATAATAAAATAAATTTAGTGGAAGATACTAATAACTCAGAATCAATAAATAATGAATGAATAATAAATAACTAAATAGCTAGGCCAACTCCAAATACACAACCTGTAAAGACCCGTAAATTTCAAGGAAATTTTTTTTCTTAATTTTCTTTGGAATTTTACAAGAACGCAGTTTCTGACGGCACCTGATTCCGAGGCCCGGTGTGCCCGGAATCATTTTCCGAAGTTTTGGCTCGGGTACGTTCAGTGAACAGACGAGCGGGTTTTTCTAACTTTTGAACCGGTGCTCGGAATCGAATTCTGAGGGCACCGATGAAATCGCAACGCCGGGTTTTGCCTAGAAATGCCTCTTCCGGAGTTGCGTTTGCTCAGGTGTGGTTTTTAAATTTTGGGACTTAAGGTTAAGAAATAAAATAAAGTTGTTACGACAACTTTATTTTTATTTCACTTGAAGCCACTTGAAAGCCACATTAAGCTGGTTAAGCTTAGTTGAAGCGGATAGGGTGCAACTGAAATATCCTATCCTCTTGATAGGATATTTGTGGGTGGGGCCCGCACGAGCCCCGCCGTTTCTTCCGCTAAGTAACGCACCCGCGAAAACCCGTCAAAGAAACTGAAAGTCAACTGACGCGGTTTCTTAGTTTCTTAACAGACCATTAAATTGGGCTGTTTCTTTCATCCAATTAATTGGGCGGTTTCTTTGGTAAATTAATTCTTGGAATTAATTGTTCGTTTCTTTTTTTTTAATCGTTGCTTGTGCGTTAATAAAATAAGATTACTCTTATTTTATTTTGGGTGGAAGCTTGTGGCGTGGGGAGAATTTGGAGGAGAGAGTTCTTCTTCGGCGAAGAACGCGAAGAATGCCGGCCTCCGGCGAAGAATGCCGAAACCGTGGAAATCAACGACGCTTCTTCTGTGACGTTTCTTCCGCGACGATCGTTCCTTTCCAAGCGACGTTCTCCCTTCGGACGCACCTCGACGACAACGGAATCAACGACGTTTCTCCGAAGACGTTTCTTCCGCGACGATCGTCCTCTTCCGCGACGAACTCGCGAGCGACAACGCTTGAGGTAGGGGTTTTAAACCTTTTTAAAGTTGTTGATCTTTCCTTCGATCTTGAAGGTTCTTTTTTTTTTGTCGGCCCTTGTTTCCGAATCTTTTTATTTATTTTTAAAAAGATTGTGATGGATTATCATTCTAGAAAGGCCGATTGTTATCAATCTAATGCGAGGGGGGTCGGGCCGCACAAACACGGCCGAACCCACCCCCCCCCCCCCCCCCCCTCCTTTATTCTTGTTGTTTCTTGCGGATGGAGCGAGATGGCGTGGTGCCGTCGCACCACGCGGGAATCGTACGGAAACTATTGAGCGGCGCCGTCGCGCCGCGCTGTGGAACGAAATCAAACAAGATCGAGACGCCTTCGCGCCACGCCGAGAAGTCATTCAAGCACGCGACGTCGTCGCGCCGCGCCAAAGAGGCCGCAGATTAAATTAATTTTATTTTGTTCTTGAGCGCAGATTGACGGGCGACGACAAACGAGGCCGCAAGTTAATTTTGAGGCCTCCGCAGTGAAGGTCGGGTCCCGGGATGACCGTAGGCGCAGACGGGAAGCAAATCGGACCACCGGAGCGTCTCCGGTGGCTCGCGGAAGCCGGCGGCGGCGCGGGTCGCCGGCGCGGCGGCGCCGGCGGCCGGAGGCGGCGGCACCCCGCGGGTGTCCAGGGTGGCACCCCGCGGGTGCCGCGGGGTTGTCAGGCGGCACTCCGCGGGTGTCCAGCGCGACACCCCGCGGGTGCCGCGGGGTTGTCAGGCGGCACCCCGCCGGTGTCCAGCGCGACACCCCGCGGGTGCCGCGGGGCTGTCAGGCGGCACCCCGCCGGTGTCCAGCGCGACACCCCGCGGGTGCCGCGGGGTTGTCAGGCCGCTCGGCCGAGCCGAGCCGGACCGGCCCTGGCCGGGTGGGGCCGGGCCAACCGGGTCGGACCCGGTTCGGGCCGACCCAGGGGGGGTCGGGCCGGGTCGGCCCGGACCCGGACCCCCCCCCCCCCCCCCCGTTTTCGGACCATTTCGGTCAAATTCACATATCTTGAGCTCCGGACGTCCGAATGACGTACCGTCAGCTTTGTTGAATTCCTCTCAGTGAGACGGAACTTTTGGCTTACTCTGCTCAAGGTTTGGATGCCGACGGAGTACGGTCGGGTCGGTTCGTACACGAAACAAACCGGGCCCCTGGAACGAAAAAGCCAATAACTCACAGACCGGGCGTCCGATTGACGCGCCGTCTGTTTTGTTGACTTCCTCTTGATGAGACGGAACTTTTGACATACTCCGCCCGAGTTTTGGATGCAGTCAGAGTATGGCCGGATTGGATTGTACCCGAAATCCAACCGGGCCCCTGGAACGGAAAAGCTGATATCTTTCAGCCAGGACGTCCGTTCGACGAACCGTCAGTGGCGTTGGTGATTGCGTTGAGTAACGGTCCCTTTGAGTATACCCTATGGGAGTTCAGGGTACAGTTGTGATACGGCCGGGATTGGTTCGCACACGAAACCAACCGGGCCCCTGGGAAGAAAAGGCTAATAACTCACAGACCGGGCGTCCGATTGACGCGCCGTCTGTTGCGTTGAGACCCCTATGATGAGGCGGTCCTTTGAGACACTTCTTTGTGGGACTTTTTGGTACTTGGAGTATCGACCAGTAGCTCGTGGAGCGGACCCTCCCGGAGACGAGCGTGCAGAGTACGGAGACCGTGTAGCCGACTGAGACCTGACGACTGCTTGACCGACTCGACTTGGAGTGAGTCGACTAGCCCAGTGGACGGAGCGCCCGGTATTTGGCGGCAGACCCACGGCGGACGGAGCGCCTGGTAGTTGGCAGAAAACCCGCGGTACTCGACAGGAGGAGTACCTCAGCAGTCTTAGGTTAGTGAGCAGTACCTCGGAGTCGTGACAGGACCACTGTACACTCTAGAGACGGAGCTCCTCAGTAGTTACGGTTTCGATAATGAAAATCCTGGTTTGAGCTGAGTCAATGAATCTTTGCGTTTCCTCATGATTGAGATGGGTCGCTTGATAACTTAGGTATATGTATGGGCATATACCTGGGTGATGGTTATCCGTTGATTTCATGATTTTTGTGTATCCTTGTGATTGGATGGGTTACTTGATGACTTAGGTATATGTATGGGCATATACCTAAGTAGAGTCTGATGTTACTTCGTGATTGCTGTCTTTAATTTGTGGATATCCATGTTGGATTTAGTGAGACATTAAGGGTCTCGGGGTCCCTACTGAGTAGCTTATACTCACCCCTGCACGGGCTATGCCCGCACTTCGTTGTGTTGGTTGCAGACGACGGACAGCGCAGATCGCAGTTGAGGCTTGCGGAGCAGGTTGGTACCCGGAGGAGGACCACTGGGCGGACGTACCCGGAGTAGACGACGGGACCCGAGGAGTAGAGGAGCTATCTGTACCTACCCTTCAGGTAGGATCCGTGGTGGACGACCCAGGAGCCGCTTCGTTCTTCCAGCTGCTGTTTTTCCCTTTCGAGTTGTACTTTACAGTTGGGCTTGTATTTCCGGCCCTTTTACTTTTCTTCGCTTGTGTTTACTTTTCCGCTTTCTTACTCTGTGGTGTTTGTTTGCTTTTTTAATGGCAATGCCTTCCCAGTTATCGGGATTTACGCCATTGGTGCTAGTCGCCAGCCCCTGGCCTATGGAAGGCGGGCTTGGGGTAGTCACGGCACGGGCCCCGAGGTCGGGTCGTGACAGATTGGTATCAGAGGTGGTCGGTTCTACCGCCGATTCTGATCTTTCTTTCTGTGAAGCAATAGTGTTAAGGGTACCGAGTATGGTTTTCAGTTCAGGGAGTCCAGTGTTGGTGCGGGCGGCCGACGTATCCATACACCAGGACCCTGACAACTGAATTCCGACTTTGTGCACGAAAACACTGATTGCGTGTGTGTTTCCAAAGTTTAAAAATGTCAGCTCAAACCAGGTCAGCTCACCAGGTTTAATCTTTTGACCGTGTTACGATGTTTCTTTCAGGATGCCTTTTCTCGGACGACCAGCTTTAGCCCAGAGGGATGTGCGTACTGACAGCCTGCCGACCGACGAGGCTTTGGTTCAGGCCCCTCTTGCAGTCGAGGCACCAGCAGAGGCACCAGCGGTACTACCATGCGTTGGGCCACCGATGCCACCAGCCCCAGCAGTAGGCGATGCACGACGCTTGAGTGCGCTGCATGAGTTCCAGCGCCAGAGGCCACCCAGGTTCAGGGGAGAGACGGACCCGCAGGCGGCTGAGGATTGGCTGGAGGCTGTGGTGGGAGTCTTCAGGCTAGTGGGGACGCCATCAGACTTTATGGCGATCTTTGCGGCTAGCCTTCTTCAGGAAGCAGCAGGCAGGTGGTGGAGCCACTTGTTCCAGTTTTGCCGTGGGATGGCCTTCTCTTGGGAAGACTTCGAGACCTCCTTCAGGTTGGAGTATGTGCCAGTAGCTCTACACCCCGAGCGTGTTCGGGAGCTGCTGCCTTTGTCGCATGCTTCTCGATCAGAAGCCGAGTCATCTGTGGGCAGTAGACAGATAATGCAGAGGCCCAGAAAGACCAGACCAGCAGTTGGGTGATCTCGGGTTTTAGGACCGGTGGTGCAGGGAACCCGGAGTGGGAATAGAGCTAGCCGTGCAAGGAGCAGGTTGTGTTACTCATGCCGCAGAAAGGGTCATCTGGCACGTGACTGTCCGACTACCGATCCGCAGGCTTTGGGGGAGCCACCGAGATAGAGGCAGCGACAAATGCTTGAGCAACAGTAGAACTCTTGGAGCAGGTGGACAGGAGCGGAACTAGTGGATACGTCTCTTGTACTTCTAGTTCCATGTTTGATGTTGTATTTGTGTCTTTGTATTATGAGCTGCAATAATAAAGAAGACACTTATCTCTTGTGATGTTTGCCTTCCTGTCCTCTTTTGTGATGTTACTGAGTGGTCCCGGTTAAACTGTTGACTTGACCCTCACTTTCGAGATTTCAACTGGAGTAGACCCAGTGACCTCACACTGATGCCAACAGTGTGACTCGACCCTTGGAGGCGAGAGTGACAGTTGGATCTCTTAGTAGTTACGTCGAGGCCTTACGACGTCATCCATGGCATGAATGCATCCTTCATGCCAGGATTGACTGTATTAGGCAATGGGCGTGGTTCATCTAGAGAGGGGATGAGACCAGGTTTCTCTTTTTGGAAAAGGAGAAATTTTAGCAGCTCTTCCAGATCACATGCAAAGGAGGTGCAGTTCATCCAGGAGCGGATGAAGACTGCACAGTGCAGTAAGAAACAGGAAACCAGTGCCAGTCTTAGAGACTCGGGCGTGTTAAATGTTTCAAGAAGAGGAAGCTTAAAGGACAGATGAATCTGCGGAGTAGCAGACGTGGAAGTGGGGCCTTGAGAGCAGCAGGTGGTGGTGTACATCTCAACATGTTACAACCACCCGCCTTTGAAATCCCCGCCAGGCTCAGGGAGCAGGAGGGCTGGGAAGGAGAGTAGCTGCATGCGGTCAAGTAGTGTGACCCAGGGGCTCTAAGAATGATTCGGGGTACGGGCTATGTCTACTATGAGCTGCCATATCTTTAGACATAGGTACCAATCATTCTTTCCTTCCACGAATCTTGTCCCAGACCTAGAGGTTCCGGGTAAGCCGTTGACTTGACCCTCACGTCTGGAGATACCTTTGGGAGGAGACTCGATAATCACACTTACGCCGACAGTGTGATCTGACCACGAGGCGAGAGTTTCGGTTGGAATCTCTTGGTGGCAGCGTCGAGGCCTTGCGACGTTGGTCTGGTTATGGATCGAATTCACAGATCATACCCAGGTTGACTGTTTTAGGCAAAAAGGTTGTGGTTTATCTACAACGTTGGGATAGGTTTTCCTTGGTCAGCGAAAAGGAAACCCTGGGCAGCTCAAGATAAACTCATGCACAGGAGGGTGTAGCCGATCATTCTTGGGTCGACCCACCTTACCTTCGTGGCAGCAGAAGTTTTGAGTTTCAGTTCTAACAGAAATGGAGACCTCTGGAGTTCGAGGATGACGACCACGTCTTCTTACGGGTCTCACCTCGACGAGGTTTACGGAGATGTGGCCTGGGAGGCAAGTTATCTCCGAGGTTCAACGGACCTATCTAGGTCCTCAGCTGGGTAGGAGAGGTGGTTCACCGCTTGGGCCATCCACTTCAGTTGCACTAGGTTCACGACGTTTTCCACGTATCCCAACTGAGGAGATACGTGCTCGACCCCCCTTCGCATATCATCGACCATGAGGAGCTAGACGGTGGCGATGAGTGTCTTATACGGAGGTTCCTGTGGGGATCGACGATCGACAGGAGTGGATCCTAGGAGGATGGTCGATTCCTCTTGTGCACTTTCTTTGGCAGCGCGGGAACCTCCAGTGAGCACATGGGAGCGGAAGGCTCAGATGCGTGCTCAGTACCGCTTTGTTTCCCTAAGTCTGTGGTGAAGCTTTACGGGGACGTAAAGCCCTGTGGTGGGAGTAATGTAAAGACACGTAAATTTCAAGGAAATTTTTTTTCTTAATTTTCTTTGGAATTTTACAAGAACGCAGTTTCTGACGGCACCTGATTCCGAGGCCCGGTGTGCCCGGAATCATTTTCTGAAGTTTTGGCTCGGGTACGTTCAGTGAACGGACGAGCGGGTTTTTCTAACTTTTGAACCGGTGCCCGGAATCGAATTCTGAGGGCACCGATGAAATCGCAACGCCGGGTTTTGCCTAGAAACGCCTCTTCCGGAGTTGCGTTTGCTCAGGTGTGGTTTTTAAATTTTGGGACTTAAGGTTAAGAAATAAAATAAAGTTGTTACGACAACTTTATTTTTATTTCACTTGAAGCCACTTAAAAGCCACATTAAGCTGGTTAAGCTTAGTTGAAGCGGATAGGGTGCAACTGAAATATCCTATCCTCTTGATAGGATATTTGTGGGTGGGGCCCGCACGAGCCCCGCCGTTTCTTCCGCTAAGTAACGCACCCGCGAAAACCCGTCAAAGAAACTGAAAGTCAACTGACGCGGTTTCTTAGTTTCTTAACAGACCATTAAATTGGGCTGTTTCTTTCGTCCAATTAATTGGGCGGTTTCTTTGGTAAATTAATTCTTGGAATTAATTGTTCGTTTCTTTTTTTTAATCGTTGCTTGTGCGTTAATAAAATAATATTACTCGTATTTTATTTTGGGTGGAAGCTTGTGGCGTGGGGAGAATTTGGAGGAGAGCGTTCTTCTTCGGCGAAGAACGCGAAGAACGCCGGCCTCCGGCGAAGAACGCCGAAACCGCGGAAATCAACGACGCTTCTTCCACGACGTTTCTTCCGCGACGATCGTTCCTTTCCAAGTGACGTTCTCCCTTCGGACGCACCTCGACGACAACGGAATCAACGAAGTTTCTCCGACGACGTTTCTTCCGCGACGATCGTCCTCTTCCGCGACGAACTCGCGAGCGACAACGCTTGAGGTAGGGGTTTTAAACCTTTTTAAAGTTGTTGATCTTTCCTTCGATCTTGAAGGTTCTTTTTTTTTGTCGGCCCTTGTTTCCGAATCTTTTTATTTATTTTTAAAAAGATTGTGATGGATTATCGTTCTAGAAAGGCCGATTGTTATCAATCTAATGCGAGGGGGGTCGGGCCGCACAAACACGGACGAACCCCCCCCCCCTCCTTTATTCTTGTTGTTTCTTGCGGATGGAGCGAGATGGCGTGGTGCTGTCGCACCACGCGGGAATCGTACGGCAACTATTGAGCGGCGCCGTCGCGCCGCGCTGTGGAACGAAATCAAACAAGATCGAGACGCCTTCGCGCCACGCCGAGAAGTCGTTCAAGCACGCGACGTCGTCGCGCCGCAACAAAGAGGCCGCAGATTAAATTAATTTTATTTTGTTCTTGAGCGCAGATTGACGGGCGACGACAAACGAGGCCGCAAGTTAATTTTGAGGCCTCCGCAGTGAAGGTCGGGTCCCGGGATGACCGTAGGCGCAGACGAGAAGCAAATCGGACCACCGGAGCGTCTCCGGTGGCCCGCGGAAGCCGGCGGCGGCGCGGGTCGCCGGCGACCGGAGGCGGCGGCACCCCGCGGGTGTCCAGCGCGACACCCCGCGGGTGCCGCGGGGTTGTCAGGCGGCACCCCGCGGGTGTCCAGCGCGCCACCCCGCGGGTGCCGCGGGGCTGTCAGGCGGCACCCCGCGGGTGTCCAGCGCGACACCCCGCGGGTGTCCAGCGCGACACCCCGCGGGTGTCCAGCGCGACACCCCGCGGGTGCCGCGGGGTTGTCAGGCCGCTCGGCCGAGCCGAGCCGGACCGGCCCTGGCCGGGCGGGGCCGGGCCAACCGGGTCGGACCCGGTTCGGGCTGACCCAGGGGGGTCGGGCCGGGTCGGCCCGGACCCGGACCCCCCCCCCCGTTTTCGGACCATTTCGGTCAAATTCACATATCTTGAGCTCCGGACGTCCGAATGGCGTACCGTCAGCTTTGTTGAATTCCTCTCAGTGAGACAGAACTTTTGGCTTACTCTGCTCAAGGTTTGGATGCCGACGGAGTACGGTCGGGTCGGTTCGTACACGAAACCAACCGGGCCCCTAGAACGAAAAAGCCAATAACTCACAGACCGGGCGTCCGATTGACGCGCCGTCTATTTTGTTGACTTCCTCTTGATGAGACGGAACTTTTGACATACTCCGCCCGAGTTTTGGATGCAGTAGGAGTATGGCCAGATTGGATTGTACCTGAAATCCAACCGGGCCCCTGGAACGGAAAAGCTGATATCTTTCAGGCAGGACGTCCGTTCGACGAACCGTCAGCGGCGTTGGTGATTGCGTTGAGTAACGGTCCCTTTGAGTATACCCTATGGGAGTTCAGGGTACAGTTGTGATACGGCCGGGATTGGTTCGCACACGAAACCAACCGGGCCCCTGGGAAGAAAAGGCTAATAACTCACAGACCGGGCGTCCGATTGACGCGACGTCTGTTGCGTTGAGACCCCTATGATGAGGCGGTCCTTTGAGACACTTCTTTGTGGGACTTTGTGATACTTGGAGTATCGACCAGTAGCTCGTGGAGCGGACCCTCCCGGAGACGAGCGTGCAGAGTACGGAGACCGTGTAGCCGACTGAGACCTGACGACTGCTTGACCGACTCGACTTGGAGTGAGTCGACTAGCCCAGTGGACGGAGCGCCCGGTATTTGGCGGCAGACCCACGACGGACGGAGCGCCTGGTAGTTGGCAGCAAACCCGCGGTACTCGACAGGAGGAGTACCTCAGCAGTCTTAGGTTAGTGAGCAGTACCTCGGAGTCGTGACAGGACCACTGTACACTCTAGAGACGGAGCTCCTCAGTAGTTACGGTTTCGATAATGAAAATCCTGGTTTGAGCTGAGTCAATGAATCTTTGCGTTTCCTCATGATTGAGATGGGTCGCTTGATAACTTAGGTATATGTATGGGCATATACCTGGGTGATGGTTATCCGTTGATTTCATGATTTTTGTGTATCCTTGTGATTGGATGGGTTACTTGATGACTTAGGTATACGTATGGGCATATACCTAAGTAGAGTCTGATGTTACTTCGTGATTGATGTCTTTACTTTGTGGATATCCATGTTGGATTTAGTGAGACCTTAAGGGTCTCGGGGTCCCTACTGAGTAGCTTATACTCACCCCTGCACGGGCTATACCCGCACTTCGTTGTGTTGGTTGCAGACGACGGACAGTGCAGATCGCAGTTGAGGCTTGCGGAGCAGGTCGGTACCCGGAGGAGGACCACTGGGCGGACGTACCCGGAGTAGACGACGGGACCCGAGGAGTAGAGGAGCTATCTGTACCTACCCTTCAGGTAGGATCCGTGGTGGACGACCCAGGAGCCGCTTCGTTCTTCCAGCTGCTGTTTTTCCCTTTCGAGTTGTACTTTACAGTTGGGCTTGTATTTCCGGCCCTTTTACTTTTCTTCGCTTGTGTTTACTTTTCCGCTTGCTTACTCTGTGGTGTTTGTTTGCTTTTGTAATGGCAATTCCTTCCCAGTTATCGGGATTTACGCCATTGGTGCTAGTCTCCAGCCCCTGGCCTATGGAAGGCGGGATTGGGGTAGTCACGGCACGGGCCCCGAGGTCGGGTCGTGACACAACCATTCATGAACATGCTATAATGTACAAATTAATAGGAAAACAATACTTGAAAAACTAAAATAAAAAATCCCCAAGGGATATAACCATGAGAATACTGAGAACTAGATAAGTATTGTGTTCCTAAGATCCCATACCAAAGACTAATAGTGTGTACTATAATCTATAACCTGACAAAAAACCAAGAAGTACATTCAGGTACTATATCGTGGAAATAACACGGTTTGAGATAAACTCAGTAGGCCCCCACCAATGGTGTCAAATGCATACCCAATCATTGAATATAAACTAGAGCAGTGTGCAGTTATAGTAAGTAAGGTAAGTAAAGTAAAGGTTGAAATCATAAATCATTTCAATCTCAGGTTCCTCAAGGACACCAAGAAAACCATACCAACTTCGATAGAAGTCAAAACATACCTGAACATTATATCATTTATATATATATTCACATATGTAAACATATATCTACTAATATATAAATGCACTAGAGAGAACCCAAGGTGTATGAACGAGGCATCCACATATAATACTATTTATATAATAAAGGTATCATCGTATAAATAAAGGTATAAGACCATGAATCTGGACAGGGGATGCAGATCTCTATACCCAACCATCGCAAAAAATGGTGTGAAACATCATGTCAAACACCATTATCATGGGGTGTGAAACATAATGTATAACCACCCAAATGGCTATGGAACACCATGTTAAAATTCTTGAACTAAGGGGTTCTGAAACATCATGTTCAAATACCCTAACTGAGGCCTCTCAGTAATAATCATGGAGGAAGTAATCCCAATTTTCCTATGATTCCTTAACCAAGGTGTTCTGTAAATAGAAACCTGGTATCGCTCAAGGAATAGTGTAATCCCATATGACCTATGATCTCATCCAAGATATTCTTACTTGAGAATCCATGGTTCTCTCAAGGCATAATAACTCATGTATAGATAGTTTACATTTAATAATAAAACATTATCCAGGATAATTCAATCATTCCATTTAAACATGTTTCATAATGATTATTAAATTTGTAAATAAATTACTAATAATTAATATGTCCATGTAATAATACATTCTATGATATAATTTATCATGATAGGTTTATCAAGTGCGACGAGTCAAGAAATACATTGAAAAAAATGGTCATATCTATGGTAAATCATTTCCTTAAACATACCACTCAATTAAAATTGGATATTTCATTTATGAATGATGGATTAAGCATAATATAAATAATTTTTATAATCTAAGTTGGTCATCCACAACACATATAGTTCATTTAATTCCATTTAACCATTTCATTTTAAGAAGAGAAATTTTATATGCCTCAAAGGGTGATTTTAATTCAAAATATATAGTATAATATTCATGGAATAGAATTGACACATCAAAAAAGGTGTGGATCTATTCAAGGTAGACATTCTTTAATGGTTCATTATCATTAATGAGGACTATATAAATTTAATCATCAATAAATTACTTAAATAATTTCATATAAAAAGTGTGGTGTGTAGATAGTCCAGCACATGACATAATAACATATTCTATAAACAAGCTAGACCTTAAGAGAGAATCCATAGAATGCCTACATAATGATTAGAAGGCTTCACTCATTCATTACTGGTATTTGATTTGATCCAAAATGAGAGGAATCATAAGAATCATCAAACACCCTGAAAATAAGGAATATAAGCTCACACAAAAAAAACATCTAATATAGAAATATAAACGGTGAAAGGAATAAAAAGGACATTTTTACCTTCCAAGGGATAAACAACATGATGAATGGTGGTTAATTTTGAGTTTAGATATATGATAACCATTAATTCATATCTTTTGATAGAAAAGGATAGTGTAGGGGAGCTGATGTATGTGTGTGAGGAGAAGAATGGGAGTAAAATACCCTTAAAGGGGGAAGGGGAAATTGACATTTAACACTTTTTAAAGGGGAACATAGTTGTTTCATATAGTTTTCCAAACCATGATCCAACTATGTGCACCCAATTTCCAAAGGTACATTGTCCTTCATGGATAGGTACACGGTTAGACAAACCATACACAACCCACATAGAGATATTGTCCAAGGGCGTCACCCCTAGTATAGATAGGCACACAGTTAAATAAATCATACATAGACCATTTAGTTCAACTATAAAATCCTCTATAGTCTTTCAAATGTCCATTAAACCTCCCTTGAATGGTTCAAAAAACTGTGTGAAGCCCTACATGGTCACATTGTGGGGGTGCACAATTAGCACTAATTGTTCGCTAAATGTGTGTCTCCCCCCTTAATTTCCAAATAACTTGTTTTCAGAGCTCAATACTACCAGAACCTATTAAAACTCTTAAGAAACCTACCGAGACATAAATAATATCCAAAAATAATACTTTTAAGAGTTATAATTCTCATATTTACATTATGAGGCTCAGTTTAATATTTTTCTTCTCCACCAAATGAAGTGTTCAAATTATCATGGAATTTTCATCCAGTTCAAAACACATGATCTTAAAATATCCACACCTTATAAATTATCATCCCTAAGAATAATTTGGGAACCATTAAAATAGATTTCAACCTACTTGGTTCATGAATATCTACTCCAAAGGTTGCATTACATTTATGAATCCCCAATGTACCACCAAGAATCACTTTAAACATGCAGTATTTAAGTCTCTAAAACTCAATATAATTCTCATGATTACCAACAAAACATAAAAACGAAAATTATGTGATCCCGTCGATCCTTATATGCAATTACTTCATCATCTCATTCATCAATCGGCCCATGTTTCTTCCTAACATAATTCCTAGACTTGAATGGATAATTTTGAGTCATGGTACTCCCACTATTGAAATTGCCTATTAAATCTCATATATGGAGTTATAATGAAACTCTCAAAACAATTATTGACACGATACACCCAAAGACACATAAGTACTCTATATTTAATCCTATATTTATTTGAAATTTTCAAACTCTAATTGACCCTGGTTAAATTTTTTTTCTCCTTGAAAATACTCATCCTACTATTAGACTACACCCACCTCATCCTGATGGCGTACTCAATGTGATTCCTCTATAACAAAATACTAATCTGATATAAACTTATATTGAACTGCCTATATTTGAATATTATTAAAAATGATCACTTTTAGTAGCCGGCATATCACTAAAACCTGATCATAATTCCTTCATCCACGGAACACTAGGACTATTGAAAGTACAGACCGAATCATATTACTTAATTCCATTATGGTCTTTAACTATGTCAACCAAGACTGACTGGAGGGATAGGGTAAACTCATAATTTTCAAAAAAATCCCAAGGGGATAACTCAAGGTAGTCCATAACTCCTTATTTACAATTTTGATTTTAGTACATAGCTGAAACATCCACATATCAAAACACTAACTAATCCCAAAAGTTGTATCTCACCCAGCGGTTGAGTATAAGTATTGACCTGTGTCTGTGAGTCTGTATAAGGTGTTTCTACATGTGAAACCATGTATCACTCATAAAAGGAATTCCTATAAATGGATTCAGGTATGTGTCCATAATCAACCAAAAAAACTAGTAGATTACCTAGAATTTACCGTAAAAATCTAGTAATTCATTGCATTATTTAGTCAACGTAGTACAAGATCCCAAATAACCGTCCAATTATAAGTCTTGAAACCCCATGATCCTTACCACATGGGGTTTTTATACAGTTATCCAACAACCCACTCACCATCTTAAGATAATCCAAGTAATAATACAAATGAACAAAAATTCTGGTTATGACCGCCCATGCTCCTTCCATCATATGACATAACCACTAGCATGGATAAGAACTCTATCATCCCTAAGTGTCAACACAAACATCATTCATCACCTGTTACCACTTCCTAAAAAATGTTTCCATATCATCTTATAAATCCAATTCACAATAAGGGTCACCACTCTCAAATGGCCAATGGTGTACTACGCACCATCTGGATACCTTCAACCACTCCTCAAGCACAAATCCCAATTATTCCTCCATTCAAACCATAAAAACCACATAGATAGGTAGATCAACATATACTCAATTATTTCTAAGCCTACACAAGATGATTTTAATATATTCTGCATGATCGCCTCTGAATTTGGAGTATACTAAGATTCCATCAACAAGAGTGTACTGATCTACCCAATCCACACTTCCTCAAAACTGGTTATACATTCCTTTCATCAAATCATGACACAATGTCTCT
The DNA here is from genome assembly GCA_963277665.1 of Viscum album. Lineage (NCBI taxonomy): Eukaryota > Viridiplantae > Streptophyta > Magnoliopsida > Santalales > Viscaceae > Viscum > Viscum album. The sequence goes on along the minus strand of OY728159.1, from coordinate 891,077,300 downwards.
CCAAAAATGTATGAAAAGGTCCAACTATGGTTATTTCACCTCACAGTACCCTAAAACTATGATTGTACCTCTATCGGTGTAGTTTTAAGGGTCATTTCCCTAACATGTGTGTCATACATAATGTGCTGCACATTTAATGGCCTCATCCCTCCAACAAGATTTATTTATTAAGGAATTAGTCAATACACTCCATAATACCATATTGGTAAATGTATAGCTTAATATAAAACATAGTTTTTTAAGTCTTCATCACTTCTCCTTAAATCCAAAGGTACCCATGATCATTCAAAATAACCACCAAAGTCTGATCTCAACTCTTGGAGTTCCCCAATGGTTAGGTACTCAACCAACTATATAGTCATTGGTTTGACTTGTAAGAACAAATATATTATTGATCCGTAAACTCCTAGATCACCTATTTATCATGAGTATAAATCTAGAATTAAAACTCTATACCAACACATAAAAAGTTTTTATATCAAAAATCTGATCTAATACTAAATAACTAGAATTCACTAGCCTTATGGGATTTCAAAATCCATTCTGACTATTTCCAATTGTCCCTTTGTAGTCTTGTTCCCTCTACATGATATGGCATGATCAAAAACATTTGACATGACACTCCCCACCTTAGGTATAATGAACAAGGATTATCATACATGGATGTTAAATATTTTCATATGAATATTCTATACATTACACAAACACATGCCTAAGGACTATAATAGTTTAGTGAATTTAGAGACTAGGTACAAAATCTTTTAATTTGGTGAAATATCTTAAAAATATCCTATATTGATTTTCCCCTTCATTAATATTCACAAAAATACCCTACTTAAAACCATTATTTATAACTTGGGGAAAGGAAACGTAAGGAAGGGTAAGATTTCGTGCTCAGTAAGGGTAAACAAGGGAGATACGTAACCATAAGTTGAACATAAGGATATGGAAACATGATCATAACATTTTAAAACCATACTATTCATATAAAATATCATAATATTTATTCATGGAATAAAAATTGGTAGTTCATATGAAATGAATCATAAAGGAATAAAATAACATGGGCCATGAGAGAATAACATTGGAATAAAACATATATTTTTTCTATACACATTATTATATAAAATTATTTCCTTAGTAGTAAAGGATCGCTACTAAGACTATAATAGTGGAATGAGTTCACTCCACAAACCATCATAGTAGTCAAGGTTCACTCCCAATACCATCATAATTGACAAAGTCCCTTACTGAAGCTAGTTGACACCCTATTCCAGTCCTATCTATCTCATGAGATATAAATATTTACCCAATTTATTAGACAAAGATATAGGTTCCACTCATCATATAATAAAAATCATATATATTTTTTACAACAAGATCATAAAAAAATCATTATATCGTAACCCATGAAATGAAATGGGATTCATCAAGATTTCAACATATCATAACAAATGAAAAATGATATGTTCCAAAATAATTACACCATTTCATCATAGCATAACCCATGAAAAAAGAAGCGGGTTTTCTAAGACTTTTATCATGGTATAAATATCAGAAGAGAAACGAGTTTCATATAAATATTTTCATCATAAAAATTTTAGATAAAAAAATAATAATGGTATATTATGTTTATATCCTTAGTAAAGCATAAGTTACATCAAAAGATTTCATGTCAGATAGAGAATTATTTTGAAATAGAATCACTTGAAACGTTTATCGAGGAAAATAAATTTTATATAAAAAAATTATTTAAAACATAAAGTATTTTTAAAATAATTTTATTTAAAAATAACAATAAATTATTATAAATTATTGTTTAAAAATCATTTAAAATTTTTCTTGAGGAAAATATCATTTCTGATTGGAAAAAAACTTTTAAAACATAAAACATTTTGAAAATATTTTTCATTTTGAAATCATTTATTTAAAATATAAAAATTAACATATTTTAAGGAAAAAAATTTCTTAAAAAAAATCAAAACAAGTAAGGGATGCTTTAAATCATTTAGAGGTCTTGATAATGGTAAATAATTTTTATGTTGTTCATGTTAAAAATAAATATTCTTTTTATATTTTTGGTAAAATACAAAGAAGAGTTGTTTGAAAACAACATGAAGATTCATTTAAAAACATTTTTTAAAAAAATTAAAAAATGGGTAAAATTTTATTTACTAGATCACTTGAAAAAAAATATTAAAACGTTTTTAGAAAATATGGTTTTGGAAGAGAAAGGGTTTTCAACCAAAACAAGAAATAAATTTGATTTTATTAGATATATTATTTTTAAATCTTGGGTATATAGATAGAGGAAAATGGAATGGAAAACATATATTCTCATGAAATTATCATTGTAGAATAAAATTCATGTTTTTCATAGATATGGATCATAATATTTTATTATGAGAAACTTAATCATAAATAATCCTGATAAATGGTGAGATTGTAACATAAAATATTTAACAATGCGGTTACTTTAAAACATAAGAACCATGAAGGAATATCATTAAATTAAGATTAAAATATCATTAGAATAAATAAATTCATGTTGTTAAATTTAAAAGGGCTTGTATATACACCTTATAATAGATTATTAGTTTATAATAAAACATATGTCTCAAAGAAAGGAAATTGAGATAATAATTCCTTACCGCTTTGACAATATTTGAAATATAAACCCCAGAAAAGAGAGATAATTAAATTAATATTTAAATCCAAATAATTTCTAGGAGAATATTCATAAAAAAAATTCATGATAATTATATACACCACTTAAAATAAATAGGTGGTGAATATTGAATTTGTCTTACATAAGTAAAAAAGTAAGAAGGAAATCCCTTACCATAAGTCTCAACTTACTTCATACTCATTAGAACCTCATGTATAATAAATATAAGATTATTATAAATCTATTACAGAGCCATAGTTAAATATATCATACCATATATGATATACTTATATCCTTTTATGGTCTATTTATTAACAATTCCATATTAAAGTCTTGTTACTGATAATAACCACTTTGTTTTTCACATGTGTTTTGATCTTTTATTTTCCATATTCTTACTTTTATCATAATTACATAATATCCAGAATAATTATCATATTTATAAATAAATTTTAATTTTAATAATAATAATTATATATGGTTTTGAGAAATGAAATATGTGATAACCATAGAAATGGTAGGCCGCAAGTACTCATGAGAGGCATTTCAATTTTTCAAAGATCGTTATGGAAAAGAGGTAAGTAATATACTATATTTAAATAATGATAATAATATTATAAATAAAATATTATTTATTTAAATATATTTATACATATCGTCTATTTTTTTGGTGATGAAAATAGAGACACATTGCTTCGTGAAGGCGATAGTCCACACGTACACGAACGATGCTATCATCTTTCAATGAGTGAAAAGATAATAAATAAAATGATATATTATCTTTTAATAATGATAAATATATAATTAATATCATAATTATTTCATTTATATCATATATATTTATTCTTATTATCTTTCATGTAAATCATTAGTGAAAAATGAATCGCATCACTTCTCTAGGTGGTAGTTCTCCGTGCACACAAATGGAGTTATCGCATCCCCTATAGAATGGAAAATAAAAATTTGATATATAATATAATGGATCCATAGGTATAATTATGTTATAAATATAACATATATACATTATACCCATCATCATACCCAATTGTGAGAGGTGGTAATGGAAACACAGATGATATCGGTTCGTGAGGTGGTAGTCCACCATACACACAAAAAATGATTTCATAACCCATTTGATGTAAGTGGATATGGTTCTGGGTAATTAACTTAACATAAAAACATATTAGTCTATTTAATATACTATTTTTATTATATCATCATTATTTAGTAATAAATTATCTAGGAAAAGTAAGAAATAAAACAAAAATGATTGTTGAAGAACATTGCCTCTTCTTTAGGTATCCTCCTTAAGTTTGTAGGAAAATACTTCCTAGGTTGGATTTATGACCAAAATAATGATTATAGGATGAGTGGATGAAATTTTTTAAGGTATTTTTATAGGTAGTTTTTAACGAAAATGGTTTCAAGGTGTGAAGAGGAGAGTATAGGGGGTGTCCTTTTATAAGTGAGGTGAGTGGCAAACTTGTAATTTTTTTGAAAATAAAAATGTGTAACAATGTTTTTCTTATGCAAAAAGGATGAAAAATGGAGTATTATAAAAACTCATACATTATAGGGTAGAATTATTTCCATATAATCGTTTTTATAAAAACATAATTCGGTCATTTTAACCCTTATATTTTTAGTTTAACACCCGATAAAACCATTTTTACCATAACCACATAATTAATTTTTATTGTTTTCATTATTCATTTTGGTCAAAAATTAAGGTGAAAATATTATATAATATAAATTTTTATTATTATAAATATGGAATATATTTTTACAAATTAAATTTAAATATTAGGAAAATTTAAATTTAAAATTAATCCCATAGATAGGACATGAAAGTAGTTTTTCATAGAGAAAAATGTTAAAAAGTTTATAATGTTTTTATATCCAATTTTAATATGAAATTGATTAAAATATAATAAATTGGATTAATATATTTATAATTTAATAAATTTTAATTTAAAACCAATTTAATATATAAATAAACTTTATAAATAATTTTAAAAAAAGGAAGCTTTCAATTAAAATTCAGCATTTTTTCACTATTCATAAAAAATTTAATCTTTTTAGAAATTTCAAAAACGTTAACCCTAAGATAATTATGATATTATGATTTAAAAAAATTATTTTTTAAAATAAATTTTCCAAATTTTGAAAAATTATTCTTAAAATAAGTGTGCAAAAAAGGTGACAAAACTGTTTTTTAGCAAAAATAATGTTTCTAAGTGTAAAATTGGATTTATTCTTATATCTTATCTAGAAAATTTATAATATGAATTTTAGTTATTTTATTGGATATTTAATATATTAATTTAATTAAAATCATTCACTAAAAGTGGTTTTTTTAATTAATTGAGGTAAAATTTGTTTTTTTCATAAAAATATTTTTTTTAAATGATTTCCATTATTTTGAAATTGTTTTTTTCATATTTAATTAATTGGTAGAAAAATAATTTTTTATATATAGATGTGTAAACCATATATATTCATAATTTATTCAATCCTATTCATATACACCATTCTCATTTCTAAGTGATAACTATCATAATAAATAATAATATTTTATTAATATATCACATTTTTTTAAACTCAATATTATGTGTAATGCAGGTTAAACTCAGTGTTTCATGTAATGCAAGAGAAATTATGCAAGAGAAATTATGTGTTTCGTGTAATGAAAGATAAACTTATTGTTTCACAAAATATTTAAAATATTAAATTTATTTGAATAAAATATTTCATAAAATCTTGAGTTGTTACATTCTACCCCCTTATAATGAATATCTCTCCCAGAATTTCTCGATTTTATACCAAAAAATGAGTGTAATTCTACATTATTACATCCTTATCTTCCCATGTTTATTACTCAAGATGTATATTTCACCATAAAACATTGAAAGGTTAGTCATCATGTTTTTTTGTACTTTCCCTATATGATTCTAAATCTCAACTGATTGTTACGTATAAGAAATATCATACTCCATTGGTATAACCTTTGAGTTTTTACATGTAAAGGACAAGGTATGAAATTCTTTAATAGAGGTACATAGAACACATTGTGAACCTAATATAGGTTCAGTGAAAGCACAAAATGATAATCTATTGTCCTGATATGATCAAGTATCTCAAAGGGACTGATATACCTTGGGTTTATCTATCCTTTAAATCGTCAGTATTATTTCATCCTTTAGTTGTGATTTGATAAATTTACACTTCATCTCATTCTCCAAGAAAATAAAATGAACTTTTTATTCATAAAGAACTACTAGATTATAAGATCCATAAATATAATTATAAGTCATTTTTATATCTATAGTTTTCATCATAAAAAAATGGTTAGCACAGTTTATCCAATATATATAAATATTCATATTGTGAAGTAGTAAATTAATCTATAAAACCTATAAAAAAGTTAAATTTAATCCTTTCAATAAATTTTTATCCTCATAACTCTTCCAAAATTAAAAATTTATAAAAAAATGTCACTAAATTTATCAAAATAAGCTTAACGTTGATCCCACAAATATCATAAATTAGATCTTGACTGTCACATACCAAACATGTGAATACCTACATCATATATTCTATTGAAACATGGTAATGGAATAAATTTTCATAAAACCTTATTGAAAATATAAATTATTATTCATACTTAAATAAAACATAGATTATTCGATATATTCTTTATATTCTAAAATTCTATAAACTCCATCAATGAAAACATAAACCACTTTTTCTACAAATCATTATTTAGTTCCAAGGTCACCAATACGATCTAATTTACTTTATTCAAATCAATAATCTATTTATCCAAACTAAACACTATTTTCTCAACATCAAGATAATATTAAGGGTTACCTTCCCTTAATAATGTGTTTTCTATAAAATATAAAATTTCCCTTAAATATTTTTTCTAGGTCATCTGCACCATTCACCATATGTTTTTCATATCCTTAATGAAAAACTTATACTGAACAATTCTTATATATTTCTTGATTCATATAGAATAATTATTTAATTCCAATATATAAAAAATTAAATCATTCCAAATCATACTTAATCCATTAACTAGGATTCATCATTTTAGTCCTTAAAACCTCTTTCCTTGCATATGTCATTTGTGGCCTCTTCGTCATCAGCATTATAACCATTACTCATACCACCTGGTTGATTCTATTCATTATCTTCCCCATATGACATATATTTTCATAATTTCCATAATTTACACATTTAAATAATTCATCTATTGATAATACCTTAGGTTTATAGATATGTTCATCTATTTCATTAATTGAAAATTTAATTTTCCATCAGCAATTGATTACTCTATGTCATTCTTCTCCAAACATAAAACATCTTTGTGTTTATTTAATAAATTATCTAGAATGATTCCCCCAACATTATCAACATATAGGAAACTTAATATTCTTTCCCTCATGGTAACCAATACCCAAATCTCAGTGAACTATATCCTTCTCTTATTTGGTGATTCTAAGAGTTTGTTAAGGTGTATGTTGTTAAACATGTTTTGAGATAAATGATTAGGCATAATCTCAATATCATTCACTCCATTCATAGTCCCATTTAGCTTCTCATTAGTAATATGTTAATCATAATCAATGTTATCCCAATTTCTTTTGGTCCTTTCCATTGAAAAAAACAAAAACATAGTGTGAGAAACACTAATCATAGTGGAAAATCATATAATCATTAAAGAATCACATATAGGATGTCTAAATCATGACACCATATTTTTAATCTATGACACCATAGTTTTATCTGTGGCCATTCATAGTCATAGCCTGTTTAAATTATCCATTATGTTTTGTAAATAGTTTATGAATTTTCAATGCATTCCCCCCACAAGTGTCAAACCAGAAGTGCAATAAGGCTCGTTGTCATACACTAGGTGACAACCGCATCCAGCTCAATGCACCCTTTTCAATGTTATTAACCATAGGTACTTATATGATATATTTATATCCACTTGTAGTATCCAAAAACAGATTTAATTTCTTCGAAATCACGTTCTCTATCCTTTACCAAAATTCTAGGACATTTTACTATACTATGACTCATACTTCGAATTATCCTTAGATACATCCCTAGACATATCCTTATAAATATCTCTATAGATCTCACTAAAGTTTTATTATACTAGTTTCTAAAGGTTAACTAAACCTATCATTTGATAATAATTATAGAAAACTAAGATTTAAATATATGGATATTAATTATTTTTATATGAATATTCAATAGATTACACAAACATGTGTTTAAGGACTGTGATAATTTCTTATCTTTGTAGACTAGGTAAAAAACTTCTAATTTGGTGAAATATCTTCATTATCTCCTATAAAGATATTCCCCTTTAGTATTATTAAAAAATATAGCCTACTTAAAACCTTTTTTCATAACCTGGGAAAAGGAGACATGAGAAAGGTTGATATTAGATGCACAATAAGGGTAAATAAGGGAGATATGTGAGAATAACATTAACATAAGTTTAATATAACATTATAATAAAATTTGAAAACCATACCCTATATATGAAAGATCATAATATTTAGTCATGGAATAAATATTGGTAGTTAATAAGACATGAATCATAAGGTAATCAAATAACAATATCCATTAAGGCATAACATTTTCATAAGACATAAAATTGCGGCAATACACATAATCATAGAACATCAATTCCATAGTAGTAAATTCTCACTTCTAAGGCTATCATAGTGTAATGGGTTCACTCCCCAAACCATCATAGTAGTCAAGGATCACTCTCAACGCCATCACAATATAAAAATTCTATTATTTAACTAGGTTGACTCCCCATTATAGTCATGTCTATCTTAACATATATAAATTTTTAACCAATTCATTAGAGGGATATATAGGTCCCCCCATCACATAATGAAAATAATAAATATGTGTTAAAAAACACCATATGATATTAATTATATCATAAATAATGAAATGAAATGGGTTTCATAAATATTTTATTATTTTGTAACCTATAGAAAAGAGACAAGTTTTATAATCATTTCATCATTTCATCATAGCATAACCCATGGAAAAATAAAAAGGATTCTTAATAATTTTATCATGGTATAACCCATGGAATAAAAATGGGTTTCATAAACATATTTTCATCATAAACCATTAAGATAAAGAATAATAATTTTATCCTTGGTTTATATCCCCAATAAGTAAAAGGTTAAATCAAATAAGGTCATCATAGATTCAAAATTATTTTTAAAGATAAATCACTTGGAAATTTTCTTAAGAAAAAAAAAATTTTCTTGGAAAACATTTATTTAAATCATAAAACATTTGGGAAATTATTTTCATTAAAATAACAAAAAAATATATAAAGTAATATTTAAAAATTAATTTAAATCATTTCTTGTGGAAAATATCATTTCCCCTTTTAAAAACACTTTTTAAAACATAAAATATTTTGAAAATATTTTTTTTTTGAAATAATATATTTAAAATATAAAAAATCTAAGAAATATAAGGAAAAATTTTTATTTGAAAATAACATTGAAAACTTCTCAGGGAATCTTGAAATCATTGACCGATCATGATATCCATAAGTACTGTTTATGTTTTTCACATTAAAAATAAATATTATTTTCATATTTTTTTATAAAATAAAAACATGAATTATTTGTAAAATTAAATGAATATTACCTTAAAAATTACAAAAAATTAAAACATGGATAAAAATATATTTAATAAATAATTTGAAAATAAATTTTAAACATTTTATAAATTTTTTTAGAAAACACAGTTTATGAAGAAAAGGGGTTTTCGACTGAAAAGATAAATGAAGACAATTTATTAAAAACATTATTTTCAAATCTTTGGTACATAGAAAGATGAAAATGAAGTGAAAACATATATTCTCATAAAATAATAATAGGATAAAAAAATTAATGAGTTTATTTAGAGAAGAATCGTAATATTTTATTATCAGAAGCATAATTATAAAAAATCTGGATAAAATGTGAGATTGCAACATAAAATCATTACAACTTTGGTAAATTTGAAACACATGAACAATGAAGGAATTTAATTAAATAAAACTTAAAATATTTGAGGATAAATGAATTCATGATATTAAAATTCATGGGGTCTATATATACACCTTTTAAAATAATATTGGTGCATAACATAACATATGTCTCAAAAAAGATAAATTGAGACAAAAACCCTTACTAATTTGGTAACATTTGAATCGTAAACCCCAAGAAAGAGTGATACTAAAATGGATATATAAATCCCAATAATTTTTAGTATAATCAATATAAAATATATTCATGGATATATATACACCACATAAAATAAATAAGTGGTTAATATGGCATGTGTCTTGTAGAAGTAAAAATTGAGGTGAGAACCCATTACCTTAAGTCTTAACTTCCTTCATACTCGTTTGAACCACCTTTGTAATAGATATAAGTTTATTATATATATATATATATATAATGGGAAAATACTTTTATATATCAAACTATATATGATTTACTTATGTTCTTTTATTACCCATTTATTAAAAATTTCATGTCAAAGTCTCATTTTTTGTAATTACCGCCTTGTTTTTCATATATGTTTTGATTTGTTATTTTTTTCCTCTTAATTTGATCATTGTTAAATAATATCCAAAATAATTATCATATTTGTACATAAATTATACTTTTAATACCAATCATAAAATATGGTTTTGATAAATTAAGTACACTATCATCATGAAGATGGTAGGTCATACGTACGCATGAGTGACATTTCCATTTTTCAATGATAATTATGGAAAGGAGGTAAGTAATATATTATATTTCTATAATTATCTTAATATAATAAATTAAATATTATTTCTGTAAATTTTCTTATACATATAACCCATCTGGTGTGGTGATGAAAAGAGAGTCACATCGCTTTGTGAAGGTGGTAGTCCACAGGCTCACAGACGATGTTATCATCTTTCATCGAGTGAAATATTAAAAATTAAAATGATATATTATCTTTTATAAATGTTAAATATGTTATTAATTTCATAATTATTTCATGTATAGTGCATATTTTTATACTTATTTTCTTCCACTTAAATTGTTATGGAAAAACAAATCACATCATTTCACGATGTGGTAGTCAACTATACACATGAACGACGTTATTGTATCCCCTACGGAATAGAAATTAAAAAGGTATATATATGGTATAATTAATAAATAGATATAATTATTTTTTAAATATAATATATATACTTTATATAAATCATCATACCCAACCATGATTGGTGGTAATGGAAAAATGAATGAAATCGGTTTGTGAGGCGGTAGTCTGTCGCACACACGAATGATGATTTTGTAACCCATTTTATGAAATTGTAGATTGTTGTAGTTAATTAACTCAACATAAAATATCTCAAAATATTGAAAATATTTAGGTTATTATATCATCATGTTTTTATAATAATTTAAATTTTTGGAGGAAGAAATAAAATAAAAGGCTCGTTGTAGAATGTTACCTCTTCATTGGGGTATCCTACTGAGGTTTTCACCGAAATCCTTTCTAGGTTGTATTTTTTACCAAAATAAGGATTAAATAATTATATGAGGGAATTTGGGAATGTATTTGGATATTTCTTGTCTGAACCAAAATGGTTTTAATTTTTGAAGATGAGAGGAGAGGGGGTGGCCTTTTATAAGTGAGGTGAGTGGAACACATGGAATGTTTTGAAAATAAAAATGTGTGACCACATATTTCTCATGAGAAAAGGATACAAAATGGAGTATTATTGATCCTTATAAATTATATGGTATAAATATTTTCATAAAATAGTTTTCTATAAATAAATTTAGGTCATTTTTACCCTTATCTTTTAGTTTAACCCCCAATAAAACTATTTTTACCTTAACCGCAGTAATTAATTTTATTATTTTCTTTATTAATTTTGGAAAAAAAATTAATTTAATATTATAAGATAATATAATTTATTATAATTATAAAAATTGAATCCATTTTTCTAATTCAATTCATATTATTTTAAAATTTTAATTTTAATTTAATCTCATAGATGCGACGTGAAAATAGTTTTTCAAAGAGAAAATGTTCAAAAATTTACAAAGTTTTTATAAACAATTCCAATATGAAATTGATTTAAATAGCCTAAATTTAATTAATAAATGTATAATTTAACTAATTTCAATTTAAAACCAATTTAAAATATAATTTATCTTTATTAATAATTTAAAATAAAATGAAGTTCTCAGTTAAAATTTAGTATTTTTCACTATTCATAAAAATTTTAATCTATTTAAAAAATTCTCAAAAATTAACCCTAAGATATTTTTTATATTCTGATTTAAAAAATAATTTTTTTTTCAAATAAATTTTATATAATTTTCAAAAAATATTTTTAAAATAAGTGCACAAAAAATCCACAAAACTTCTTTTTAGAAAAACAGAAAAACACATAAGATGAATGTGAATATTTTTATTGAAAATATAATATAAAAAAGTCATTAAAATAATTTAATAAAAGTGATTTGACTAATTTATTAAGGTAAAACTTGTTTTTTTCATAAAATGGTTTTCATAAAAAGATTTCTTTTTTTTCAAATAGTTTTTGTTTTTATTTTTAATTAATTGGTCACGAAAAAATATTTGTATATACAAGTGTAAATAATATATTTTCATAATTTATTTTATCATATTCGTAACCTCCATTCTAATAGCTAGGTTATAACTATCATATTAAATAATATTATTTTAATAATATATCACGTTTCATTTAAACTCAGTATTGTGTGTAATGTAAGATAAACATGGTGTTGTGTGTAACACAAGAAAAACTCAGTTTTTCGTGTAACTAAAACTAAGCTCATTATTGAACAAAATATTAATAAGATTAAATTTATTTTAAAAAAAATGTTTCAAAAAATCTTGTTCTGTTACATTAAGAGTGTCCTAGTCATAATTTTTTTAGAATGGGAACTCATCCCAGCACACACTCTCTATCCAACATTGAACGCATGTCATAGATGTGGCCAAAATTGGTATAAAAAGTTCCAAATTAATAGAAAATAAAAACCAACTACTTAATATTTCATTATATCAGACTTAAAACCCAAAAAACTCATATCAGTACCAGATCATTTATTTAATGGCATCCCTCAGTAGTGGGATATGTAAATTTCTCTAATTCTTAGGTTAGTTTATTCTAGAGATGACATGTGAATGTGGCCTTCGCGTACTTATGAATATTTCTAAAAAAACATGAAAACACATGGTTTAAAGTATTACACAACCTTGTCTCTCAAATATTATATGATTTAACACATTACTTATTAACTCAGTGGGAACCACATATATCAACACATGCTATGATGATATAAAAACAACAAAACATGTGTTTCCATAAATTATAATTTACATGACCAATGGAACTACATATACCAATGTTATATTATCTCAATCTACTATAAGTAGGATGATAAACTTTTGATTCTTATATAATAAAGGTAAAATGTTGACATTATTATCAAGGTGGTATAACATTCCCTAGGAACAACTGATATGTGATTTGGAGAATTGTGTGATTCTCACATCCCTAATAAGGGTCAATATATCACAAAATAACCCACCAAGACTGGGTGTTATTCTATAGTCTAAGAAACCTACTAGATTCAAATGTCACATGAATGAAACTTATTTTCTGGAGCTCTACATAATCATTTACTCAAGTTAATTTACCTTTTAGGGAACTACCAAAACCAGGATAGCCCCTTAATATTTCACAAAAAATCATCCTTATAACTAGTTCATTTCAAGAATATCACTTGGATTACCGACCTATCATCCAAGATTTCTAAAAAATAAATAGTTCAATAGAGACCTATGGGCAACGTACCTATTCCTGTCTAAGGAAAAACTCAAGGAAAAATTTAAAATCCACCCCTACACAAGGTTAAATGCTATAAAAACCTCTAAAGGTTTTCATTTTAATGAATTTAATAAATATTCATTTGTTAAAAAATTTAAAGAAAATAAAATATAAAGGATATTGAGAACCATTTATAAAGGAAAATACACTAATAACTTTATTTATATAACTTGTTGTAACATTAGGAAAATTATATCATAATATCATTCTAAAACATTTCATTTATTCATGAGTTATCTCATCTAGATTAGTTGAATAAAATTTCAATTGAAATCTATAGTGTAAAATATCTGTTAGGTTGTAATTTTATTTTTAATTAACAAAAGCCTCAAAATAAAAAATCTCAAAAAAAAATAAGAGGTCTTTATCAATTAATGTGGATATATTTAGTAAGATGCCACCATACATTAATATGTAACCCATATAAGTGGCTACTGATACATTAAATAACAATTCTATATTTATCACAAGAATATCCTCATGGGGTTGAGTACCAAGTAATATAAAGATAAGGGAAACTGTAAGGGTCCCATCATCCCAACCTGGGTCCATTTAAGTGAAACCCAATTGAATTTGATCTATAAAAAAATTAACTACACCCTTAGTGGGTTTAACTCATAAAAAAGGCATTCTACAACTGAATTACTCAGACCCGATTGTGTATTTGGGGATTCATTTATGTTGGTTGTTATTCACAATTGATAAAGGTATTGTTCTTTATAAGTTGAAATAGATACACTATTTAACTGACATCCATATGTAATAATTTAAATTTATTAACGCTAACCAATTTCCATGAAATTTAAATTTCTATGTGAATTGAAATTTAACAACTCTTTGATTTATACATGGTCTAGTTAGATGAATTATCATCCCCAATTTATAAATGTTCTTGACTTTATAATTTATAATTGGAATTCATGTAACTACAACCCTAATTTCTCCTTTAGTTTCAAAATATAATAAGTTCATGTATGATGGTTTTATTATATGGGTCACACATTCTGATTTATACAGGCCTATACTATTTATAAATTGTTATTGTTATCCATTTAATCAAAACCACTAATGATGTATCCCAGTAAATTGATGATCTATGGATTAAACATGTTTTTTATAGACTAATTAAGGTTCCACCATTAATCTATGTGGGAAACACTATTTAGGTTGATGTTGACACATTATTTAACCAATATTATATCATAACAATATCATGGAAACTATTAAAACATAATAAGAAACATGAATGTAATAAAGCTATCAAAGAAACATGGAATACGTGTAAACATAGAAAAAATCACCCAATAAGGGTATACAGATAAACATTCCAAATGATTACATAAGGTATGACCAAAAATTATTAGGCAGTAATATAATACAACCTACATGGAATGGAATATGTCAGGCATGTGAATATCTATACGCCTTAAATGATGCATGAAACAATACTTCCTTTCTGTATCAGTCCATGGGCTAAATCTCATAAATTAGTCTCTAATGGAAATAACATAATCACTCAAGGTGAAATAACAATCAATTGTACGAATAACATTATTAATTATCCCATTCTGGACAACTTGATCTTTCCCTCATGTGTGGTTTGTCTAGACCCAAACACAAGTTATTTACCATGTACTGACACATTCTTAATCTCTTATCTACGTACCAAAAAAATTAATACAAAATGAAAATATACCTATGATACCACTTTGTAATTTCCCTCCACGAGATCCACTAAAATAGTTCCTCAAGCTAGTTCTTCACACGGTCTTAAGCACACCTCCCTATATTCCAAAGGTTATCGACTAGAAGTGAGAGTCTAATGATGGTATAATGGGGAGACTATACCCTTGTGATCATATTAGTATAATAGTATCTACAAATAAAATAGTAATAAAATAAGTAATAAAAGAAATTCATTGGAAGATAATAATAAATCACAATCAATAAAAACTGAATGAATAATTAGTAACCAGATAACTAGGATAGTGGTAAATATAAAACCATTTATAAACATGATATAATGTACAAATAATTAAAAAAATACATTTATAATTAAAATAACAAATACCTAAGGGATATATCCATTAGAATCCTAAGAATAGTCTCAGTCCTATGCTCTTAAGCTACCATACCCAAGAGTAACTTCTTATAGTAAATTCAATAACCTAACTTTCAACCAAGAGGTATGTCTAGGTACCATACGAAGGCCCAAACTTGGTGTGATATAAACTATATAGGCCACCACCAATGGTGTATAATTCATATCCATTACATGAATATAAAATAGAGTAGTGTGTGGGTATAATAAGTAATGGTAGTGAATTAAATTTTAAAATCATAAACCATGTCGATCTTAGGTTTCTCAAGGACACATGGCTGACCATAACTGCTTTAGTCTAATCTGAAACAACCCTAAACATGCCATTTTGTATATATATATATATACTGATATATAAACATATATATGAAGAGATATACATTCACTGATGAGGACCCAAGTCATTTGACCAAGGCATTCATATATAATAGTAATCATATAATAAGTGTATCGTCATATAAATAAGTGTACGGTCTTATGCATCTAAACAAGGGATATAGATCATCATGTTTAACCATCCCAAAAACTAATTTGAAACTTCACATCCAACATCCTCATCACAAGGTGTGAAATTTCATGTCCAACCACCCAAATGGATTTGAAACACCATGTCCAATATCTAAACCAAGGGGGTATGAAATGTCATGTCCAACAACCCAGATCAAGGCCACTCAATAATAATCATGTATAGATTAATTTAAATTTACCTATGAGTACTTAAGCAAGGTGCTACATAAAGAGGAACCCGGTATCACTCAAGGAATAGTGTAATCTCATCTAACCTATGAGTCTATCCAAGGTATTCCTACTTGGGAATCTAAAGTTTTCTTAAGATGTAATAATTCATGTGTACACAGTTCACATTTAATAATTAAACATAGGCCATGAGAATTCAATCATTCCATTTAAACATGGTTCATCATGAATATTCAATTTATAAATCAATTTCTAATAATTAATATGGTCATGTAATCATACATTCCATGAAACAATTCATCATGATAGGTATATCAAGTGTGATGATTCAATCCTTACATTTAAAAAATTGGTTATGGACTAATGTAAATCCTTCCCGTAAATATTAAATTCAATTAAAATTGTAAATTTCATTTATGGAGGATAGAACTAGCATAATATAAATAATTATCATAAGATAATTTGTTAATCTGAACTACTTAGAGTTCATTAAATTCCATTTAACCACTTCATTTGAATAATGGAAATTTGACATGCCTTAAAGGGTGATTTTAATTCCAATGTTAAATTATATGGGTCATATCATATAAGTGAAACACCCAAATAGGGGTGGTTAGATTTGAGGTATATATCTTCCATAAGTTTATTAAGTTAAATTACTATTATCTCAATTAAATCATCAAAAAATTACTTGATCAATTTTATGTAAAAGGGGATGTGTATAGAGAGTGCGGCGTGCATCACAATAATATATTTTATAAACATGTCATGCATTAAGGTAAAATCCATTGACCACCTACCCCATGATTAAAATTATTGACTCTTCCATTATCAGACTTTTATTCAAGATATAATGATATAAATTGGGATAATCATAAAACACCCTAAAAATAGGGAATATGTACTCACATAGAAATAATATCTAATATGCCATGATGAATGAATAGGTAAATCAAGAGGTCTCGTTGAACTACCTAGGGCTAACCAACACGATGAATAGTGGATGATTCTGAGTCTGAATGGAGGAGAACCATCAATTCCTATCTTGAGGGATAAAATCATATCTAAGGGGATATACTCACATGGGTGAGGAGAAGAATGGGAGGAAAATACCCTTAATGGAGGCAGGAGAAAATTGACATTTTACACTTTTTAAAGGTGATAGTAGTTTGGTCGCATGGTTTTCCAAATTGTGCACTAACTTTGTGCACCAACTATCTAAAGGAATATGTACTCACATGCCTAGGTTCATGGTTAAACAAACCATGCATAGCCCATTTGGGGATACTATCTAAGGGCCTCACCCCCTCGCATGGCTAGGTGCATGAGTTGACAGACCATGTGGATATCGTGCGGTCCACCTCTTAAATCCTCTATAGATTTTCTCATGGACAGATAAAATCCCTTCCATGGTTTGAGAAAACTTATAAAACCCCTATATTTTTGCATGGTTTAGGTGCATAGTTATCATTAATCATGTACTAATCTAGTGCCTCCCTCTATTTTTACAAAAACTGGGCTTCCAAAGCTTGAGGCTCCTGAAACACATCCAAACTCTTGAGACACCTCTCAAGCCTTAAACCCCATCCAAAAACAACACTTTAATTTATTATAATTCTTGGAATTATATAATAAGACTCTATTTAAGATTTTTATCATCCTCTAAATTAAAATTTCAATTTCTCTTTGAATTTAAATCCAGTTCAAAACATGGTATCTTACATTATCCCAATCTCAAAAAAGGTTACATTAGAGGTTATCCCAATCCCAAAAGAGGGTACATGGGAGGTTATAAAAATTTAAAAATATGTTAAATAGGATTTTATCCCAATCCCAAAGTAGGTACATGGATTTTTATCCCAAGATTAACATGTTATAAATTTCTTGGTGGGTGTCCTTGAAATAAGATTTTCTATGCTTATTTTTATGTCACAAATATATGTCTTATGCCAATGTTATGTTCTCATTGTTCATGTTCTTTAATTCTATTATGATTATTGTCTTATGAATGATCAATATTTATTCCATTACTTAATATTATAATCTTTTTTATGTAGGGTATAGTTTTAAAATGCTAAAATCAACTTCGCAAACTCTTATTCTCATGTTATGTCTATGTGATCATTGATATATCCATTGTTTATCCTTACTAGGAATCTAAGCTCACCATTTTTTATGTTTCCTTTCCCCAAGTTATGAAGAAATATATTATGTATTATATGTATAAGAAGGGTTCTAGTTATGAATAACATAGTGGGATATGATGTAGTCCAAAAATGAACTATTTATTTACATATCCAAGTTTCTAAAGAAACTAAACCTATATGGTTCTCATGTATTATTTTGTAAAATTAAATGAATATTCATCTATTAAGATTTAATATCTATGTATGAAAAAATTGGTTCACTATAGGGATGTTTATTTTGATACGTATATTTCACTATAATATCATGTTATTATTTGGATATTTTTTAAACTATGTTTCAAGACCAAGATCATTTTGATGGAGTTTTTCAAGAGGGTGTGGGTGGGTTTGTTCGTTATTGGAATAATTTTGTACCTCAACCAAAAAAATTAGTTCTAAATGAAGAAATATGTCACAAATTGACCCACTGAGGCCCCACTTCAGTTGGTAGTAGGCTAAGAGTGACATATCAATCCTGCTCCAATAGTTAAGGGGATGTATACAAGCATCGAGTAGGAATAACACTGAAATGGGACATTAAAACCTAATGTACCTATACACACATTTAGACATAGATCTATGAAATAGTGTAGATATATAATAAATTAATAGTCTCTAAAGACTAAACAATGCCTGAAACAACCTCTAGGACACATAACAAGTGTAGAAAGGTAAAAACAATAGTTCAAGGGGGAAATACACACCCAACTAGGGATATAGGGGGAAAGAAAACTGATGAAAATTGAAAAGGAAAAATAAGGGTTAGGTCGGCTCAAGATCCCAAAGTCTGACCCTTGAAGAAGGTTAGTTCCACCACATACATCTAACCTCCACTGATACTAGGTCTAAAAAATTCAATACTAATTTTTCTGTCATCTACATAAGACATGACACATGTGGTAAAATCCCATGTTGGGTGAGTATATTAATACCTAGTAGAATTCCCTAAAAACCAAGATTTAGGAAACAAAATAAACATAGTCAACTCAAATTGTAAGGAAAGAGGATAAATAAACCAAACATTAAATATTCTCATAAAGAATCCCAAGTGTATAGAGAAATGGGATCTCCATATTCACAACTAGTTAATATCAATGAGTTATCCTACAGCTATCAAGGGTCCCATTTTAGATTCCAAGCACCACATGAAACCTCACAATAATAAGGGTGGAGGGCCCACTCCTAGACACTATGCTCAAAATTTGAGGAAGAACTAACCCATTTAAGGACCTTCTCTATGCCAGAGCTCAATGATGGGGAGTAACACTCCATATATAGAGGATTTGTACCCTCTGTACTGTGGGGGGTACCAAATCTACCTATATATATGGTATGGGGTACCTTTTTCATAGTAAGATAGGGGTGTATCAATGTTGGCCACTATCTACTGATAAAAACCAATTATTTCCATTAGCTGAGCATCATTGAAAGAGTCATCCCACTCATGGAACCTCATGTAATATATCTGATTCCAATACTAAGTCCACCATCATGTCTTATGTGGAAGCCTCCTTAGTATTAGCTACTCATGGGCCCTAATCCAAGTCCGAAAGAAGGGTATATTTAAGTTAGAAGATACTATAAAAAGTATATAATGTTTTCTTTTGGGGTAAATGATGTGTTCTTCGAATCCAAAGACTAGTTGTGTCCTACAACTACACTCAATAAGTAAAATCCAATATACAAGATGTTTCTTTTAGATGACATGGATTATGGGGCCACCCAAGGTCCAAGCCAGGCTTCCTCACTAAAAAGGGGTTCTCTGGATGAGTAGGGGTATATGGGGTGTACTTCAAGGTACATGATGTGGCATCTACATAAATGGCATGAGCGTAAAAAAATAGTACATGGCTAGACTACCTATCCAAGATCACAGGGAATGCGGGTCATCTATATGATGTGTGATATTTATATTAGCCTAAAACCATATCCTCTATAATAATTATAGAAACATAGTGTGATTTATTCTAGATTACATGGTGTGTAATTAGATTTTTCACAAATAAAGTTAGTTTCTTCCTTACGGTTTCAAAATTCATCATTTCCACCACCTATCTAACCTTAAACTCTGGATGAGGCCCAATTTGGTAAGGAAACTTTTTCATCCATCATTTTTTGGTCACACCTATCTAAAAACAAAATTTATGATGACCCACATTAGAATTTTTCACGCATCCCATCACTAAAAATGGGTATCGATCTCTAAAACATCATTTTTAGTCTACAATAGACTCACCCAAACCATGGGAATTAAAGGTTTACACCTCCAAACATCAATTATAAATTTTTAGTGGCTATAAATCAGGATTCTAGTCATCCATACATGATCTTACACCCCTTCTTTTTCCCAAACAAGGTTCCAATTCTTAGAACCATTATGCACAATCCGTTTTTGATTTTTAATCCTTTCATAAACTTTCAATATTTTATTCTTCACAAAACCATGATTAATCTGGAGGTTTTATCATACTTGAACTGGTTTTAAATTGTTTAATTGTAGACCCCATGGGTTATCAATTAAGAACACGTTGATACTAATGGCGCAAAAAAAGTGACAATAAAAATTAAGATTCCCATTAAATTTTTATATCATGTGAATAATGAAAAAAAATAAGTAGATATATGATTCATGCTCAATAATTGAATAAAAAGGGAAAATCCATAAATAATTATCCCTACCTCAAGAATATATTGATCATTGTTGAAGAACATGTTCACTATAGATGATGTTGAAGAATCCACTATGATCATCATTTAGCCTACGAATATCCTTGATTCATTCATCATTGATCTATGATTTGAGTTTGTTAATACCAATAGTGGCTCTCCTCCTCCTATTTAGTCTCATAGGGTTATGCATCTTGCCCTGTAAATTTTCTATAACAAAGTATTTATAGAGATAAGGGACTAAGTTTAGGCATTAAATAAATTAATAATATAATTCATTCAACAAACCCACCAACTCTTTCCCTATATGGAATGTTTGATATTGACCAACCTTATATTACACCTAGGATGAATCTCATATCCTAGAAACAATTGTGGTCTAGAATTTTTCATCTGAGGTCCTAATCAATAGGGAAACCATTTATTCTGAATATATTCATGCATATGATTTAATATATTTAATATTTTTAATATATTAATTTCTATGTCCCCAAAAAACCAAAACACATTTCCAAATCCAAGGAAAACCCAAATTTACTTAAATAAATATTCAAAAGATCGACTTCCTGAAACTGTATTTGTTTCATTCTCCTCACCTTTACATTTTTCACCCCAAGAAGAAACATATATGCAAATTTGTAAGGGTATTGATCCCAAATATAGATCTATGACTCCCATGAGCTCTATTTAACATTCTCAAGCAATTAAATTACTTGAAATAGAGTAATGGTCTGCCCACACATGATCATATCCTATCGATCCTCGATTACCACATATTACTTAGAGAAGTGGAGTCAATCCATAATGTATAGCTCACCCAGTTTGATAATGGATGATAGGACATTTAGGTTTATACTCAACTTGAACACATGGAAGATTTTAAGAACTCAATCCAACTGCAGGGATATGTCTAATCAATATTCAACCTTAATAACCTTACACAATATCTCATATAACCTAATGAACCATGAGGAAAAATTTACTACCCCAAACAAAACTCTTAGATACATTTCATGGGGAGATGATCAATAATTAATTATCTCCCTTATTGAAATCCAGTGGTCTATGATGTTTTTTTTTATATAATTTCTATCAAAACTGAGTTTTCCTCAAATTCCCATGGATCCCAAAAAACCTTATACAATATTTACTACATCAATTATAGCCCAACAAGAGATGCCTCTCTAGCCTCAGTTTAGTACAAGGGTGACCTTCAAGGTCACCCATAGAGTTCCTTGAATTGTGAAATGTTGTTAGTGGAGTGATAGATACTATCATAATAAATATACACCATTTTTAAGTGATCCACCCAGATCTGGCTGAAAACCAACACACAAGCTCTCAGCCTTCTTTCTAGAACTGTATGGTTCACTGAAACTAGACATCATTTTAGAGGTAAAAAGTTATTCCCATCCATAACTGGGTCCATAAGGGTTCCTAAAAACCTCTATAAAATTCTATCATATACTAATAATCATGGTCAGATATTATCATCATGGGTACCCCATGAACCGAATGATCTCTTGCACATAAAAATACCTTGAAATCTCAACAAAACTCTAACCTCAAATGGAAAGTAAGTGTTTTGACATGGTAATTCTATTAATAATCACACAGATATAATCATGTAATATCACTATATGTGGAGTCCCCATCATAAAATCAATCGATGTGATATCCCTCTACTACTCAAAAAACTCAAAAGGTTGAGTTAGACCTTCTGGACCTGGATGTTCAGCCTTCACCTACTGACCTCTGAGGCATCTAGAAATAAACTCAATAACACACCCTCCTTATTCCTTCATACCCAAATTATCTCTAAAGGTATTTGTATATATTTTTCACTCTTATATGTACCTATAAGGGATAGGTATGAGAGTCCCTCAACACATCCTCATGGAACATGCCTGGAACCACTGTTCATCCCTAAAAAAGGATGATGTGCTCCCCAGCTTCAGGAACCCATATGGTTCTTCTGTTGAGGATATTTTATCACATATAATTTCACAATCGACATATCCCAACTAAGTATATAACACATGTTGAAGGATTGGTGGAGTCACCACTATCGACGGAAGATAAGTTCTACCCCCTCCTATATTAGGGTAAGTTATAATGAGGATAACTATTATGTCATATCCTCAACCAAACAATAATTGGATTTCCTTCTTAGGGAATACACCACCATATTACCATTCCTAGGAGTTTGTAAAATCTAAAAGTCATATTACTACGAGAAATCCAACCAATTCCTATGTATCGGGTTGGGATCTCTCTTGGTAGAGATGTACCTGAAACTCTTGTGTTCTGAGAAAATAATGAAATGTTTTTACAGAAGATAAATCCTCCATATATTCAAAGAGAAGACTTCCAATGCCAAAACCAAGTTTTTGGTCATGTATTTTTTATCATGGGGTCTCAAATACCTTGACCCCTTGTAACGACCCAAACGTTTATCAATAGAATTTCTACCTACTTATAGTAATTTAATATACTATAAATCTCATAAAAACACTTATAGACTATAATAAAAGTTTTATAAATGAATAATTAATGAAATAACAAGTATTTCTAGAAGTTAAGGAACCAATATCGATGAAATGGTAACTTTACCTTAGGAATAGTAATCTGAACCTTATGAATAGTAAACCATCAAAATGAATAGTAACCTCAACCATGAAATTATAAATAGAATTTAGGAATCTTATAAATGAAATTATGGTATACATATATCATATTCTAATTAAATAAATGTTTTAAAAATTATTAATTATGTGTTGGTATTTTTGTAAGTTATAATTATTTAATTACAATGTTATGATTGATTTAATAATTTAAAAGAAAATTTATTTTCATGAAATGAATTCATAAATTAATATTTTGATGTATTATTATTTTAGGATAATTTTTTGAGACCTGAAGTAATTTTTCAAGGTGTTATGAAATCAGTTATAATTTAAAAATTTATATTTTCCAAGTAAATGGTGATTTTAATTAAAAATTAAATTACTCATATTAAGAAAATTATTTTCATAAAATTGAGTTAATTTTTTAATTCTAAAAATATAAAAATGTTTAGGGTGAATTTTATATATTTTTCTAAAATACTTGAATTTTTTGGGAATATTAAAATACGATAATTTATAGTATATATACATTATAAGCTAAATACACTATTCATTGAGTCATTTCTGATGTAATCACCATTAGTTTGAACTCACATGATCTAATTAATACTTTTAGTCTTAATAATCAACACTATTTCTTATCTTGATCAAAATAATAAACTGATGAATATAATATTGAGAAAACACCTCTCTCCTCCACTATAAATACCACCCCGAAACCCCTCTTCTCCTCAAAAATATCAATATTTGAGCCTTTCCTAAGTTATACCCAATAATCTTTCCTAGTTCCTCCCCCATGTCCAGTATCTCTTGGTCTCATCAAAATACCTAAACCTTTTCACTAAGGAGGTTCTCAATGAGGATAAATCTAAGAGGTAAAATACTCTTCTTTTTATTTTAATTACTTTAAAATTTCATTTCATTTCTTCTATTCTCCCCACCTTATATTTTGAAAATGGCATGATAACTCCAATATGTTTGATATAGTATAATTACATCTTATTAATGGAATATTCATCATTACACTCCACCCTCTCCCTCTTTTATTTTAAAAATGAAATTATCGCATGTGATGTGTCAATTTACCGACATCATGGGTGATGCACTTTAATTTCCCTTTAACACCTTCAATGATGTTAATAAAACCATTAAATGTTTTAAAAATAATTTAAAATTTATTTTATAACCATATTTAGGTTCTATGATTAACATTTATACATAATACTAAATAACAAAACAAAACAAGTTCGTTGTGATCGAAAAACCGCCAAAATTTACCTAAAACAGTCATCATTAACTTTTAAGTAATGATTAATCCTCATGGTATATAAAAAAATTCTTTATAACATCATTTAAAATTATATAATATCATTAATAAAATATAATAACAATTCTGTATATTTATCTGCTTTTTAAATGAACTTTCATTCATGTATACAAGTGAACCAATCATGAAAACTATGAAAATGACCACTCCCAAACAATGGGATTAAACTCTATAACTCATACAAAGGCCAATAAAATAACTTAATAAAACCATAATAAATTATATTCATGTATAAAATGTTCTTTAATTTTTAATTAATGAATCAAATGTCATTATACAGGACATTAAAGTGAAGTAATCACCTGGACACAGGGTAAGGGGAATTCTCAAACTCAACTCTATTTCTTTGGGATTCCCTCTTTCATCCCATTTTCAGTATAGATATTCCTTAAATATAATTTATTCATAATTTACTTACTTTTTATGAGATATTAATGTTTTTGACTTGAGTTTATAACAAACACAATGTTTTCCAAACGAACTCTTCTTTCAAAAACAACACATCTTTTACTTCTCAAGATTCCTTCTTCTTCACTAAAAGTAGATGATTCTTATATCAAGTATGTTATTCCCTCTTTCATTTGGGAACCCAAAGTTTATAAATGTATGATTTATGAAATGAAATCAATCATTTACATGGGTTTTTTATGTAAAATATTTATATATGATTTATGTGTCATTCATGATAATGTAAACGTTATGATGTGATGGGTGTGCCCGGAATTATATAGCACAATGTAAATGTTGTGATGTGATGGGTGCGCTCAAAATTAAATTTTTATCCAATTAATTGGTTAATGTGATTTATCTCATGATTAAAATTTTAATATTCATGAACATGATGTTATCATTGTTCACAACTATGTGTGGTAGTTGACCATTAAGACATGATGTTTCATTTTTATGAATTGCCACATTCCATTCCTTTATCTAATGTTTTCTCTAATTATTATGATGATAATTTTATGATTATTCTCACCCCATATTATATTTTCTCATGTTCTTATCTATCCTCTTAATGGACTTTTATATTTCCCCTTTTTTATGTATATCCTCAAGTGATTACATGTAATAAGGAGAATTCAAGGACTAATAAGATTCTAGAGAATATGGAGTTAAATAAATGTTAATATTTTATTTTGTAAAAGTTATTTATGGTCCAAATTTTACCAATACACTAAAACTTTGGATCCTCATTTTATAATGATTTTATTTTATTTTTTTGTTTTTTGAAATGATGTAATAGTAATTTAAGAAAAATCAGGGTATTTATAGTTGGTATCAAAGTACTGTTTATTTAATTTGGGAAATTAGTATTATAAAACCTTAGTGAAAACCCTTAGTATAAGACTAAGAATAAGTAAGCATCCATGAAGATTTTTTTAAAAAAATCTAAATATAAGGATCCCACAAGATATTCCTTTAGACTTAATCGTAAAAATGAATAAATTATATATTCATGTCTTATTGAATTATATTTTGTTCTAACATTTTCTATTTTAGAAAATGATGGGAACCAGGAGAAACCAAGCCAAAACCCGATGTGAGGTACGATGCAACGATTTCCTGAATAAAATTTCAAATTCCTTGGGAGGTGGGGTTTAAACTTTCATTGTGATTCTTACCTAGATATCTCAGGTTATGAATAATAAACTGAATAATGTGGAATTTCCTCGTTCACCTAAGAGGGAGAAACTTGTTATCGACTGTTTTATACGGCAAAGACCACTAATGTTTAGTGGGTCTTCGGATCCACTAATTTTGGGATAGTGGGTCAACATGATGGAAAAGATCTTTTTTGTGCTTCACTATTATGAGGTGGATAAGATGACTCCAGTTGTTTATCATCTTGATGGAGAGGCCGACCAATGGTGGGTGTTGATTAAGAATACTAATCCGAGGGAAAAAATTTAAGATATGGAGTCGGAAGACTTTAAGATAATATTTGTTAATAATTATTTCCCTCAAAATCTTCATAAAATGATGGGAATATAATTTATAGAGCTGAAGAAAAAGGAATGAGAATCGGTCATAGCCTATGAAGAAATTTTCACAAGGCTTTCAAGGTATGCTTTGGGTTTTTTTATCAATAATGATAGAAAATTGATAGAATATTTAGTGGATTAAAACCACAAGTTTAAAATACTCATGCAGTACAAGATTTTGGGAGTTATAAAAAAGTTATTCTATGTTATCTCTAAGTGGATTTGGATTTTGAATAATGGTATCATGGGTATGGTGATAAGAAATGAAAGGTTGAGTTTCATGCCAGAGGATATAATGAGAAAGGTGGAAAGAAAACTCAACTAACCACATGTCAAAAATGTGGGAATAAGAATCATGGGAAATTCCTCAAAGGGATGGAAAAATAATTCAGATGTGGGAGAGGAGGACACAAAACTCATCAATGTCAAAAAAAACATGAGAAGTAAGGAAATTGTGGTGGAGGAAAGGAGACCACCACCCATGGTCCAATACTACAATTATAGGGAGCAAGGGCACTATGCAATCTAGTTAACTAAACTTCAAGTTCTCGATGGTAATTAACGTCATCAGCCACCAAATACAATGAAGCAAGGAAAGTATTATGCCATCACTGCTACAGAAGTGGAGTAATAAAAAGAAGTTATACAAGGTGAACTTAATATTCACTAAATAATGAAAAAAATACTTATTTGATTCTGGTTCTACAAATTCCTTTATATCTTTCAAGTTTTCTAGAATTATTGAATCAAATCCCTAAAACCATGAAGTAGAGGTATTTTTAAAAACACCAAGTGGTGCAATAATTACAACCCAAGTGTTGGACTCTTCTCCTATTTTAGTATTTGGGAATATTCTTCCATAATATCTCATGATACATCCCTTGGTGGAATTTGATTCTATAATGAGAATGGATTGAATCTCATTATATAGAGCACATATAAATTTTTAGAAAAAGGAAATATATTTTCATTTTAGGAACCATCCCATGCTCCTATATAAATTCAAGGAAGATCATGAATCTCCTTTGAAAAATCCTCCAATGGTGTGGGTGTTGATTCTATATAAATAATCATACCTCACTCAAATGGTTGATTCCAAGGAAGGTATAAACCATGGGTAAATTCCAATTATGGGGTAATAACGTGATGTATTTCATGAAGAGTTACCTGGACATCCCCTGAATCGTGAGGTACAGTTCTCAATTGAACTCATACATGGAGATACTCCTATCTCAAAATATCCCTATAGGATAGACCCTATCGAATGGATGAGTTAAAGAAGAAGTTTCAAGATTATTTATAAAAAGGGTCCATATGCCCTAGTGCATCACTTTGTGGTGCGCCAGTGCTCTTTGTCAAGAAGAAGGATGGATAAATGTGGTTTTGTATTGATTATCGGGAACTCAACAATATCACTATAAAGAAAAAGTATCCTCTTCCATGGATTGATGACTTGTTCGATCAGTTATGAGGAGATCAATGCTTCTCAAAGGTGGATCTTCATTCTGGATATCATCAGATAAAGGTGAAGAAGGAAGATATTCAAAAGACTTCCTTCTGTACAAGGTATGGGCACTATGGGTTTTTGGTGATTCCCTCAAGACTTATTAATTCCCCTACAATATTCATGGATTTGATGAATAGAGTCTTTAGACATTACATTGACAAATTTTTGGTAGTTTTTATTGATGATATTCTCATATACTCCAAGATAAAGGAGGAATATGAAGAACATTTAAGTCTTATGTTGGTGACATTAAGGAAGGATAAGTTGCATTCCATGTTCATAAAGTGTGACTTTTGGATGCATCAAGTCACATTTTTGGGACAGATGGTCAAAAGGGAGGGAATTTCTATGGACTCATCAAAAACAAAGTCAATTGAGGAATGGCTTATACCCTCTAGTGTCATAGAAATCCACAATTTTCTTGCATTAGCTGGTTCTTACTGATATTTTGTGAGAAATTTATCATGATTATAAAGTCCACTAACTAATTTAACTATAAAGGGGGTAAATTATGTATATATAGAAGAATTTGAGGAAATATTCAAGGATTTAACGAGAAGGATGATCACTGCACATGTACTCACATTACCAAAGAGTAGAGAGAGTTTTTTGATATACATTGATGCTTAAAATAATGGTTTGGGTTGTGTACTCATGAAAAATTAAAATGTGATAGCCTACACCTCATGGAAGTTGATGATATATGAGAAGAACTACATGATGCATGTTCAATATTCAGTATCAGTGGTCTTTTCCTTGAAAATCTGATAGAACTACCTCTATATTGAGAAGTGTGACATATATACCAATCACAAGAGTCTAAAATATATATTCACACAAAAGGATCTCAAAATGTGTCAAAGGGGATGGTTAGATCTAATAAAGGACTGTTATTTATCTATTCACTATCATCTTGGAAAGGTGAACAAGGTAGTTAATGCTCTAAGCAGAAAAGAACCTGCTAATCTGTCTATATTGTGGATTGAAAAAAACCATATCTTCATGGATATGCAAAGGATGGATTTTGAAATCGTAAGGCCATGTAATACATCCTATATTCCCCAAATTATTGTGTAACCATCTATCTAAGAGAATATTAAGGAGGCACAAATGGATGAGCCGGTGTTGCAAAAGAAGGTGAATTCAGTAAAGGAATGGAAGCTTCCATAGTTCCATATTGATGATGATTGTGTTATTTGGTTTGAAACAAGGCTTTTTGTGGCTTCATAAACTATAATAAAGAATTATATATTGTATAATGCACATAAATCAACTTTCTCTATCCATCCTAGGATTTACAATATGTACAGTGATCTCTGAGAACACTTCTGGTGGGACAACATAAAGAAGGAGATTCATGAGTTTATCTCAAGGTGTTTGATATGTCAACAAGTTAAAGTAGAGAAACATAAGTTAAAAGTGATGATGCAACCATAATCTATCCCCATGTGTAAATGGGATAATTTCACTATGTACTTTGTCATAGGTCTCTCGAAGATATCCAAAGGAAATAATGTGATATGGGTTGTGGTGGACCGACTCACCAAAACTGCACACTTTATCTCTATTCTGGAAGATATCTCACTTGAAAAATTTGAAAATATATATGTGAAGGAATTTTTGAGACTGCATGGGGTTCCACTCTTGATTATATCTAATTTTTATCCAAGTTTTACATCTAAATTCAAGAGGATTCTTCAACATTCTTTGAGTACTGAATTAAATTTCAGCACGTCTTATCACCCCCAAACTGATGGCTAATATAAAAATACTATTCAGACACTAAAATATATGCTAAGATATTGATCTTTTTAATTAAATGTTGTATGGGATCAAAATATCCCATTGGTTGGGTTCTCATACAATAATATCTTCCACTCAAGTATTCAGATGGCTCCATATGAAGCTCTATATAGAAAGCGATATATACCTCAAAACTTTTGGGATGAAGATAGAGAGAGAAAGATACTTGGACCTAATCTTGGGCAAGAGATGACAGAGAAGGTTCAATCCATCCTGAAACATATAAAATCTACTCAGAGTCAGCAAATAATCTATGATGAAAAATGTCTAAGGGACTTGGAGTTCGACGTTGGAGATAAATTCTTCCTTCAAATATCATCCTTGAAGAGAGTCATGCAGTTTGGAAAGAAATGGAAGTTAAGCTCACAGTACATTGGACCCTTTGAGATCCTTGATCACATAGGATTCATTTCCTATCGGTTTTCACTTCCACTAAATATGGTTCAAGTTCATGATGTGTTCCACATATCACTCCTAAGGAAATACATACTATATCCCTCACATGTAATGAACTTAGAGGTGGTACAACTGGAGGATGATCTCTCATATGAGGAGAATTCAATAAAGATTTTATACCAGAGAGATAAGGTTATATGCAATAAGACATCCCACCTTGTTAAAGTATTTTAGAGGAACCATAATTATGAAGAAGTAACCAGGGAACCAGAGGAGGTGGTAAAGAATATGTACCCACACCTGTTTATGTAAAATGAAATTTTGAGGGTGAAATTTCAAAAGGTTGAAGAATGTAATGGCCCAAACTTTTATCAATGGAGTTTTACTCTTCTTATAGTAATATAATATACTATAAATCTGATAAAATCACTTATAGACCATAATAAAAACTTCATAAATGAAGAATTAATGAAATAAAAAGTATTTCTAGAAGTTAAGGAACCAATACCGATGAAATAGTAACATGACCTTAGGAAGAGAAATATGAGCCTTATGAATAGTAAATCATCCAAATGAATACTGACCTCACCCATTAAAGTATAAATAAAATTTATACATCTTATAAATGAAATTATGGTATAATTATATCATATTTTATGTAAATAAATTTTTTAAAAATTATTAATCAAGTGTTGGTATTTTTGTAAGTTATAATTATTTAATTACAATTTTATGATTAATTTAATAATTTAAAAGAAAATTATTTTCTTAAAATGTATTTATAATTTAATACTTTTATGTATTATTATTTTAAGATAATTTTATGAGACCTTAAGTAATTTTTAGTGTGTTAAAAAATCAGTTATAATTTTAAAATCTGTATTTCCAAGTGAATGATGATTTTAATTAAAAATTTAATTACTCCTATTTATAAAATTATTTTCATAAAATGGAGTTAATTTTTTAATTATAAATTTATAAAAAAAATTATGGTGAATTTTTTTAATTTTTCTAAGATACATGAATTTTTGGTGAATAGTAAAATATGGTAATTTACGGTATATATACATTTTAAGTTAAATACACTATTTATTGAGTAATTACTAATATAAGAACCACTAGTTCAAACTCATATGATCTAATTAATATTTTTTTTCTCGGGAATCAAAAATATTTCTCTTCTTGAGAAAAATAATAAACTAATGAGTATAATATTCAGAAAACACCCCTCTCTTTCACTAAAAATACCACCCCTCAACCCATCTTTTACTCACACCTATCAAGATTTGAGACATCCCTAAATTATTACCAATACTATTACCTAGTACCTCTCACATGTTTAGGAGCTCTTGGTATCATCAAAATATCAAAACTTATTCTCTAAGGAGGTTATAAAGAAGGATAAATCAAAGAGGTAAAGTACACTTATTTTTCTTTTAATTCCTTTTAAATTTCATTAATTTTCTTATATTAGCATCACCTTATATTATTAAAATAGAATTATAACTCTAGTATTTTTTATATAATATAATTATATCATTTTAATGGAATATTCATCATTACACTTCACCCTCTCCCTCTTTTATTTTAAAAATGAAATCGTCACCCGTGATGTGTCAATTTACCGATATTGTGGGAGATGCACTTTTATTTTCCTTTAACACCTTCAAGGATGTTAATAAAACCATTAAATTGTTGAAAAAATAATTCAAATATTATTTTATAACCATATTTATTTTCTGTAACTAACATTTATACATAATACTAAATGAAAAAATAAAACAAGTTCGTTGTGATCGAAAAACAACCAAAATTAACCTAAAATGATCATCATTGCCTTTTTAATAATGATTCATACTCATAAAATATAACCAAATTATTTATAAGAACATTTAAAAATTTTGAATATAATTAATAACATATAATAACAATTCTGGATATTTATCCTCTTTTTAAATGAACTTCCATTCATGTATACAAGTGAACCGATCATGAAAACTACGAAAATGAATACTTCTGAACTATGGGATTAAAATCTATAACTCATCCAAAGGCACATAAAAGAACCTAATAAAACCATAATGAATTATATTCATGTATAAAAGTTTTTTTAATTGTTAATTATTGAATCTAATGTTATTATGCATGACATTAAAGTTAAGGAAGCACTCAGACACAATGTAAGGGGAATTATCAAACCCAACTCTCTTTCTTTGGGTTTTCCCTCTTTCACCACATTTTCAGAATGGATATTCCTTAAATATAATTTATTAATCATTATATTACCATTTCTGGTATATATATGTTTTATAATTGAGTTTATGACAAACACAATATTTTATAAAAGAACTCTTCTTTCAAAAACAACACATCTTTTACTTCTCAAGATTATTTCTTCTTCACTCCAAGTCGATGATTCTTATATCAAGTATGTTATTACCTATTTCATTTTGGAACCCAAATTTTATGATTGTATACATTATTAAAATAAACCCAATAATTTACATGGGTTATTTTATGTTCAATATTTATATATTATTTATGTGGTATGCATAATAATGTAAACGTTATGATGTGACAAATGTGCTCGGAATTATATATCACAATATAAATGTTATGATGTGACGGGTGAACCCATAATTAAATAGTTCTCTAATGAATTGGTTAATGTGATTTATCACATGATAAAAAGTGTAATATGCATTAACATGACACTATATTTGTTCACAACTATGTTTGGTAATTAACCACTAACAGATGATGTTTTATTTTTATGCATGGCCACATTCCATGCCTTTATCTAATGATTCCTCTCATAATTATGATGATGATATTATGATTATTCTCACCTCATGTTATATTGTTTCATGTTCTAATTGATCCTCTTTATGGTTTTTTACCTCACCCCTTTTTTATGTATATTCTTAGGTGATTACATGTGCTAATGAGAATTAAAGGGCCAATAAGAAGCTTTATAAGAAGGAATTAAATCAATGTCAATGTTTTATTTTTTTTAAATTTATGTATTGTCCCCATTTTACCAAGACACTAAAACTTTTTATCCTCATTGTGTAATGATTTTATATTATTTGTTTGTTAAGAAAATTTAATAGTAATTTAATAAAAATCTATGTCTCTATACCCATAAGAAAACACTGCATGTATCCACATTAGTGCGCATCTGATCCTAACACTAGAGCCATTGAAAAACTCTATGCACTCAGCTTCCTCCTCAAGTAGTCTCAACACAGGAGAAATAATCAATCTTTACCTAAACTCCTTGATGGCTTGGTAAATTGTTAGAAATGAAAATGGATTCTCTTTCAGCATTAAGGTAATCAAATTGGCCATGATATTATAAAATCTAAAGATAAACCAATGATAGTACCAAGCCAATCTAAGAAAATTCCACACCTCTGACAGGTTATGGGGTGACTCATAAGTAAATATTGCATTGAAATTTTCATAGTATAATAATTTAAGCATAAATAACCATATCACTCATTGTAATAGGTATAAGAATTTGTCGATACTTTTGAAAAAGGGTACTTTTCCTTGATCATCACCTAAACCAGGAGAAGAAAAACAATGAAAATCCTCAAGCCCTCGTTCTCCTTTTCCATGAAAAACACTAAAGCTACCCAGGGGTACACACTAGGTATTTTATAAACATTTTAATTATTTCTATCTCTCTAAGGTTCATACTATCTATTTAATGATAATTTTGGTGTATCTACCTACAAAAGGGCCCAACCTACTATAACTGAGTTTCCCTCTCACCAATAAAGAAAAAAACATTCCTCCGACTTGAAAAAGATATAAAATATAATAGGATCTCACCTCTACTATGGAAAAATCCAATGAGAATCTCTCTCCTCAAATATTCAAGTCACACCGCCAAAAGAAAAGTGTGATCCTTTCTACTTCCTTAGTTGGAGTCTCTAGATGAAAGGGTCGTGCTAAACGGTCCACTAGAATCTCCATGTCCCAAGAAAGGAATGTGTAAAAGGAGTAACATGATTCTATGTCTACTAAAACTATAGTAAAAGTATATAATTCATGGTCCATACCTTATATCACCCCTATATACTTTGTCTTATAAGCCTCTGCTGCCTAAATATATCCTTCACATTTCCCATAGATTTCCAATAATCAGGGTTCATACTAACACTTCATCACATCCAAGATGACCTCAAACATACAAATCATATAAAATTATCGACCACCTCCCAACACTATCTACTTTGGTTGAAATTTTCTCACCCAAACATCTTTCATTTCATCATTATAGAATGTGTATTGATGGTGAGGAGAAGTGTCCCTATTCCTTGTATACTTGAAGCCACATCACACATCACTAAACAGAAGGATCCATAAATTCCCTGTGTTTCCCTAAATAAGTCTAGTAGTTTGTACCACCATCTAACAAATAAGGGGTCCCACATGAGTTGGAAAACTGAAGTCATCACCTATAGATAAACCTCAATTACCCGTGGGGTCACTATAAAGTTCTCATCTATGAATAAATGATTATCTCTTTCCCAATATAGGGTCAACTCTTTATGGAACTAGAAGACAAAACCATATTAACACTCTATTATACTAATAATAATATCATCTATAAGAACAACCATTTGATCGATCAAGGTGTCCACAAGCTGGAAAACTCTAACTTATGCCTTCATCCAATCCTCAATTGCTTGAGAGTCTTGCTCACCATGAAAATTGGGTGTTTGTTATCATTGGTACTCACATAAAATGCTACCCCTAAAGTAATTATCATCTTATCCTATTAGATCAATTGACTAATCAATATACATACGATCATCTTCCTAGACCTCTGGAAGTGGTTCCATGTGCTTCTCATCGGTTGGAAGCACTGCTCTATACTCACATGGAGAGAACACCTCAGGAATAGGCTCCTACACTAAGGCCTAATAATGAAACTTGTCATCATCATGAAATTATATGAGAATCCTAGCTTGTTTTCATCATGAGATAATCTTAAAAATTATCAAGACATACCACGGTCAAATATCATATCTAGGGAACTGACTCAAGATGGACAAAGAAGTCAAAAGAATCAATCCAATATGATGGTTGTACCATTGGTTCCCCTATAACTAGTTCCTGAATATACTGAGTTGACAAGAAGGTTGTGAGAGTCCTGGTAAATGGATATGTTAACTGCCACACCACCACTAGGTTCCCTATCATGAGAGGTAAACTTGAGACACTTCAACACTATTTCTTAAAGTTACCAACCCAATTATTACAATATTTCAAACTCTAAACATCACCCCTACGACAAAAATTAGTTGATGCCACTCTATCATGAACTAACCCACCAGGGGCCCACCTGGGTCAGCAGTATGCCAAGAGTGAGACCCTAGGCCCGCCTATAATAGAATTGGTAC
Source organism: Viscum album (assembly GCA_963277665.1). Classification (NCBI taxonomy): domain Eukaryota; kingdom Viridiplantae; phylum Streptophyta; class Magnoliopsida; order Santalales; family Viscaceae; genus Viscum; species Viscum album. The sequence goes on along the minus strand of OY728159.1, from coordinate 891,040,957 downwards.
TTGCAACAAGAATATATTAGGAATAACACTAAAATGGGAGACCTTATCCTAAAGTACATGTACACATATAAAAATTCATATCTATTATATAATGCAATTATATAACAAAGTATTATTCTCTATAGAGTAATAAATCAATGCAATAAACTCTAGGATATATAACAAGTGTAGTAAGGTAAAAAAAATATAAGTGGAAAAATACATTCCCAACTAGGGATATGGTTTGAAAATCAAACTGAAAACAATTATAAATAGAAAATCAAGGGGCATCCTGGAACAAGATCCTATAGTTCGACCACCAAACATGGTCAGAACCACCACATACTACTAAACTCCACCTATGCTAGTTTCATCAAAGTCACTAATAATTTTTCTATCATCTATATAAGACATGATATGCATGGGAAATCCCATGTAGATATAAGTATATACGTAACTAGAAGTATTCTCAAAAAACCAATAAGGAAGAAATATAATAAACATAGTCAAATCAACTCATAAGTAAAGAGGGTAAATAAAACCAGTATCAGATAATCTCATAAAGAAACCCATGGGAATAGAAAAAGGGGATCTCTATCTTCACATCTAGGTAAGAATAATGAGTTAGCCTGGATCTCCCAAATTTCTCATTTCTAATGCAAAAAACCATGTGCAACCTCACAATAATTATGGTGTAGGGGCCACTCCTTGCCACTGCACTCCACATTAAAGGGAGTATTACTCAAACGGAGGACCTTCTCCCTACCAAAGATTGATGATGGTGGATTTACATCATATAGATATAGGACTTTCACCCTCTTTAATGTGGGGGAGTATCGACTCTACATAAATATCAGTTATGGGGGACCCACTCCCTAATTCCAAAGGGGATTACCAACCCCAACCTCTCTCTAACAATAAAACCTGATTACTACCATCGGCAGAGTGTCACTAAAAAAGTGTCCCACTCATATAACCTCACGACACACCTCCAATTCCAAAATTAACGCCACCATCACATACTTTATGAAAAAATACTTAGGATAATCTACTCATAGAGGATAATATGAGTCCTAAAGAAGGAGATATATGAGTAATAAGATGCTATAAAAAAGTACATTGTGTGTTCTTCAAGGGTATGTGACATGTTCTCCAAAGTCAAAACATGGTTATGTCCTGTAGCTACACTGGGTGTGTAAAGCCTACCATACTTGGTGTGTCATCTGAGTGACATGGTGTGTGGGACCAACCAAGGTCTATGTTACATTCCTCACTAAACATGGGTTATTTGTATGAGTAAGTATATATAGGGTTTACTCTGATGTACGAAACATGTAGGCCTCAAAATTGACCTGAGCGTGTATGACTAGAACATGGATAGACTACCCAGCCAGGTAACCCAAAGTGTGGGCCATCCACACATAATGTGATATTAATAGCATCCTGAAACCATATACATCATGAGAATCTAATAAAAACGACATGTGTTCCTCCATATTTCATAGTGTTTAATCTAGTGTTTCATAGATAGACATGGTTTTTTCCCCATGGTTCCTAGATCCTCCATTATCACAACCAATCTTTCATAAAACTCTACTTGAGGCATGATCTAGTAAGGAAAATTCTTTTGGAATCATTTTATGATCACCGCTAGCTGGAAAACGGAATTTGTAATGACTTCCTTGAGAATATATCAAATATCTCGTCATTGTAAAGGGGTTACAAACTCTGTAAAAACATCTATGATCTACTATAGACTCTCCCAGACCACTTAAATTTAAGGGACACATCTCTAAACATCAATTCTTTGCCTTTGATGTCTGACAGTTGGGATTCTAGTCACCCGAACATGATTTGGAGTGCCTTTCATTGCTCAAATGGGGTTCTGATTCTCAAAATCATCACCTTAAATCCATGTTTTTCTTACAATCCTTCCATGAACATTCAATTTATTTTCATTCACTCAACCACCATGAATATGAATGTTTTATCATGATTTAATTATTTTTAAAAATTTTAATTGCTAATTTAATGGTCCAATGATAAAGAATAAAAATAACATAGATAAGAAAGGAACATTTTATCATTTTAAGTTACATTCTTAGAAAAAAATCATAAATAAGAAAAATAAAAGTGGTTATTATCATAGAACAAAAAAATATATGACCATAATGAAGATGTTGAATAAATTTTTAGATAATGATAAAAACAAAAAATAAAAAATCAAGAAGATATATGATCCATGCTCAATAATAAAATAAAAAGGGAAGAAATAAAAAAATTAATAGAAAAACTCAATAAAGGATTGATCATTAATGAATAATATGTTCATTAATGATAATGTTGTATAATCTACTATGTTTTTTGTTCTTCCTACAAATCTCCTCGATTTGTTCATCATCAGTCCAAAATCTATGTTCATTAACATCAATAGTGGATCTCCTCCTCCACCTCTCTAATCTCCTATGGTTATGTGGTCAACCCTAGATATTTCACATACAACATATTTATAGAAATGAGGGGATAGTTTTTGGAATTTAATAAATTAAATAAATTAATTATTTAATTCATTCAATGCACCCTTCAATGACTACCTTTCATGGAATGTCTAATTCCAAAAAACTTTATTTCATTCCTAGGGTATACCATGTTTCCTGGAAACAACTGTGATCTTAAATTTTTAATATTATGTCTTAACCAATAGAAATAAAATTTATTTTTTAAATATGTGTTCTCATGATTTAATATTTTTAATATTTTTAATATATTAAATTTTGGGTCTGGTGACACATAAAACATTATGCCAAATCCAAGGAATATACATAGATAATTAGATAAATATTCAAAATATCAACTTCCAAAAACTAGAGTTGTAACATAATAAATATGTTATAATTATTATCATTATATTCTAATATTTTTTATTTTTCAAGTACCAAAAATTCAAGGTCCATGATTATAGAAAGATTATAAATTATTATGTCATTATTTTTTGTGAGAAATATTATCCGAATAACATTATGCCATAATAATATCCATACACTATGATTTCATGTATTTTTATATTTTTTATAAATTAAATTATTTTTTAAATTCATGAATGATTGGGTATATTTTAGAATACATTACTCGAACTTGGTGGATATTTTTCAATCCCAATGATGATATGAAATAAGAAAACATTAATTGAGGAGTTTTGTGTAAGTTTATTGAAGAAAATAAAGTTTATAGAGAAATAGAGAGAGAGACAAAATAGAAACAAGAGGATATAGAATGTAATGGTTTGAAAAGAATATAGGATAGGAAAATCTATTAAATACCTAGATCTTTTGTTGGTGACTTTGTTACGAACCCAAGACTTTATAAATATCTTTATCTGTTTTATGTAATTAAAAATGAAGTGAAACACTCTAAATTTTTTTATTGTATAGAAATATATTTGTCACACTCTTAATATGATACCTACATGTCATAATATTATTTCTTTATCTTTATGTATTGAGTGAAGGAATAAATAGAAGGAGTGAACCATTTATCCAAAAGTTAATTGGTTTTATAAAATTGAGTTAGTGATTCTCCTCTAATACATTATCACACCACTGGTGTATTCTCTATAGATGATTTCTTATAGGCGAACTAAGTAAAATCATTTTATAAAAACATTATATTTTTAATTTTTGGTTATTAATTTAGAATCGATAGGTCCATGTATTCTTAGTAACATGATAACAGGATCATATTGATGATTAAAAGTCAAACACTCTAATTCACCCCCACCTCTTATGAAATTTGGGAGCTTCTATTTTCAAGTAGTGGTATCAAATAAATAATTTTATACTTAGGTAAATTTATCTCAATAATATTATTTTTGGGGATAGAAATGTAAATATGAAAGGATCTTAATATTTAATTGATGTAATTCTCATATTTGGAAGAATCGTATAAGATCTTTCATATGATCTCTTAGGCTCAATGTTTTATCCATTATAGTAAATGGAATTCATGTACAAAATTATAAGTAGTTGTGTTTAATTGTAGATGATAACAATATACTCAATGATAATTTTAATTTTCAAAATACATTATCAGAATCATGATAAAATCATATTTACATAAAGGTGGAAAGATGTACATATTCAAAGGTTTTTTAGAACAAATTGTTTAATATCTATTATAAAGAAAACAATTTTATGGAGGATAAGGTAAATTTTTTATATAATAAGTTTGAAAATTAAATGATGTAACCCAATGTGAACATCATTTGTTTATTATTATTTTTATTGAGGTTATTAGATCCATATGGGGACTTGAATATGAAATCAATGATATATATATTGTGAAAAATTTATTAATAAGGTTTCTACTATTATACAATCTGAATGTCTTGAAACTTAAAGAAATGAATTTATTACATATTTATCTTGACTATTTATAATGTATCTTGGTGTATTATATAATGAGAGTGAAGATAAAAGGTGTGGAAATTAATTTATATAAGGAAGAAAGTTTTAGTGAAATGGAGAATTTGGACATAAATCACAATGAAAGTAATGAATAATATGTTAGTGATGAATTTATATCGTTAGTTTCTAGAACAGACAAGTATTCTAAAGGAAGATTTGAAGGAAACTTAAAGATATTATTTTTCAAATGTAGAAATATGGGTCACAGAGATGTGATTTTTCTGAGGAATTTTAATAGATATGATAGTGAGTTTTACTACTCAAAAATACCAAATTTAAATTTCCCCTAGATAAAATTTAAATTTTATAAAATGAATTTAAGAAGTAGTTTTAATATAAGATTTTAGTATATAAAGAGGAGTATAATGATGATTTATATATTTAATATGGATAAAATAAATTTAAATTAGATCCATAGGTTGGAATGATGTTGATAGTTGAAAATATACATTCTAAACTGGAAGAAGATTGACCCAAAGGTGTGGTTGATCGTAAAGTAGAAATTGAAGTGGAATTTGAGGAGTTATATAGTAAAATAAAGGAAAAATATATTTTTGAGTTTTTGAAAGGGTCCTTAGAGTGTGTTGATCAATTCTAATCCAAAATCACTCAATTATGGATATTTTTAGGTGGTCAATAAACTATTTAAGAAAAACCCATAGAAGTAGTTGATTTGAAGATGAAAATTGAAGAACAACAAAAGGTAATGTAATGAAATGTGTCATTATGGTTTTTTAATATCAAAGTAATTTTGAATTTTGATGAGGCATATATGGAAATGATTTTTGAATTTTGATTAAATATTGGTGTAATGACTTTTTTCATATTTGAAGGGTTAATAGGGATGTGTCAGATTGGGTTTTTTGGTGGATGAGGCTCAGAATAGATTTTGAGGTTTTTAGTGGAGAAAATGGGGGAAGGGTGGCATATAATTCCACTATGTACTTGGCGAGACTTTATTCGGTACCTGATGATATTTATAGTGGTTCTCCATAATAGGTCATCCTCCATGCTGATAGTGGGACTCCATCAGGTATGTGATAGTGTATTGAGTACCTGGTGGAGTCCAATAAATACCTATTGGAGTCTACCAGGTACCTAATAGATCTTGGTTTCCTTTTTAAAATAATATTTTAATAACCCTCATTTTATAATTTTATGATTATATGATTTTTAGGAAGAATGGGATAGATATAGGCCCATATGGTTGTCTATTCACTTTTTTATTTATCACTAAAATATCAATTAATAATGGGTGTTCATGTTAAATAATATATAGTATTTTGAGGAATGATTCATCCTTAAATTCCTCTATTCATTTTCCTTTAGGCTTCCCATTAATTTTTGGTGGTTCTAGGTTAGGTATTGGACGATGTTTCTACTAGATCATGGTGTAATAATTACAAAAAATGGTTATTTTAAATACATGGGATATAGTATGTTGAAGACTAATTAAAGCACACTATAATTCACATTTTCATTAGAGATGAGTTTTTTAGAATAGTGATTTTGGATTCTTTTTAATTAGATTAAATCAGAATTTGATCATGTAACGAATTATGGATATCTTTTCATAGTAGTGGGGATGACGCATCTAGAGGACCCTAGAGCGCCCTAAGAGGGGAGGGGTGAATCAGGGTGTCAAATTTTTCTTATAGAGTGACAGATCTTGTTCCCACATTGGTAGTAACGTGTTAAAAATATCTGTTATTGTAGTGTAGTAATAAAACATTAACATTCAAATAGAGAACACAATAGTTTTACTTGGTTCCCCACTAATGGCTAGTCCAAGGATAATGCACTGACCGTGTTTCAGTCATACCTAAATCCACTAATATTCACTAGTTGTGGAATACAGAAGTTTATACATAGTCACATTGTTCCAAGAACACTGCCTTTACAAGATTTTATGGATAGGTCAATGTGTCCCCCAAGACACTTTTTTCGACTCCCCTTAGTTCACTATTTTTAGGGAATTCTAACTCAGTTTATCGACTTGAAGGTCACTTAAATGGTTTGGCATTAATGTATTTGTCTATATTTAGAACAAGACTCTACTTTCACCAAAGACCTAAGTTGATGCACTCTGAAATCAATGTCCACTTAAACCTGATGTTCAATACTACCTTTCACGAAGCTTCTTCGTGAAGTTCACTCCTTCAAGAAGAACCTTTTCCTTCATGGAACACACTACCTTTTTAAAGAAAACTTCCTTCATGGAACAACCTTCATTCATAAATTTCATTGAGTTAACATGGAATAACCTATCATCGTGAAGAACACTTTAAGAAAAATCATTGACATCAGTCAAGACTAAAGTAGTCTTTTCATGATGCTCAAGATCTCATAAAATGTCATTTTCACCGAGCTACCCTAGATTCATGAAATCAAATGGATTCTAGATTTTCCTTGGAAAATTACTTTGAAGTGAAGAGGGGTAGCCTCATATTTATAGGCTCGGCTGTTCGCGAAGCTCTAATGACTCATTTTGAATTTTTTGGATCTTTAAAAAATATCTTCATGACACTCCTTATATCGTGAAGCTCTATAGAAATTCACTATTTGTGATTCTCATCATAGTCATGTAACTTTCCTTCAAAAACCTTCATATTTCTCATCATAATCATAGAGCCCTTATTCACTGACCGCGAACCTCCAATTATCATAACCGTGGAGAACACTATATTCATTTGTGATGCCCATCGTAATTGTGGAGCACACCATCAGAATTATTTAATATTTCGAGAAACATAACTCATGTTTCCAATCTTCTCAAAACTCATGAATTTTCCATATTTTCATAAGTCCTTAAAGGAAATCAACTTTTCATGATGTAATCCATCTTCAAAATTTTGGACCGAAAAATTTGGAAAACATTGGGAAAAAACCACGTTCAATACTATCTTCAACTTATATTGTAAGATATATTTATTAGAAAACTCTATTCCCTTTAATGTTAGTATTGAAAATAAAAAAACCATATTCTATTTACAGCAATGAATTGCCCTGGTTCCAACAACATCATGGACCTTCTGTAAATTATTGTTCTTATTTTCAGTCTCACGGTTTTTTATGTGAGTTTTTGAGGTTTATGCGACTTTAATTAAAATTATTTAATTAATTATAAATGATTATAAATAATCATATGATCACTTTTTTATAATATAGGATCACATGGAATTAATCATAATTGGTGTGATCTTGGTGATAATGGGAAATCTAGGCTTAAGTAGTGTAACATTATATTTGGGTAGGTGGTCCCCATAATATTTAACCATATATCATGTATGTTCAATAACATGTTCTTTCATGGTGATTTATTTTTAAATGAATTAAATTAGGGCCAAATGGTTCTCAAGTTATGAGTTTGAGTAAGGAGAATCGTCTTTAACTAGAATGGGATCTCCTCCCCATGAAAATAATGTTAGGATTTCTTAAAAACCTAATATCCAAGGGTGTGGGATTAGGCGATGATATTTTGATCCCATATGGGTATTATATATTGGTGTATATTTCTAATAGTCTGGGTTAAAAATCCATATCCTAGTATGAGTTTTCTAGTGGTCTTAGGACTTATAGTGGGTTGGAGAGGCAATTTTTTTCATTGATAGTTTTTAAGAAGATCTTGTTAAGGAAGTGTAGTATTCATGGATCTTAGTGACAGTGAGATAGATTATAAGGATATTAATGTTATTCAGTGAGGATGGGTTCATCTAATATGATTATTTTTTGAGTTCTCTTTTACAAGAAATAAAATGGGGACCCCTATATGGGCAATGATAAATATTTTTATATGAATTCGAAATGGTTTCCAAGTAGGATATGATCATGTTGGATTGGGATAGTTTGTGGGTATTGGGACCATGATATAAAAATTTGTAACTAGAATTAAAGATATACGATCTTATTAATTATAGGATTAAGTAATCTCTACAAGCTCTGACATCACTAGTGGGGTGTTGGAAATGAATTATTATTATTATTGGTTACGGACTATGGTTGGGATAAGAAACTAAGTGTTATAGTTTCCTTAACTAGAATATATATGTTAGATAGTTTTAATTATTATATTCCACGAGTTAGAATATAGAGGAGATGAACAATACTATTTTAATAGATAAAATGATGAGTTTTGATGGAGGTATGGGGTTATTACATGTGAACAAGTGATTGGGATGTGAGTTGGGATATGTGGTGCATTGGAGGTTTGAGACTCTAGATGGGAGATAAGGCTTGGGTTGTTCACATGATCTATGTATTATTTTTATCTTGAATTTAATTTTTTTTATCATGCTCATAGGGATACGATTGCCTCCGATAGTGGTTGAAATGTTAGAGGAACTTGAGGATAGGTTTGGATGTCCATGATGTTGTGGTCTAGCATTTATTTGTTTAGAAACCTTGGTCAAACCAGTTGAAAGACTTGAATGAAATTTGTCATTCATTTTAGTGAACATTGTTAGACTATAGAGAGCCTAAAATTTAATATAATAGTATTTTTATTACCCATGGTTAGAATATTTGAGAGCCCAAGGAACCTGCTGGTAATTCCTTTACTTACCTTGGCTAGACAGGCCAAGCGCATGAGACTCTATCTAGAAATTATTCTTTTCACCCATGGTCAAACCGATTGAGATCCTAGGACAATAAAAGAGAATTATTTTAGTTTTCCATGGTCAGATTATTTGATATCACATGATTACATTTGAATTTCTTTTGAGTACCCTTGGTAAAACTGGTTATGATATTAGGACGCCATATTTTTTTTACCTCCCATGGTCAGACAATTTGAGAGAAAAGGATGGCATCTAGAAGATAATTTTACCATCTATATTCAAACTCAAAAAGATCATGAGATTTCATCTTGTATTTATTTTTATCTCCATTGATCAGATTGGTTGAGAGCCTAGGATTCCATTTGATAGATCTTTTTAGTTTCCATGGTTAGATCAGTAGAGAGTCTATGACAACATTTGGAATTATTCAGCAATTATGGTTAGACCAAATACTAGTTTTGGATGAAATTTGACATTCATATAGTTATCATATTACATTTTATGAGATTGTTTTTATATGATCAACCATGTAATGACCCATGTCCTAATTATAGTGAATAATATATTACTATGATCTTAAGTAGAAATTTTACAGAGTTAAGGTTTGTGTCCATTTTAATTTTTGGTTTTTATGGATGGATAATTATTCATTTGAGGATTAAAATTTGATTTTCAGTGTTTGGGTAATAATTATTAAGAAATTTTTTATGATTTTTTTGGTTCGGTTAGGGGTTTGTATGTACGAGTGAGTTTCCAATGTGGTGTCACCTACTGTAGGTGTAACTGAGCACCCAATATACTATATTGGGTCTTTCGTGAGCTAGGAAGATTCCCTATAAGACTAGGGGTACCACTGGGTACCAAGTGTCCATAGACTAGGTACTCAGTAGCCTCTAGGGTGGGTTTTTTTGTGATGGTCTTATGATCATTTCACCCTCACCCATTTTATCCTCTTCTCCACTAACCTTTGGTTTTTATTCCTTCTTAGCTATATGGTTACACTTTAAGGACTCCCCTTATTCCTCAATAATACCAATTATTAAAGGGAATTTAAAATTATTTTTCCACTAATTTAAGGTAGGATCACTCCCTATAATGTCATCTTATATCTCCCTCTCTTATATCATGGTTTATTCTTCATTAGTTAGGGTTATATAGTTTTAATTTCACTAAAGCATGTTGAAAACACTCCATGTCCAAGGGATTCCTCCCCTATTAGATAAAGGAATCGTTTGTGTTCCTTTATTTTATCATTTTTCTTCTATTAATAATCAAATATATGTTTTTTAAGGATTTCTATATTTTAGGGTGAAATTAAGGGATGTTCTTGGTGGATTAAATTGAGGTTTCTAATTATTTTGTAACTAAATTAATTTTAAAACTTATCTATTAGGATTTAATTGGAGTTTTATAAATCTTTAATGATTTTTTTAATTATTACAAATAGTATGGTCGATACATGGTATGGAAGTTATTATTGTGTTTGGCTAATACTTGTATAGTAAACTTTCAAGTTTCCAGGTAAGTGGGATTTATTTTATTGGTTTTTTTATAATTTTTTATTTTTGTTTAACAAATCATATTATGTATTTATAGTTTTTGTGTTTTACTTTTTCCTGGGGTGGTAAGAGTCTTTGAGTTCATGCATAATGATTCATCACATAAGTTGATTATTCATGTGTTTATTTTCCAATATTGATGTTGATTTAAATAAATTTAATGCACTCAATAATATATTCAATTATCTCCCAAATAAATTATTGGTGGAATTTAATTAATTTATCTTGATATTTATATGGTTTTGTTTGATGTTAAAAGTAATTATGTGTAGTAACCCTTGGTATGAGCATAGTTCTTGGTCAATCTAGGGGTAGTGGTCCTTTAGTATCCTATGGTTATACCTTTATGGTGTGTCTCATTGGGTTGTAATATGTTTATACTACTATTAAATTCTGAATTTTTTTTAATATTTAAGCTATTAAAATTCATTTATAAGTTTATTTTTTTGAATTTTATAAAATACTATTGTAATGATATCCTTAGTGACCCTCAGTGATCAAAATGATGATTTTCTTGAGGTAGGGAATTATCTCACAAAATCTCTTGATATATAGAATGGAATAGATGATAATGATATCAAATATTCTCCAATAGTTTTGGTAGAAAATTTAATTCATCCCAAAGTATTTCTCATCATACATATTAGAGGTATATGTGTTCATTAAGGTAAACTAGCCATGGTAGACTTTTCAGGGACATTCAAATGTTACACCCTTTTAATTTCCATGTTATGGGTGTCCCTAATGATATATACGACTGAATTGAGATCACAGAGGGCCTCTTTGAGCTATTAAAGACACTCGATGACTGGAAGGTGATGTTAGAAGCCTATATGCTTTAGGGACCTACCAAGATATAATGGGGTGTTATGGTTGAGGTTATAAGGAATGAGTTATTATCACATAAATTCTTCAAGGACCTCTAGTTTGAGGTGTTTTTCCCTAAATAACTAATGTTAGATCAAGATCAAGAGTTTATAAAAATTAAAAAGGGGTGATATTAGTGATATAATATTCTATCTATTTTATTAAGATACCTAGATTTCCTCTTTTAATAGTAAGTAATTGGGATCCAAAGGCCCACATGTTTACTATTATTCTTTGGATGGATTTGAGGTTCTAGGTTATAATGTTTAACTAAACATCCTAATCAGATGTGGTTTTCAAGTATATTAATATTAATAAAGTCATAGTTGATGATAGAATATAAAGGATCAAGTAGATGATCTAGATAGATATAGGCTTCTCAAGTTTGGTTTGGGTGACCTCAGACTGATGGTATCAGGGGAAGAAATAGCCATAGATACCTTCAAGTTCAATTCCTTAGGTAATCCAAGGATCGTGGGTTCTATGATACAAATTCAATGTGGGGTGGTGTGTTCCTTAGACTACATTCTGGCTGACTAAGCAGATATTGCTTCTATTATTAGTCATATGGTTTTGATTGCTTCCAATATCTTTGTTTGTCTTCTAAATACATGAGTGTCTCATTTTTTTTATATCTACAAAATTTATATATTTATTGTGGTTAGTTGTATATTTTTATCCTAGTGTGTTGGATATTAATACTCTTCTTATATGCATTTAGAACATATTAAAATATTTCCACTGTGTTTTTTAGTATTTGGGGGCTATAAAAACATATAGGATTTCCTCCGTAAAGGTATAGTTTGATTTGAAATCAAATTTAGGATGAAATATCTAATGTGATTCTAGTCTTGAATTGTTTACTATCAAATATTGGTGTATTTAACTTTCCTATCAATAAAAGAGTATGTTATTGTGAATTAATGAGATGTAGAGGTAGGTATAGTAGGACTTGAACTCAGTCAGATATGGTTCATTACAATGAAGGTGTGCGACATGATCCTTACATTAGATTAGGTGATAGTTCCAACTACTTTCCCCCTGGAAATGGAAATTTTCCAGGATATTTTTCTTGATCATTTATTATGGTTTTCCCCAGTGTGGGAGATTTATTTCACAATTTATTTTTTACCATGTTCATATAAAATATTGATTCCATTTTATCATATAGATCTAATATGGTTAAGAGATATGAAGGTGTAACTCTAGGATCTTAAGGGAAAGGTTTTTTTCTATTTGATTACCTCTTATTAGGGTGCTCTAATTTGGTTCACCAAGAAGGTATATATTACCTCTTAGGGTGCTCTTATATGGATTATTAGGGGATCTTAATGGTTATACAAGATTGACCTAAGATAATTTTATCATCAATTGTGGGAAAGGGTATAGGATATACCAAAAAGAGAATTTAAAAGCATGTTTGGGGTATATAATTACTTTGGTATTTCATTCATTCTTAAAAAATAGCCTATGGTTTTCAGGTATCACATGAACTGGATTTTCCATCCACACCTTGACTCCTTCCTTATGGTGTTTATTGATGAAATTTTTGTATACTCGAGGACCTTATAGTTTTCATATCAAGCACTAAGATATTTTATTGATTATTATTTGAGAAAATTATCTTTATTCCAAGTACTAAAAGTGTTAATTTTGGATTTAAAAGGTTCTCTTTCATAGGCCTGTGATATCAGAGGAAGGGATCATAGTTGATCCAAAGAATGTGGTGGTCTTGATGTGTTGATAATGAACCAAAACTATTTTTAAGATCTAGAGTTTCCTTGAAATGAATTTTATATAGTTAGTTCATTCAGTATTTCTCTTAATTGAAAAATATTATGAAAGGGATGACCAAGAAGTTGATAGAATTCATGTGGATCGGTCAGTGTGGAGTGTCCTTTTTGAATAAAAATTTGAGTCTAACATCTACTTTGATTCTAATTTTATTGGATCCAGAGAAGGTTTATACCATGTAATTTAATTCCTATGAGGTCATTATAAGAGTTTTCTTAATATAGGTATATTTATTATTTAGTTTTGGGTCTTATATGCTATGAATTCAAAAGTGAAACTACCCTACCAATGATTTAGAGGTAGCTACTATGGTCTATGCCTCAATGTGTTTCTTTAATTATCTATTTTCTAAGAGAATTTCAAACTACACAGATCATAGGATCCTGAGATATATTTTCTCCTATTGGGAATTGAATCTATAATAGGGTAATTGGGTTGATTACCTATTAGAATTTCAATTAGAGATAGCATATTCTCCTAGGAAGGGAATTTCCATGTAATTATCTCTTCGTTGGAAGATACCAAAGTAGGTTATTTGGGCATCTAGTGATGAGTGTAAGTTGATGATATTTCTCATATACTGTAATATTGATAAGATATAGGTATGAGAGGTAGTATAATTTTCCCCTTTTTTCATTACCTCATCTTGTTGGATTAGATAGAGGATATACAGGAGATTGATTTAGTTTTTATGATGATTCATGAACAACTAATGGGTGATAATCTAGTATTGAAATGGTATTAGGATGAGTATGAGGTGTTGTATTTCCATGTTAATGTTGTGGATACTACGACCATGAGGGAGGTTTTTGTGATGGAATATTATGCCTCATGGTGTTCTATGAACTGAGGGCTAACCAAGATGTACCATGATATCAGGCATCATTTTTGGTGTCCTAGTGTAATGAAGGATATTGTGGGGGTTTTTTCTCACAACTTTATCTATTAGAGGATAAGGGAAGAGAAATTATGTCTAATCGGGTTACTTAAACCCCTTCTATTTCTTTTATGGAAGTGAGATGAGATGGAAATTTACTTCATCACGGGACTACCCAAGACCATGATGTGTTGTGATATAGTATGTGTGGAAGTGGACTGGTTGATGAATATTGTATATTTCATGTCTATTTGGGAGACATTGTTAGTAGAAGGGTTGAGAAATATATATTTTCTAGAGATTTTGAAACTATATGTGGTACCCATAAGTATAGTATCAAATCGAGATACATGTTTTACATAAATATTCTGGTAAGTCCTATATAATTTCATAGCATATTAGCTAAAGTTGATTATGTATTATCACCCACAGAATGTTAGGAAATCTAAAAGGATTATCCATACCCTTGAGGATATTCTCAAATATTATTTTCTTTATTTCATTGGATCATGGAATAATCATATATATTTTTAATTTTTTTCATATAATAATATATTTTAGGATTTAATTTGGATGTATTTGTATGGGTATTTTCATGGTAAACCATGTCACCAATTATAGTTCTGGTTAGAGGTAGGTGATTTTATGATGTTCGATCCAATATTGGTGAAGGATATCACTAATAGGGTGTAGTGGATCAATAAATAGTACATTACCACTCATAGTATGTAGTTATCATATGATAAATGTAGGCAATGAACCTTGTAATTCACCATTAGTGATTAGGTGTTTCTATGGGTATCACCATAATTGGGACATCAGCATTTAAGGAAGTAAGGGAAGCTTGTTCCATGTTTTTTATGATACATTTTAAATTATGGAATATATTAGGGTGGTGTATTATTATTTATACCTTCCTCTATGACATGGAGGTATACATAATTTGTTTCAAATGTCAAATATCCTAAAGTATAATATAGACATTACACATGTGGTTGATAGTTATAATGTAGAGTTTCAAGTTGATTCATCATTTCAAGAGTGCCTAGTGTGTTTAGTATACCACAGTAAGAAGGTGTTTTAAGGGAAAATATTTCCTATTATTCAAGTTTCATGGTATCATGGGAAAATCAAGGAGGATACCTGGGAGTGGGATTCATATGTATGACTCCTATGGTTAGTAATGTTTTGTGAGGAGCCCTAGATACTCTTCTTGAGGGTGAGAATCCCATAGAGGGGTTGTTTTTAATGACCTGAAAATATTTTTTATGAATTCAAGGATCATTTTTTACTTTAAATTATTTATTATTGGCTTATTGAGGATGTTCTAGGTGGTAGTGGGGCTCAGGATATATTCGGTGAATATTATCAGAGTCACCCCATGCTGAAATTGTAGTAGCTCAATAATTGGTACCTAATAGATGGTTATCGGGTACTGAGTGTTTTGGATAAAATCCATGTAGGGCCTAAATCCCCATCAGTCAGCTATTGGGGGTGTAACCGATATCCAATGAGGCACTGAGTACCCAGTACAGGATGAATGGGTACCCATTGATTTTTGAGGTTTTTTAGGATATTTTAATAATTTCCTATCTTTCCTCGCTTAAACTCTCTTCCCTCCCTCACCCCCACTCCTATTCAATCAAGATTGATTTTAAGTCCCCCTTTGGCTTAAATAAGCTCTTCATTCTCTATTTCTTATCGAATTGAAGTCTCACTAGTTCTTTTGATCCTCCCATGGTTTGTTTAACCATAACCATATCCTAAATGTCTTTAACTCTTTTTTTTATTTTACCTATCAAATTTATAATTATAAGGGTTTGTGGATGATTTTATGGATATGGTGGTATATATTGAATTATAAGGAATGACATTAAATTGGTCTCCCTTAATATCTAGGTAGGAATTATTTACCATGTTATGGTATTTATATAAGATTATATGGGATTTCAGGCATGTGGGTGCATGTGTTTGCTTTAAAATGTTCTTATATTGGTATTAAACTATTTAGGGGAGTTTTAATTGATATAATTGACCATTTATATAGTATTTATTAGTGGTATTTCCTACTTATAATAAAACCCTACCGTTTTTTTAGATTGATGTAGGGTTTTCCTTTTAGGATGGTTGGTACTAGTGTAGTTGTTTGGGATCTGTTGTGGTGTGGATGAACATATGTAATATGTTATGAGTCTCTTCTAATGTGAATATTTTGGTAAGTCTTCATGGATAGTATATGATAATTTTTCTATTATTGATTGATGGAGGTCTATATAGCCTTTCCCATGATAAATGTTATGGGGAATGACTATTTAGAGTACATGTGTCCCTAGTGAGTTGCAGTTTGGCTTTGAAGACCTTGGGATTGGTTGTATGTGATTACTTATTTAATTTATCCATGGTACCTTAACTATGTAGAGCATGTTAGTTAAAATAATACTAGAGGATGGTTATTTTGATTACTTCCTCAGACTACTTCATGAAATATTTATATGTGAGGAATATCCATAATACCTTTCCTTGAGGGGGAGTTTTTTCTTTTATAGAAGTTTGGTTGTTGAGATTCCCTCCTTAGCCAACTTCTGTGATGATTATTTAATATGAGATATGACAATGAGACCTTACCCAAAGGATATGGTTCATATCATGCAAGAGGTTTTATATTTTGATACCCTCCTTAGATATGTTTTTAGATATTATTGTTGGGTTATTTTTATAGGGTTGCACCTTCTTCCATATGCATTGATCACCAAATGTATGGTCGAGGTTATCAGAGGCTATGTTAGTGCTCAATTAACAAATACGGTTGATTTTTTTATTATTTATTTTTTATTTATTTTTTATAATGCATACACACTTATACATATGGTACACTTATTCCATGTATATATTAGTGGTTTCAATGTGTGCATTTAGAATTTTTTGTTAGGAATCCAGGTAAGGGTAAGAGCCTAATGTCTAGTTTCTGACCAGGTAGAACTCTCTAAGGATATTGGTAATGTAATTACTTAGTATAATTGTATTGAAGTTATACCTATAGATTCTTTGTTTTCTTTTTAAATATCATGTGTATTTATCCACCAAATATGGGGACCCGTTTACTATTTTTGTATGACTAATTTCTATATAATTTTTTCATATGAAGTGAAGATGTTTATCTATTTAACTTACCAAGATTTTTTTCTTCTACTTTTATTCATTTATCATCGATTCTATTATTTTATTATTGATGGCTATTGATATTGATATCATATTATTCCCACTATATATCTTAGTCCCTTTCTACTAACTATAAGCCTCTTATGTATGAGGTATACATTAGGCCTTGTGTCACACTATCTTGGACCTCTTTATTTGGGTTAGAGAATTGCAGTAATGAACATATTTATGGTGGAAGCTTAAGTTACCAAGGGATTCTTGTGTATTCGGTAGGTATTACAAGTTTGAGTAAGGAATTAATTTTCACATGTTGTTTATGATTGAATGTAAATCAAATCATGACTTTAGGGCCCAACTAGGAGTCAAAATTTTTGTTCATGTATCATGTTTGGTGTTGAAAGGTAGACACAAATAGGATGTCATTCAATAATTCATGCTTGCATGTAGTTTTTATAAAATATTTAGAACCAAATTAGGTTTGTATTAAGTGAATAAAGAATTATATATATATATATATATATGATTACTAGGTTGATATGTATCAAAAATTTATTCCTTTGATTGATATTTATATGATTATTTTTTATAATAGTTAGTATTCCATGTTTAATTATCTATTTTGTAAATAATGACTATGGTTTATACTTATACATTGACTATGGATCATGTCCCATGTTTTCTTCTTATATCATGACACTGAACATGATACATACTTCCTTCAAAGTAATTTTTACCAAAAATGTAACTTTTTATCTCTTTTTAATAATCTAATATTGATCATGCTATTTCCTTTCATATTTTACTATATTTTCAAGAATTTATATATTCTGCTAATGATTATGTTTCTCATTTTTTGTTTATTAATATTTTTATTAGAATTGTTTTTAGAATTTAAACAGTCAAACATGGTAGTCATTTCCTTTTAGACATGTCTATGGGTAACCTATTTCATTCATTATAATTAACTAGGAGGATTATTTTAGGGTTATTAAGTATATGAAGCTATTTTATAATATTATTTTTTATAAGTTTGAGAAATTTATTTAATTTAATTGTGTTTTAAAAAGGGTTATATTTTAATGGGGATTATGATATGTTTAAAATTGGTTTCACATGTAGATCGGTGTTGGAAAAACATAGTGTTTTAGAAATAGAATTTCAACTTTAGAATGTTTAAATAGAATGGTTATTAGTGGAAAAAAACCCATTTAATCCATAGCTATGTTTTAAATTGGTTAAAGGTGGATTTTAAGAACAAAATGGGAACATAATATTGAAATTCAATTTTTTTTAGTTTTAAATTGAATTTGAATTTGACACATGTCTAATTTATAATCTATATCTTAAAAGATATGAGGTTTTATTTTTAAAAGTAAATTTGAATAATTTTTTTATTAAATAATTTTTTTATTATAACTCGGTTTTGTAAAATGTGGTGTTTTTATAAATTAGATAGTATAATGTATTTTACATAATGAAGGGATTTGTATAAGCCTTTAGTAATCTAATCATTTTAATAAAATGAAACACAATTACAGGTCATGTATTGACTGACCTAGTAGAATCCTATGGTGGGGAGCACCTTAGTTTGTATTTTTATTTAATGACGTTATTTGTTTGTTCATAAGGATAATAGTGAATCCCTTAATATTAATTCCTTGTAGAGTTGTAATATATATTCTGTGGTTTTAGGGGCTATGCAGTGGAATCATGATGGATAATTTTTGGATGTTTTAGAGTATTAATTATTTTCTTGTCTTTTATCTATTGGTATTTAGTCATTTTTAATCATAATGGATATAGAATTTCATTTTTTTGTGATTTTGGAAAATTTGGGGTGATGTGAATTATAAAAGATATGTATGATTAGACATATGATTCAAGTCCCATTTTGGGTTATGTATTAACATATAGTTATGGATTGGTAATTTGGGTTCTATGATTGGTTGGATTTGGAAAATTTAGGTGATGAAAAAGTTATGCATCATGATTTTGGTGGATTCCTCAGTGAATATATCAGACATGAGGGGGTATATTTTTTTGGGTAATTGCCTCCCAAAAATTATCATGGATGATAAGTTATATGGTGGGAAGGTTATAATGATTAATTTCCCAATTACAATTAATATGGTGTCATTATGGTCTTAAGTGGGAAATTTAGAGTCTTAATGAATAGATAATTTGATGTATTATTGCTCTGGACCAATAACGGATGTCATACTAATAGTCACTTCATCACCATAAGCATGAATTCCCATATTGAAGAGGCTTTAAACTAGTTTTGAGGGCCTATAAGTTTACTTTGGGGACACTATACCCTCTATTCAGAGTAGAAATTAGAGTATAAATAATAGAAAACGTATAAACTATTCCATATAAACATTGAAGATAATAAATGGAAATTCCAAAATTAACTGCAGTATCAAATTCTATAATAATAGAGTATTCCATTCATGCCATAATGGATCCCCAAATAGAAGATTTTGTATACAGGATAACAAAGAACAAAAAAAATATAACTATAACTCATCTCAAACTGGTCCTGAGTCTAACTAGGAACTATCACACATACTACACTCTATCATGACAATAAAAACACAATATAATTTGGCATTTTTATAAACTTGTAACCTATGACAAAATAGTGATATCTTCTCAGGTACCCAAGTTTCATGGCATCCCAAAAAGTGTGTGAGTATAACTCAGTAGGCCACTGCCATTGACATCCCTAAGATAACTTGTCTGGAATAAAAATGTATGAAAAAGTTCCATAATTAAATAATTTTAACATATTAAAACAAGTTAAAAAAAGTGGTAAAGAAACACTGATGTTGGGGTTTAGATTCGACACTTGAGACCGATCAATACTATGATCAATACTTATGTTTATGACCCCAATTTACCATACCTATTTCATCCAGTTTTGGGGTTTCACTGAGTATGTCATGATGATCGTGCCTCCCAATAATAGACTTGGGTCTCTCTGATATACATGATACAATAACATGGACCTCCCCTATGGGAGTTTTATCAACCAATGAATAAGATAATAAGTTACAAGGACTTCCCTTATGGGATTTTTCTCAGCCATTGTCATAAGCCAATAACTAACACTGACCACCCCTATGGTAGTTTTATTAGCCGATAGAATAAGTTAATAACTAATATAAACCTCCTCTATGGGAGTTTTCTCCATTGGTGGGATAATACAATTAGTAACATAGACCACCCCTACATGAGTTTTCTTATCCAAAAATCACAACCACACTTGAAGGGTGTTTTTATTTCCTGTAAAACAAAACCATCCCAATGGGCATTTTCTTTTACTTTAAAGAAATACCACCCTAATGGGACTTTTCTTTTTATTTAAAATATGACCACCCTAATAGTAATTTTCCTTTACTTTAAAATACAACTACCTCGATGTGATTTTTAATTTCCTTTAAAATAAAACTATCCCAATGGGTGTTGTCTATTCCTTTAAAATAAGACCTTCCCAATGGGTGTTTTCCTTTTTCAATAAAATAAGATCACCCCAATGGATGTTTTCATTGCCTTTAAACCAAGACTACCATAAAGGTGATTTTCATTTCATTTCTAATAAAATTCCACCCCAATGGGGTGTTTTCATTATATTAAAACATTTCAAACACAAATCACCATTTCTGAAAAAATTTCACAAAATCTCTTTCAATTTTCAAAATAAACACCACATTAAAACATCCATTTCCCATTTTAAAAAAATCAACACATTTCCCTAGGCCATGAAATTATAAAATTCCAATTTTCAATTTTCAATGATTAATAAAGCCTTTCCATTTTACATGAAAATAATTCAATTTTTATAAAAACAAACACTATTAATTTACTTCCATTTAAAAAGATATTAATAAAAACCCACTCTATTTCATTGGTTTCAAACCAAACCCCATACCATCATCATTTTTCAAAACCAAGATTATCAATTCTTTAATCACGAATCATGGTAAAATCCATTTAATATTAATCAATGATTGTGAAATTTCATTTCATAATCATCAATTCAAAACTCAACACCAATTTGGAATAACTATAACATTGATTAACCATTTGAAAAAATCTAGCTAAGTGAATTATAAATAAAAAAATTAGGCATTTTAACTTAGTCACAACCATGGATAAAAATAATTTAACCAATTTTATATTATCACCTAATATCCTATATTACCACATATGACATTCACTTGAAAATAGAACAAGACTATGGGTTAAATTAAAGGACCACCTACCTTATGCTTAGGCAATCCCACATGTCGAGTATTGGTCTTCAGTTTATCCTGAATTGGATGAAATCGAGAAACTAATTAAACTCCCTAGAAATAGGTAATATATGGTTAAAATGGGAAGAGATGAAATGGTAGTGAAAAATACATGAAATAAAAAATATAGGATTTATAGCCTTATCATAGGCTCTTGATCACACCAAAAAGAAACTCCAATAGCCAAGAACCAAGGGAGATCTCTCATGGAGGAAGATAGGAAGGAAGAGGTTCCCCAATACTACCTCTAATTAAATTATGTACTAAAATCCCAAGTGATAGGGATAAAGGTTGACACCATAGACATCATAGAGCTACCCATAATTAAAATTCTACCTAAGAATCCATCGGTTGGATAGTACTGGTTTATTGGTTAGCTGGTAAACCTTGTATCCTAGTTGTGCTACTACCTTGGGCACTGGCTATACCATGTCCATGTAATAGCTAGTTGGTGGCAATAAAGTATCCATTATGCATTCCACAACCACTTTTAGACCCTTACATTCCTACTCAATCCCCATGGGATACCTATAAATCCTCATTTCATATCTAAAAACACACTTTTAAGGAGTTCTAATGATTTTAACTTCATTCTAAAGTCCAACTTGAAACTATATTATCCATAGGAATGATAATTAAGAATTCAATAGAAATTTTCACATCCACATGGAACTGTCTATTAAAAACTCCCCACCATAACACCTATCATCTTAGTTGTCTAGATATACAAACTAACCTACCCCTATCGTCAAATCCCATTCAAATAGATACACTCCATCTCCAAATATCAAATATTCTCTAATGGGAAAACTTTAAGCACTAGACACTCAAAAAATTTAATCATAAGTCACCACTCAAATTCAACTCCTCAAAATTGAGAACGTGATTTTTGGCACCCATAAATCCTAATACTCCCAATGTGTCCTCATCCAAACAAACATTTAACCTAAGTTTCTCCCAACCATAAGTATTAGCTCATAGGAACTAAATATTCTATGATAATTCCTACATTCTGATAGTACATCTAGTGGGGTTATGAGTATGATGAACCCGATCCAACCCAAAAAATTGGCCAAACTCTTGTAGGAAACCCTTTCCTTAGTTCCCATCCAAAGTTGTTGAGTTCCATCGTTTAATTACAAACCCAAACACATAGGATTTTTTAAAAGGTTGGTCAAAATATGAACACACCCGTTATATAAAAAATGGCCTGAATTATGTGATTCCTAACACACCGCATTAAATTTTATATAAGATATCAGGTCAAAAATCCTTTGTCCAACCCATCTCAAAAATGATCAACTTCCACCATCAATTCATTGTTAGCTACTAAATAATGATACCTTAATCACCAAAGGTGTCCCATGATCATCCAAATCACACACCAAGGTCTAATTATAACCTCATTTTGTGAGTCCATGTTCAAATAACAAAACACCAACACTACCCATTGGGCCCATACTTGAGAATTGGAATTCCACCAAACTAAAAAATACTTGGATCACATAATTTATCTTGTGCTTGAAATGAACACTCAAAATAAAACTAACACCATATATAAATTAACCTCTATAATTCTCTGAGTAATCTATATTACACTAAAATCACAAGATAAAAAAAATTTGACGTTGATATGATAGTTTAGAGACTATTCACATGCACCAACAAGGTTACTCCCCCTCAACCTATATGATTTTCCCCACCATGGGAGTGAATTTTTCACTACTCCACTGGATTAAGATCCTTATCTTCGTAGCCCATTTCATGTTTATCATTGAACACAATGGTTGGAAATGGTCATCCTACTCACACTTGAGTGCTAGGTATGAAATAATAAAATTCACACATTCTTGTCTTATAGGAACATCATCATCAACATTCACTAAAATATGACTCATAATGAGGTTCACCCCCTCACTCGACCAATGGTGCTCCCCCCCCCCATTATATAGATTCACCCACACTTCTCCAATAGTGTATATTTAATATGTTCCATGACTAAAGAATGCATTTTTCTCCCTCTAAGTGTTACCCACTCATAAAATCACAGACACCTATAGAAAATTTGATCTATCTAAGTATTATTCTACATAAGTTTTACGTTATGGATTTGAAATAATATGTTAAATTGTACCGATAACATTGAAAAATAATTTAGTGTTAAGGTGGTATTTTATGGAAAACACGTGATTTATGAGTAGATAACACTTAATATGTTTCTAATGTTTAGATATTAATTTTTATTTAGGATAAATAGATTATTGATATTGATAAAGTAAATTTGATAGTACTGATGGCCTTGAAATTGATTAGCATTTTGATGAAAAAGTGGTTTATGTTATCTTTGATGAAGTTTACTATATTTTTTATTTATGGAATATA
Source organism: Viscum album (assembly GCA_963277665.1). Lineage (NCBI taxonomy): Eukaryota > Viridiplantae > Streptophyta > Magnoliopsida > Santalales > Viscaceae > Viscum > Viscum album. Next base: position 891,017,023 of record OY728159.1, on the reverse strand, counting down.
TTTTATATTATATGATTTTATTTAAAGAATAGTGATAGATTTAATTTTTGGTATCCTTTATGTTTTTATTGAGGATTTATGGTGATTCAGGTTATTTTAGGAAAGGATTAGAATTCATAAGATAATTTATGATCATGGTATTCATGTGTTTGGTGTGTGAAATTATTAGCTACTTTATGTTGTTTTAAAATTAAATTTATGTTGATTTTTGAAATTTAGTGTCCTTGTTTCTAAATTTTTGGGTTTTTAATTTGGTCAGACGTATTTTGGAGGATTCTTAAGGTTAACTACTTATGGAATGGTTTAAGTTGAAATTTGAGTGTTATTATTAAGGTCTTAGAGATTAATGTGTTATTTAATCATATTAAGATTCATCCATATTAGGTAACTTATACTCACCATTTTTAAGGTAAATATCTAGAGAAAAGAGGAATGACTTGTCATTATTTTATGGATATTATGATTCATTGATGGTTAATTTTATTACTTGAGGTATTAAAAATTAATCTTGAATGTTTATTTCTTAGAGTAGGAGATAAATTGGTAAATTATTGAATAAAAACCAAAGGATGAAATTATTATTATGTTATGGAAGAAAACCAAGTGTGTTCTCTTGTATTCTCTACCTTGATGTTAAACGAATTCCTCAACTCAAGTAAGAGGAGGATAAATATATTGAGTCTTATGTGGTAATTATCATTCAAATATCAAGGTATTTTTTTAGAAACTCATGAGTCTTATAATGATATATAATTGGTCATATAAATACTTAATTAGGAAATACTATGTTTTCTATTAGTGACATAGAAATATTTTATCATGATATAATCTATAACAAATTTTATTAATACATCATGATACACTAATTACAGAAAGTGAGAATTAAAATTTAAAAAGTAAATTTTATTCAAATGGGGTTATAATTTAACATCTCATAAATATATTTTAAAATAATAATAAACAAGATAGCTTTCTTAACACGCAACACCAAGTTTAAATGATTCATGATATACTATTAAATTATTATATATATTTTGATGGTTATTACCAAGCCATTGGATTATAGGGTATGATTAGGAATAACTAAATTATGAAAATGTATTATTTATTATTTTATAAAATTAATTCATTGGTTATCAATTGGTTAGAAATGAAAATAAAATCATTTAAAGGAAAAAAAGAGAGGTTTTTCTCAAAAATTGTTTTTATGTGCACAATATGTTTTTATCTTAATAAATTAAATTAATCACTATTTATGTTTGATTTTAATGAGATTTTTAGAAAATATATTCATTAAAACATATTAACATTCAATAAATTATCGTTATTATGTAATTAATGAGAATAAATTCATTTATGATTCACAAATAATTTTTCTTAAAAATAATTTTTATTTCATTTTTTACGTGAATATTATAATTAGGTTATACCAATATTATAAATTAAATTTTAATAAATAGATATCATTTTTTAAATAATAATTTCTTAATATTCATAGGAAAAAATTTTGGAAATTTTCTGAAAAGAATATTTTTTGAGTGAATAGTGAAAATTGTAATTTTTCAAATTCTATCAATTTTCTGAAATTATTATGATATAATAATGAATTTAAAAATTTTCAAAAACCTTTTTATCAACAAAATATATGTTTTAAGGAGGTAAATAATTTATTTTAAAACATTATTCTAAATTTGGTAACTCAATCTTGATTTTTGTGAACATAAGTTTTATTTTATTCAATTTAAAAACTATTTTTGGGTCTTTGTATTTAATGTTATGTTTGTAAGATTCCATTCAGTTTTGGATTGATTAAAAAGTATAAAAACATTTCATTTTTTATTAAATAAACTACAAAATTCATGGAAAATAACTTTTTACTTAATTTCAATGTAAAATGATTTTTATGCTTAAATTGGATATTTCCCTAAAAACTATTTTTAATTATTTTTTTGTTCTTATATTAAAAATAATTTTTACACCTATAGATATTTAATATTATAAAATTTATTCAATATTTTTAATTATTATTTCAAACTTTTGTTAGAATGAACCTTTTATTTTTTGTCATTATGAGTTGTAACTATGGTAAATATTTGTCACCTTGGTAAGGGTAAATCAGGCAATTTAGGTTAAAAATAATGTGATAAGGATTTAAAAATTAATATAACACCAAACTTATTTATATTTTATAAGTTTATTTCGGCCATTATAATCCATGTTTCTAAAATATGAAAACTTTTTTCCATTTTTCTTTTGTAATGACCATGATATTATTTTAAGTAAAGAATAAATACAAAATGTCACCCACTTTGTTTAAATATATCTAATATTTTTTTCAAAGGAATAAAAATAAGATTTTTTTTTGATATAAATAGTTATTTAAAATATTAGTTAATATTTTTTATCATGTGAAATTATTTTTAATTTTTATTAATGGAATAATTACTTTGAATTCTTACACAACCCCAACACAGTGCTTGTTCTAATAATAAAAAATAAAATAAATTATTTTCAAAATATTAAAAGTAATATAATTTGGGTAAATTATTATTTTACATTAATTTTTTTTAAAACTATAATATATTATTTATTATTTAAAGGTTTTTATGAAAATTCTATTTCTATCTTGTTGTCTGTAATGTCAAACTTTGTGAATAGTCTCGGAAATGTCTTCAATGTTATCTTATGTTAAATAATAATTAATTAAATGTTATAAAATTTATAAAAATACTATAATTGTAAAATTTAATGTTATATGGTCTATAATATCAACCATTTTCCACCTATGGGTCACTTTTACTTTTATAGTAACATTATTGACCCCTAAAGAGTAAAAACATTTGATAACATAGTAATCTTCAAAAGGGTTAATTGGGATTAAAACTAAGAGATAAGGGTTAAAAAATCAAATAAACTTTCCAAAATAATATTGGATAATATTGTGTAGAATTATATCCATATTATCTACGAAATATATCATTTTTTATCCCCTTTAACATAATAATTAATTTATATTAATTTAATAGTTTAAGTAATTCCAAGGGTTCTCATCTCCTCTCTTATATAAGAACACCACCTACTATCTCTTCCTCGCATATATTGAGCCACTTATTTCCAAAAATTCTTTAAAAATACTCTTCTTAACTTCATAATATACATTATATATGTTTTATTCTTCTTAAAATACCGTCATATGGTTCTTAAAGAGATATCCAAAGGAGATTCTTTAATGAGGTGGTAATCTTCTTAACTTAGTGTTTTCATTTTACTTATTGTTTTACCTCATTAAATTATCTAATAAACATACCAATATAATAAAATAAATATATAACATATACTTATATGTTATTATTTATATTTCATAACCATTATCTATCTCATTTTCCAATAAATGAGAAATTCAAGTATCACTTGTTCATAAGTGTGGACTACCACCTCATCAAAGAAATGTGATTCATTTTTTATGTTTTTATTTACATGGATGGTAATAATGATATTTTTAATGAATATATATGATATATATGATATAATAATGATTCTTCAAAGTTTAATTTTTATATAAATTTATTATATGTATCTATTTAAATGTGTAAACACCACTCATGTGTACATACGAACTACCATCTACATGAAGTGATGTAATTAATTTTTCATCACCACTTTAAATTAATAATTATATAAGTGTTTATGAATAATAAATATGATACTTATTTAATTTTTAAAAAAATATATGATTTAATCATGATCATGCATGAAAAATGAAGCAATTATCAACCAGAACAATGATTTTCATAAATAATTACTAATAAAATAGTGATAAGATAATATAAGAAAATATTATATGTTATGATATATATATGATTATTGTTATATAATATATGTATAATAAATCTATATTTATTATAAATTAGTTTCGAACACATATGGAGAAAGATGAGACTTGAGGTAAGGGTTTCTCATCTCACCTTTATTTTTGTGAAATATATGTTATATTCACCACTTTTTTCTTTTATGTGGTGTATATGATACATATGAATTGATTTTATGATTAATATCATGAAAATTATTGGTATTTAAAATACATCTAATTATCTCTCTTTCATGATTTTTGGATGTATAGATTTCCAAAGTGGTAAGGGATTTATATTACAATATCATTTCTTTTTGGGGTCGTCTATGCTAAATTTACATCAAAGGAAATTATATAGATCTTATCCTTTAAACTCCATATATTTTATTCTAATATAGTTATTCATGTAATTTTAAAATTCTGTTACCATTTTCCTTACTTTTATAATTAAAATGATCGAGAAAATGTTTTTAATAAAAACCGACCTTATTTCCTCATTGGTTGGGAATATTTCTCCTTCTTACTCGTTTTCTCTAAAATTTTATCAAGATTTTTCCACTATTAACAATGATTGATTAAATTCATTTTTAAAGATATTTCAATTTCTATAAAAAGGTTTTAAATTAATATTCTTATCATTTATGAAATGGGGTACTTTTTAATAAAGGTGTGAATGAAATATTTTTTTTAACATATACTGCACGAATGGTTTTTCCTGTTATCACGAATACTCATTGATTTGAAGACTCCATGAAAATATTATATGGTTATTTTAGAATTAAATAATTTCCCTAATATTATGTAAATTTTGTATTTTAGATAAGTTATTTCAAAATGGAAATGATATTTTCCTCAAGAAATGTTTTAGTGATCCATTAAAGGTATTTTCATCTATAACAACATCAATAGATGTTACTTATAATTCAATGGGGAGATAATACAATGATACCACCATTTTTCTATTTGTATGGTTATTGGTTATGATGATTAAATATTTAAGATCTTTTTTTATTTTCCATAGGTTAATCTTTGATGAAATGATTAGTGTTTTCATGACCTTGTGACATAATATGAATGGATTATAATTATGTAACATATGGGTTCATTTTACCCCTCTAATTCATTATGAAAAGTTATATTTACATCTCATGAGATGATAATGATAATTATGGTCATGATTTTGGATAGCTTTGTTTTCATTTTGATGTTTGGGTGTGATTTCTTCTTTTTATGCTCAAAATATTATGTGTCAACACAATTTTGGTGGAAAAGTTAACATTTTGATGTGTGAGTATAATCGCTTTCTATATATGATCACTAGAATATTCATGGACATGATTGTATTTAGATATTATCAAAATATTATGATATATTATTCGTATGATTTCTCATGCCAATATTATGAATCCTAAATGATTATTACTACTTTGACACCCCAATTAATCATGCTTCTAGATATGACTTGATTTTAGAGTTTATGATCTAACCTTTTCTATGTATGAATATTTTATATTGAGAACATGTAATTGAATATTTTATCATACCCATGTGATCACATTATTCTTTTATTATTGATATCACCCATGTTTACGTTTATTAATCACCTGATCTCACTCTTTTATATGTTTTATTACCCCATGTTTTGATGGAATTTTCTAAGTAAGACATGTCTATAAGGGTACTAATATGAAGATATTTATGGAATATGTTAAGTATCTTCAAATAAATAAGTTTATTGTGTATCTATTCTCCAAAGATACTAAACCGTTATATTCCTCAAGTGTGGATTTTTTTATATGTATTTAATATTCATCTAATAATATATAATATTTTTGTATGTTATATTCAGGATGCTAAAATCCCATCATTACTAACTCCCCCTTAATAACATGAAAGCATTATAGAGTGAGGGGTTTTGTGAAAATATAGGGTAATTAAATATCTATACTTATAAATTATAGAATGATGTATTCCTTTTCAAAGTAGTCTCTTAATAAGTGGTTCCAAAGTTCAATGTATTCCTTTTCAAAGTAGTCTCTTAATAAGTGGTTCCAAAGTTCAATTTTCTTAGTGTTAGAATATTTAATCTGATTCCAAGAGATACTGATGGCACTAGTGTTATCACACTTAATAGGAACATGGTTATATATAATCCCAAAATCTAAGAGAGAGTGTTTCATCCATATAATTTAGGCATAAAAACTACCCCTAAAAATATATTCCTCTTATTTCATAGAAATATCAATGTAATATTTTCTATTACTACTCCAAGGGACTGGGTATTCTCCATGTAGGTGATAAGTCCCACTTGTATTTTTCTTATCTAATTCACACCCTCTAAAATCGGCATAAAAAATGATGGTTTATAAGAATTATATTTTAGATAAAATAAACCATGATTTTAGAGCATTTTAAATATAAAAAAAATCTTTTAATAGATTTTAAATGTGATTATTTAGTATTGGATTGGAAACAAGAACAAATAAAAACATTGAACATGGTGTTTGGCCGGGTCGTGGTAATGCGAATTGGATCCCAAACATACCTCAGTAAATATTGTTGTCAAACGATTTACTAAATTAATATATCATTATATTATATTAATTAATCATAGGTGTACTTATTTTCTTAAATTTATTCTTTCCAAAATCTTTTAAGAGTTCATTTGTGTAATTTTAATGGTCAAAAAGTTCTTTATGTAATAAAAACTATTAATTTTCAATAAATAAGGTTTTTTATTTAAAATATAAAATTATAATATTTATGCTATTATTTTTATAAAATAAATATCATTTTTAGATTTATCATATCAAAATTATATTGGGGTGAATTTATGGTAATTTTCTAAAAATATTGATTTTTTGGGTAAAAAGTGAAAATATTGTTTTATTATGAAATTTCATAATTATTTTTACATAATGATCATATGATCATGATTTAAAATTCATTAATAATTTTTATTTAAAAAAATTTATTCAAGGAATAACATAATATTTAATTCATTATATTTATAAACACATTCTTAACATTTTCAAAAACATTATTTTATCTTTTCTAAAAACTATTTTTATGAGTTATACTTGTATCATATTAGAATTAATATTTACTAAATTTATAAGTTTAATAAATTAAAATAAATTTTATATTTTGAATTATAAGTTCAAGATTAATTAATAAGGGTAATTTTTGTATACAGAAAAAATATACCATGGTAAAAAAAGGTTACTGTGGTATAGGAAAAATAATGTGAAAGGATAAAATTTAAAGGTAAAGACATAATAAAACTAAAAGTGACAACTTTAAATGGGTGTTTTAGGATTTTAATTTCCTTAACAAAAAATTAAAACATTTATTATCATCCAAATTCATTGAAATTAACACTACCCAAAAGTGGTTCTCCTTAAAAACAAAATAATCATTATTTTATCTCTAAAAACCACCCCTCCTCAATTATAAACACCTCTCATTCCCTCCTTACTCTCCACACAAAATCTATTTATCATGAATACTCTCTTAATTTCTATATATATAGTCTTTAAAAGTTTTTTATAAGTTTCTTAGGAGTCTCTCTCTAGCTTTTATAAGCTTTCTCCCAAGGTAAGGGTTTCCCCAATCCTTATCTTTCCTTTAAAAGTATAATACATATATTATAATCTATTTTTAAATTATTTTTTCATATAGTTACATTGTTTTTAATCATGTTATTATATTAATTTTATATATTATTCATGATATTTTACTTATTCTCTCTCATTATATCATTTTCCAAAGTTTTTACTCTGCTAAAATAAGGGTTCCCTGCCCCTCCTTTCCCATTACATTTGTGTGAATTTTTAAATTAATTTTCATTTAAATAGGAAATGTTATTGTGAATCATTATTATAATTTCATTAAGTTTTTATCAATAATATATCATTATTATATATTATTAAACTACCTTTATAATTGGTTATAATTCTCAAATTTTCCAATATCCATAAAACCATCCTAAATTTGGAAAAGAATATTATGTGTAGATTTCCTTGTAATGAAATCCTTTTCTAGATACTACTGGTTAAGTGGATCTATAATAGATTTTACTAGGGGTAATGACCCCAAAAATGTTGTATTGTTAATTAAATCTATCATCACTCAGTGAATGAAAAATATTCCTTGTAGCATACTTAGTTTGACACTCCTAAAGGATTTTCTTTGGATAATCCACATACTCTTTAACATCCATAATAATGGAATGGAATATATGGTTTGAAATAAACCTTAAATTTATTGACTTACCAATAATTATTATTTTTTAACCTCTATTATATTAGGGTACAACCCATTGAAATGTGAATGCCTTATAGTTTCTAAATGGATACTCGCATAGATAACAACAATAATTCTTTTTGGGGGATTATTTACTGCTCATGTTGTAACCAATGTTCATGTTATCTTTAACTCTCTATAATTCTCATGGATTTTACCATTATTCTCCATTTCTATGTTCTTATATACATGTGTTATGGTGAGAATATGATATCCATTGAGAATGATTCATCACTTCCTTTGTATTGCCTCTTCATCAAATATACATAACCTTTCTTCCAATACCTTTCCCTTGTGGATACCCTTGTATGCTTCTTCTTATTAAAGGGTGTTCACCTAGATCTCCATCCATCAGTTGACTGGTGAAATTATTGAATAAACTATATATCATATTTTTCGATACAATGTAAATACCCCATAATTATTTATATTTATTAAAGGGTATTTACGTAGAGAGATACTTACTTTTATTAGATACATTTTTAGTTTCCATGAGTGCATGCTATGGTTATTATTGGATTTTTGAATGTTCTTATTATGTGGAACACATGAATTATTTCATATGAAGGGTTTACCCTAATATCACTCTAATTAATTGTATAAATAATTAATCTCTATAGATGAAATGTTCATGATAACTTTGTAGAAATCCTTAGTAATGTTTTATGATACCATGGTAAAAATCCTTGGTAATATGTTTTATGACACCCTAGTGTTGAGATATGGTGATATTTTTTTGATTGTACCATGTTTATATTGTAGCCACATTTCCATGGTATGCCTCATTTAATTCTGATCATTTTATTCCTCATGTAATTATTATAATTTTATTAATTCAATTATGATCATATTATTCATTATATTCTTATGGTCATGTTATGAATCTTTTTATTATGTTTTTTTTCTTATATTATGCCTCATTTTTTCACCCATGAGATTCATTTATGATCTATTTCTATTGGTTATCCCCTATTGGGATTTATATCTCACACTTTTCTTATGTTTCTACTTTTCACCAAAAATTTCTATGAAAGGGATAAATATGAGGGAATTATATCTAAGTAGAATCTATATGGAAGAAATGTGTATTTTACCATGTGTTTAGTTATAAATGTAACTAATTCCTAAAAAAACTAAACTTTTTATCTTGGGAGTTTTTTAAATTAATGTGATATATTAAAATTTCTATATGTTTAGAGCATGATCCAAAAGTGACAGTTTGGGCGTCTTATATTAGCTACACTTTCAGCACTCTGAGCTTGGTAAAGTTATCTAATAAATTAAAGAAGATGTTACTATAGCATTTGAAGAAAGCCTATATAAAATTTTATCCCCTGACATGAGTAACTCTAACATATCTCTATAACTTTAATGTGATCAAACACCACTTTATATAATATATCCACCAAAGCTTATATATATTTTCAAATAGTAATCACTAACTAGAGAAAGATTTGCTACAGTACTTCAAAGCTTTACCTTACTCACATTTATATACCATGTAAAGGTCACCGGACATCTAATCCATACTAGGGATTGTAACATATAGTCTCGTCTTGAAATTCTAGAATTCGTTAAAATTTTCTATTTTCTCTAGAGAAAACTCACACTCCAAATTGTTAAAAAAATATGAAAATAATTATTAGGAATCTCTGGCCACAAGGTATGTTCAGGAACCCCATAGTAATCCCTAACACTTTAACAATAATATAAAAGGAATGGAATGAATCTTTCCAAAATTTATGAGAAATGGTGTTAGTTAATTAGATAAAAAATATACCTAAAACCTTATGAGTTACTACCTAATTGGCACCATCTATCACACACAATCATCTATATCCTGATAGTCATCACTCTAAAACTAAAAGGAATTACCCGATGGTGGTAAATGGAGATCATATAAAGCATCATCCATCACTTTATACTCTTATATCACAAACTTTTCTTCCAAAATCACCACCCTTAAAAGGATGATAGAACCAATAATAAGAATATATTTTTTTTAAAACCAATATTTAACATGTATTTACATCCATGAAACTACTCTGGTTAACTATTGAGGATTATTGTCTAGTCTCGATCTAGGGTTCACTTATAATAAAAAAACTCCCAACATCCAATGCTCACTTTAGGCCTTTGGAATAAATAGGAAATTCAATAAATAAAAAACTTAGTTAAAATTATTATTCCAAAGGCCTTTCATGAACACTCAAGATCAAATAAAATCCATCCTAGATCGTGTCCAAGGTGCACCTCATCTTAAGCCTCAATATGTGCTTGGTCACAGTCATGTTTCCGAAAAAATAGTTCATCTCCTTATGTCATATTCAAATATAACATCATGAAAAAATATCTAAATCTATATATGGTATTTTAGTTCCCTCATGAGTTAAAATTTTTTTTATTAGTTTCACAAATAAGGGTAAATAAAATGAAAAAATCATTATCTAGTTTTTGGGAATCCATACCAGATAAGAAATTCTAGACTCTAAATCTGACCAATCCTCTACCACTCAAGGATCAGAATCACCTTATAAATCCTTGTTTAATCTATCATTTCAATTTATAAAGAATATTAAAACTATTGGAATCCATTTCTGGATGAATAGTACCTATTATCTACTATACAAGGAAGATTTACACTAATCAAAATAAACAGAGGATATTCCCTCTTCTAGTAGGGAAATGATACGTCACAATTGATATTTGAATCAATGTCTCATTGATCAATTGATTAGTGGTGAGAGGCTCAATAAATGGTATAGGCACATCATGACCCTACCTATGAATATGAATTGTATATTTATAGTTGATATCCTATAATAGAGATAATTAAACCATGATTACTAGATCATATATGGGTGAGATGGCATAGAAATAACATGAAACAAATCATAATTAATCATTATTTAATTTATTTACCAACATAAACAGACCCTATAATTGATTCATTAGATTTCTAGGTTGAATAACAGGTTATAATAGTCCTATAAAATGGATAAGGTTTCTACCAAACCTTTTTTGGTCTCCCTAGTCTGATAACTAAATACAATTCCCCCTAACTTCGCTACCCTAAATTCATAAATTGATAATCACAATACATCTGACACCATAATCTCTCCATATGACTCGAATTATTTTGATACCATTATGATATGACCCAACCCACAATAACCCCACTTAATATGTAAATAAGTTGAGTATGCCACCCTATGATAGCCTATAATTTTCTAAATACTGGAGACTAGTAATAAGAATTAATAAAGATACATGGGATGCCTTAGACTATGATAACCTATATCAATAATGCATCACTAATACACAATAATATAAAAAACACGAACAATATATATAAACATTTAAAATATATAAAATCATTATTTAATACATAAAATGACAAGTATAATGCCAAGGAGGAAAACCCAGAAAAACGAAATACTAATGTAGTAGACAAAACACACCAAGTGAAACTAAATCTATAAATGTGAATAATCCTCCCCACTATATAGTTTCCTAAAAATATATATATACTAAAATTCAACTCCCACCATGTTCCAACATCTAATACTATGCATCAGTTCAACTAGATCTACCAACTCCATATCTTATATTGAAAATTCCAGTTAATGAAACAACTATAAAAATACAACACGTGTGTTACCAAAGCCCATGTCGGTCTGAGTATAAACATGCCTAGTAGGATACCCCAAAAATAAAATGTAATTATAGAATAATAGGTCACCTTAAAACCTAATTCTAAGGGAAATATAAAATAGAATCCTAAAAAAACACATATTATCCAAGGTCAAGAAAACCACCGGAAAAAGAAGTACCCTAATCTTTACAACTCATCTATATGAAGGATCATCTCTCATAGAAACCAAATATGCTAGGGTAAAAAAAGTAGAATAAAGACCAAAGTTGATATCTTAGTTATAATTCATTTCTTATAGGTGATCAAGAGTTCTTGTCTTGAAAATTTCCCACAACCCAAGTCACACATCACCATATCTACATGTACCTCATATCTTCCATAAAAACACATAATATAACTGTATTGAGGGACCCACACCTCATTGGGGAGTATACCAGTCAAAGGAATAGTATACTATAAGATATGAAATACCTAAAACCTATCAAAATTGGAAAAAAATAAACCTTGTAGGTGGGGAAACTGTACCCTATCACATGGAGGAGTAACAAACTTTTCTATAGTGTGGGTGACATGCAACTATTTAGGATTGATAGAGTATTGAACCTATTCCCAAATGAAGGAACTGCACCTCAAGGATGGAATACCTAATCCATGGAACCTATATGGGATTACCTACCCCATAAAACTTATAGGAGACCTATTCCCTATCTTAATAACATATCCAAGGAATTTTTGACCTCATGTTAACACTAAATTAATCTCCCATTCACTAGAATCATCTCTATAAACATAAGGAACATCATCTATTCAATATACCTCAGATAAAAACCCCAATAATAAAATAAATTTTCATTATCATTTATTAAGTGGAAAATTTCTTAGAACGGAATAATCAGGTGTCTAATTTCAACACTTGGTAATGAATATAAGAAAATTCCACAAATTATCCAGTACACGACATGTAATTATCAGTTACACGATGTTTAGTCATTTAGTATTCTCTATGTAAGCCCAAAATTCATCTAGAATGAGTAAATTCAACCTATAAATAATTTCCTATAGGGTATATAGTGTATGGGACCTTATAATCCATCTTAAGGTATATTTTCTATACATGTAGAGTCTTATACTAGGATACAAGGAATGTACTTTAATTACACAACATGTGGAACTATGTGGTGTAAAGACCCGTAAATTTCAAGGAAATTTTTTTTCTTAATTTTATTTGGAATTTGGAAAGAACTCAATTTCTAACGGCACCTGATTCCGAGGCCCGGTGTGCCTGATATCATTTTCCGAAGTTTGGCTCGGGTACGTTCAGTGAACGAACGAGCGGGTTTTCCTAACTTTTGAACCGGTGCTCGGAATCGAATTCTGAGGGCACTGATGGAATTGCAGTGCCGGTATTTTCTTAGAAACGCCTTTTCCGGAGTTGCGTTTGCTCGGGTGTGGTTTTTAGTTATTGGGGTTAAGTTAAGAAATAAAATAAAGTGGTGCAACAACTTTATTTTATTTCACTTAAGCCACTTAAAACCACTTAAGCTGAGTTGAAGAGGATAGGGTGAAACCCAAAATATCCTACCCACCTGGTAGGATATTTGTGAGGTGGGGCCCGCATGAGCCCCACCATTTCTTTTCCTCTAAGTAACGCACCTGCGAAAACCCCTCTTAAATGAAAGTCAACTGGTGCGTTTTCTTAAATTCTTAACTCCCCTATTAATTGGGCAGTTAAGTCATTACCATTAATTCATCGAATTAATGGTTCGTTTCTTAACTTGTTTTTCAAATTGTTGGCATGGAATAAAATAAGACAAATACATGTTTTGCTTGTGGTGCCTTGTTGAGAGGATTGGCAGAAACTCTAAGCCCTTCATCCTCCTTCGCGAAGAATGTGAAGAACGCGAAGAACGCGAAGAACGCGAAGAACACGAAGAACGCGAAGAACGTCGAACCCTCAGAGATCGACGACGTGACGCCGTGTACCGCGACACCAACGATTCTCCTTCCGTGACGTTCTTCCGCGACGTTTCTTCCCCGCAACAATCTCCGATCATCAACTGCTTGAGGTAGGGGATTACGGTTCTCTAATTCTTTGTGGATTTTATCCTCAACATGGATTTAATTCGTGAAATTAAATCTGTGTGTTTTCGTTAACCCTCGGAGATCTTCGATGCGACGCCATGTTCCGCGACGACGTGACGCCCTTCCGCGACGCGACGATCCTCTTCTTCCGCGACGGTCAATTCCGTGAAGAACTCTCGTTCGACGACTACGACGAGGTAGGGTTTTGTTTTATTTAAATCTTTGTGATTTATACATGCAATCTTGATTAAATAATTGTTGTGAGACTTTTAAAACCGCTAACGCAGTGGGTGCGGACTAACGAACAAGTCCAAACCCACCGCCCCTTTCGTTCTTGATGTGTGAAATGGCGGACGTCGACAAAGCAAGCCGGACGGGCGACGCGGGGTCCTCGCAGTGAAGAACGGAACCCAGGAGGACCTTTGGCGAAGACTGCGTAATTTTCCGACCACCGGAACCCAGGAGGACCTTTGGCGAAGACTGCGTAATAGCCGAGCCGACCCACTGGCCAACCGGCCAGCCGGGTCGCACCCAGGACGGGCCGGGTCGGGTCACACCAGCCGGGCCGGGTCGCGCGCAGCCGGGTCGGACCCGGACCCGGGTCGGGTCGAGCCGGTTCGGGCCGGCCCAGGGGGGTTGGGCCGAGTCGGTCCGGGCCCAATCCCCCCGTTTTCGGAACTTTTCGGTCTTTTGCCTGTATCTTGAGCTACGAGCCTCCGATCTACGTACCGTCAGCGGTGATGCGATCCTTGGACCGAGATGGTCGTTTTGACATATTGCACTCAAGTTTTCAGAGTACTTTGTGTTCGGCCGGGTTGGTTCGTACACGAAACCAACCGGGCCCTCGAAGCGGAAACGCTCATAACTTGAGCTCCGGATTTCCGATTGACGTGTCGTCGACTTTGTTGGATTCCTCTACGTGAGACGGAAATTTTGGCTTACTCTGCTCGAGTTTTGGATGTCGTTGGAGTGTGGTCGGGTTGGTTCGCTCATGAAACCAACCGGGCCCCTGGAACGAAAAATCCAATAACTCACAGACCGGGCCTCCGATTGACGTGCCGTCTGTTTCATTGATTTACTCTTGATGAGAAGGAACTTTTGGCATACCTCGCTTGAGTTTTGGATGCAGTTGGATAGAGTCCGGGTTGGATAGTACCCGAAATCGAACCGGACCCCTAGAACGGAAAAGCTGATAACTCACAAACCAGACGTTCGTTTGACATGTCATCTGTGATGTTGAGTTCCTGTTGACGATACGGAACTTTTGGATATATCAAATCTGGACTATGTGTCAGTTGATGTATCATCCACTCGGCTCGTGGAGCGGACCCTCCTGAACGAGCTTGCTGTGTGCGGGAACCCTAGAGCTGGATGCATCTGCGACGACAATGAAGACAGTACAAGAATCCTTCGTGGGTTCGGTAGTGACCACTACGGTACTTTTGGGATACATCAACTCCGGACTATGTGTCAGTTGATGCATCCACCTCTTGTATTGTGGAGTGGACCCTCCCGGAATGAGCATGTTGTGTGCAGAAACCCTAGAGGCGGTTGGGACTTGATGACTGCTGATCGAACGACTCGGTGTGTTACGGATAGCCCAGTGGGAAGCGCTTGGTTGTAGCAGAAGACCCACGGCGGAGGAGCGCTTGGTTGTAGCGGCAGACCCGCGGTACTCAAGAGAAGGAGTACCTCTGGAGGCTATGAGGGGGAGCGCTTGGTTGTAGCGGCAGACCCACGACGGAGGAGCGCTTGGTTGTAGCATCACGGGGGAGCTCTTGGTTGTAGCAGCAGACCCACGACGGAGGAGCGCTTGGTTGTAGCGGATGACCCGTGGTACTCAACAGAAGGAGTACCTCTAGAGGCTATGTGGGGGAGCGCTTGGTTTTAGTAGTAGACCCATGGTGGGAAGCGCTTGGTTGTAGCAGCAAGCCCACAGTACTCGATAGGTGGAGTACTACAGCAGTCCAAGGTTAGAGGGAAGCACTTGGTTGTAGCGGCATAACCACTGTACTTGATGGAGAAGGATTTTCCCAATATCTATGGTTTCAACTTCATGATCGATCCTGTGTGGATCATTGCGGGGGTTAGTACCTACCAATCCTTTGTGGGTCCGATGGCTTAGATGAATCAGTGGCTACATCTGATCATCTCTATTGTCTTACGAAGTAGTATTCCTATGTGAGTTAAATCCTGTTTTTCTTTCCTATGTGGATTGTGTTGTGTTATCCTGTGTGGATTTACGTTTTTCTTTCCTATGTGGATTGTGTTGTGCTATCCTGTGTGGTTTTACGTTTTGCTTTCCTATGTGGATTGTGTTGTGCTATCCTATGTGGATTTACGTTTTGCTTTCCTGTGTGGGCTAGGTTGTACTTGGGCTCGGATGTTGGAGCCGAACATGGAATTTATGACTTAGGTATATGTATGGGCATATACCTAAGTATTGTCAGATGTTACTTCTTGATTGTATCTTACCTTTGTGGATTATCCTTTGTGAATTCTGGGAGATCTTCGGGGGTCTCGGGGTCCCTACTGAGTAGCTTGTACTCACCCCTGCACGGGCTATGCCCGCACTACGTTGTGTTGGTTGCAGACGACGGACAGCGCTGATCGTGGTTGAGGCTTGCGGAGCAGGACGGTACCTGGAGGTGGACCACTGGGCAGGACGTACTCGGAGCGGTCGGCTGGACCCGAGGAGCAGTGGAGGCTATCTGTACCCACCCTTCAGGTGGGATTCCCAGTGGACAGCTCGACATTGCGGCTTTACTTTTCAGTTGTTGTTTTCCCTTTCCAGTTGTACTTTAATTTCAGTTTGGGTTTGTATACTGGACCATATGTTTTTCCGCACTTACTGTTGTACTCAGTTTTACTTAGTGTTTACTTCTGCCTGCTTGCTCTGTGATGTTTGTGGTTTACTTTACAAAGACAATGCCTTCCCTTTTTACCAGGATTTACGCCTTGGTGCTAGTCGCCAGCCCCTGGCCAATGGAAGGTGGGCTTGGGGTAGTCACGGCACGGGCCCCGAGGATGGGTCGTGACAAATTGGTATCAAAGGAGTTTGGTTCTACTGCAGAACTCCGGACTCTGATCTTTTTCTATGTGAAGAAATGGTGTTGAGAGTATTGAGTGTGGTTATCAGTCCAGGGAGTCCAGTGTTGGTGTGGCAGCCGACGTATCCGTACACCAGGACCCTGACTTCTGATTTCCGACCTAATGCACGAAAACATTGATTTCATGTGTGTTTCAAGTTTTCTTTGTGATTACTTTGTGTCAGCTCACCAGGTATACTGTTCTGACCGTGGCGCACCTGTTTCCTTTTCAGGATGGCCCCACGATGGCAGCCAGCTAGGGTTATGAGAGTTGAGCGTGACGACAGCCCCCCAAGTGACGAGGCCTCGGTACATGGCCCTTTGACAGCTGAGGCATTGTCGGTACCACTACCCGCCGAGCCACCGATGCTTCCATCCCCATCCGCTGACGATGCACGTCGCCTTAGTGCACTGCACGAGTTCCAACCCCAGCGACCGCCCAGGTTCCGCGGGGAGATGGACCCCCAGGCAGCTGAGGATTGACTGGAGGCAGTTGTATGAGTTTTTTATTTGGTAGGGACACCATCTGACCTTATGGTTGTCCTTGCAGCGAGCCTCCTGCATGCGGCAGCAGGCAGATGGTGAAGCTTGATACTCCAGGTTCATGATGAGTCATCACTCCTTTGGACGGACTTTGAGAGCCTTTTTCACTCAGAGTTCGTCCCAGCCACCCTCTGAGTGGTGCGCATCCAGGAGCTACTACAGCTGCGGTAGGGCAGCATGACATTAGCCCAGTACGCGGCGAGGTTTACCGATCTCTCGCGCTATTCCATGGACATGGTATGGGACCCATTCTTCAGGGCCCGAACCTTCGAGCAGGGGCTCAGGCGAGAGATCAGAGCTTCAGTTGTTTCTCACAGCATTCCGACACAGACAGGGGTGTTGGAGCGAGCCCTCTTAGTGGAGAGTTTCCTTGCTGAGCAGTCTCCAGCAGCAGGACCCACCACTAGCCGGCATGCGGAAGAGTCTTCTACAGCGGGCAGTAGACAGATGACTCAGGGGTCCAAGAGGACTAGACCTACCCGTGGTCGACCGCGTGACACAGGATCGTTTGTGAGAGGCACCCGGGGTGGACAATGACTTACCATGAGCGGACAGTGTTACTCAGGCGGCGGTGTTGGTCACATGGCTCATGACTGCCCGACCCGCCTTTCCGAGGAGCAGCAAACAGTTGAGGGGCCACCCAGGCAGAGGCAGGGGGTCGACCGTGGCGGTCAGCAGGGGGTAGGCGGCCGAGGCAGAGGAGCTGGCCGTGTAGCTGGAGGTGGACGACACTTTGAGGTGTTTCCACCACCACTACCAGGAGGTCCACCCTGACCGCAGGGAGCTGGTGGACATGAGAGAGCTCAGCTTCAGGCAGGTGAGGCCTACGATCATGGAGCTCTGGGAGTAGATGAATAGGAGCGGGACTAGCTCTAGACCTGGAGAATTTTGTTTATGTTGCTTCTAGCATTGTTGATTTTTGTTTGTAGATGTTTTGTGTCTTTGTACTTTGAGCTGCAGTAATAAAAGACACCTTTCTTTTGGCGTTTACCTTTCTGCCCTCTCTTTGTGTTGTTACTAAGAGGTTCCGGTTTAAAAAATCGTTGACTTGACCCTCACTTTGAGATACCTACTGGAGGATACCCAGTGACCACACACTGATGCCGATAGTGTGACTCAACCCTTGGAGGAGAGAGTAACGGTTGGATCTATTGGTAGTAGCATTGAGGCCTTACGACGTCATCCTTGGTATGGGATTGTATCATCCATGACGGGATTGACTATATTAGGCGAAGAATGTGGTTCATCCAGGGGATGAGACCAGATTTCTCTTCTCGGCAAAGAAGAAATATCAGCAGCTCGAGTAGGACTAGAATGGTCCAAGTCATCCAAGAGCAGATGAGGATAGCTCAGAGCCGGAAAAAGTCTTGTGCTGATAGGAGGCGGAGACCACTAGAGTTCGAGGATGGCGACCATGTTTCCTTACGGGTCACACCTCGACGTGAGTTACGGAGATTTGGCCGAGGCGGCAAGTTGTCTCCACGCTTCATCAGACCATTCCAGGTCCTCAGCAGGATTGGCGAGGTGGCTTATCTCCGGGCTCTACCACCTCAGTTGCACCGGGTGCACGACGTCTTCCACGTATCTCAGCTGAGGAGATACGTGCACGACCCAACGCATATCATTTACCATGGGGAGCTGGGTGTTGATGATGGGGAAACTTTTATGGAGGTCCCAGTGGAGATCGAGGATGGACGGGAGCGGGTCCTACGTGGACGGTCGATTCCTCTTGTGCGCATCAGACGGCAGCACGGGAACCTCCAGAAGAGCACTTGGGATCGGGAGGCTCAAATGCGTGCTCAGTACCTGCTTTTGTTTCCCTAGTTTATGATGTATCTTTACGGGGACGTAAATCCCTACGGTGGGAGTGATGTAATGACCCATAAATTTCAAAGAAATTTTTTTTCTTAATTTTCTTTGGAATTTTGCAAGAACACAATTTCTGACGGCACCTGATTCCGAGGCCCGGTGTGGCCAGTATCATTTTCCGAAGTTTGGCTCGGGTACGTTCAGTGAACGAACGAGCGGGTTTTCCTAACTTTTGAACCGGTGCGCGAAATCGAATTCTGAGGGCACCGATGGAATCGCAGTGTCGGTATTTGTTTAGAAACGCCTTTTTCGGAGTTGCGTTTGCTCAGGTGTGGTTTTAAGTTTTTGGGGTTAAGTTAAGAAATAAAATAAAGTGGTTCGACAACTTTATTTTATTTTAATTAAGCCACTTAAAGCCACTTAAACTGAGTTAAAGTGGATAGGGTGGAACCCAAAATATCCTAACCACTTGGTAGGATATTTGTGAGGTGGGGCCCGCACGAGCCCCACCATTTCTTTTCCTCTAAGTAACGCACCCGCGAAAACCCCTCTTAAATGAAAGTCAACTGGTGCGTTTTCTTAAATTCTTAACGCCCCTATTAATTGGGCAGTTTAGTCGCTACCATTAATTCATCGAATTAATGGTTCGTTTCTTAACTTGTTTTTCAAATTGTTGGCATGGAATAAAATAAGACCAACACACGTTTTGCTTGTGGTGCCTTGTTGAGAGGATTGGCAGAAACTCTAAGCTCTTCATCCTCCTTCGCGAAGAACGCGAAGAACGCGAAGAACGCGAAGAACGCGAAGAACGCGAAGAACGCGAAGAACGCGAAGAACACGAAGAACGCGAAGAACGTCGAACCCTCAGAGATTGACGACACGACGCCGTGTACCGTGACACCGACGATTCTCCTTCCGCGACGTTCTTCCGTGACGTTTCTTCCCCGCAACAATCTCTGATCATCAACTGCTTGAGGTAGGGGATTACGGTTCTCTAATTCTTTGTGGATTTTATCCTCAACATGGATTTAATTCGTGAAATTAAATCTGTGTGTTTTCGTTAACCCTCAGAGATCGTCGACGCGACACTGTTTTCCGCGACGACGCGACGCCCTTCCACGACGCGACGATCCTCTTCTTCCGTGATGGTCAATTCTATGAAGAACTCTCGTTCGACGACTACGACAAGGTAGGGTTTTGTTTTATTCAAATCTTTGTGATTTATACCCGCGACGTTGATTAAATAATTGTTGTGAGACTTTTAAAACCGCTAACGCGGTGGGTGCGGACTAACGAACAAGTCTGAACCCACCGCCCCTTTCGTTCTTGAGGTGCGAAATGGCGGACGTCGACAAAGCAGGCCGCACGGGCGATGCGGGGTCCTCGCAGTGAAGAACGGACCCCGGGAGGACCTTTGGCGAAGATGGCGTAATTTTCCGACCACCAGAACTCGTCCGGTGGTCCGCAGAGCAAACCGCTGGCGCGCCACGCCGGCACGGCGGCGCCGGTGGCGGAAGGCGGCGGAAGGTGGCGGCGCCCGGCGCGCCGCTGTTGGGACCCGCAGAGGAGCACGGGATGCTGCCGGCTGTCGCGTCCGCTGGCAAGGGCGGCCCCACATGGGGTCGCGGCTTCCTCATGTGGGGGCAGCGCGCCCCCCGCCCGCGGCTCGGCCGTAACAGCCGAGCCGACCCGCTGGACAACCGGCCAGCCAGGTCGCGCCAGCCGGGCCGGGCCGCGCGCAGCCGGGTCGGACCCGGACCCGGGTCGGGTCGACCCGGTTCCGGCCGACCCAGGGGGGTTGGGCCAGCTCGTTCCGGGCCCAATCCCCCCATTTTCGGACCTTTTCGGTCTTTTGCCCGTATCTTGAGCTACGGGCCTCCGATCGACGTACCATCAGCGGCGATGCGATCCTTGGACCCAGACGGTCGTTTTGACATATCGCACTCAATTTTTCGGAGTACTTTGGGTTCGGCCGGTTGGTTCGTACACGAAACCAACCTGGCCCTCGAAGCGGAAATGCTCATAAATTGAGCTCCGGACGTCCGATTGACGTGTCGTCGAATTTTTTGGATTCCACTAAGTGAGACGGAACTTTTGGATTACTCCACTCGAGTTTTGGATGCCGTCGGAGTGTGGTCGAGTAGGTTCGCTCATGAAACCAACCGGGCCCCTGGAACGAAAAGGCCAATAACTCACAGACCGGGCGTCCGATTGACGCGCCGTCTGTTTCGTTGATTTACTCTTGATGAGATGGAACTTTTGGCATACCTCGCTTGAGTTTTGGATGCAGTTGGATAGAGACCGGGTTGGATAGTACCCAAAATCCAACTGGACCCCTAGAACGGAAAAGCTGATAACTCACAGACCAGACGTCCGTTTGACGTGTCTTCTGCGACGTTGAGTTCCTGTTGACGATACCTAACTTTTGGATATATCAACTCTGGACTATGTTTCAGTTGATGTATCAGCCACTCGTCTCATGGAGCGGACCCTCCTGAATGAGCTTGTTGTGTGCGGGAACCCTAGAGTTGGCTGCGTCTGCGACGACAATGAAGACAGTACAGGAATCCTCTGTGGGTTCGGTAGTGACCACTACGGTACTTTTGGGATACATCAACTCCGGACTATGTGTCAGTTGATGCATCAACCTCTTGTCTCGTGGAGTGGACCCTCCTAGAACGAGCATGCTGTGTACGGAAACCCTAGAGCCGGTTGAGACTTGACGACTGCTGATTGAACGACTTGGTGTGTTATGGATAGGCCAGTGGGAAGCGCTTGGTTGTAGCAGCAGACCCACGGTGGAGGATCGCTTGGTTGTAGCGGCAGACCCGCGGTACTCAAGAGAAGGAGTACCTCTGGAGGCTATGAGGGGGAGCGCTTGGTTGTAGTGGCAGACCCACGACAGAGGAGCGCTTGGTTGTAGCAGCTGACCCGTGGTACTCAACAGAAGGAGTACCTCTAGAGGCTATGAGGGGGAGCACTTGGTTGTAGCGACAGACCCATGGTGGGAAGTGCTTGGTTGTAGCAGCAATCCCACAGTACTCAATAGGTGGAGTACTACAGCAGTCCAAGGTTAGAGGGAAGCGCTAGGTTGTAGAGGCATAACCACTGTACTTGATGGAGAAGGAGTTTCCCAATAGCTATGGTTTCAACTTCATGATCGATCCTGTGTGGGTCATTGCGGGGGTTAGTACCTACCGATCCTTTGTGGGTCCGACGGCTTAGATGAATTATTGGCTACATCTGATCATCTATATTGTCTTACGAAGTAGTATTCCTGTGTGAGCTAAATCCTATTTTTTTCCTATGTGGATTGTGTTGTGCTATCCTGTGTGGATTTACGTTTTTCTTTCCTATATGGATTGTGTTGTGCTATCCTATGTGGATTTACGTTTTTCTTTCCTATGTGGATTGTGTTGTGATATCCTGTGTGGATTTACGTTTTGCTTTCCTGTGTGGTCTAGGTTGTACTTGGGCTCGGATGTTGGAGCCGAACTTGGAATTGATGACTTAGGTATATGTATGGTCATATACCTAAGCAGTGTCGGATGTTACTTCGTGATTGTATATTACCTTTGTGGATTATCCTTTGTGGATTCTGGGAGACCTTCGGGGGTCTCGGGGTCCCTACTGAGTAGCTTGTACTCACCCCTGCACGGGCTATGCCCACACTACGTTGTGTTGGTTGCAGACGACGGACAGCGCTGATCGTGGTTGAGGCTTGTGGAGCAGGACGGTACCTAGAGGTGGACCACTGGGTGGGACATACTCGGAGCGGTTGGCTGGACCCGAGGAGCAGTGGAGGCTATATGTACCCACCCTTCAGGTGGGATTCCCAGTGGGAAGCTCGACGTTGCGGCTTTACTTTTCAGTTGTTGTTTTCCCTTTCCAGTTGCACATTACTTTCAGTTTGGGTTTGTATACTGGCCCACATGTTTTTCCGCACTTACTGTTGTACTCAGTTTTACTTAGTGTTTACTTCTTCCTGCTTGCTCTGTGGTGTTTGTGGTTTACTTTACAAAGACAATGCCTTCCATTTTTACCGGGATTTACGCCTTGGTGGTAGTTTCCAGCCCCTGGCCTATGGAAGGTGGGCTTGGGGTAGTCACGGCACGGGCCCCGAGGACGGGTC
The DNA here is from genome assembly GCA_963277665.1 of Viscum album. Classification (NCBI taxonomy): domain Eukaryota; kingdom Viridiplantae; phylum Streptophyta; class Magnoliopsida; order Santalales; family Viscaceae; genus Viscum; species Viscum album. Next base: position 890,993,558 of record OY728159.1, on the reverse strand, counting down.
GTGACATGTGGCTACTTGGTATAAACTTATTCCATACATGAAGTCACCTCTTCCAATGATACAAAGTGTTTCAACTATGTGAAATGTCATGTAGGTCCTATGAATTGACCTCGAAATTTCATGATATATAAGGAAAGGCATATGGTCTAGGAGTACGCGGCATGTACTCTAGATCACACAACATGTGGTGATAGTAATTTTGATGACATAGATAACCCATAAATGGTCGATTCACATATATATACATGGAATGTGACCCAAGATCACGCATCATAAAATATTTATATCTCATTGAAAACTTAGACTCTGTGGATAGAGAATTACAAGACATGTTACTCGGAGGAATAAATTACATTTAGTTGCTCAATTTGAAAAAGATTTATCTTATTCAGTAAACACATTTCCAGATCCTCCATCCATAAATTATTTCACTTTTTTTTCCCGGACTTCCATTTTTGCATCCCCTACATGAGAAAGTCCTATTGACCAATTCCAACACCCTTAAATTTAGGTTTGAAACATGACATAGGTCCATTTATGTCCATCAATTTCAACCATATATCATAAATATCAATCACATATGGAACCATCCAAGAATTCATTGCACGCCCAATGCCTCTCCAATAATACACTGGGATTTTAGTATGTATTACTTCGAATAAATATTTTATTCAATAGAATGTGATATACACAAAACCAAAATAAAGTGAATAATACTTAGTTAAAATTAAATTTAAACATAAATAAATTATGAATATATAATTTGAAAAAAAAATAGCACTCATTGGTGAATGATTTAAGGTTAAAAATGCATAATGTTTAAAAGTGTCATTTTTCTATAAAATAATATTTTCATTATATTTTTTATTTTATTTTTAAAGTTAAATTTATGAATTTTATAATTTAAATTTGATAAAATTAAATTTACTTTTGTATTAATCATATCAAAATTATAAAAGGGTGAATTTTTTGGATTTTTCTAAAAAGGTTGATTTTTTGTAAATATTGAAAAAATTCAATTTTTATAAATACTATAAATTTTATGACATCATCATGATATAATAATGAATTTAAAGTTTTTGAAAAATTTTTATATAAAAAATATAAATTTAATTATTTAAATAAATCATTTAAAAATATTATTTTGAATATAGAGACCCATGTTTTACATTTTAGAATCTAAGTGATGTTTTATTCTAATAAAATACCAATTTTTTACCCTTTCATTAAATAAGAATTTACAAGGATAAATTTGGTTTTGCATTGGTTTTAAAGTCACATAAAAATAATTTTGTATTCATTAACCAATTTATGTCATGAGGATAAATTCTATACATTATTTTTTTGTAAATTTATTTTTTCCTTAAAAATGCATTTTTCTAAAAAAAATGTTTTTATTGGGTTGCACATACTTATATTAAAATTAACTTTTACCACCTATAGAAATTGAATATATTAAAATTTATTTCATTTTTAGAATCATTATATGTAAACTATTTAATATGTTTCATTTTTTTTAATCATAAAATTTTATTTACTAAGGTAAAAGTTAACCCACCCAAAAAAGGCTAAAATAAGAAAAACTACTTTATCAAAGGGAAAATCTAATAAATATCACAATAAAATATATTAAAATGGTTATATGAGGTTATTAGAGACTTAAAATAGTTTTATATTCTCTTTATTTCAATTTTATTTCCTCTTTATTTTGATAATAACCTTTATTTTTTTATGTTAATAGTATTTACAAAAATGCCACTCTCTCTCACTTAATATTTTAAAATTATTGTTATGATAATGATAAGAGAAACATAAATTATTAATAAATATGGGTTATTATAATTATGGTTATGGAATTATATTTATGTTAATAATTATTTTAAAATTTAAAAAAATAGTATAATTATCTAAAACGCTTACGTAGTGTCAACGTAACACATGTGAGAGCAGTAGAAAAGTCAAAGTAAATGGTTTTAAAAATATTAAAAGTAATATTATTTGAATAAATTGGATCCAAAAAATAATTTTAAGTATATAATTTATAATTAATAAGTAATTTTAATGATTAAATTTAAATTCAATGGTTATCTAGAATCCATTGAAGAAATATTATGTGAATAGTCTTGAAAATGACTTTAAAGGGTATTTAATATTAAACACTATTTTTATAATTTATATAAACCTAAAAAATTATATTTATTCAAATTGATGAAAAATATTCTATAATACAATTCATCTTCCATTTATGAGACAATTTTAATTTTAAAAATTACATTATTGACACTTAATGATTGCATATTTTCAAAAACACAATTGATTTTTGCCTATAGAATAGGACTCAATATAACCTTTAAAAAGACACATATGAGTTCAATTTTTAGTCAATATTATAAAAATATTTCTCTACAAACTTACCATAACAATTTCCAAAGCCTCTGGTGTGACCATAAATCTCTCTTCCAAAGGCCTTAAGTTCAATCAAAAGGAGGATATCAAAACAAAAGGAAATCATCTTAACCAAGTTCTTTCATGTTTCTTTCTTATTAAACCTTCTCAAAATATTCTATAACCTAAATAAAAATTAAAATAAGTAAAATTATATTAATTAAATGTTATTATTTTTATGGTACATCCATTATCTACCTTCCTTCCATACTACCGCCTCTATGAATGGAATATTTCATATTTCATCACCAACTCACATGGATGGTTATGAAAATAAATTTAATTAATAAATATTATATTAAATACATAATTATAATTTTATAAATGTAAATCAATATCAACCAACTTTATTTTCTATCCATTTAAAAATGAATGTGTCGCACATTTTCATGTGTGGACAACTGCAACCATGGATGACATATTTCATTTTTCATCACCATATTATATGGATGCTTATAAAATTGAATTTGTGATTAAAAATGATATTTATATCATAATTAATGTAACTTACCATATTTGGTGCACTAATCTAGTTCCCTAAGTCGGTGCGCCACAAGACCTCAAACATGACTCCCAGTACACTAGAGGTTGTCGACTAGCAATGAGGGTCTAATGAAAGATTTGGGGAGACTATACCCTCATTAATAGAGTAAAGAAATAGTGAAAAACAAGATAAAAATCCAAAATTTAATAATTATAAATAACTAAACATCACATACCACAATCCCAAAATGGGTAAATACCATCAAATCAATATTGTAAATTATAACTAGTCATGATAATCTAAAGTGCCAAAAGAAAACTAAAATAGAACACTAAAGACAATCTCAAAAAAGGGTCTTGATGTGATGTTTGGTCCCCTAATCCATGATACTTCCTATATCCCATATCATATATCTAATATAGGTTAATTTCCCTTATCCTGATCTAAAACCATGAAATCTTATTAGCTACCCAACAGTGGCCTGTGCAGGGTGTGAGTACAACTCAGTAGGCCACCGCCAATGGTGTATATAATAATATACAATATAAAATAGTGTACGTATAAGTAAAATAATAAAAATAAAATCAGTTGATAAACCAAGTTTTTTTATTTAACAATTTTTAAATTAGCCACATTTAATCCTAATTCCAAGTGATACCCATATCGATCAAACTTGATTCGGATCGTGTCATTCATCAGAATCATAGGTCGTAGGGTTCACAGTTCAACATACATGTAGAATCATTCCAAGTATCCAACCAATATTTTGAATTCCATGTCTGACAATCCCAAACATGATATAGAACTCTATGTCCATACCCTTAGACTCAAGAACATCATTACATCCTCTAAAAACTATGATGCATCGAGGAACTCAGAGTATCAGTATGGCCCACCCAAGATAGAGGAACAACATTCCAACATCCCACCAACCATTAGTCACATATATAAGGTAAAAATCATTGAATATTTTATCAAATAATTTAAAAAAGGGTAAAACTTTTCATTTTTCACATTTTATATAGTTCATTACATTTAATATTTTCTCAATTCCTATAGAAACCCCATTTTAGAATTTAAGAACATTACAAACATTTTTCACCCATTTTAAGATATTCCAAAACATGGAAATTTCTCTTTAACCATTTATCATAATTACCCATTTACAATCCATAACTCATTTGACTTATTCAAGTTAATCCTAACAACCCTTTATCCCATTAAAACATACTAACCATAATTCCCATTGGTTTAATCTCATAACTGTAATGACCAGAATATTTATAAATAAAATTTTATTTCCTTTAATTAAATGTCTTATGGTTATAGAAGACATGTTCACTTATTTTATTATATCCAATTGGATTTGAATGACTGTTAAGTATCATTACCATTGATAATATAAATGTTTAATAGTGATCACATGACTAGTATAAATATAGGTTTTTAAAAAATCATGTTGACACTAACAAATGAAGTGATGGCCTCAACTAGTAGGATTATTCCCTATGAATCCCATTTATCAAAGATTACAAGGGAGATAGTATTTATTTGATTTTCCCTAGACCAATTACATGTTAATATCCAATAACTTAAGCCTGATTGAAACCGTTTATGGGAGAAGTTAAAGCTCAAAAATATCACGACCCAAATCATGTTAACCGAACAGCCCCATGAAAGCCCCCACCATTGCACACCTTACTCTTAGGGTGTATGATGGTGTAATAAATGGATATGTAACATTACCATAGCATTATTATTATGTACATTATTTTTTTATAGAATAATGAATATACTTTCATTCTATTATTGTTACTTTGAAAATGATTTTTAAAGTACAGATAATATTTTTTGTTAATATTAAAATGCAATTAAGAAATATATTTTTAATGAATTAATGTATTTTTGAAATAAATAATATTATAATAAAATATTATTATTAAATTACTTTTATTAAATATAAATTATCATATAATTTTTATGAAGTCAAAAGTAATTTTTATTAAAGTTTAAAAATTGTTTTTGTCAAAACCAATCAATTTTCAATTAATGTCATTTTTTATTTTAAAAATGTGAATTCACGTATTTAGAAAATTATTTAGATAAAATTAATATTATTTTTGGAATCATGATTTCTAAATTATCCAATAGTGAATTTTTCATAATTTTTTGAGATAGTTGAATTTTTGGGTAAATATTAAATATTGTATAAATATATAGTGTGTTTTATGACATCATAATGGCCCAATAATGATGTAATAAATACTATAAAATGTATATTTGGATAAATATATATTTTTAATGTAAAATAATATAATTTTAAGTTTATTTTATTTATTTTATAAAGCCTTATTGAATCCTTCAAAACATATAATATATTTTAAGATTTTAAAATCATTCCCTTGAAAGTATGACTCGCCTCTACATAAGGAAAGGAAATATTTTAATATATTCATCTCTTAGCCTTATAAAATAATTTATACTACCCATATTTTCCAAAAAAAACATGGGAAAACCCATGGTATTGTTTTTGGTTTTGAATATTTTATTGTGTAGTGTCCAAAACCAAAATAATAATGAAATCCTCCTCCTTTCCTATATAAAATCACTCAATCTCCAATTTATCATTACTAAAACTCTTTTAATATCTACCACCTTCTGTACATTACTCCCTAGAGTCTTAAAAATAACCTAAAATCTTATAATAAGCCTCTCCCAAACCTTTTTATTCACACATCCAAGTAAGGGATTTTCCGCTCTCCTCTTTTATCAAGCACTCCTTTTGTGTTATGCCTTTTAATTTCAATTTTATATATTGGGATATGTTCATAAATACTCCTCTTACTATCCATTTTATTTATAAATAATTATATCTTCCTTTAAATTTCATTAATTCATCCATTATCCTTTATATACACCATTTACCATGCTGAAATTTTGTAAGGGATTACACTCTTTTCATTTCCATCCAAACACTTATTTTATATTATATTTATTAAATTAAATTTTCATATGTTGGGATAATATGTTTCATGACACCCTTAATTTCCATTTTATTTATAAATTATTTTTTCTTCCTTTCACTCTCATTAATACCCCTATAATATTTTATGCACACCCATTAATATGCCAAAATTCCTTAAGGGATCCTCACCTTCCTCTCCTCTTTTCAACTCAAGAACCTTGTCTAAAATTAGTCTTTTTAGCTTCAATTGGTTATATTTTAATCCATTTATAATAAATTATTTAATTTCCATTTTATGTTATTTAAATTAGGGTTCATTTATCCTCCCCCATTTGGACCCTTACCTAAGTCGTTACTATGCTGAAATTTCGTAAGGGATTTCTCTCTCTCCTATTTTTATAAAGAACCTCATTTATGAAATGCCATTTAATTTACCAATTGATTGAATTGGGATAAATTCTTACATATCCCACTTACTGTCCATTTAATTAATAAATGATGAGATACCCCTTTCTCTCTCGTCAACACTTTTTACAAATTTCTATTTGATGATGTTATGCTGCTGAAATTGCACTATGATTTTCCATCATGTAGTGAATACCTAAACCATTTCTCTACCAAGGATATTAACCTTTATGCTCATATAATTCTTGTTTGGGGAATTAAATTTATGTATTACACATTATTTAATTGTTTAATAACTTATTATGTTGAATGATTCCATGTTTTATGATCTATATGGCACACTTATGCATGAAATGAAATATTTATGAAGGGTGTGCCCTGATAGCACTCCAATGCATTGTGTAATGTCTATTATCATGATACATCATGTGAAATGAGGATTTAATCATGATAATTCATGTGTAATTAGAGTTTACTTGTGATAATTCATTTTCAATGGTGTTTTACTAATGCTAATCTATGTGCAATGAGCCTTAACTCATGCTAATATCATGTTGTATGTTGTTGACACATTTCCATGTTATGATTATCATGCATATCATGCATTTATGTTCATTTTCCTTTTATGATCCATTGATATTCTTATTATTTAACATGTATTTTATTCCTTATGTTACGCCATGTTTATTCCCTTACTGGTCTTTATAGCTCTCCTTTTTCTTATGTATGTCCTCAGGTTATCCCATGCAATGTTATGTACAAAGGAATGTTGTGGTCATATAAAATAAGTTTTCAATAAAGGTGTTGTATTTCATGTTTTAAGTTATAATTTAATGTTTCTAATTTCCCAAGACACTAGACCTATCAATCTTGTAAGTTGTATTAAGTGCAATTTTCTTTAATAAATAATGTTTAAATATGAAATAAAGATCATAGTTGTTATAGTTGGTATCAGAGGATAGGTTTAGTTATTTTGGGATTAGGATTGGAAAACCCAAGTTAAACCCCTTAGAGATGAGACTAAGTATAAGAAAAAAATCCCTAAATTTTTTTGAGTATAGATTAAGTGGTTTATCAATAAAATACATCCCTATATGGATATGAACAAGTGGATGTGGCTATAGAACATATGTATCTAGGGGTAAAACTCGAAAACACCACTTTGAGCTAGACTCGAATGGGAACTGGTACATGAAAACGGGCCTTGTTGCACTCCTAGTTTGACACTCCTAGGGGATATGATTTGGTAAATTCATAATATCAATATGAACCATTATTAAGGGAACAAAAAAATTTCCATAATAATATATGTTAGGAAGTAGATCATGGATAACTTAGACTGAAGCCTATAAACTGATAAGTTAAGGAGATAAATGTAATTTATAAGTTTTCCCTTTAATGTCATTGGATTACCTTTATGTGTTTAAATATTTAAGATACTCATACCTAATCTTTCTTTTATTCTATCCAATGGCCAATAATAGTAGGAATCATGTTGACAACCGATGTGAAGGGAAGTGTGAGGATTTCCCCAATGATATGCCCAATATTGTGGGAAGTTGGAATTGAAACTTTTTTACGATACTCTCTTAGTTAACTAAATTTATGAATCAAAACCTAGATCTAAAGGATAGCCTAACCCCCCCCCCCTCCCAAGAGATAGAAACCCATAGTTGAGAGCTTCATATGACAAAGGCTTCCTACATTCAATAGATCATCTGATCCCTTAGTCACGGAGCAATGGATAAATTCCATTGAAAATATATTCTCTATCCTTCAATGTTACAAACAAGAGAAGGTTCTTCTAGCTATTTATTGTGTAGAGGGTTAAGCTGATCAGTGGTGGACATTGATCAAGAATATTAAGAATGGGGAGGATATCAAAACAATGGAGTGTAAGGAATTCTAGGAAATGTTTTCTGATAAATATTTTCCCCACACCCTCCATCTTGATATGGAAATAGATTGCCTTACACTCAAGAAAAATGATGATGAACCTATTGGGTCATATGAGGAAAACATCAAAAGACTTTCATGATACACCTCTGGTTTTTTCAGTACACCTGAATGCAAGGTTGACCGCTTATTTTGTGGGATAAATCCTAGCCAAAAAAAGCCCTGGAAATCCATGACTTTGAAAGCTATGAGGAAATTTTTTGATGTGCCCCCAAATTCGAGATGGTGATTAGTGAATCTCAGGGGTATCATGGGGGTAAAAATTGGAAAATGGAATTTAATTTTGGAAATCTGATGTATAAATCCAATGATTCTAATAAATTCCATCACCCCTCTTGTCAAAGGTGTGGAAAGAATCACCCTGGAAATTGACTAAGGGGGTCAAGGAAATACTTTAGGTGTGAAATGGAATGGAACCTAGCTAATAGTTTCTGATAGGAGAAACCCATCAACGTGACAGAGTAAAGGAACACTCTGGTCGACCCTCAATGTGGTGTTCATTACTACAACTTCAAGGAACTACAGCACTTTACGAACTAGTACCGTAAGCCTAGGGTTTTCATAGGAAACCAAAAACCTCTAAGAAAGCAAGGGTCAGCTTTTTTCCATCACTATCATTGAAGTGAATCCCAAAAAATATTTGGTGATAGGTATGATAGTTATTCATTCAAGAATAGCGAATTTACTTTTTTATTATGGATCTACGCATTCTTTTGTATCTTGAAATTTTAGTAGAACAATCCAAACACCGCCATAAAGAATGGAAGTAGAGATGTCGGTGAAAACGTCAAATGGGGAAATTATTGAATCTCGTGAATATAACTCCTCTCCTATCACAATTTTTGGATTGAACTTCCCATAGAACCTTGTCATACTTACATTGGTGTAATTTGAAGAAATTCTGGGCATGGATTATATTTCCCTATATATAACCAACATAAATTTCCACGAGATGGAAATCACTCTTCAAATAGTGAATCGACCCCCAATTCTATACAAGTGCAAGGAGGATGATGAATCTTCCTCAGCATCATCATCCCAATAATGTATATTACTGCCTTATGATCATGTGTATCTTTCAAAGATGATTGAGTTTAAGGAAGGAACCATCCTAGAATACATTCTTATCATGAGGGAATTTTCTAATCTGTTTCCCAAGTAATTTCTCGGTATTCCTTCTATCAGAGATGTTGAATTCTTGATTGATCTTATACCTAGGGTGATTCTAATATCCAAGACTCCATATAGAATAGATTTTGTGGAACTTTAGGAGATAAAGAAACAAATACATGATAATATGGATAAAGGATTTATACGCTCAATCGCTTCACCATGGGGTGCACTAGTCCTCTTTGTCAAGAATAAGGATGGGTCAATACTCCTTTTCATTGATTATCTTGATGTCAAAAAAATCATGATAAATAAAAAGTATCCTTTACCATGAATTGTGGACTTGTTCAATCATCCATGTGGAGAAAAATACTTATCTAAGGTGGATCTATATTTGGGATATTATAAAGTAAGGGTGAAGACGGAGGATATCCCAAGACTACTTTTCGTACAAGTTACAGGCATTATGAGTTCACAGTGATGCCATTCGAACTCACTAATGCTCCATAAATATTCTTGGACTTGATGAATATATTTTTTAAATATTACCTTGACAAATTTTTGGTAGTCTTTATAGATGATATTCTAATATAATCTAAAACCATGGAGGATTATGAGGAGCATCAAATCACTATGCTAAATACCTTTCAAAAGGATAAGCTCTATGAAAAGTACATAAAGTGTGAGTTCTGCTTGAAGGAAGTCTCATTATTAGGGAATATCATCACAAGAAATGGGATATCTATAGATCCTTCCAAGAAAAATGAAATTTAGGGATGGCCAAGGCCAATATCTGTGACGGATATCCATAGATTTCTTGGGTTATCTAGATATTATCACTAATTTGTGAGAAATTTCTCAAAATTGTCAAACCCTCTTACTAAGATAACTCAGAAGGGAGTCAAGTTTTATTAGAATGATTAATGTGATGAAATCTTTATGGAGTTGAAAATAAGGCTTATCACTTCCCTTGTGCTCACACTACACACATGTGGGGATATTTTCATAATCTTCAGTGATGCTTCAAAGAAGGGATTAGTATGTGTGTTGATGCAAAATGAAAAATTCATTGTCTATGCCTCAAGGCAGTTGAAAATTCATGAGAAAAAATATCCCACGCGTGATCTGAAGTTGGCAGTTGTGATATTTTCATTGAAAATATAGCATAATTATCTCTTTGGGGAGAACTTTTAAATATATACAAATCACAAAAGTCTCAAATATATATTCACATAGAAAGAGTTGAATATCCACCAACGAGGTGGTTATATCTCATCAAGGATTAAAAATGCTTAATCTGCTACCATCCTAGGAATGAGAACAAGGTGGTGGATGCTCTAAGTAGAAATGACCCAGCAATTCTATCATTGATGATAATTTAAAAGGATCCAATATTCTTAGATTTTATGAAGATAGACATGTGAATCATAGAGAATGGAACATCATCAATACTTTCACAAATGATTCCTCAACCGTCATTTTTGGGAAGGTTAAATAATTCTAAAAAAGATGGTGATGGAATTCATAAGAAAGTGGAAACCATCAGAAAAGGGAAATTCTTAGAGTTTGGTGTTAATGAAGAAGTAATTGTGATATTTGGGTCGAGACTATGTGTTCCATCAAATATTGAGTTAAAGAAATAACTTTTGTATGATGCACATAGTTAGAATTTCTCCATTCACTCAGGAAACACAAAGATGTATCGAGATCTCCAGGAGAAATATTGGTGGGATAACATGAATATGGAGATCACTGAATATACATCAAAGTTCCTGGTATGTCAATAGGTGAAAGTTTAGAGACAGAAGTCTAAGGGTATGATGCAACCATTACCCATACCAACAAGGAAATGGGAAGACATCACCATGGAATTTGTCACCATACTTACGAATAAATTCAAAGGAAACAATGTTATCTAGGTTGTTGTGGATTGTCTTACAAAGATTGCACACTTCATTGAGATCTGATATGATTTCTCACTAGATCAAATGGCACGGATATACATCATAAAAGTGGTAAGTATTCATGGAGTTCCACTATTGATTATGTCCAATCGAGAACCAAGATTCACCTATAAGTTTTGGAAAAGTCTCTAGCACAATATAGACACTGATCTGAACCGTAGTATGGATTATCACCCTCAAACTAATGGTCAATCTAAGAAGACTATTCAAACACTTGAGGATATGTTGATATCTTTCTCCATTGGCATCAAAGGAGGATGGTAAAAACACCTTCCTTTGGTGGAGTTCTCTTAAAACAGCAGTTTCCATTCAAGCATCCAAATGGATCCCTATGAATCCCTTTAGGGGAAGACATGCATAATACTAGGATTTTAAGATGATGTTGGAGATCAAAAACTTCTAGGTCTGTAAATGGTTGAAAAAATGATGGAGAAGGATAAGACTATCCAGCAGCACATCAAAGCTGCTCAGAGTCGAAAAAAGAGTTATTCTAACAATCGTCAATGTGACGTAGATTAAGATGTTGGAGACATGGTTTTACTCTATATATCTCCATGGAAGAGAGTAATAAGATCTAGAAAGAAGGTAACTCTTATTCCAAGGTACATCGGCGCTTTTTAGAACCTTGATCGCATCAGAGTAGTGGCCTATCGACTAGAACTCCCAAAAAACCTATCTCAAGTACATGATGTTTTAAATGTATCCTTATTAAGGAAGTACATACTAGACCCCTCACATGTACTCAATAGAGAGGTGGTACCATTGTATAATGAACTTTCCTATGAGGATCACTCAGTGAATAACTTAGATCGTAGATAAAAAGTTCTATGAAATAAGATAATGCCTCTTGTAAAAGTGTTGTGGTGAAACCACCAGTTTGAAGAAGCAACGTGGGAACCAGAGGAGGTGATGAATCATAGTTACCCTCATTTTTATTAGTGTGGGAAAAGAAAATTTTCACGGTGAAATTTCTTAAGGGTGTAAGGTTGTAACAACCCGAAAATTTATAAATAAAATTTCATTTCTTTTAAATAAATGTCTTATGGTTATAGAATACATGTGAAATTATTTTATTATATCCAATTGGATTTAAATGACTGTTAATTATCATTATTTTTTATAATTTAGTCATTTAAAAGTGATCACATGACTAGTATAAATATAGGGTTTTAACAAATCCTTTTGACATAGACAAAGGAAGTGATGGCCTCAACCAGTAGGATCGTTCCCTATGAAGTCTGTTTATTAGATCTTCCTATGGAGATATAATTTATGGTATTTTCCTTATACCAATCCCAATTCAATATCCAATAACTTAACCATGATCAAAAATGTTTACATGAGAAGTTCAAACTCATCGAGATCAGGGCCCAAAATATGTTCACCGAATGGCCCCATGAAAGCACTATCATCGCACATCTTAATCTTAAGGTTTATGTTGGTGTAATAAAGATATATGTAACAAGAACCTTGAATTATTATTATGTACATTATTTTTTTATAGAATAATTAATATACTTTCATTCTAATATTGTTACTTTGTAAATGCTTTTTAAAGTACAAATAGTATTTTGGTTAATATTCAAATTCAATTAAGAAAACTATTTTTAATGAAATAATGGATTTTTGAAATAAATCATATTATAATAAAATATTATTATTAAATTAATTTTAATAAATATAAATGATCATATAATTTTTATGAAGTCAAAAGTAATTTTTATTAAGGTTTAAAAACTGTTTTTGTCAAAACCCGTTAATTTTCAATAAATGTCGGTTTTTATTTTAAACGTGAAAATTAAAATATTTAGAAAATTATTTATATAAATTTAATATTATTTTTTGAATTAGGATTTTTAAATTATATATTTAACACCCTGATCTTCCACGATACACTTCCCTTTCAATAATGCAATAGCTTGCATTATACGCAAGTTCGAGATTCTAACACACTGCGACCAATCAAAATAGACATTATGAATAGTAATACCCACTTTTTGAAATTATATATATTTTATATTTCAAAATGGACTTCAATTTTGGATTCGGAATATCGAAATTAGCCTATGTTGAATTTTTGGTATTTTTCTGAGAACTTCCAATTTTTATGAATAGTGAAAAATACTTGAAAACAACTTTTTTAATAAAAATAATTTATAGTGATAAATTATACTATTGAGTGGTTTAAAAGTATAATTATAATATATTTTTACCATTTTATCCAATAATGGTCATTAGAATTAATTTCACTTTGAAATTGGACATAAACAATTGTCAATCTTTTGATATATATTGTTTCTTAAAAACACGCTATTTGTTGTGACTGCGCGAAGTAATTATAAAATTAATTAATGCAACTTATATGTTTGGAATTTTGTATAATAGACATCATTTTTTAATTCATAATATCAATTATATATTAGGGTGAAATTTTGGCATTGTTCTGAAAAACTTCAATTTTTGATGAATAGTGAAACCACTAAGTGGTAGTTAAAAAACTGATTTTTCGTTTAAATGAAACATTACCCCTTCTGTGATTCGATTTTCAAAAATACAACATACATGGTTGTCATTAGGAAGTAAAATTTGGTTCAATGGGATTAAAATAGTTTTTGGTGAATAGTAACTATTACGTTTAATTAATCGCGATTAAAGATAATTAGTAAAATTTAAGGTAAAAATGATATTATAAAAATATGAAATGACCTTTACACTTGTCCTACCCCTATGGGATGAGTCATGGCCGACCAATACAATCCATGGGTCAACTTGGGGACCCCATGGAGCCACTTTGGTAGGAAAATGACATTAAAAACTTTTTATTTAATGTTAAAATAAAAATGTCACAAATATGAGTTGTTTTACTAAAAAAAATTTAAATGGGGTTATACAAGTCATATTTTTTACTATAAATATTAATTATAAAGATAAAACGATTTCCTACATCATTATATTTTTTTTATAATTTTTAGACCTTAAATAAAGTAAAATATTTTTGACACCATGATGATGAAACGATTACCTCATTAATTAACGATTTAAATAAAATGGAAGGATAATGTAAAATAAAAGGCTTAAACTTGTCTAAAACCTATTGGATGGGAATATTTCGAACCCTTATCACCTTATCCTAGAAATATATCATTGTGGTACCTTTATAATCCGAAAAGCATTTCATAATAATGTAACATTTCATGACATTCCAAGAGTGCCCCTCCTCTCCTCTTATAAAAGGCCCCCACCTCTACCACGTTACCCACACCTCTCAAGCCTTTGGATCATCCAACCCCTGCCCATTTTGTCTCTCAATCCCACTCTTACTCCTAGAATCCTCACTTTGGGTAGAAGTCTTCCCAAGGAAGCATTTGAGCTCAAATCAAAAAGAGTTACCCGTTTTAAAGGTAGTGTTTTCTCTTGTGTTCTTATGTTTTATTTTTCTTCTCCAACCCCCTAAAATCTTTTATTCATTTCTTTTGTAACAAAACCAGTATCCACAATATACTAGGATGTTTTTATAAGAATTATTAGAGCTAAAATTACACACACCTACATCTAATGGTTAAAGAACAAACTGTTTTTGTGGATGGAGAATTTCTGCCTCACGAAACGATGATTGTTCAACACTCATATAACACCTTCAAATGTGGACATTAAGATGTCACTATATTTATATATGATATATAATATGTTTATGTTTTAGTTAAGCTTCTGTATTTTTCATTTATGGTATACCTTTATGGTTTCCATTATGGGTAAACGTGATATCTTCATTTTAGGAAGTCCGGACTACCGCCCCCTCAAAATGATTTGAAGCGTTAATGTCATATGTGGTATGTATAAAGGATGGAGTAAATGGTATTATACATTATATTATACTGGAATTATAGTATAACTTTATATAATTATAATTTCATTCCATGAAATACGAAATATAAATGAAAGTAGTGTTCATGCGTACGTACGGCCTACCGTCTCCATGAACGGTGCATTTCATTTCTTACCTCTAAATGTTATGTAATATTATAAATGCATGTATATAATGGATATATATGATATATATGATATCTAAATTAGTAATGTAATTCTGGATATAATGGATATTTCACCACATGAACAACTTGTAATTATAAGAAGGTTATTTTTGACTCAAGTACCAAAGATCGACAAAATGACCGTTATTAACTTAAATAACTACATAATGTTTATAACATGGTAATAAGTGATATAAAAGGAATAATGAACATGTAAAAGTTTCTTAAGAAAAAATAAATTAACTCTAGTTTATTATTCAGGAGGTTAAAGAACGATCGAGTCAAGTCAGATACGAGGTAAGGGAACTTCTTAACCCAATTTCCATTCTTTGGGTTAATCTCCTACTTTCAAATTATGTCATGATATTATTATGTCATATCTTGTATTTATACTTTATTTATGTGTAAACATATTGAATACACATAATAGATCTATTTTATTTTAAAAAATGATCTTTGAAAGGGACTTCGTCTCAATCTCCTTTCATTGAGGCATATTTTGTTTTATACACAAATTTCTTTTATACGGTGTATAAACCCCTTTGACTTTTAATTTTACTCAAAAGGAATCTTTTTATATGAAGTGTTTTTACTAAATGACAAAAGGAATGTTTTTTTCTTACGTATGCGGCGACAACGACTTCCCCAACGCCGTGACCATTATTTGAGTTTCGGCTTCCTCTACAAGCCATAACTTTTTTTAAAATGAAAAATAAATATCAAGTTTTAATTTTCTTTTATTTTTTATTGAAAATGGTTTTGAAAGTGTTTTTATTATATCAATGTGTTGTATTGATATCTTGTTATTGAAATGTGGAAATTTTATCTTTCCTTTATGCATATTTTATGTGATATGATTATGTTATGGTTTATGATATGTTTAAACCTGTTCATATGAGGAATGCATTGGACTTAATAAGTGATGGGTGGAGCCCGCTATAGCTCCTCGATGCATCGGCAGGTCTCATGAGACAAACTAGTGTCTTGGCATGAGGCCTTGACAAAATCTTATTTGTAGTCTTGTTATGAGGCCTTGGCTACGTGGTTATGATATTCTGGAATTATGAATTTCATCATTATGAAAGTGGTTATTGATATTGCATGTGATTATTCGACCAGTAGAATATCCATGTAAATAAGTAAATGGAATTATCTCATTTTACTTTTTCCATATTATGTTGAAGTTCAAGTTTAAAAGGCTTTTGTTTTAGTTATACATTACCTTACATGTTTATGTTTATTTATGAAAGCATCCGCTATATTGTTATCCTTACTGAGCATCTGAGCTCACCCCTTCCAATGTTTTAATTTTTCTAGGATCTGAAGAAGTATATTATGAATGACCTGCAGGGATAGTATGAGGGGATATGAAGACAAGATGTTGTTGTAGTTTTTTTTACTTTATGATGTAATGTAACATTTAAGAATGTATCTAGTGTTTCCAAGACTACTAAACTAAACGGTCTTTCGAGACTTAATCTTTTGTGATCATGCCAATGTTACACAATAATGCACCGACTCTGGGTAACTGGGGTGGGGGCGTTACAGTTGGTATCAGAGGCAGTTTAGTACTAACCTTGGAAGCTAGATTTAGATAAACTCTGATTAGAGCACATAACCCTAAGATATTCTTTGAGGATTAGTATAGAAGAACTTCCTAGAATTTTGGTATTATAGAGATTTTGTGAGTTTTTCGAGCAATACATCCCTGTCTGGATACGAGCAAGTAGAGGCGGCTCTGGAACAGATGTACCTAGGGGTAAAACCCGAAAACACCACTTTGAGCTAGACTCGAATGGGAACTGGTGCACGACAACGGGCCTTGCTACACTCTTGGTTACGACACTCCCGGGGGATATGATTAGGATAATTATCATTTTCTTTACAAACCATTATGAAGGGATTATGAGTACATACTTCCTCAAAGAAAACATTTTTATGATTATGGATTATATCCATAAATAGTTCAATTTATGTTAAGTGTTTTACAAGTATGGAATTATGTATTTTAATTCATAAACTAATCTAGTTTATGCCATTATTTAGAAATGGCGCCTAGTGGGAGGAATGGAAACCGTATCAATGCACGCACTCCGTATAGGGATTTCCCTCCTACTCAAGATAATTATTGTGGAGCTGGAGATACAACTGGTGCTGATCAACTTATCACCATACTGGGACAACTCACTCAAGTTATGAATAGTAACCTTACTCATATGGAGCACCCTGATCTGCAATGTGGAGGATCAATGTTAGACCGCTTCATGAGGCAACAACCGCCAACATTTAATGGGGGTACAAATCCATTAGTAGCTGAGAAATGGATAAACTCCTTAGAGAAAATATTCCACGCTTTGGGGTGTAGCGAAAGGGAGAAAGTTGTCATGGCAGTTTACCGCGTCACTGGAGATGTCGATCAATGGTGGTCACTGATTCAAAACACAAAGGAGGATGAAGAAGTATCAAGTATGGAATGGAGGGAGTTTAAGGAAATTTTCTTAGAAAAATACTTCCCTCGTGGCCATCGAGAAGATATGGAAAGGCAATTTCTGAGTCTGAGGCAGAAGGAGGATGAGAATGTCGTAAAGTATGAGGCTAACTTTACAAGGTTAGCACGGCATGCAGCAGATTATATACGTAACCCAAGAATTAAGATTGATCATTTCTTTGATGGGTTAAAACCATTTCTCCGTCGAGCCTTAGAATCACAATATTTCTCAACATACGAAGATATAGTCTCGTGTGCTATCAAGACAGAAAAGGAATTCTCTAAATCTTATGACAATAAAGTAAAGAAAGAGAATAAGAGAACGGTGGAACAAGATACAGATAAAGGTAAAAAGAGAAAGAAGGATTTTCCATTATGCAATAATTTTGGGAAGAATCACCCTGGTGCTTGCCTAAAAGGAATGGGAGTTTGTTATAAATGTGGAGAAAAAGGTCACCAGGCTCGTGATTGCAAGGGAAAGAAAGAGGCTATCAATTTTGAATGCTACAATTGTAGGGAAATGGGGCATTATACAAATGAATATCCTAAGTGTCAGGGAAACTTACCTCAGAAAAAGGCCAAGGGATCAAGGACAATCTTATGATGTTACTACAGTTGAAGTGGAATAATTAATGTATTGGTTCTTTTGGACTCAAGGATTATATTCTGGTTATAAGGATAATGTGATATATATAAGGATTGTACTTTAGTACTTGTTGTTTTTATTAAGGTTTTAATATGATTAAGGTAATCATATTTTTAGTATGTGACAATAGTAGAAACTTTACTTTGTTTGGGGAATCTGATGTTACAATTGATTTTGGAATTTAGAGACCTTTTAAAGAGAGTCTGGGAAGAGGTATTTTGGATAACTATAAAGGATGGAATGTATTAAGTTGAACTTTGGATAGTATTTTTTAATGTTAAAACATTTCTGAAGATTAATTTTGGAATATTATAATACTATATTTTTAGGAAAAGGACAACCTGCAGGTCGGGGGATAACTCGTCGCGTTGGACAAAGTTGTAGGAATCGAACCCACAACCATATTGCGACAGGCCTTTATTACCTACCACTAGCCTATAGGAATTCACTGGTTATTACAAAAAGTTTTCCTAATCTAAATGGTATGTGTTAATATTTGGAACCTTATACAATTATGATAAATATAATATTTTTGAGTTATATTACCTTTTTGAGTGAAAGATGAGTTTGTGGTAGAAATTAGTTGAAGGTTGAAGCTCAACTTGTCAAGCATATATATATAACTATCTCTTATTCTATGAATAAATTAATTCTTAAACTTTAGTAAAGGGATATTAAAACAAAAAAATGTGTTATCCTAATACCTTATGTCTTATTGAACTGATAATATTTTAAATCAACATAGATTGAAGGCTTTTAGGCCCTCAATTTTACACTTGTTTGTGATTGATGACCTCCATCACTCCCTACAAATATTTATGTTTTCCCTCTAATTATATGTCTCTAATTTCCACCAATGTTCTCCTTATCGAGATCATAATTTGGTGGTGACTTTTTCATTTCCATTTCCCTCTTATTAAGGCTAAATTTTATTAACCTTATTTCCGATGTGGGTTTTCCACAAAGGTATTTTCTGTTTTCAACCTTTTATTTTCAAATAAAATTTCAAATTGCAAGGACACAATTTATTGAGGTAGGGGAGAATGTAACACCATGATCTTCCATGATACGCTTCTCTTTCAATAATGCAATAGCTTCCATTGTACGCAAGTTCGAGATTCTAACACACCGCGACCAATCAAAATAGCCATTATGAATAGTAATACCCACATTTTGAAATTATATATATTTTATATTTCAAAATGGAATTCATTTTTTGATTTGGAATATCGAAATTAGCCTATGTTGAATTTTTTGTATTTTTCTGAGAACTTCCAATTTTTATGAATAGTGAAAAATACTTAAAAACAACTTTTTTAATAAAAATAATTTATAGTGATAAATTATGATATTGAGTGGTTTTAAAGTATAATTATAATATATTTTTACCATTTTATCCAATTGTGGTCATTAGAATTAATTTCACTTTTAAATTGGACATAAACAATTGTCAATCTTTTGATATATATTGTTTCTTAAAAACACGCTATTTATTGTGACAGCGGGAAGTAATTATAAAATTAATTAATGCAACTTATATTTTTGGAATTTTTTAGAATATACATCATTTTTTGAATTCAGAATATCAATTATATCTTAGGGTGAAATTTTGGCATTATTCTGAAAAACTTCAATTTTTGATGAATAGTGAAACCACTAAGTGGTAGTTAAAAAACTGATTTTTCATTTAAATGAAACATTACCACTTATGTGATTTTATTTTCAAAAATCCTACATACATGGTTTTCATTAGGAAATAAAATGTGGGTCAATGGGATTAAAATAATTTTTGGTGAATAGTAACTTTTAAGTTTAATTAATCGCGATTAAAGGTAATTAGTAAAATTAAAGGTAAAAATTATATTATAAAAATATGAAATGACCATTAAACTTGTCATACCCCTATTGGATGAGTCATGGCCGACCAAGACAATCCATGGGTCAACTTGGGGACCCTATGGATCCACTTTGGTAGGAAAATGACATTAAAAACTTTTTATTTAATGTTAAAATAAAAATGTCACAAACATGAGTTGTTTTACTAAAACAATTTTTAAATGGGGTTATACAAGTCATATTTTTTACTATAAATATTAATTAGAAATATAAAACTATTTCCTACATCATTATATTTTTTTTATAATTTTTTAACATTAAATAAATTAAAATATTTATGACACCATGATGATGCAACGATTACCTCATTAATTAACGATTTAAATAAAATGGAAAGATAATGTAAACTCTAAGGCTTACACTTGTCTAAAACCTATTTTATGGGAATATTTATAACCCTTATCACCTTATCCTAGAAATATATCATTGTGGGACCTTTAGAATCCGAAAAGCATTTCATAATAATGTAACATTTCATGACATTCCAAGAATGCCCCTCCTCTCCTCTTATAAAAGGCCTCCACCTCTAACACCTTACCCACACCTCTCAAGCCTTTGGATCAGACAACCCCTGACCATTTTGTCTCTCAATCCCAATCTTACTCCTAGAATCCAAACTTTGGGCAGAAGTCTTCCCAAGGAAGCCTTTGAGCTCAAATCAAAAAGAGATACCTGTTTTAAAGGTAGTGTTTTCTCTTGTGTTCTTATGTTTTATTTTGCTTCTCCAACCCCCTAAAATATTTTATTCATTTATTTTGTAACAACACCAGTATCCAAAATATACTAGGATTTTTTTATAATAATTATTAGAGCTACAATTACACACACCTACATCTAATGGTTAAAGAACATACTGTTTCTGTGGATGGTGAATTTCTGCCTCACGAAACGATGATTGTTCAACACTCATATAACACCTTCAAAGGTAGACATTGAGATGTCACTATATTTATATATGATATATAATATGTTTATGTTTTACTTAAGCTTCTGTATTTTTCATTTATGGCATACCTTTAGGGTTTCCATTATGGGTAAACGTGATATCTTCATTTTAGGAAGTGCGGACTACCGCCCCCTCAAAGTGATTTGAATCGTTAATGCCATATTTGGGATGTATAAAGGATGGATTAAATGGTATTATACATTATATTATACTGGAATTATAGTATAACTTTATATAATTATAATTTCATTCCATTAAATATTAAATAGAAATGAAAGTAGCGTTCATGCGTACGTACGGCTTACCGTCTCCATGAACGGTGCATTTCATTTCTTACCTCTAAATGTTATGTAATATTATAAATACATGTATATACTGAATATATATGATATATATGATATCTACATTAGGAATATAATTCTGTATATAATGGATATTTCACCACATGAACAACTTGTAATTATAAGAAGGTTATTTTTGACTCAAGTACCAAAGATCGACAAAATGACTGTTATTAACTTAAATAACTACATAATGTTCATAACATGGTAATAAGTTATATAAAAGGAATAATGAACATGTAAAAGGTTCTTAAGCAAAAATAAATTAACTCTAGTTTATTATTCAGGATGTTAAATAACGATCGAGTCAAGTCAGACACGAGGTAAGGGAACTTCTTAACCCAATTTCCATTCTTTGGGTTAATCTCCTACTTTCAAATTATGTCATGATATTATTATGTCCTATCTTTTATTTATACTTTATTTATCTGAAAATATAGTGAATACACATAATGGGTCTATTTTATTTTAAAAATGATCTTTGAAAGGGACTTCATCTCAATCTCCTTTCATTGAGGCATATTTTGTTTTATACACAAATTTCTTTTATACGGTGTATAAACCCCTTTGACTTCTACTTTTATTCAAAAGGAATCTTTTTATACGAAGCATTTTTACTAAATGACAAAAGTAATGTTTTTTTCTTACGTATGCGGCGACAACGACTTCCCCGCCACCATGACCATTATTTGAGTTTCGGCTTCCTCTACAAGCCATAACTTTTTTTTAAATGAAAAATAAAAATCAAGTTTTAATTTTCTTTTATTTTGGTATTTAAAATGGTTTTGAAAGTTTTTTTATTATATCAATGTGTTGTATTGATATATTGTGATTGAAATGTGGAAATGTTATCTTTCCTTTATGCATATTTTATGTGATATTATTATGTTACGGTTTATGATATGTTTAAACCTGTTCATATGAGGAATGCATTAGACTTAATAAGTGACGGGTGGAGCCTGCTATAGCTCCTTGATGCATCGGTAGGTCTCATGAGACAAACTAGTGTCTTGGCACGAGGCCTTGAAAAAATATTATTTATAGTCTTTGAACGAGGCCTTGGCTATGTGGTTATGATAGTATGGCATTATGAATTCCATCATTATGAAAGTGGTTATTGATATTGCATGTTATTATTCAACCAGTAGAATATCCATGTGAATAAGTAAATGGCATTATCTCATTTTACTTTTTCCATATTATGTTGAAGTTCAAGTTTAAAAGGCTTTTGTTTTAGTCATACATTGCCTTAAATGTTTATGTTTATTTATGAAAGCTTCCACTATATTGTTATCCTTACTGAGCATCTGAGCTCACCCCTTCCAATGTTTTAATTTTTCCAGGATGTGAAGAAGTATATTATGAATGACCTGCAGGGATAGTATGAGGGGATATGAAGACAAGATGTTGTTGTAGTTTTGTTTTACTTTATGATGTAATGTAACATTTAAGAATGTATCTAGTGTTTCCAAGGCTACTAAACTAAAGGGTCTTTAGATACTTGATATTTTGTGATCATGCCAATGTTACGCAATAATTCACCGACTCTAGGTAACTGGGGTCAGGGCGTTACAATATAATAGTGAATTTTTATAATTTTCTAAGATAATCGAATTTTTGTGTAAAAGATAAATATCGTATAAATATACAATGTGTTTTATGACATAATAATGGCCCAATAATGATATAATAAATACTATAAAAGTTATATTAGGATAATATATCTTTTTAATTTAAAATAATGTAATTTTAAGTTTATTTTATTATTTTATAAAGCCTTAATGAATCCTCCAAAACATATAATATATTTTAATATTTTAAAATCATTTCCTTGAAATTATGACTCACCTCCACATAACAAAGGGAAATATTTTAATATATTTGGATATTAGCCTTATAAAATAATTTTTACCACCCCCATTTTCTAGAAACTATGGTAAAAACCATGGGATAGTTTTTGGTTTTGAATATTTTATTCTGTAGTGTCCAAAACCAAAATAATAAATAAATCCCCCACCTTTCCTATATAAACCCATAAAATATCTCATTTATCTTAACTTAAACTCTTTGAAGATTGACCAAACTCTTCCCCTTACTCCCTATAGTCCTACTAAGGTTACCCAAATCTCCTAATAAGCCTCTCCTAATCCTTTGGAGTCACACATCCAAGTAATGGATCTTCCACTCTCCTCTTTTATCAAGCACTCATTTTGTGATATGCTTGTTAATTTCAATTTTCATATGTTGGGATATGTTCATAAATACTCCCCTTACTGTAAATTTTATTTATAAATAATTATATATTCCTTAAACTCTCATTAATCCATCCATGATCCTATATATACACTTGTTACCATGCTGAAATTCCGTAAGGGATTCATCTCTTCTCATTTTCATCCAAGCACTTCTTTTATATTATGCTTCTTAAATTCCATTTTCCTATATTGGGATAGTATTTTACATGATCCCATTACTGTCCATTTTATGTTTAAATAATGATATATTCCTTTCAATCTCATTAAAAACCCCTATAATCCTTTATGTACACCCACTACTATGCCGAAATTCCATAAAGGATCCTCACCTTCCTCTCATATTTCAATTCAAGAACCTTGTTTGAAAATAGTATTTTTAGTTTTAATTGGTTATATTTTCATACTTTTATAATCAATTACCCATTATCTATTTTATGTTATTTAAATGAGGGATCATTTATCCTCCCCCATTTGGACCTTTACCTAATTCGTTACTATACCGAAATTCCGTACGGGATTTATCTCTCTCCTCGTTTTATCATGAACCTCATTTATGATATTCTATTTAATTTACCAATTTGTTAAGTTGGGATACATTCTTACCTATCCCCATTTCTATACATTTCATGAATAAATGATTAGATATCCCTTTCTCTCTCATCAACCCATTTTACAAATTTCTATTTGACGTTGTTATGCTGCTGAAATTGCACTACAATTTTCCATCGTGTAGTGAATACCAAACCTATTTATCTACCAAATGTATTCACCTTTATTCTTATATAATTCTTAATTGGGGACTTAAATGTATTTATTCCACATTCCTTGATCATGTAAGAACTTATGATATTGAATTATTCCATGTTATATGATCTATGTGGCATACTTATGCATGAAATGAAATGTTTATGAAGGGTGTGCCTTAATAGTGCTCCAATGCATTGGGTAATGTCTAGTATCACGATACTTCATGTAAAGTGAGGGATTACTCATGATAATTCATGTTCAATGAGGGTTTACTCATTCTAATTCATGTTCAATGAGGTTTTACTCATGCTAATCCATGTGAAATTATCCTTGAGTCATGCTAATATCATTTTGTATGTTGTTGCCAAATTTCTATGTTATGATTATCATGATTATCATGAATTTATGTTAATTTTCCTTTTATGTTCTATTGATATGCCTATTTTTTAACATGTATTGTCTTATTCATGTTATTCCATGTTTATTTCCTTACTGGACTTTATAGATCACTCTTTTCTTATGTATGTCCTCAACTTATCCCGTGTAGTGTTAAGTATGAAGGAATGTTGTGCTCATGTAAAAGAAGTTTTTAATAAAGATTTTGTATTTCATGTTTTAAGTTATTATTTAATTTTTCTAATTTCCCAATACACTAGACCACTCAATATTCTGAGTTGTATTAAGTTCAATTTTATGTAATAAATCATGTTTAAATATGAAATAAAGAGATTGGTTGTTATAATAACCCTTTAATTCATCATTTAACAACCCAATTCTCATATTAAAGGGAGTGAAACACCCCATGGGTGGTCTTAAGACCAGTATACTCCCCATAAACAGACCCAGTGTGGTTTTTGAAAGGTAAAATGCATTATTTAGACATTTGATTTATCATTCCCTACTAAGGAGCTAAATTTGAAGCACAGTGGAAAAAATCATAACCACAAACACGTGAAAAAACATCAAGACTATGGGATATAACTTGTATAACACATGAATCAAGCTTATAGAAAAATTATCACGTAAACACAACCCTTAATTAAATCCTAAAAACCCTAAATTTCCAATCTATAAATATTCTATAAAAAGGTTTAGGGATTTGGAATGATTTAAAACATTCCACAATGATTCTACCGGAAAATTGAAGAAAAAGGAGTGATAGAATCGCCTGGATATTTTATTCAAAACCAATAGTGCTTCAAACAACTACG
This sequence comes from Viscum album, assembly GCA_963277665.1. Classification (NCBI taxonomy): domain Eukaryota; kingdom Viridiplantae; phylum Streptophyta; class Magnoliopsida; order Santalales; family Viscaceae; genus Viscum; species Viscum album. The sequence goes on along the minus strand of OY728159.1, from coordinate 890,967,668 downwards.
AATCAAAGGAGAATGGTCCTTAGAAGAGGAGGGGTCTTCTAGTTCGTAACCCTTTATTCTGAAGGAGAAAATTTGAGGAAAATTAGGTAATAATCACAAATCCCTGGGAGGGATACAAAATTAAACTATTTTAATGAGGTGCATAGTTTAGCCACATAATTAGCCAAAATATACACCAACCATATAGAACCCTCTGTCCAAGAGGGGTCCAGGATTCATGGTTTGTCTATCCCATCCACATGGTTTTAAAAACCATGTAGTGATTGTCTTCCTACCTCTATCTAAGGGGGGTATGGCCACACAATCTCTTGGTCTATGGAGCATGGTTCGTATTAACCATGTTCCAACCATTCGTTGTGCATTAGATCGCCTCTTTTATTACTTTCTCATACCCTAAACCCCTAGAACACCGTTGAGGCCAGTTACACTCTTGATAAACCTTCTATCAACCAATTTAAAGGGAGTGAAATAAAAATTTAAATGAAATGTACCATGTATAATGGTTGGAATCTTACAACCTCTCATCCTTATAACAACTCATTCTTGAGCTTCACTCCCAATAATCAATAAGAATCCATAGTAAAAAAATATCAGGCCACTAGAACTATATATCCACCTCTCCTCATAATTTTCCTCTTGAATTTATCCATGATACCACAACACTCAGACTAAAGGAATAGTATTAGCCCAAAAAACCTTCACACTATGATTCACAACATAAATGGGATGCTCCTAAAAGGATGCATCATCCAAAAGCTCCAAATCATCAACACCAATCATAAGAGGTGGGTTGGGGTGATATTGTCGATGTTGTGAAACATAAAAAATATCATGCATGGAACTATACCACTATAGAAGAGACAATAGATAGTCCACTAGTTTGATCCTATCCACAATCTCAATCGGACCCACATACCTGGGTGATAACTTTCCCTACATCCAAATTCTATGGTGACCCAATCTTGGTGAAATTTGAAGGAACAAATAGTCACCCATCATAAACATGAGAGTTTGATTATGTCAATAAGAATATAAATTCTATATACTCTAGGTTGTAGCCATACACTTTCAAATCAACTGAACCTACTCTAATGTCTCATACATGATACTTGGTCCCAAAAACTCTGATTCAACTTTTTCCATACAACTTATGGGAGATCTATATGGACTTTCATATAGAACCTCATATAGTGTCATCTAAATAGTTTCCTAATAACTATTTTTATAGGTGAACTCAATGAGTTCTAAGTGTTTCTCCCAGGATCAACCAAAATCTAGGTCACATGAAATCAATATGTCCTCTAACACCTGGATAGAACATTCTGACTGTCCATCCTTCTAAGGGTGTAAAGTTGTACTTATAAACACCTGAGTAACTAGAAAATTTTGCAACCCTTGCAAGAATCATGAATTAAAAATTGGTTCATGATCTGAAACAATACTCTAGGGTACCCTATGAAAATGTACTATCTCTTGAACATACAAGTCACCCAACTGATCGACGGTTAAAGTATTCCATATCGGTAATAAATGAGTTAAGTTTTCCAATTTATCCACAATCAACTATATCATTTCATTATTTTAAGGAATACTTGGAAGACCTTACACAAATTCCATGGTAACATCATGCCACATCCATTCCAAAATTATCAATGGATGTAAAATTATAGCAGTTCATTGATGCTCATCCTTCACCTACTGGTAAGCGTAGTAACATTTCAAGAAGCTGACAATATCCATTTTCATCCCTAGACAACAATACAATCTATGAATATCACAGTACATTTTGGTAAAACTAGGATTCACCACCCACTTTGAGCCATGAAACTCACACATAAACTCTTCCCATATAAAATTAGGAACAACAACACATCCATGGATGTGAATAATCTCATCCTCATTAATATTCCAATTTGAAGGTGTATCCACAACTTAAAAATTATCTCTAAAATATAGACATTTTAAATCCTCATACTACCTATTTTTAACATGGTTTAAAAGAGATGTATCAATATACAAAGACATTAGTGTCATCAACTCATGCTCCTCCTGAACCCCTATATGTATATTTTCAAGAAAGGTCGTCATTTTCCAATCAAAACTAGAATCCAGAACCACCTAAGTCTATTTTTTCCAACTCAATACATTTTTAACACTATTTATTTTCCAGAGCATATAATATAGATCAAAATAAAAGTACTTAATGTAATCAAACCTTCTTCACTATCAAATATTCAAATCACAGTGGGAGAAGATATATTCGAGGCTCTTATAGTTGGTATAAAAAATAAACTTCTCACACCGAAGATAATGTCACCAACATTTCAAAGAATAAACTAATATGACCATCTCAAGATTGTGTATAGGATAGTTACATTCATATGTCATCAACCTTTATGATCAATACATTCCAAATTGATCTTTTTTCATCAACAATACCCCAAGACCAATCCCAAATGAATCACAAAACAATGTATACTTCTTACCTAGATCAGGTAAGATCATAATTGGTGTTGTGGTAAAATAATTCTTCATCTCTTATAAGGCATTTTCAAATTCCTCAGACCACTCAATATTGACACCCTTCTTGATCAAGCCTGAGAATATCTCTGCCAAGTGAGAAAAGTATTTTATGAACCTTTTACAATAACCCACTAAAACCAAGAATATTTTAATATCAAAAACATTATTGGGATACTCCCAATAAATAACTTCTTAAACCTTATCTGGGTCCACTGACACACCTTCCTTTGATATGATGTGTCCAAAAAATGTACCATGTTGATCCAGAAATAACACTTAGATATTTTGGTGTATATATGATGCACTATCAATGTACTAAATATGATGTCAAGATGTGTGGCATGATTTTAATGAGTATGGGACTACACCAATATTTCATCCACAAATACGATTATGGACTAATCTAGGTATGGGTGAAAAATGAAGTTCATCAATTCCATAAACACCACACGAGCATTCATCAACCCAAATGGCATTACAATGAACTCATATATACTATAATTACTTCTAAAATTAGTTTACAATAAATGAGAGGGTCTCACTCTCAACTGATGGTACCCAGACCTCAGATCAATTTTGGGGAACACATGGACACCATTCAACTTTTCAAAAATATTACTGATATGTGAAAGAGGATACTGGTTCTTAATCATCATCCTATTAAACTTCCATTATTTTACACACAACCGCAACATTCTATGAGAACCCAAAAGTGAAAAACTAGAGAACCCAAAAGTGAAATACTTGGATAAATAAACCCATTATCCTATAATTATTCAAAATGATTCTTAAGATCCTAAATATCTATTGATTCCATTAAATAATTTGTAATAGAAAATGGTTCATCTCCAAGAATCATCTCAATCAAGAAATAAATCTATCTCTCAGGTGGTAGTCCTAAGAAGTCCTCAGGAAACACATACTGAAACCAGTCCACTAACAAAGGGAATACATCATGCTCTATCCCTCCATTATAAAGACTAATAATTTCCACCTGGAATGTGATATTTCACAACTTCATATGAATTGGACCTACACGACCTACCTGGATATTACATTACCCATTATGGACATAAGTATCACCCTCATGAGACGTAAAACTCACCCTTCTATAGTAATAATCAATGTGATTCAGGTATGTAACCAACCATTATATCCCTAGTATCTGGCCAAAACCTGTCATCTCAATCATGTACAAGTCCCAAAGGATATGTTACCAACCAAACTCAAGGGAACACTCCTTACAACATCTGATACCCTTTGACCGCACCCATAACGATGTGTCTATCAACATTACCCAAAACATATACTCTGCTGTCACACCCAAACCACTTAAAAATAGAGAATATATAAAATAATGTGAGGATCCTATATCAAATAAATCACTATCAATAATAAAATCTATAATAATCATACCTCTAACAATCAACGGTCTAGCCTCGCCACGAACGGTTGGAGATTAAACTGCATGAAACTAACATATCACTATACCTTATGCTTCTATATGGGTCCTCTAGGTTTCACTACACTATTAATATGAGGCATTTTCCTGAAGTAACATGTCCACTTCCCCAACCGATATAGTTAGTAGAACTCCAACTACCCAACTGATATAGGGTAGAAGACCCCTTGTTAGATTTCTTAATCAACCTAAGTCCCCCTTCATAGTCCATCTATCATGGGTTCCAACAGAACCTATATATATTACCCATACTCTCATAGGCTCGACACCCCACTGGTGATCATGGACACAAACCATGCACATGACCAAGTCTATTGTACTAATAATAGATGATATAAATATCTCCTGGAGAGGCAGACCCCCTCCCTTGGCCACCCTATCCACCACCACCCTAGTGGAAGTTCTTGTAAGGGTGGATTTAACTATTGAAAGACCTACTACTAGATCTATTAACTAAAATTTCCTACCCACCACTAGAATCCTACTTCACATTTCTCTTAGAAAATGAGAGCTTGATCCACTACCTCTGCAAACTAATTCTAACAAAATATATTTAATTGGGACTTGATCTCACATATAAGTCAATCATGAACATGTATAGTTATAACTGCCTTATCTCTTATCAAAATTTGATAAAAACACTTCATATCAATTAACCAGCCAGCATAATCCATCAATGACATAATCTCCTAATTCAATTTCATATAACTCTTTAGATTTCCTTTGTCTTAGATAATTAGGGTAAAAGTGTTCCAAGAAATTATTCTATGAGTCCTTCCATTCCATTCCTTCAAACTACTCATCTCGAGCTTGAATATCTCACCAGTTCTTCACTGCTCCTCATAACATATAAGCTTCTAGTTGACCCTTTTTTAGGGGTATGTAAGTGTTCTAGTATCATCTGGATATACTCAATCCAAAACTCTTCTACCTCAGTTCCACCCTTTCTGGAAAATATATAAGGATGTTGCAGCTAAAACTCTCTCACAAAATCAAGAATACTTAACAAAACCTTCCCTAGGTATTTTTCTATAAACTGCATAAAATAATTGAATTTCTCATGGAACTTATCTTCCACGCTATCATCCAAAACCAATAGAGGTTCTTGTTTTACTACTATAGGAGAATTATCGGTGGTGCCCTCTTTTTACCCAACCGGTAAACATCATCATGGTGTCATATCTCTATAATTCAAAAGTCATATCTCAAAACACATAACATATAGTTTCTATAGTTTATAAAAAGTAAACCAACAACAAAAAACAATATAAAAATCAATATGGAATAATAATAATAACTAATCATCCCATACCACATTACCAAATTAGGGAAATTATAGCAAACCAATACTATATATTATGAAATTTCATGATAGTATAAAGTGTCAAAAGAAAACTAAAATAATATACTCAAGATAATCCCAAAAATAGGTCCTGATGTCAATTCTAGTCTCCTCATTCATGCTCCATCCCAAATCCCATATCATCCATCTAAAATAAGTAATTTTCCCTTATCTTGACCTCCAACTATGAAGTCTGCTGGGGTACCCAACGATGGCCTGAGAAAGGTGTGAGTATAACTTAGTAGGACACCACAAATAATGTCTACAATAATATCAAGTTTAAAACAATGTATAATGAATTACAATAATCAAAAGATAAGGATTAGATAAAGTAGGTTTCATTATTTAACAATTTATAAATTTTACACATTTATTCTCAGTTCTAAGTGATACCCATACCCATAAAACGTTTTCAGTCCATGTTAGTCATATGAACCATATGTTATAGGGTTCACAGGTCAACATATGAGAGGAATCAATCCAAGTATCGAACTAAGATTCAGAATACCATGTCCAACCATCCCAACCATGATATCGAACGCCATGTTCATACCCTTATTGTAAAGAGCATCAGTTCATACTCTAAAAACTACAATGCATCAGGGTGTCTAAAGCATCATTCTAGACTGGCCAATGTAAAGGATCATTAGTCCAATATCTCACTAATAATTGGCCACATATCTGAGGTGAGGATCAGTCATCTTTCTATCGAACAATAACAAAAAGCGTTCACTTTTTCATTTTTCACATTTTCCATGGTTCATTATGCTCAACATGATCTCAACTCCCATAAAAAGCCCATTTTAATATTTAATCACATTACAACCATTTGAAACCTCTTTCAATCCATTTAACCACTAAGACATTCCTCTTTAACCATTTATCATAATTACCCATTTACAATCCATAAGTCATTTGACTTATTCAAGTTAGTCCAAACACCCCTTTATCCCATGTTAACATTAAATACACAATATATAATGGTTTAATCCTATAACCCTTCAATTCATCATTTAACAACATGATTATCATTCTTAATGGAGTGCCACACCCCATGGGTTGCCTTAAACTCTATCTACTCCCCATCAATGGATCCATCGAGGTCCTTGAAAGGTCCAACACATCATTTAGAAACCCAATTTATAATTTCCTACCAAGTAACCAAATGTGAAGCATAATGGAATAAAATCACAACTACATAAGCATGAATAAAATTAGGACTAAGGGATATAACTTTTACACCACCTACCTCAAGATCATAGACAACTTCTCACTTAAACATGGCCCTTGGTTCAATCACAAACAACCCTCAACATCCAATACAATAATCTTCTATAAAAACAAGGTTTTAGGGATTTAGAATGATATAAAACATTAAACCATGAATTTACTAGAAAATATAGGAAAGTGGTGTGATGGAATCACCCCGTGCTTTAATTTGAAACCAATGACACTTTAAACAACTCAAAATTGAAGAAGAATTATCATTAGAAGAGGGGGGATCCTAGTTGGTAAACCTTGTTGCTGAAGGAGGAAATGGGAGGAAAATTTTGTAATAAATAATAAAGATCAAGTGTGAAAATTGTAAATTATCCATTTTTAATGAGGTGAAAGGTTTAACCACATGGTTTTCCAAACTGAAACCCAACCGTGTGGAACCCTCTATCCAAAAGGGGGTCAGGCCGCACGATCTGGCAGGTCCACCCACATAGTTTGACAAATTGTGTCATGTTTATGTGCTTGCCTCTATCCAAGGGTGTAGTCCACATGGTCTCCTAGTCCATGGTGCATGGTTAGTACTAAAAATGCGCTAACTATTCACTATGCACTAGATGGCCTCTTTTCTTTATTTTTCATGCCCCAAACCCTCAGAACACCACTGAGACCTATTATATGCTCAATAAAACTTCCATAAACCAATTTAAGGAGATATAAATCAAAGTTTAATCAAAACATACCACATATGAAGGTTTGGATATTACTATTAAACTTCTATAAAAGTAATATTATCATTATAAAATAACACATTCTTACTCATTCAACTATTATAACATGTTTGTGTTTTCATTGGAATTACAATAAACATGAAAATTTTTATAAATTTTATGTCCTGAATGATTAAGTTATGTTATATACATTTAATATTATGTAATAATGATGAATTTGAAGTGTTTTCATAATTCTAGAGTGGTAATATTCAAAATCATATTTAATAATCACTAAAAAAAGTTATTTTCAAGTGCTCTATGTAAATCGTCATTATATGTTCCATAAAGTGGATATGGAACTCCAATATTATATCAAAAATGAAATCTATATATTAATTTATATTAAATTTATTTTCCATGGTCTTTGACCTTTAAAATTTTTCAAAATAAATCTTCATAACATTTTTTGCATCAATCATTATATCTCACTTTACAAAAATATAAAATTAAGGGTTTTTAACATATACCTCTTGATTAATTGTTCTTAAAACAATGTATTTTATAATTTTTAAATATTATGTTTCCACGTTTCTATATTTCTTCAAATAATATAATTTTATAATTTTCAAAGAATTTTTCATTTTTAAAGGTTACTAAAAGAAAAGGGTATTTCTTTTTGTTTTTCAAAGATTATTTCTAATGATTTTATAAAAGTTTTTTCATTTATGTAAACATAATTTATTGGTTTCTATTATCTATTGGGGATATGTTCTATTGATATCATCCATATTATTTCTCTAGATGTATTATGATAATTTTTTAATGAATTTATCATGAAACCCATTTCTTTTCCCCCAGTTAATCAGGCTATAAAAGAATAATTGTTGTTTGTATGAGTTTTATGATGAACATGGAGGATTTTGTTTATTCCATTCATGTTATGGCTTTTAGAAATTATACATAATGATGGGTGGGTGTGATATATCCCTCCAATTCATTGGGTAATGATTTATTCTCTATGATAATATATGTTAGAATTAACCAGTTAGGTTATTCCATTTTTAAGGGTGATTTTGAGGTTGATATGTGTATAATGTCCCAAGATGACTACATGGTTTTTATATGATTAATATTGGTTTTAATGGTTTTCTTGGGAAATTTTAGTTTCACATGGCTCATGATTGTTGACTCATATGACTTTTGTCTTATGTTATACCAAATATTTGTAACATGACTTGTGGTTTATGAATCAAGTTTTATTATGAATGAATATCTTATTATATAAAATTTGATTATGTTATCATACCCTTGTTATCATATTATTCTCATTTATGATATTTGATTATTTATTTCTCTCTTAAACATTACTAAGAGTTTTAAAAAAACACTTATTATGTTTATATTTACCTAGGTTATGAATAAGAGTATTACATATGATATGTATAGAAGGGTTTCTTGTATAGAGAATTTTTGAGAGATGTTAAAGACTTTATATAAAATAAGAAGCTCTTATTATAATAGAAAAAATGACCATTTTATGAGAAAGGAATGGGTTTTATTACATAATGTTTTTTCATAATTCTCTAAAACTCTAAACCTAAAAGATATTTGAGATGTAAGTGATTCATTATTTTAGATGGAGTTTTTAAATAAATGTGGTTAAATTTAGGCCACTTTAGTTAGTATCTAATCATGCATTTAAAGAGTATGTTCTTAGCATTGAATATGGGTGTATAGGTCAGGGAATTATAGTTAGTATCAAAGATAGGTTTAGATAACTTTATATGTTATTAGGTTAGGATATTTTAAGAGTTTTTTATACTATAATAGGTTAATAATACAAATTTTTATCATAATATTAAAGGCATATATGCCCTTTTGAGATTTTATTTCATTGGATTTTAAGGTGATTTATGATGTTTTTGGTGTTTTTTATTGGGTTTTAGAAGATTATTACGGTATATGTGGCACATAAGTTCAAGATGTGGTTTAGTATGAAGGTCATTAGGGAATAATGTTATTAGGTAATTATATTGAAATCTACATGTCACGTCCTGGTTCCGGTACTACTGAAAGGTGCCTCGTACCCGGTTGGTCACATGGCCTCAAGCGCATTTCCCCAAATGCCAGAGGCTTCCGACTAGTAGCGAGGGCCTTGTGTGTGATAGTGGGGAAACAATTCCCTCATTGGTAGAGTAATGCAGCGGAATAACAGTAATATACAATAGAGGAAGCAATAATACTTTAAAATAAGTAAACAACAGAAAACTGAAAGTAAATAAACAACTGGAGCACATATATAAATGATGCATGTCACATATGTCTAGGAAATCAGCCAAACAATTACCAATACTGGAATACATTACAAAACCAAGGTACAAGAAAAAAATAAACTCCAGCCTCATTACAAGCCGTAGCTTGGTCCAATTCTTTCTAGCTCCACAATAATCAAGTACCTGAAGTAGAAGGGTGATTGCCCTTATCTATACCTGCAACAATATAATCGGTTTAAGCCCAAAAACATGACCCAAATAGGGTGTGAGATGAATCCCAATAGCAAACCACCCAATGATTTGTGCCTAACTGTCAGTGAGTATATATATATATCAAGTAAAAATGTAAAATAGTAAAGAAACTAGGAGTACACAAAATTAACAAATCCCATAGTTTTCGTTTACATTCATTAGCATTTAATCAAGAAAGTATCACAAATAGGTATCTCAAAAGACTACCTAACTGGATCGAATACAAACTTGTGTTTTGGATTAGAAGACACGTCACAATATTTAAAATTCAAAATAACCTTCTGGGTAGCTCACACAGTCTAACCCCTCTTGTCAAATAAAACAATAAAAGGAAAAGACACTCTGAGGAAGCTCTCATAGTCAATTCCCCCTATCATCTTTCTATAATAACTACAGACTCTATGGGGAAGCACTCAATGTCAATTCACCCATGTAGTCTCATAACGTATCTATAGACACTCTAAGGGAGACCATGCAGTCAATCCCCCATGTGGCCTTGTAGCATAATTATATCAGACACTCTGAGGAAGCACTCAACGTCAATTCCCCATGTGGTCTCGTAACGTAACTATAGACACTCTGAGGGAGCACTCACCATCAATACCACATATGGTCTAACTACACCAGGTTCTCACAACCCTGTGTAATTTAATTGTGTGTACGTGATAAAAAAGCAACCCCAAGTAATCTCAAATACTCTATGGCTAATAATTTCAATTTATATCACAATAATTTCAAAAAGTAGTAAGAAAGCAAGGTCTGCCTCATAAGTAACCTAGACCAAACATCCATAAATAGTCAAAAAAAAAGAAATTAACCCATGGCGTGTTCCTTTAACATTCAATTTCACATAATATCACTTCAAAAAATCTTTAATCTAAAAATTAATCTATGGAAGATAAAACAAGGTTCAAATAATTTAACCTAAAATACCCAAAACATGGGTAATCGGCACTTCGGCATATAAACTCAAAGACAAACCACGAAATGAAACAAATCACCTACCTAAAAGTTTTAGGATCGATATATTTGAACCTCAGCCTCTGTATCGACCTAGAATGTCGTAGATCTGCAAAAACTTCTAAAATGTTCAACCATTGATATCTAATGAAAGAGGAGGAATCAAGAGATGAGGCTCTGGGAGAAGGAAGAAATCACTGATACAATTCCAACACAACTAACAGAGTTTGATTCAGAGCATGGACAATGGTTTGGGGGCTCGGAGAAGAATCGAAGATCTTCAGGAGCTCCTAGACAAGACGAAGCTAGAAGAAGTCGTTTTTTCTAATTTGACGCGACCCCGGTCCGATATATCAAATAAAAATAAAAATACATAGTGTGTTATTTAAAGATACATGGTGTGTATATTCCTTTTCTGGGTCCTGATTTAAGTGGCCCTACCACATCGTCACATGGTCTTGTACGCAGTTGTGACACAGCCAAACACGGCCTGGACTCAGTGCCAGAGTACATGTCATGTACAAGGAAGTACACGGTGTGTACTAATAAAATTTTCCTTCATCCCTTTTCCTAAAAAGCAACATAAAAACTGATCCATACCTAAAAAGAAGATCTGGTTTCTTACAAAATCCCCCCCTTAAATAAATTTGTCCCTGAATTTCCCTAACAAGGTGGAATGGAAGAAGAATCCTCGAACAGCTCTGGCCACTACGATCTCACATCGGCCTCCCTCTCCCAAGTCTCATCATGTACTCTCCCATTTTTCCACAACACCCATACTAGGGGAATAGACCGGCCATAGAGAACCTTCGTGCTGTGATCAACAATCCGGATAGGATGCTCCTTGAACGATGCTTCCACCTATAACTCAACCTCCTCGGGTTGGAAAACATGATATGGGTTTGAGAAGTAACATCGGAGCTGCAAAATGTGTAAAACATTTTGCATGGCCCGGTACCTATGAGGTAACTGAAAATGATAGGAAACCGGCCCGAATCTTTCCAAAACCTCAAATGGCCCAATGTATCTCGGTGAAATCTTTCCATGTCTCATAATCCTCATGTGTCCCAACCTCAGTGTGGCAGGTAGAAAAACCTGATCTCTGACCTCAAACTCTATAGGTTGTCTCCGAAAATCAGTATAAGACTTATGTAATGATAGTGTAGTAGCCACCCTCAACCCAATCAACTCCACCTGCTTCGTGGTCTCCTAGACAAGATGAGGTCCCGACATAGCTGCCTCTCCTACCTCCATCCAACATAAGGGTGATCGTCATGGCCTACTGTATAAATATTCATATGGATCCATCTGAATAGTTTCCCGAAAACTATTATTGTAGGAAAAATCCACCATAGGTATGTGCTTCTCCCAAGAACCTCCAAAATCTAGGAAGCATGCTCGAAGTATGTCCTTCAGCACCAAAATCATGTGCTCAGGCTATCCATCTGTCTGGGGATGGTAAGTTGTAATCAGAAGTAACTATGTACCCAAAGCCCTCTATAGTCCCTTCCAGACCCAAGAAGTAAAATGGGTGTCCCTATCTGAAACAATGGAGTGTGGAACTCTATGAAAACGTACAATATCCTGGATGTATAACCTTCCTAGATCATCAACAATGAAGGTATCCATGATAGGTAGGAAGTGTGAAACCTTCGTGAGTCTGTCAATGAAAACCCAAACTACATCATTTCCCTTGAGGTGACCATAGTAATACTATCACAAAGTCCATCACGATATAATTCCATTTCCACTCGGGAATGGGTAACTGCTGCAAAATCTCTGCTGGTCGTTGATGCTCCTCCTTCACTTTCTAACAAGTAGAACATCTCATGACAAAACCTGTAACTTCTCTCTTTATTCATGGACACCAATACTATCAGTGTAGATCTCAATATATCTTGGTGACACCAGGATGAACTACCCAAAATGAAGAATGGAAATCCTACATCAACTCCTCGTGTATGCCTTCTGACACCCATATGCATCTATGGAAGTAAAAGATATCATCCTTGCCTACGGTCCATCTAGGAATAGGGTCCTCTCCTGACACACTCTCCCATAGGACTAGGCCTTTGGAATCTGATAGCTACCTCATTCACACTTGATCAAGTAGAGTATAGGTAATAGCTACAGAAGAAATAAAAATATGCCATTGTCTATCATGCACCTCCAAATGAATCTCAAAGAACATGTCCATAAGTTTCCACTCACTCATAGCCTCCTGAACTGCCTGTATCTGAGTCCCCCTACTCAAAGCATCAGTCACTGCATTGCCCTTCCCAAGCGTGTAGGCAAACTCAAAATCCAAGGAATGAAGGTACTCAACCCACCTTTACTGTCTCAAATTCAGATCATGCTGAGTGAAGAAGTATTTGATACTTTTGTGGTTGGTGAAAATCACAAAATTCTCTCCCAGAAGATAATGTCTCAAACAGCGTAAATAATGAACAACTGCAGCCAACTCAAGATCATGCATCGGGTAATTCTGCTCATGTGTCCTCAACTGCTGAGACTCGTACGCAACGACTCCTTCCCCATACATAAGCACTGCTCCAAGCCCAATATCTAATGCATCACAGTAAACTGTATAACTCTTTCCAGGCTCTGGAAAAACTAGTGTTGGTGTTGAATTCAACCTCCCTTTCATCTCCTGAAAGGATTAATCATAGGAATCTTTCCATAGGTACTTTACACCCTTCTTAGTCAGGACCATCAATGATGCTGCTAAGCATGAAAAGTCATGTATAAAATGTTTGTACTGACCATTCATCCCTAAAAAACTCTATATATCGAAGACGTTCTTCAGCTGCTCCCATAAAACTGCTACCCTCGCTTTCTCTAGGTCTACTAATACTAATGTCTCTAAGATAATATGACCCAAGAAGTAAATATGGTCCATCCAAAGTGGAATTTTGAGAACTTTGCATATAACCGATGCTCTCTTAGTGTACTCAAAATGATATCAATATGGGTAGCATGGTCGTGTCAAGTATGAGATTACACAAATATATCATCCACGAAAACCACCATGAAGGAATCCAAGTATGGATAGAGCACTCGGTTCAGCAATTTCATAAAAACTGTAGGTGTGTTCGTGAGACCGAACGACATAAAAACATACTCATATAGACCATACCTACTCTGAAAGGATGTAAGAGGTATATCTGATAGTATAACATGAAACTGATGATAACCAGATCTCAAGTCAATATTTGAGAACACTCGGGCTCCTCAAAGCTAATCAAAGAGATCATGAATCCTTGGAAAGGGATATCAGTTATTGACTGTCAAATGGTTCAGCTTCTAATAATCCACACAAAGTATGAGGTTACCATCCACCATCTTTGCAAATAGGATAGGTGAACCCCAAGGAGAAGTATTGGGTTGGATGAAACTCTTTGCCTATAACTCCTCTAACTACTTCTTGAGATCCTGTAACTCTGGTGTAGCCATCATATAAGGAGGAATGGACACTGGTGCTGCTCCTAGCACAAGTTCAATAGAAAAGTATACATCTCGCTCTGGAGGAAAACCTGAAAAGTCATTTGGAAAGACATCCCTGAAATGATACACCATTGAAGGAAATTCCATCTGTGAAGTTTCTTGGTCATCTAGATACTAACTAGAAATTTGGGATTTAACTCCTCCCAACCCATGATGCTCAGGTCTTTCTCTGCTCGCCTAGACATTCTATTCACCCTTATGTAGAAACAAACACTCTTTAGTGATGTGAAACTCACCCAATGAAGATAGTAGTCAACAACAGCCTAGTAGGGAACCAACTAGTCCATTCCTAGAATTACATCATAGCATGTCATCTCTAAGACATAGAGGTCCCATATGAAGTGACACCCCCCGAACTCAAGAGGGAACTCCTTGAACTGATGTACACTATTTTTCTAGTCTCAAATAGAGTGTCGAGCGGAAAGATATCAGTAGAAGAAGAGATACAGATCCCAAAGATCTCCACAATAGCAACAGATAAGAAATGATGGGAAGCCCCTATATCGAAAAGAAAAGAAGCTAAAACTGAGGCAACCAAAATCGTACCTATAAATGTAGAGGGTCTGGGATCCTTCTTCTGCTGGGTCTGATCCACTACAAAGGTCTAACCTGTATCACAACCCTGCAACCTTTCCTGACCACCCTGAGCTAATCCATCCAGTTTTTGCAAAAATTCTGGCGAATGGATACCACTGCCACAACCTCCACTTCGTCTTGAACGGCCGGACGAACTCCATTTCCCAGACTGATGAGAAACCGGTGGTCCTACTTCTGAATGAGAAGTCATATAAGAACCTATGTCACTAGCTACTGGTGAGAAAAACTAACAGAAATGATGAAAATGACACATCTTTCCATAAGATCAGCACTCAAATAGGTCTCTTGGGAAAAGTGGCCTCGTATGACCGCCCTTCCCACACAGGTATCATACCACCTAGATACCTGAAGGTGTATCCCACCTACTCGGATCTCTACGTGTAGACTCCCTACAGCACTTCCTGCTATCATTCAGAGAAGCACCATCTCTGGATGTTGAACCTACATGGCCCACAACTCCAGAATCCCTCAGGTTTCATTTTGTGATCAGCACCTAATTTACTATGGAAGATATGGTCATCAACCTGAATATTTTCACCTGAGATCGAATTCCATGCCTTAGACCATCCTCAAACTTCCTCTCTAGGAATAACTCATAACCCCCTAGAATGGGTGTGAAGCACTGCGACTCTGTGAAGAAAGACTAATACTCCCTGACTGAGAGTGTACCTTGCTCCCAACTTAGGAACTCTTGGGCTCGGTCAGCCCTCAATGTGTCTGGGTAAATGTAGTTATAGAAGGTAAGCTGGAACTCATACCAAACCATAACCTGCTGGCATCCCTCCTGAGATATCCCATCCCACCATATCTTGGAAGAATCCTGAAGCATGTATGTAGCAAGCTTTACTCTTCTCTCTGGAGGCGTCTTCAGATGCTCAAAGATCGACAACATGGCTTCTAAACATGACTCTGCATCCTAAGGTCCTCCATCCCTAGAAAATTTGGGAGGATGATGTTGCTGAAAAACCCACATCAACTCTTCCATAGACAGTGCAGGATGCGGTGCTTCTTGGAAGGTCTTCATAAACCTCATGAAGCCTTCTCAGAACTATGAATCGGCACCTGTATCCGGAATGAAGGCGGGTGCCAAGACAGGCTCAACTAGAGGATATGCTACTATTCCTTGATCTTCCATGTCCAGTGTCTGATTGTTACAATGTATTTGGCGTACAACTGGAGGACGTCTCAGTTTCATGACTCTGTAAGGTCAAGTGAAAACCTCAGTTCAATATTATCAATGACTGAAACTTAGAAGTTCAAGAAAGGAACAAGAGGAAAAAACATTAAAGTTCTTCAAAGCATGGATACACAGCGTGTATTACCCCAATATGGTGTGTTTCCTTAAGCCTTTACATGGGCGTGTACTTCTTCCAACCCTGATCGTGTAACCCCCATACACATGGCATGTTGTCCTTGAAACACAGTGTGTACTTGAATCATTTCCCCCTACCCGAGTTTCTCTGCATGGTTAAACCACATGGTTCTCTCAAAACAAGACTACATGGATTATTTGTGCCAAACATAGCATGTACTAGAATGAATCAACCAACCTGTGTTGTTAGTCACACGGAAAGTTACACGGTCAACTCCACACTGCGTGTTCAATATGGACATGGTGTGTACTACATAATTTTCATCCACCAGTTTTGTTAGTCACACGGATAGATACATGGTCTCTACAACACTGAATGTATGTTAGGAACACAGTATGTTCCACCAAAGATTTTCCAACCCCGTGTCTCTTCCCACACAGTAAATCACACGGTTAAGTATTACAGGGCGTGTACATATAGTACACGATGTGTAATTAATAAAAAAATTTCCTTCCTGAATAGAAGGATACATGGCATGTATTCATCATTACACACTGTGTATTCTGGGATTTTTTGGATAGTAAGCCTCAGAAACTACTTTAGAACCCCATAAAAACATTGAATCAAACATTAAAGTGCCAAATTATGGTCCGTGGGGGCCCATACTCCTCGTGAATCAATGCTTGGCATCATATTCAAGTATATTACAAGATATAACAGTGCAATCAATCACATGATCCACTAAATTCCAATCCATGAGGGCCCATGACACCTCAAGAACCAAAGTTTGGGGTCCATTCAAAAGAAACCTTACATAATAAGAAATACCCTATAAAATAGTAAGTATTCTATCAAGGAATGTATCACAACAGCATGCATATCAAGCACAACACCTATCATAACAACATGTAATCGGTAATTCACCATAAATGGCATGACAAGAATGAATGACATGTGATCTCTAGCAAGTTCATATATGATGCATGAGATAGAACACCCTCATCTCATCGAGTTGAAACAGAAATAGAACCTCAATAACATCAATTATAATAGAACAAAACATGTGAATCACCCAATGGTGAAATCAAATCAACTGCATCAATTGCAAAACCATAAAATTTCAATAATCGATGAATATTGGCTTTTCCTTATAAACTGGTAAGCTAATCCTGGGAATAGCTTATTACCAACTTCCTATTCCTTCGTATCCCTATATATAGGCTTCAAACAGTAAGTAAAATAAGAAAATAATTCCTCTAATACCATTTTGTAACTTCCCGATTCTCATGCTTCCCAAAGGTTCCTCGTACCTGGTCGGTCACATGGCCTCAAGCGCATTTCCCCAAACACCAGAGTCTGCCGACTATCAGTGAGGGTCTTGGGTGTGATAGTGGGAAAACTATTCTCTCATTAGCAGAGTAACACAGTGCAATAATAATAATATACAACAGGAGAAGTAGTAATACCATACAATAAGTAAAGAACAAAAAATTAAAAGTAAATTAACAACTGCAACACATATATAAATGATGTATGTCACATATGTCTAGGAAAGAATCCAAAAAAGTCACAATTATGGAATACAGTACTAAACCAAGGTACAAAAAAACAAATAAACTCTAGCAGCATCGCAAGCCTCATCTTGGTCACATACTCTCCATCTCCACAGCAATCAAGTACCTAAATTAGAAGGGTTCTTTCCCTTATCTAGACCTACAACAATATAATCTATTTGGGCCCAAAAGCATGACCCAAACAGGGTGTGAGATGAATCCTAGTAGGCAACCACAAAAATATCTATGCCTAACAGTCAGTGAGTGTATATATAGTAGGTAAAAATGGAAAAATAGAAAATAAACTGGGAGTATAAAAAATTAACAATTCCCACAGTTTCTGTTTATATTCATTATCATTTAATCAAGAAATTATCACAAATAGGTATCTCAAAAGACTAACTAACTAGACCAAATCCAAGATTGTGCTTTTTCTTGGAAGATGTGTCACAACATTCAAAATTCATAATAACCCTTTGGGTAGATCACACAATCTAACCCCTCTGGTCAAATAAAATAATAAAAGGCAAAGACACTCTAAGGAATCTCTCACAGTCAATTCCCCCTATGGTCTTTCCACAATAACTACAGAATCTTTGGGGAAGAACTCAATGTCAATTCACCCTTGTAGTCTCATAATGTATCTATAGACACTCTTAGGGAGACAACATAGTCAATCCACCATGTGGTCTTGTAGATCAATTATATCAGACACTCTGAGGAAGCACGCAATGGAAATTCCCCTGGTGGTCTCGTAACGTAACTATAGACACTCTGAGGGACAAATCACTGTCAATCCCCCCTATGGTCTAACTACACCAGGTTCCCACAACCCTGTGTAATTAAATCGTGTGTAAATGATAACAAGAAGGCACAAGTAATCTCAAATACTATATGGCTAAACATTTCAATGCATATCAAAATCATTTTAACAAGCAGTAAGAAAATAAGGCCTACCTCGTAGGCAACCTAGACCAAACAACCATAAATAGTAAAACAAGGAAATTCACCCACAGGGTGTTTCTTTAACATTAAATTTCACATAATATCACTTCAAAAAAACCTGAATTTAATAATAAATCTATGGAAGATAAAACAGGGTTCAAATCTTTTAACCTGAAATACTCGAAACATGGGTAATTGGCACTTCGGCATAAACACTCAAAGACAATCCATGAAAGGCAACATTGTACGATCGATATAGTTGAACCTTAGCCTCTGGATCGACCTAGAACTCCATATATCTACAAAAACATATAAAATTTTCAACCATGGATATCTCATAAAAGACTAGGAATCAAGAGATGAGGATCTAGAAGAAGGAAGAACTCAACGATTCTATTCCAACACAACCGACGAAGTTTGATTCAGAGAACGTACGGCAGTTCAGGGTATCAGAGAAGAATCTGAGATCTTTGGGTGCTCCTGGATGATATGAAGCCAGAAGAATTCATTTCTTCCAATTAGACATGACCCCAGTCCGATATATCAAATAAAAAAAATATAAACAACGTGATCTTTAAAGATACACAATGTGTATATTCCTTTTTCAGGTCCGTCTTTAAGCAGCCCAACCACATTGTCACACGGCCATGTATGTGGTCGTGACACGGCCAAACATATCCTGGACTTGGTTCCAGAGTACACGGCGTGTACAAGGAAGTACATGGCATGTTCTACTAAAACTTTCCATCTTCCCTTTTTCCTCAAAAGCAACATGAAAACTGATCCATACCTGAAAAGAAGATCCGGGTTCTTATAAACTTCCCCCCTAAAGTAAATTCATCCCTAAATTTCCCTAACAAGGTGGCGCAGAAGAATAATCCTTGAATAGATCTGGCCACTGTGATTGCACATCGGCCTCCCTCTCCCAAGTCTCATCTTGTACTCGCCCATGCTTCCACAACACCCATACCGGGGGAATAGACCAACCACGAAGAACCTTCGTTATGCGATCAAAAATCTGGATAGTATTCTCTTCGAATGATGTTTCCACCTCAAACTCAACCTCCTCATGTTGGAAAACATGAGACAGGTCTAAGAAGTAACATAGGAGCTGAGAAACATGGAAAACATTCTGCATGGGCCGGTACCTCTGAGGTAACTGCAAACGATAGGCAACCGGCCTGACTCTCTCCAAAACCTAAAACGGCCTAATGTATCTCGGTGAAATCTTCCCTTGTCTCCTAATCCTCCTGTGTCCTAAACTCAGTGTGACATGTAGGAAAACCTGATCTCTAACCTTTAATTCCATAGGTCATCTCTGGTGATCATCATAAGACTTCTTTTGTGATTGTGTAGTAGCCACCCTCTTCCAAATCAACTCCACCTGCTATGTGGTCTCCTGGACTAGATGAGGTCCCAGCATAGCTGCCTCTCCTACCTCTAGCCAACATAGGGGTGATCAGCATGGCCTACCATACAAAGCCTCATATGGTTCCATTAGAATGGTTTCCTGAAAACTATTATTATAGGAAAACCCCACTATAGGTATGTTCTTCTCCTAAGAACCTCCAAAATCTAGGACGCATGCTTGAAGCATGTCTTCCACCACCTAAATCGTGTGCTCGGACTAGCCATCTGTCTGGGAATTATAATTTATACTCAAAAGTACCTATGTACACAAAGCCCTCTATATTCACTGCTAGACATGAGAAGTAAAACAGGCATCCCTGTCTGAAACAATGGAGTGAGGAACTCCATGTAAATGTACAATCACCCAGATGTACAACATTCCAAACTCAACAACACTGAAGGTATCCTTGATTGATAAAAATTGTGCAACCTTCGTGAGTCTATCATTGAAATTACAAACTGAATCATTCCCTCTAGGTGACCTCTATAATCCTATCATGAATTCCATCGCAACATCATTCCATTTCCACTCAGTAATGGGTAACTAATGCAAAATCTCTACTGGTCGCTGATGATTCGCCTTCACTTGTTGACAGGTGGAACATCTCATGACAAAACCTACAACATCTCTCTTCATGTCTGGATACTAATACTGACAGTTTAGATATCGATACATCTTGGTGACACAATGATGAACTGCCCAAACAGAATAATGAAAATACTACATCATCTTCTCGCGTATGTATGCTGACACCCCTACACATCCATGGAAGCGTAATATCTCATCCTCACCTATGGTCTGTACAGGAATAGGGTCCTCTCCTGAAACACTCTCCTATAGGACTAGGAATATTTAATTTTATAGCTTCCTCATTTGAACTCGATCAATTAGAGTAGAGGTAACAACTATAGAAGAAAGAAATGTATGTCCCTATCTGTTGTGCACCCCCAAATGCATCTCAGAGAACAGTTCCATAAGTTGTCACTCACTGCTGGCCTCCTGAACTGCCTGTGATAAAACACTATTTTTTTGAACATTTTATTGATAATAAATGACATAATTTCCTCAAATTATGCTAAATATATTCATTTATGAAATATTTGGGATTAGATCATTCATTTGAAAATTTGATTAAAATTCCAGTTTTACCCTTTTAAAATGCACTGTAGTATTTCGAACTTAAATATTTTAATATGAGTTATTTGAACTTAATATTTTGTAACAGTGTTTAAAACTTAATTTTATAGAACTTTTATTCAGGACACTAGAGCTAAAGAGTGCATTTGGATAGAGTAAATGGGCCATAAATCAATGGTGGGATGGACTCGGTATAATGGACATGGGTTCTGTATTTGGGCCATAACGTCTTCATCTGTGCTTTGATCAGGCCCAAATTTTGATAGGAGCTACATGACTCATATTCACGCGAATCATCCTTCTATAAGGACATATGATGCACACGTTTTGGTGTTCAAATGGGCGGTGAAAGTTGGCATAAAATATTTGGCCGAGATTCCCCATTCACACTTGAAACAACTTTGAACCTAGCATCCCCACCACTCTATAAATTGGTTTTTTTCTCATTTGGTGGGTTTGGGACGTGAATTAGGAAGTTTAGGGAAGATGATAAAAGGTTTATCTCCAATTCTAAAAGCAATTAAAAAAGGTTATCTCTTGAAGCAAGGATCCCTTCGTCGAAGCCCTATCCTTCTTCCTCATATTGTAATGTTTGTGTTTTCATAATAAACTTAATTGTTCTTCTTTTATTTATTATTTTTTCTTATATTTTGTTTAAAATTATTCTTCTCTTAATATTACTAATTGGTTTGGAATCAAGAGTAGAAATTTTATTGGGTTCTACCCTTTCTAAACCTTTGCACATGCAAAACGTTTCTACGATGACTACACCGCCCATGGAAGAGTAGTTCTTTTTAGTAATCAATCGACCTCTATCATTATTAATTAATTTATTTTGAATCAATAAGATACTTTAATTCAAATATTATTATCTATTAATTGAGTTTTTAATTTAAATGAAACTAAGCAAGTAATTGAATAGTTTACACAAAATACGCGAGGTCGGGAATTGTTTGAATTGTGAGAGCGCAACCTTAACCGGTAATTCAAAACCACATGGGATTAATTTGTAGAGTGAAAACATAATACCTAGACTCAATTAGTACTTATTTACATAATGGATATTTTCTTTAATTTACCACTGACCATAAGCTATCCTTATAACATTAATCAAAGCAGGGTGCTATGATTACATGTTCCGAAGATAACCTAGGGTTTAATTCACTTCATCTTTGTGGTGAGGTTAATTCTCTTAGGGTTTGGGGGTTAAAAAGTTAAGGGATTATAATTAATTGGATGTTAATTGAAATTATAATGATAAATAATTTATTTAATAGGTAGAGTTAGATCGATTACGTCTTTTAAATATTGTCTAAAAAACATTTTCTTGTTCTGTCATTTTAATCGAAATTCATTTTAAAAATAAAAACAAAACAAATACAATCTTCTTCCAAAAAACTTCTTCTATATTTATACACTATAACCAACCCCCATCCTTTCAAGTAGCCTTTTTATTCTCTTTTATTTTACTTTTAGAATACCTCTAAAAATTTGTTTTAATTCACTTCCTCCTTTGAGAGATGACCTTGGTCATCCACTCTGCAGCACCTAAGTACCCCAAAATCACACTAATCATTTGAGGGCGCCCACAACAGCGCTCTTCAAAATTGAAACCGTTGTCAGGGAGGTAAGTAATTTATTCAACCAATTATATTTATTTATTTTATTTTTCATTTAATTCTTATATTCTCCTCTTTCTTTCTTCTTTCCCCTTTCTCATGTTTTTTCTCTTACTCTCTTCTTTTATTTTTATCAGACCAACTCAAAATTCTTTTCTTTTTATTATGGTCCACTTTTCTTTATTTCCTTTTCATATTTCATTGATTTATTACATGAACTAATCCCGAATATCTCTTAGATCTTGACCCTGATATTGAACATAGCCTTAGGGAACGAATCAGACATTCTCAGTCTATGGGAAGTTTCAACATTCAACCAGTTATAGAATTACTCCAATATCAGAACATTGAAATTGGAAGCAATTCAAATTAAACCATAAAATAATAACCAATTGCTGAAAATAATGGAAAGTAACTTAATAGAACCATTCAAGAATTGGCTTCACCCGATATTAATTATCAACTAAATTGAATTGCATATCCAAATCTCGAATCGGACTTTGAACTGAAATCTAGATTAATTCACCTGCTTCCAAAATTTCACGGCCTCTCTGGTGAGGATCCCAATAAACACCTTAAAGAATTTAATTTGGTATGCTCAACCTTAAAACCAACAAATTTTTCTGAAGATCAAATCAAACTAAGAGCATTCCTATTCTTACTTAATGGAGCTGTGAAAGACTGGATGTATTATTTACAACCTGAAGATGTAACTTGTTGGAACAATTTGAAATGTCTTTTATTGTAGAGATTTTTTCCAGCATCAAGGACCACTTCCATTCATAAAGAGATCTTTGGGATCAATCAAGTACAAGGGGAGTCAATGTATGAGTTTTGGGAGCGATTTAAGAAGTTGTGTGCAAGCTTCCCACATCACCAAATCAGTGAGCAACTACTCATCCAGTACTTCTATGAAGGAATCACACCTATGGAGAGAATCATGGTGGATTATGCGGATGTAGGAACATTGGTGGACAAGACACCAATAGTTTCATGTGCATTAATTGACAAAATGGCCCAAAACTCCCAATAATTTGGTGATCAAGGTACACCACATGTCAGGGGAGTACATCAGGTAAGTCCTTCTTCTCTTGAGAGTCATTTGATTGATACCAAGTTAGAATAATTGAAAAATATGGTGAGGTAGATTTATTTGTCACAAAATACATCCCAATCCCCTCTTTCAAGGCCTTGTGACATTTGCACTGAGACATGCCACCCAACTGACTGTTGCCCCCCAACTACAAGAAACAGAAGATTGTGCAACAGTGTTTCTTGGGCGACCTTATCAGCAGAAACAACCATATCCCTAAAATAATCTTGATTCCTTTTCACCAACATACAACCAAGGGTGTAAGGATCAATCGGACATGAGGTATGGCTCTGGACAAAAAAAAGGCCACCCTTTCAACAAAACTTCCAGTAGCCTCCACCTTACCAGCAGGGTTTCCAACAACCCCAAAGGAGATTTGAAGCCCATGCATCAACAAGACAGCAACAAGGGAATCCCCCACCAAAGTTAGATTCTAACACTAATGGCATTTTGAAGAAATTTGTTCTTAATCAACATAATGAGCTGAAGAGTCAAGGTTTGGAGCTGAGGGAGTTGAAGACTCAAATGAGCCAGATTGCCACCGCCCTCCATGAACTTGTAAGTAAGAATTCTTGAAATCTAACTTCCCAACCCACTCCAAATCCAAAGGGGAATGTCAATGCCATCACATTGAGAAGTAGGAAGAAAACAACTGATTCTTATCCACCTCTGATTCCACTGGGATTCACCTCAACTCCAAAAAATCCCAATTCCACATCAACTGATGAGAAACCCAAGGAGAAAGATAAAGGTAAGAAAAATATTAATGATGTTCCTCCTAAATCCATTCCTTTTCCAAAAAGGGTTTTTCAAACCAAGAATATGGATAAAGAAGCAATGCAAAAGGACGTTTTGGACACATTCAAGCATATGGAGATCAACATTCCTCTACTTGAATCCATTAAGAAAATTCCAAGGTATGCGAAATTCTTAAAATAACTTTGTACCAATCAAAGAGGGCTCAAGGGAAATGAAAGGATAAATCTTGGAAGGAATGTGTCAGCACTCATTACACCAACTCTAGCAATGTCGAAAAAGTGCAAGGATCCCGGTACATTCATAATCCCATGCACCATGGGTGAGTTACACTTTTATGATGCTCTTTGTGATTTAAGAGCTTCCATAAATGTGATGCCTCACTCTGTATTCTCTTCTTTGCAGGTTGGTGAGCTAAAACCAATGAGAGTAGTGGTGCAGTTGGTGAATAGAGCTACGAAATATCCAGTGAGAGTCCTTGAGGATGTACTTGTCCAGGTAAGAGATATGATCTTTCCATCAGATTTCTATGTGCTTAACATAGAGGATAATCAGGTAAGTTCTCATGCCCCCATTATCTTAGGTAGACCCTTCCTCAAATCTGTAAAAACTTTCATAAATGTTAATGAGGGTACACTTTCCATGGAATTTGGGGATGAAGTTGTGATATTTAATATTATGGATTCCATGAAGTACCCCTCAGAGGATCATTCTGAATTTTTTATCTCCCATTTTGTACCACCAAGTAAAAACCCCATGGAATTTGATTGTCCTATTCTTAGTGAGATTATGAGTATTGGTTCTGATTTAATGTCTAAGAGAACTTCCACACCCGTTTCTAAGGAACAAGACTCTCTAAGATTTGATTTTGAAATGGAATCATATTCTTATTTTGATCATGTGAACTCTAATTATGACATAGATATTGAGTATACTAATGGATTTGATGCTTTATTCTCTGACTGTGATGATTTATATTCTGATGTTGATGCTCTTTGTGCACATATTTCAGTTCCTTCTATGTATCCATCCATACACCACCCCCCTACATTATAACTGAATCCATTGCCACCAAATCTCAAATAATCATACTTGGTAAGTGGTTACAAATTACCTGTTATCATTGCTAACAATCTCCTTTTTGAACATGAAGAAAAACTTTTGAGTCTTTTGAGGAAGAACATCAGGGCAATTGGGTGGACCTTGGCTGACATATCAGGTATTTTCCCCTCCATTTTCATGCATAGGATTCTTTTGTATGATGGGGCTAAATCGGTGAGGCAACCACAAAGGAGACTCAATCAAACCCTTCTAGAGGTTGTTAAAACGAGGTTGAAAAATTGCTCGAGGTAGGTATAATCTATCCCATTTTCGATTCTCATTGGGTAAGTCCTATTCAGGTTGTGCCTAAGAAAAGTGGTGTTACTATTGTTAAAAATGAGAAAGATGAGTTAGTTCCATTGAGGGTACAAAATAGTTGGCGTGTGTGTATTGATTATAGGAAACTAAATCATTCCACTCACAAAGACCATTTCCCCCTCCCATTTATTGATTAGATGCTTGAGAGACTAGCTGGGAAGACACACTATTGTTTCTTGGATGGATTTTCTGGATATTTTCAGGTTCCTATAGATCTGTAGGATCAATATAAGACTACATTCACTTATCCCTTTGGCACGTTTTCCTACCGAAGGATGCCATTTGGACTTTACAACGCCCCAGGTACCTTCCAGAGATGTATGGTCAGTATTTTTTCTGATTTTATTGAGACCTGTATGGAGGTATTTATGGATTATTTTACAATGTATGGGTCTTCATTTGATAAATTTCTAAGTAGTTTGGGAAAGGTGTGGAATCATTGTATTGAGAAGAATATGGTCTTGAACTTTGAAAAGTGTCATTTCATGGTAGATCATGGCATTGTCTTAGGGTATGTAGTGTCAAAAAATGGGATATAGGTTGATAGATCTAAGATAGACATTATTTCATCCTTACCCTATCCTTTATGTGCTCGTGATGTTAGATCTTTCCTAGGGAATGCATGATTTTATTGGCGCTTCATCAAATATTTTAGTAAGATTGCTCTTCCTATGTCATGATTACTTCAAAAGGATTCTGATTTTATGTTTGATGATTCTTGCAGGACTTCCTTTGATGATATAAAGAAGTTTCTGACCACTCCACCTATCATACAGCCTCCACGGTAGGATATTCCTTTTGAACTTATGTGTGATGCCTCCAAATTCGTGGTTGGAGTTGTCTTATCTCAGAGGGTGGAGGGACATTCACATGTGATCGCCTATGCATCAAGGACACTAGATTCAGCCCAATCAAATGACACAGCCACGTAAAAGGAGTTTCTTTCTATCATATTTTCTTTAGATAAATTCTGTTCATATTTATTGGGCTCTAAAGTAGTTTTTTTTTACCATGCAGCTCTAAGGTACCTCTTGAAGAAGCCAGATGAAAAGACCAAGCTGATCTGATGGATGCTCCTTCTTCAGGAATTTTATATTGAGATAAAGGACAAAAAGGGGTCATAAAACTTGGTGGCGGACCACATGAGTAGTCTTAATCACACACTAGAGGATGACACCTTGGACCAGGTACCACTTCGGGATACTTTCCCTGATTATCATCTTTATTCCATCTCAGGTACGCATCCTTGGTATACAGATTTAGTTAACTACCTTGTTGCCTCTGAAATCCCTGCAAATTTAAAGAAACATCAAGTCCAAAAATTAAAAAGTGAGTCTCGGTATTATTTTTGGGATGATTCATACCTCTGGTTCATGTGTAGTGATCAAGTTATTAGGAGGTGTGTTCCAGATCATTAGTTGGAGTCTGTTTTACATTTTTTTCATACACTTGCTTGTGGTGGACACTTTGGACCCCAACCGACAGCTAGGAAAGTTTTGGACTATGGATTATATTTGCCTAGTTTATTCCATGATGCCCATGTGTTTTTTAAGTCATGCTCTCGTTTCCAACACAATGGGAACATTTCTAGGAGACATGATATTCCCCAACAACCCATACTATTCTGTGAGATTTTTGATGTATGGGGAATCGATTTTATGGTTCCTTTTCCTACTTCCTTTGGTTTTTTGTAAATTTTTTTTTATTATGTGAGTAAATGGGTGGAGGCTAAGGTCACCAGGACTGATGATTCTCATGTTGTTGTGGACTTTGTCAGAGTGTAAATTTTTTGCAGGTTTGGAGTACCGAAGGCCATCATCAGTGACCAAGGGACACACTTATTCAATCGGAATTTGGCTTCCCTCCTTCGGAAGTATAGGGTGACACACAAAACATCGACACCATACCACCCCCAAACAAATGGACAGGTTGAGGTTTCAAATCGTGAGTTGAAACAAATTTTAGAGAAAACCATGCAGCCAAATAGGAAGGATTGGAGCAAGCGCTTGGATGATGAATTGTGGGATTATAGGACAGGATACAAGACACCCATTTGTATGTCCCCATTTCGGATTGTTTTTGGGAAAGCATGTCATATCCCCGTGGAAGTTGAGCATCGGGATTATTGGGCTATAAAGAAATGCAACATGGATTTGGCCCAAGCAGGAATCCAAAGGAAGCTGCAAATTCAAGAGCTTGAGGAGATTCAATTGTATTCATATGAGAACTCAAGGATCTATAAAAAAATCAAAATCATATCATGATAGAATTATCCAACAAAAGGAGTTTAATGTTGGAGATAAAGTCCTTCTCTACAGTTCACGACTGAAGCTGATGCCTAGTAAGTTGTGTTCCAGATGGTTAGGTCCTTATATTTCGACTAATGTTTTTTCTTATGGTGCAGTGGATATCACACAAGAGGACACAGGAAGGAGCTTTATATTCAATGGGAAACATTTTAAGAGATACATTGAGGTACTTCCTACTAATGCAGTGGATTTTATCACACTGTATGCCCCCATCATCACTTGAGCACATCAGGTTGTTCCTAACCCTTTTACTTTTTTTATTCTTTGTCCTATTTAAAATTATACATTTCATGTGCATATATCATCTCATGGGTTAACATTGAGGAAAATTAAATATTTTAAGTGTGGGGGAGGGAACCTTTTAGTTTAGTAATTTCAATTGTTTTCTTGTTAAAAAAACAAAACAAAAAAATGTGTGTTTTTTAAAATTTGTGTGTTTATTTTTTCAATTTTCTGTGTGTTTTTAAAACTTTTGAGCTGAAATGATTCTCAAAAACCATTTTGAAATCCATATCAATAAGTGAAACAATTTATCCCTTGAAACTAAGCTTAAATGAATGCTGAAATGACTTTTTTCAAGTTCAAATATTTAGTAATTTCATGAAAAGTACACTGAATTTTGAATCCCATGCCACATATCACTATCTTTATATTTGGAATCACTTTCTTGTGAGGCATCTGAACCATTATTTTCATATTCTTTACATTCACCTCACTTCTTGAGAGAACCAGCCCATGATTTATTTAACCAAAATTTTATTTATTCCTGTCAAAACTTGAGGGTTTAAGGTACCTATGTTTAAATGATTGAGGCATTTGTTTGATATTAAAGCCCCTATTTCAAATAATCCTTTTTTATAATGGCATAACTTGAACATTTAATCTTTTTATCCCTTATAATATATGCACAGCCTATTAGGTTAGCCACATTACAAGCCAATTTTCCTTATCTAACCAACTCTTGAAGTGAAATTGCATAATCTAGTTGAGCTTAATTGTGGGGGAAGTTGTCTTGTGTTGTGATACCACATTTTGTGATACTTTGGATGAAAAATTAAATTCTAAAGTGATGTGTTTGCTTCTGAAGAAAAAAATTATATTGAAATTTGTTCCTTTCTGGATATTTCCTGATAAAAGAAGTTGTGCCTTTCCGGAGCTTCTAATAGAGGGGAAAAGTTGTGCCTATCTGAAGCTTTTAAGAAAATCATGTTTGAGAAGATTGACATTTTTACTGCTGAAATGTTGAATGGTGTGCACATTCCTTTATTTTTCATTATGATGAACATGAATTAATTCTATGTCAATTGAGGAGGAGACCATATTTAAGTGAAAATTAGATTAATACAATTTTGCTTCAAAAAGAGTCAAGCCCTCCTCATTCAGCCTCAGAATTTTTCATATCTAAATCCTACCAACTGAAAGCCACAGAACAACCCTGAAAAGTCCTCATGATAAAAATATATTCTTGACTCACATCGGGTAGCGATGTAGGAATTTATCAATCCTATGGTTACCCTTGTATGAGTTTGGATGAGAAAGACATTGCAAAAAAAATTGACATTTGTGTGATAAGAGAAAATTCAAGTGAGGTAAGTGTTTTGTGCATGGGAGGATAAATAAAGTGGAAATATATTGAATGATATAAATTAAGAACTTGAAATAATAGTTTTTTTATGAGGCATGATATCTTTTGTTTCTTGGTTTGTAATTGTTTGATCTCAAGGATATGTGTTTTAAAATTGGTTTTGATTTGATATTGATGTTTACTTGATATGAAGTTTTCCCATTAGTGAAAAAGGGTAATTGTGGTGGATTTGATAAAACACTATTTTGTTGAATATTTTATTGATAATAAATTACATAATTTCCTCACATTTTTCTAAATATGTTCATTTATGAAATATTTGGGATTAGATCATTCATTTGAAAATTTGATTAAAATTTCAGTTTTACCCTTTTAAGATGCACTGTAGTATTTCGCACTTTAATATTTTAATATGAATTATTTGAACTTAATATTTTTTAGAAGTGTTCAAAAATTAATTTTCTACAACTTTTATTCAGGACACTAGAGCTAAAGACTGCATTTGGATGGAGTAAATGGGACATTAAGTCAATGGTGGGCTCGACTCGGCAGAATGGACATGGGTTCTATATTTGGGCCATAACTTCTTAATCCGCGCTTGGATCAGGCCCAAATTTTGAGAGGATCTACATGAATCATATTCTCACGAATAATCCTTATAGAAGGACAGGTGATTCACATGTTTCATGTTCAAATGGGTGGCGTAATTGTTCATAAAATATTTGTCTGAGATTCCCCATTCACACTTGAAACCACTTTGATCCTAGCCTCCTCAACACTCTATAAATTGGTTTTTTTCTTATTTTTTGTGGTTGGTACGTGCATTATGAAGTTTAGGGAATATGATAATATGTTACAATTAAATTCTCTAAGAAATTCAATAAGGTTAGCTCTTGAATCAAGGATCCCTTCGTCGAAGCCCTATTCTTCTTCCTCGTGTTGTAATGTTTGTGTTTTCATAATAAACTTCTTTGTTCTTATTTTATTTCTTCTCTTTTCTTATGTTTTGTTTAAATTTATTCTTATCTTAATCTTCCTAATCATTCTGGAATCAAGAGTAGAAACATGATTTGGTTCTACCCTTTTTAAACTTTTGTACATGCAAAATGTTTTTATGATGACTACACCGCCCATGGAAGAGTAGTTCTTTTTAGTAATCGATCGACATCTATCCTTCTTAATTAATTTATTTTGAATAAATAAGCTAATTTAATTCACATATTATGATCTATTAATTGAGTTTTTAATTTTAATGAAACTAAGAAAGAAATTTAATAGTTAACACAAAACACGTGAGGTCGGGAATTGTGTGAACTATGAGAGCGCAACCTTAACCGGTAATTCAAAACCACATGGGATTAATTTTTAGAGTTAAAACATAATCCCTAAACTCAATTAGTCCTCATTTACAGAATTTATATGTGCCTTAATTTACCACTAACCATAATCTATCCTTAGAATATCAATAAAAGCAGGGTGCTGCGATTACATGTTCCGAAGATAACCTAGGGTTTAATTCACTTCATCTTTGTGGTAAGGTTAATTCTCATAGGGTTTGGGGGTTAACAAGTTAAAGGATAATAATTAAGTGGATGTTAATTTAAATGATAATGATAAATAATTGATTGAATAGGTAGAGTTAGATCGATTAAATCTTTTAAATATTGTCTAAAAAAACATTTTCTTGTTGTGTCGTTTTAATCGAAATTCATTTTAAAACTAAAAACAAAAAAAATACAATCTTCTTCCAGAAAACTTCTTCTAGATTTATAAACTATAACCAACCCCCATACTTTAAAGTAGTGTTTTTATTCTATTTTATTTTATTTTTAGAATACCTCTAAAAAAATTTTTAATTCACTTCCTCCTTTGAGAGACGACCTTGGTCAGCCACTCTGCTGCACCTAAGTACCCCAAAATCACACTAATAATTTGAGGGCGCCCACAACAATGCTCTTCTAGCCTATATCTGAGTCCTCTTACTCAACGCATCCACCAATGAATTACCCTTTCTATGCATGTAGTAAAGATCAAAATCAAGGTACTGAAGGTACTCAACCCACCTTCTCTATCTCAAATCTTGGTCATGATGAGTGAATATATACTTGATAATTTTTTGGTTGGTGAAAACCACAAAATACACTCCAAAAAGATAATGTCTTCAATAGCATAAAGCATGAAAAACTACAGCCAAATCAAGATCGAGGGTTGGGTAATTCCACTCATGTGGCCTCAACTGTCGAGACTCGTACAAAACAACTCCTTCCCCCTGCATAAGCACTGCTCCCAGACCAATACCTTATGCATCGTAGTAAACTATATAACTCTTTCCCAGGTTTGTAAAAACTAGTATCGATGCTAAATTCAACCTCCCTTTCAACTTCTGAAAGGATTAATCACAGGAATCTTTCCATAGGTACTTCACACCCTTCTTATTCAGGCCCATCAATGGTGCTGCTAAGCATGAAAAGTCTTGTATAAAACATATGTAGTAACCATCTATCCCTAAAAAACTCCATAACTCAAAGATGTTCTTAGGTTGGTCCCAGGAAACCACTGCCCTCACTTTCTCTGGTTCTACTGATACTCCTGTATCTAAGATAACATGACCCAATAAGTGAATAATGTCCTTCCAAAAGTGGAATTTTGAGAGCTTAGAATATAACCGATGCTCCTTCAATGTACTCAAAATGATATCAGTATTTGTAGCATGGTTGTGTCGGGTGTGAGAGTACACCAAGATATCATCCACAAAAACCACCATGAAGGAATAAAAGTATTGATGGAACACTTAGTTCATTAGTGCCATAAAAACTACAGGTGCATTTGTGAGACCGAACGGCATAACCACATACTCGTATAGACCATACCTACTCTGAAAGGTTTTAAGAGGTATATCTGATGGTCTAACATGAAACTAATGATAACCAGATCTCAAGTAAATATTCAAGAACACTGGGGTTCCTCAAAGATGATCAAAGAGATCATAAATCCATGGAAAGGTATATCGGTTCTTGACCATCAACTAGTTCAGCTTTTGATAATCCACACAAAGTCTGATGGTATCATCCACCTTCTTCGCAAACAAGATAGGCGAACCCCAAGGAGAAGTACTGGGTCAGATGAAACTCTTTTCATGTAACTCTTATAACTACTTCTTAAGCTCATGTAACTCTGTTTTATTCATCCTATAAGGAGTAATGGACACTGGTGATTCTCCTGGCACAAGTTCAATAGAAAATTCTACCTCTCACTCCGGAGGTGAACCTAAAAATTTCTCTGGAAAGACATCCCTGAAATGATCCACCCCTAGAGGAAAGTCCATCTATGAAGTTCCCTGGTCATCCAAATAAAAACTAGTAATCTGGGTTGTAACTCCTCTCAACCCATGATGCTCGGGTCCTACTCTGATCGCCTGGATATCCCATTCTCCCTTATGTAGAAACAAACCACCCTATGGTGATGTGAAACTCACCCTATGATGATAGCATTCGACAACAGCCTAGTAGTGAACCAACTAGTCCATTCCAAGAATGACATCATATCCTATGGTCTCTAAGACATAAAGGTCCCATAAGAAGTGACACCCACTAACCTCAAGAGAGCACTCCTTGTACTGACTTACACTAGTCATTCTAGTCCCCAATGGATTGTCTAATCTCAAGATATCAGTAGAAGAAATTATATAGAGACAAAGTCTCTTCACAACAGCCACAGATATGAAACTATGGGAAGCCCTATATGAAAAAGAGAAAAAGTTAAAATTGAGGCAACCAAAATCATACCTCTAACTGTAGAGGGTCCGAGATCCTGCTCCTTTTGGGTCTTCTCCACTGAAAAAGTATGACATGTACCACAACCTTGTGACCCTACCTGACTTCCCTGATCCAGTCCACCCTATTTTCACTACAATCCTAGCAACTGGATACCACGGACATGACCTACACCATTCCCTAAATGGCCGGAAAAAATACAGTTCCTAGACTTATGAGAAAATGGTGGTCCTGCTCCTAAATGATAAGTCATAGAAGAACCTCTGTCACCAGCTTCTGGTGAGAAAAACTGAAAGAAACGCTAAAGATGACTCATCTTGTAGAAATATTGGAACTCAACTGGGTCGGTCGGGTAAAGTGGACTCGTATGCTCTCCCTTCCCACACTAGTAGCATACCAACTAGCTACCTGAAGGTGTATCCCACCTACTCGGATCTCCATGTGTATACTCCATGTGGTGCTTCTTACTATTATCCAAAGAATCACCAACTATGGATGTTGAAACTCCCTAGACCACATCTCCATAATCCATCAGGTTGCATTCTGTAATCAGTGCCTAATTGACTATGGAAGATATGGTCATCAACCTGAAGTTGTTCACCTGAGATCAGATGTCATGCCTGAAACCATCCTCAAACTTCCTTGCTAGGAATAACTCATCACCACCTAGAATGGGTGTAAAGTGTTGTAGATTTGATTATACACTGAATTAGGATAATATTCATTGTTAATATATATAATATTCATATTATTTATTATTCATAAACACTATTTTAGTACATTTTACACTTTGAACATCATTTCTCATTATGATTGTAAGTCCTTCTTAAAATGCACTATTATATGGTATATTTTTTAACACCATATAAAATACTAAATGGTCTTTATTTTATTTTAATATTTAATTTTCAGTATTCTCATTACATTGGGAACAATTTGTACTTTTGGAGTACTTGAATATTCACATTGGAAGACCACCAAAATGGGCTTTCATGGAAACACATTCTAGGAAAAGTAAACTAGAAAATATCCCAATAAAGAGACTTTATCGACCAGGATCCAAGCCCAATGATTCTAAAAATTTTAATGAAGATAGAGGAAATAATTTTGAACATTTCATCCAATAGTTACAAGAGCTAATCAGGATTCTTTAAGAGAGTTCCAGGTAGCCCAAGTTGGAGATAAAATTATAGGATAGATTTTGCATCCTAGAAAAACATCCCACTATTTCGATAATATCTCGAAAAAAAATTACATTTGGTTTGAAATTTTATAGGAGTTTAGAAGAAATCTGGGGATCCATTTTCTTCTTCTATGGACCACTATAATCCCGCCATCTATAAGGTCATTTGGATGCCTCTGTTCAGTGGATGCAAGCTAGAATCCACTTCAGGCAAGAGTGGAAAAGTATAAGTTCCACAATCTTTCCACCACCCTAAGCCTACCATACTCAAGTGAGATGACTTTCACTATTGTAGGCTCTACCCAAGACTCCAAAAATTCTTATTTAAGTCAGT
This sequence comes from Viscum album, assembly GCA_963277665.1. NCBI lineage: Eukaryota > Viridiplantae > Streptophyta > Magnoliopsida > Santalales > Viscaceae > Viscum > Viscum album. The sequence goes on along the minus strand of OY728159.1, from coordinate 890,932,397 downwards.
TTTGTTGGATTATTTATTCATATTTGAGCTTTTTTTCATTGTAATGTTATTATGCCGATTTGTCTTTGTAATGTTCTTCTTCCTCATCTAAGTTGTTCAAATCACCTTAGTTTTTAATAAAATTTATTCTTATTATATTATTATTTTCTTATTCATATCATGTTGTTACCTTTTTGTCACGGTGTTAACTTATTCACCCCAAACCTTGTGATATTATTCGCACAACGGTGGAGTGATCGTTATTTTGTTGTTTTTATTTCTTCAATTCCACTCGTATGAGTCTACTTCCCGCTTCGGTTGAGAACATGTCATCGATGGAGGGATAAATCTTTTATGGTTTGATCCAAGGGATTAGAAAGGGTATATATTTGAATTTATTTCTCACTCTATAAATGTTTATTAATTTCTTTTATTTGAGTTTCTTTTATTAAATTATTTTCTCTCTTCCTATTCCTTATTGAATTTATTCGTCCCACTTTTATGTGAAAATAAGATCCTTTACCTTGGAGTGCTCATGAAAATTATCCTACAAGTTTATAGGTGATTGGTATTTGTTTTTGAAGGTGTTTAACCAGTAATTGATTAGGTTAGTTTGAATTCATTGAATGAATACTTCTCGAGTTAATGAAATTGAAATCCTTAAAAAAGGAATTCATTCAATCCACCCCAAGCAATAACCTAGGATCAACTCATTATTTAAAATTGAATTCACATATATATCTTAGTTATATTTTAAAACCATCTAAAATCAACCAAAGTTGGAAACTTCATAGAAAAAAATAATCCATAGAATGTACGTGTCTGTAGGTCACTTCTTAGGCCTCTGAGGATTCGAAAACTCAAGATAAACTACAAGTGGCCACTTAACCCTAAAATCTGGGGTAAATTTGGGTGAGAAAAAATTTTGGTGCCATTTCTGGGTACCCAAGTAAGTAATCTCAACACCCATTCTATTCTCCCCTATCTCTTCTATTCTTATTCAAATTCTCTTATCTATTACCCTTCTCATTTTTTTTGGCGCATGTCCGCCTACACCCGTGACCAATAAAACCATCTAGTTAGGGTGGATAGTCTGGGGGTTAGTGAGTCAGGTACACCAAGGGAACACTTTTCATTAGATACTAATATTTCTAATTCTCTAGAGTGAAAAATTTATCCCATTTCAATGGAAGTTCTTCAAAGAAACCAACTCATTAACCTAGGTGGGAACCAAAATAGAAATCCAAATAAGGCAACCCCAAACTTGGGGAATGCAGTCGATCAAACCATGAATGACTACCTCACACCTTCCTGGACCAATTCACCCTCTTTCATTAAACATTATTCCCTAGTATATTCCAACTACATCTTTAAAACCCATATCCTAAACCACCTTCCCACATTCCATGGAATGGATTCTGAGATGTCATACCTTCACATTATGGAGTTCAATGACATTGTAGAAACCATGTGTCCCTCACATCAACTAGAATCAGATAAGATTAGGCTCTTTCCTTTTTCTTTAAAGGATTGAGCTAAAAATTGGATAAAAAATTTGATACCATCATCCATCAACTCTTGGGACCAAGTACAAAGATAATTCTACAAAAAATACTTTCCCCACCACAAAACAATTGCACTTAAAAATAGTATCCAAAACTTTTTTGAAAAAGAGGGAGAGTCATTCTATGAAACATTGTAGAGGTTAAAAGAAACCCTAAACATGGTTCCACACCATGGTTTTTCTATCCATGAAAAAGTGAAAATTTTCTATGAAGGGTTTGGCCCAGGGAACAAACAATTCATTAACATGATGTGTAATGGGACCTTTAAAAACAAAGCCCCAAATGATGCTTACGAGTATCTAGAAAGCCTTGTTGAACAAAACCAAACATGGGAAACATCACCTTATTCTAAAAATACACAAATAACTACTAGAATTCATACACTTATAGAAGAGGAAAGCCTTAGGGATAAACTTTTAGCACTCACTAGGAAGGTTTAAAAGATAGACCTTAGAAAAATCCATGAAATTCAAACTGTAGATCCTATTTGCACAATATTTGAAAAACATGACCAAAAAATAGACAACTACCCAACAATTTAGTCCATCAGGGATGTGCTTCTAGGAGGACCACCTACTGAAGTCAATTCTCTAAACTTTCAAAATCCCCAATACCAAAACGCATTCAACCCAAGGTATAATGACCACCCAAGCTTCTGCTGGAAAGATAACCAACAACCTAGACAACCTCAAGGACCAAACCCCTACCCTACACACAATTTTCAAAACCATAAACAATTAAAACCACAACCAGTCTAATACCAGCATCATCTTATCCAATACCAACAACCCATCCAACAACCAAAGTATCCTCCTAGGATAAACCAACCAACACAATCCCTCACCCAATCTATCCCTCTTCCAATCCTTGAACAGTTGTGTAAAAAAATGGAAAAAATGAACTAATAATTCAATTCCCTTAAAAAATAACTCCAAACCATCAAAATTGGAAAGGTACCCATGCCCACACAAGACATTCCACAACAAAAATCAAGGGGAGAGTCAAGTTTCACTCAAACAACTCATGAACAAAAAAAAATTGACAGTTTTAAGAAGTGTAAAATCAATTGAGAAACCTGAAAAAAATAATTCAAAAACCATCTGAATATTAAAACTCTAATGAAAATTCAAATGAACCATGATCATACTGAAAAAACTGATAAAAATGTGAAAGAAACAACTCTTCAACAAACAATCACACAACCTTTACCATTTCCTCAAAGCATGAGGGAAAAAACTAATCTTGAATTGAGTGAAACATTGAGGGAAATATTCTCACAAGTCAAGTAGAACATTCCACTCCTCGATGCTATTAAAACCATTCCTGCATACTCAAAATACCTAAAGGACCTCTATGAATTTAAAAGGAAATTCTCACATAAGAACCAAGTCCTTCTGGAAAAAAAATGTTACCAAAACAATCCAAGGAACCCTTCCACCAAATATGAAAGACCCAGGATGTCCTTACATCAATGTTGAACAAGGAGAGAACAAAGTTGTAAAAGCCTTGTGTGACCTAGGTGCCAGTGTCAATCGCATTCCCTATGTTGTGTACTTCCAGTTAGGCCTGGAAGAGCTCCAACCCACATCTGTCACACTTCAACTTGTTTATCATAGCATTAGGGTTCCAAAGGGGATTTTAAAGGATGTTCGGGTAAAAGTAGAAAACTTCATCTACCCTGCTGACTTCATTGTCCTTGAAAACAATCCAAACTTAGCTAAAAAGGAACAAACCCCAATCATCATTGGTCATCCCTTCCTTGCAACAATCAACTCTATTATTCGATTCTGAAATGGGAACATGACCATCACCTTTGTAAACATGAGTCTAGACTTGAACATCTATAATACAAGCTCAAAAGTAGGGGATGATGAGGATGTTCATGAATTAAACATGATAGGAAGAATTTATAATGAAGTCGTAGAACATCAAGGAATATTTGAGGAATGTTTAAGTCAGGATGAGATTAATTCCCTTTTTTCACATGAAGGATGTTTATCTCCTTGGAAAAAATCACTTTCAGATAGCTCCTATGATGAAATCTTAAGACCAAAAATCAGTGAAATCTTTCAAGAAACCACATTTATGGAGACCACTCCAACTCCCTTCCCTAACACTGATCAAACCAATCTTGTAGCTGAAACTTCTACATGTGGGGAATCAATCCTATCATAAAATCAAAAAAATAACTTAAGCCAATGTCCCAATATTCTTATGAAATTTTGAACCAACATGATCTTGAATTTAAAGAACTTCCTATTGCACTTAAGTATGCCTTCCAAGGAGAAAATGGAACACATCCTATTTTCATTTATTTATCTCTTCAAGATGATCAATAGAGGATGCTTCTAGATGTCCTTATAAGACACCAGAAAGACATTGGATGGACCCTATCTAATATTACTATGATTATCCCACTTATCAGGACTCACATGATTGTTCTAAAATCTGATTCAAATCCATGTCATCAACCTCAGTGGTGACTTAATCCAAATCTCATAGAAGTAGTGAGAAAATAACTTCTAAAACTATTAAAAGTAGGTATCATCTATCCCATAGCTGAGATTGAGTGGGTCATCCCAATCCAAGTGGTTTCAAAAAAAGATAGAATCACAGTGATAACCAATAAAGATGGATATATTCTTACAACTAGGTTGAGTAGTGGATGGAGAGTTTGCATCGACTATAGGAATCTAAAATCATTTACCAATAAGAACCATTTTCCCTTACCATTCATTTACCAATTTCTTGATAGATTCATAGTTCATGCTTTCTACTGTTTCTTATATGGGTACTCGGGATAAAATCAAATTGAGGTCTCCCTAGAGGATCAAGGAAAGACTAAATTCACCTATCCATTTGGCACCTTTGCTTTTAAATGCATGCACTACGGGTTATGAAATGCCCCTGGAACCTTCCAGCGGTGCATGATGGGAATCTTCTCAGACATGGTAGGGGATTTTCTAGAGGTCTTCATGGATGACTTATCTATGTTTGGGGATACATTTGAAGGATGTATGAGGAATGTGGAGAAATCCTTTTTGAGATGTGTAGAAAGGAATCTAGTCCTAAACTGGGAAAAATTTCATTTCATGGTTAAAGAGGGACTATTCCTTGTCCATATAGTCTCAGTTAGGGGGATTGAAGTTGATAAATCCAAGGTTGACATCATTCATCACCTTCCATCACCAAAAACTATCAAGGAAGTAAGGTATTTCTTATGACATGATGGTTTCTATAGAAGTTTCATTAGGAATTTCAACTCTATTTCTTGACCACTTTGTACTCTATTGGTGAAATATTATCCATTTTTATGGACAGAAAGCTGTGAGGAATCATTATTTACACTCAAGTCAGCTCTTATCTCTCTACCTATCATGAAATATCCAAATTGGAAACTTCCTTTTGAACTCATGTGCGATGCTAGTGACTTCTCTGTAGGAGAAGTCTTAGGAAAACTGTGTGAGAAAACTCCATGTGTCATTTCTTATGCAAGAAAATCATTAATTGATGTACAAATCAACTACACCACTACTGAGAAAGAGTTTATTTCTATTGTGTTTGAATTAGAAAAGTTTAGGTCCTACCTCTTAGGATCCCCCATCACTGTGTTCACTGACCATTCTGCACTAAAATACCTCTTCTAGAAACAAGATTCTAAGGATGGACTAATTAGGTGGGTCCTTATCCTACAAGAATTTTAACTCACAATAAAGGACAAAAAGGGTGTTGAAAATGTTTTCGCTGTTCATCTCTCTAGGATATAATTTAATGAAAAATTATCTCACCGTTATGTATCTGATTCATTCCCTGATAAACACATATACTCTGTGAGTGACTACCCTTGGTATGTCGACATAGCCAACTTATTAATTAAAAGAGTAATTCCAAAATTCTTAGGGACTCAAGCTATAAGGAAATTCTTTTCCGATGTTAGGAACTATGTGTTTGATGATCCATACCTCTATAATTTTTTTCCCTAACCAAGTAATTAGGAGGTGTGTCTCAGAATTTGAACAAGATTCCATCCTTAAATTTTGTCATAGTGAGGCATGTGGAGGTCACTTTTCCTCGAAGAAAACTTCTTGTGAGGTTCTTAAGTGTGGTCCCTTTTAGACCACCCTCTCAAGGGACTCCTACACATTTTTTCAAAGCTATCCTAGGTGTCAAAAAGTAAGGTCTATCACCAAAAGGAATCAACTTCCACTCACTCTCATATTAGTGATTGAAATCTTTGACTGTTGGGGAATTGATTTCATGGGTCCCTTCCCAAACTCTAGGGGACATCTGTACATTCTTTTAACTATTGATTATGTCTCCAAATGGGTTGAGGCCATTTCTAAAAAATCCAATGATCATAAAACTATGATTAGATTTCTCAAGGAAAACACTCTCTCTATATTTGGAATACCTAGGGCTATCATTAGTGATTGTGGAACTCATTTTTGCAATCATCCATTCTCAGCACTCATGGAAAAGTATGGAATTTCTCACAATGTGTCCAATACTTACCACCTACAGACCAATGGTTAAGCTGAGTTAGCAAATCGATAAATCAAAATTTTTTTTAGAAAACTATTAATCCATCTATGAAAGATTGGTCGAGAAAACTCTTAAATGCTCTTTGGGTCTATCAAACTGCATTTAAAACCATTTTTAGGAATGTCCCTATATAGGTTGGTTTATGGTAAAGCATGCCATTTTCCAGTGGATATCAAACATAAGGATTTTTTGGAAATTAATAAAATGAATTATAACCTATCATTGTTCAGAACAAAAATAAAATTAGATCTCAATGAACTTGAGGAACTTAGGATGGGGTTTTATGAAAATTCAAGGATCAATAAAGCTAAAGAACAAGCCTAAAAATCTCAAAATATTAAAACCAAACACATTATACCAAGTAAAACAATTCTCTTGTATAGTTCAAAACTTAATTTACACCCAGGAAATGTGAGTTCCAAATGGTCATGTCTATATATAGTGAATAAGGTGTATCCCCATGGGGCTGTAGAAATCCAAGATCCCACCAATGGTGAAACCTTTAAAGTTAATCATTATAGAGTCAAACCATTCATTGAAACATTCCAAAATCATGAATTTGATGAAGTCCTGTGTGAACCAACCTAATATTAGGAAAATAATTAAGCAATTAGGGGTATAAGTCGAGCTAGCGACGTTAAACAAAAGCGTTGCACGGGAGTCAACCTATTGTTTTCATGTTTCCAATCTTTGTGAATCATCTTTATTTTAAAATAGGATTAATGAATCATTTTGATATTTAAAAAAATTACTTAATAAATCAACTCTAAATATGATAGTACCTTATATTGTTGACATGTTCTTCTATTATGAGTATGGATGGGTGTGAAAGGTGAGCATCGTATTCATCCATGTCATATGGTGTGATCTCGAAGCAATACCTTACCCAGAAATTTAAAAAGAATACAATGTATCATAAATTTATTTTATGTTATTTTTATGGGTTTTTAGGTTAAAAATACAAAAAAATATAATAATAATTGAAAAATATAAAATGAAACCTCGTAGGTCATGGGGAAATCCCCGTCACAACTGTCGAAGCCACGGGGACTCGAACTCTGGACCTAAGGGAGACAAAGGCATGCGCTTACCACTGACCTGCAGCTTATAGTGCTTCCTTATTCTATAATTTCTATATATATACTTATATTTTACCTTTTTTATTGTATTAATATATATATATATATATATATATTTGTTTTTTTTTTCAATTTTCACTAGGTAACTCTACAAGTGACATGGATATCAAAGGAATAAATTGGAGCAGCAAGAACTTCAACTTTAACCACCAGGTGACTTCATTACATGATCCTCATATTTCAAATTTCTTTTAGAACTACTCCCATCTACCTATACCCCTTATAAATTTTATTTTCTTTAAACATTGGGGATCGTGTTATTCTAAGCTGGGGGTGAAAAGACTGAAAAAAATAATAATTAATTTTGTGTGCATAAAAAATTGTGAAAGGAAAAATTTATTTAACCTTGAACATGATAATACACATTTCACACTTTGAAATTGAATATAAAATAATTTAGAATGACCTTATTCTGATTTTAATTCATGTATAATTTCATGAGCACAGATTTTGGAAAGTGTGGTTGTCTAATGTGATATTACATTGTTTATATTTTCATCCAAATAAAAAAAATCAAAATGCACATCCTTTAGATAGTGGAGTATTAGTTTGAGTTCATTGGGTCCCCCAAATAAATATCATAGGTTTGTTGATAATTCTAGTTTTAATATGAGTATTCAAAAAAATCACAAAAAAATAAATAAATAAAACAATAAATTTGCACGTAGAGCAATGAAATGACCTAATGTGTGGCTTTCGGCACTTGGGGATCGTGACTCCATAGTTTCCTGGCTCAGAGTTAGTAATTTTATCTCTATTTGTGGTAATTTGACTTTTTTTTATAGATTTAACTCAAGATGATGCCCGAGTATGTGGGCTTCACTTGGTTCCCTAAGGTCTTTGAGTCTGGGAGTCATCAGAAAAGTCGCACTACATGGGTTGACTCTATTGAGTAAAATTTCAATTTCCATGGAAAAATTACAAAAAAAACAAATAAATATAAATAAATATATATATATATATATATATAATTTAAATACTCATATTAATATTGAAATTTTATTCCACCTAGCTCTTTCATCATTTCCCCCTTGAATAAAGATGAATCCCCTTGTCTATTGTGATACACAACACAACATTATGGTTAATTGATATTGGATGAAATGTGACGATAAATTTGAACAAATTAATGGAATTGGTATTTGGATATTCTTATTAAACTATCTTTTATTAAAATATTTTGATGGGTTTCAGGATTTTTTGGTATAAGGGTTCTTGGTTATCAATGTGTATTAAAAAGTTTTTGGAAAAGGGAATTCGAATTTCATATGTTTCAGATTTATTTTGCTCAGGACGAACAAAACTCAAGTTGGGGGTTTGATTATCCACTAAATGAGGCTAATATTAATTGTCAATATATATAATATTCATGTGATTTATTATTCATAAACACCATTTTAGTGCATTTTACACTTTGAACATCATTTCACATTATGATTGTAAGTCCTTCTTAAAATGCACTATTATATGGTACATTTTTTAACACTGTATAAAATACCAAATGGTATTGATTTTATTTTAATATTTAATTTTAATTTTTCTCATTGCATTGGGAATAATTTTTACTTCTATATTACTTGAATATTAACATTGGAAGACCACCAAAATGGGCTTTCATGGCAACACATTCTGGGAAAAGTAAACTGGACAATAGCCTAATAAAGAGACTGTAGAGGCCAGGATCCAAGCCCAATGATTATCAAAATTTAACTAAAGATATATGAAATCATTTTTAAAATTTCATCCAACATTGAAAAAAGATAATTCAGATTTTCTAAGAGAGTTCCAGGTGGCTTGAGTTGGAGATAAAATTCTAAACCAAATTCTGTGACCCAAAAAAATAGGCCACCATTTCGATAATATCTCGCAAAACAATATTCCATTTGGGATAAAATTTTACAATAGATTAGTATACATCATAAAATCCATTTTCTTCTTCTATGTCCTACTCTAATTCGGCCATATAGAAGTTAACTTTGACGCCTATATTCCGTGGATGTAAGCTAGCTTCCACTTCGGTTCAGGAGTGGAAAAGTCTAAGTTACACAAGCTTTCCACCACCCTAATCCTACCATACTCGAGTGCTATGACTTTAACAATTTTATTATCTACCAAAGGCTTCCAAAATGTCTATTTAAGACATTTTTTTGAGTATTTAGGCATCTTTGATCTTTTTTTCTTTATAATGTTATTATGTTGACTTGTCTTTGTAACGTTCTTATTCCTCAAGTAAGTTATTCGAATAAACTTATTTTTTAATAAAAGTTCTTCTTATTCTCTTATTCTTTCCTTATTCATATCACTTTGATATCGTTTCCTCAATTTTTGAACTTATTCACACCAAACCTTGTGATATTATACACACAATGGTGGAGTGATCGTTATTTTGTTGTTTTTATTTCTTCAATTCTACCCTTATGAGTCTACTTCCTGCTTCCGTTGAGAATATGTAATCAATGGAGGTATAATTATTTTATGTGTTGATACAAGGGAGTATAATGGGGCTGGATTTATGTTATTTCTTACTCTCTAAATGTTTATTAATTTTTTTATTTGAGTTCCTTTTATTCAATGATTTTCTCTCTTCATCTACCTTATTAAATTTATTCGCCCCACTTTTATGTGCTAATAAGATACTTTAACTTTTAGTTCTCATGAAAATTATCCTAAATGTGTATAGGTTATTAAAATGTGTTTGTAAAGGTGTTTAAGTAGTAATTGAATAGGTTAGTTTGAATTCATTGAATGAATCCTTCTCGAGTTAATGAAATTGAAATCGTTAAAAAATGAATTCATTCAATCCACCTTGAGAAATAACCTAGGATCAACTCATTATTTTAAATTTAATTCACATAGATCTCTTAGTTATATTTTAAAACCATCTAAAAGCAACCAATTTTTTCCACTTCATATCCAAAAACAATCCATATAATGCACGTTTTTTAGGTTACTTCTTAGGTCTCTGAGGATTCAACAACCTAAGCTAAACTACAAGCAACTGCTTAACCCTAAAATCTTGGGTAAATTTGGGTGAGACCAAATTTTGGCACCATTTATGAGGACCCAGTTATGTCATATCAACAACCATTCTATTCTCCCCCATTTATTTTATTCTCATCCAAATTCTCTTATCTTTTCCCTTTCTATTTTTTCTTTTGGCGCATGTCTACCTACACCTGTGTCCAATCAAACCATCTAGTTAGGGTGGACAGACCTGGGGTTGGGGAGTCAAATACACCAAGGGAACTCTTTTAATTAGATCTTAATCTTCCTAATACTCTAGAGTCAAAAATTGATCCCATTTCAATGGATTTTCTTCAAAGAAACCAACTCATAAACCCGAGTGGTAACCAAAATGGAAATCCAAATAAGGCAGCCCCAAACTTGGGGAATGCAGTCGATCAAACCATGAATGACTACCTCACACCTACCTAGACCAATAAACCCTCTTGAATTAGGCATTTTTTCTTAGGAGATACCAACTATAACTTTAAACCCCATGTCCTAAACCACCTTCCCACATTCCATGGAATGGAGTTTGAGATGACCTACCTTCACGTTAATAAGTTCAATGACATTGTAGAAGCCATGTGTCCCACACATCAACTAGAATCATCTAAGATGTGTCTATTTTCTTTTTCTTTAAAGGATCAGTCTAAAAATTGGATAAAAAATTTTAGACCATCATCTATCAACTCTTGGGACCAATTACAAAGATAATTCTACAAAAAATACTTTCCTCATCACAAAACAATTTCACTTAAAAAGATCATCCAATTTTTTTTTGAAAAAGAGAGAGAGTCATTTTATAAAACATGGGAGAGGTTCAAAGACACCCTAAACATGGTTCCACACCATGGTTTTTATATCCCTAGACAGTTGAGAATTTTCTATGAAGGGTTGGGACTAGGGAACAAACAATTCATTAACATGATTTGTAATGGGAACTTTAAAAACAAATCCCCAAATGATGCTTACGAGTATCTAGAAATCCTTTCTGAACAAAAACAAACATGGACAATATCACATTATTCTGAAAATCCACAAAGAACTACTAGAATTCATACACTTAGAGAAGAGGAAAACATTAGGGCTAAACTTGCAACACTCTCTAGGAAGGTTGAAGAGGTAGACCTTAGAAAAATCCATGAAATCCAAAATTTAGACCCTGTTTGCACAATTTGTGACAAACATGACCAAAAAACAGACAATTGCCTAAAAATTCTGTCCATCAAGGATGTTCTTCTAGGAGGACCACCTGCTGAAGTCAATGCCCTAAAATTTCAAAATCCCTAATACCAAAACACATTCAAACCAAGGTATAATTACTATCCCATCTTTCGCTGGAATGAAAACCAACAACCTAGCCAACCTCAAGGACCAAACCACTACCCTACACAAAATTTTCAAAACCATAACCAATTCCAACCACAACCAGTCCAATACCAGCATCCTCCTATCTAATACCAACAACCCATCCAACAACCAAAGTATATTTATGGGATAAACCAACCAACACAATCCCTCACCCAATCTATCCTTCTTCTAATCCTTGAACAGTTGTGTAAACAAATGGACAAACATCAAGGGGAGAGTCAAGTTTCAATCAAATAAATCATGAACAACTAAAGGATGTGGAAGTTTTAAGAAGTGGGAAATCAATTGATAGACCTAAAAAAATAATTAAAAAACCATATAAATCTTCAAAATCTAATGAAAATTCAAATGAACAACATGATCAAAGTGAAAGAACTGATAATAATGTGAAAGAAACAACTTTTCAACAAACAATCCCACAACTTGTACCATTTCCTCAATGAATGAGGGGGAAAACCAAGCCTGAATTGAGTGAAACATTGAGGGAAATATTATCACAAGTCAAGTTTAACATTCCACTCCTTGATGTTATTCAAACCATTTCTGTATACTTAAAATACCTAAAAGACCTTTGCACATTTAAGAGGAAATTATCACATAAGAACCAAGTCCTTTTGGCAGAAAATGTTAACACAACAATACAAGTAACCCTTCCAAAAAATATGAAAGACCTAGGATTTCCTTACATCAATGTTGAACTAGGAGAGAACAATGTTTTCAAATCCTTGTGTGACCTAGGTTCCAGTTTCAATCTCATTCTCTATGTTGTGTACTACCAGTTAGGAATGGAAGAGCTCCAACCCACATCTTTCACACTTCAACTTGTTGATCATAGCATTAGGGTTCGAAAAGGGATTTTAAATGATGTTCTGGTAAAAGTAGAAAACTCCATCTACCCTAGCTAACTTCATTGTCCTTGACAACAATCCAAACTTAGGAAACAAGGAATAAACCTCAATCATCCTTGGTCGTCCCTTCCTTGCAACAATCAACTCTGTTATTCAAGTCCAAAATGGGAACATGACCATCACCTTTGGAAACATGAGTCTAGACTGAAAAATCTATAATAAAAGCTCACAAATAGGGTATGAGGATTATATTCACGAAGTAAACATGATAGAAAGCGTTGATAATGAATCCATAGAACACCAAGGAATATTTGAGGAATGTTTAAGTCAGGATGAGATTAATTTCCTATGTTCACATGAAGGAAGTTTATCTCCATGGCTAGATTCACTTTTAGATTGATCCTATGATGAAATATTAAGACCAAAAATCAGTATAATCTTTCAGAAAACCACATTTAGGAGACCAATCCAACTCCCTTCCCTAACACTGATCAAACCAATCTAGTAGCTGAAACTTATACACGTGGGGAATCAATCATATCTAAAACTAAAAAAATTGATCTTAGGACAATGTCCCAATATTCTTCTAAAATTTTGAACCAACCTGATCTTGAATTGAAATAACTTCCTATTTCACTTAATTATTCCTTTATAGGAGAAAATGGAACACATCATATTGTCATTTCTTCTTCTCTTCAAGACGATCATGAGAGGATGCTTCTAGATGTCCTTAGGAGACACAAGAAAGCCATTGGATGGACCCTTTCTGATATTCCTGGGATTATCCCACTTATAGGGACTCATACAATTGTTCTAGAATCTGATTCAAATCCATGTCATCAACCTCAGCGGCGACTCAATCCAAATCTCATGGAAGTAGTGAGAAAAGAACTTATAAAATTATTAAAATTTGGTATCATCTATCCCATAGCTGAGAGTGAGTGGGTCATCCGAATCCAATTGATTAAAAAGAAGGCTAGAATCATAGTGATAACCAATAAGGATAGAGATATTCTTCCAACTAGGGTGAGTAGTGTCTAGAGAGTCTGCATCGACTATAGGAAGCTAAACTCATTTACCAATAAGGACCATTTTACCTTACCATTCATCAACCAAGTTCTTGAGAGATTTGCAGGTCATGCCTTCTATTGTTTCTTAGATGGGTACTTGGGATAAAATCAAATTGTTTTCACCCTATAGGATCAAGGTAAGGCTACATTCAACTATCCATTCGGCACCTTTGATTTCAAATGCATTCCCTTTGTGTTATGAAATGCCCCTAGAACCTTCTAGTGGTGCATGATGGGATTCTTCTCAGACATGGTAGGGGATTTTCTAGAGGTCTTCATGGATGACTTCTCTATGTTTGGGAATACATTTTAGGGATATATGAGGAATGTGGAGAGAGTCTTGTCAAGATGTGAAAAAAAATAATCTGGTCCTAAACTGGGTAAAATTCCATTTCATGGTTAAAGATAGAAAAGTCCTTAGCCATATGGTCTTACGTAGGGGGATTGAAGTTGATAAAGAAAAGTTTTACATAATTGTTTACCTTCCATCACCAAAAACTATCAAGGAAGTAAGGTCTTTCTTATGAAATTATGGTTTCTATAGAATGTTCATTAGGAATTTCAGCTCTATTTCTCAACCAGTTTGTGCAATATTGGTGAAAGATGCTCCATTTTTATGGACATAAATCTATGATGAATCATTCTCTACACTCAATTAATCTCTTATATATCCACCTATCATGAAATATCCAAATTTGAAACTTCCTTTTGAGATCATGTGTGATGCTAGTGACTTCACTGTAGGAGTAGTCTTAGGACAATAGTGTGAGAAAACTCCATGCCTCATTGCTTATGCAAGAAAATATTTAAATTATGCACAAATAAACTAAACCACCAATGAGAAAGAGTTGCTTGTTTTTTTGTTTGGCTTAGAAAATTTTAGGTCCTACCTCTTAGGATCCCCCATCACTGTGTTCACTAACCATTCTGTACTAAAATACCTCTCCCAGAAACAAGGTGTTAAGGCTAGACTGATTAGGTGGGTCCTTCTCCAACAAGAATTTGACCTCAAAATCAAGGGAAAAGGGTGTTGAAAATGTTATAGTTGATCATCTATCTAGGATACAATTTAATGAAAAATTATCTCACCTTTATGTGTCTGATTCATTCCCTCATGAACACATATACTCTATGAGTGACTGCCCATGGTATGCCGACATAGCCAACTTATTAGTTACATGAGTCATTAAAAAATTATTAGGGACTAAATATAGAATAAAATTAGTTTATGATGTTAGGAATTATGTGTTTGATGATCCATACCTCTATAAGTTCTACCCTGACCAAGTCATTAGTAGGTGTGTCCTAGAATCTGAACAAGAGTCCATCCTTAAATTCGGTCATAGTGAGGCATGTGGAGGTCACATTTACTCTAAGAAAACTTATACTAAGGTTCTTCAGTGTGGTATCTTCTATCCCATTCTCTCAAGGTGATCCTACACATTTTTTCAAAGATGTCCTAGGTGTCAACAAGTAGGGTCCATCACCAAAAGGAATGAAATTCCACTCACTCCCATCTTAGTGATTGAAATCTTTCACTATTGGGGAATCAATTTCATGGGTCCCTTCCCAAACTCTAGGGGATATATGTACATTATCTTAGTTGTTGATTATGTCTGCAAATGGGTTTAGGTCATTCCTAAAAAATCCAACGATCATAAAACTGTGATTATATTTCTCAAGGAAAACATCCTCTCTAGATTTAGAATACCTAGGGATATCATTTGTGATCATGGAACTCATTTTTGCAATCATCCATTCTCAGCACTCATGGACAGTATGGAATTTCTCACAGAGTGTACAATAATTACCACCTATAGACCAATGGTCAAGCTGAGTTATCCGGTCGATAAATCAAACAAATTCTTGAGAGAACTATTCATCCATCTAGGAAATATTGGTCGAGCAAACTTTTAGATGCTCTTTGGGCCTATCGCACCACATTTAAAACCATTTTATAAATGTCCCCATATAGGTTGGTTTTGGTAAATCATTCCATTTTCTAGTGGAGATCGAACATAAGGATTTTTTGGAAATTAAGAAAATGAATTATAACCTCTCATTGGCCGGAACAAAAAATAAATTAGATCTCAATGAACTTGAGGAACTTAGTATGGAGGCTTATGAAAATTCAAGGATTAATAAAGCTAAAGTATAAGCCTACCAATATCGAAATATTAAAACCAAACACATTATACCGGGTAAACCTATTCTCTTTTATAGTTTAAAACATCATTTACACTCGGGAAATTTGAGGTCTAGATGGTCAGGTCCATACATAGTGCATAAGGTGTACCCCTATGGGGCTGTAGAAATTCAAGATCCCACCAATAGTCAAACCTTTAAATTTAATGGTCATAAAGTCAAACCATTCATTAAACCATTATAAAAACATAAACTTGATGAATAATTGTGTGAACCAAACTTATATGAAGAAAATACTTAAGAAATTATGGGTATAAGTCGAGCTAGAGACGTTAAAAAAAAGCGTTGCACAGGAGGCAACCCGTTGTTTTCAAGTTTCTAATCTTTGTGAATCATCTTTATTTTAAAATAGGATTAATGAATCATTTTGATATTTAAAAAAAAATACTTAATCAATCAACTCTAAATATGATATTACCTTATACTATTGACATGTTCTTCTATTATGAGTATGGGTGGGTATGAAAGGGGAGCTTCATATTCATCTATGTCACGAGGTGTGATCCCTGAGTAATACCTTACCCAAAAATTTATAAAAAGACAATGTATCATCAGTTTATTTTATGTTATTTTTATGGGTTTTTAGGTTAAAATAAAAATATAATAATATAATAATATTTAAAAAAAATATAAAAGGACACGTCGTAGGTCGTGGGTCAAACCCTGTCACAACAGAAGAATCCACAGGGAATCGAACTTGGGACCGAAGGGAGATAGGGGCACATGCTTACCACTAACCTATATCTTATAGTACTTACTTATTCTATAATTTTTGTATATATACTTATATTTTACCTTTTTTATTATATGAATATATATATATATATTTGTTTTGTTTGTTTGTTTCTTTTTCCTATTTCCACTAGGGAACTCTGCAAGTGACATGGATATCAAAGGACTAAATTGGAGCAGCAAGAACTTCAACTTCAACCACCAGGTGACTTCATTCCATGATCCTCATATTTTAAATTCCTTTTAGAACTCCTCTAATCTACCTCTAACCCTTATAAAATTTATTTTCTTTAAACACTGGGGACAGTGTTATTCTAAGTTGGGGGGTGAAAAGAAAGAAAAAAATAATAATTAATTTTGTGTGTATAAAAAAATGTGTGGAAGGAAAAACTTCTTTAACCATGAACATTATAATATGAATTTCACACTTTGAAATTGAATATCAAATAATTTTTCATGAATTGATTCTGATAATCCATGTATAATTTCATGATCATAGATTTTGGAAAGTGTGGCTGTCTAATTCGATATTACATCGTTTATATTTTCATCAAAATAAAAAATCACAACGCACGTCCTTTAGATAGTGGGGTGTTAGTTTTAGTTCATGGAGTTCCCCAAATAAATAGCATAGTTTTTGGTTATCATTCTAGTTTTAATATGAGTATTCAAAAAAATCAAAAAATAATTAAAATAATTAAAATAATAAAATAATAAATTTGTGTGTGGATCAATGAAATGACCTAATGTGTAGCTTTCGGCACTTAGGGATCTTGACTCCAAATTTGTATGGACCAGAGTTAGTAATTTTATCTCTATTTGTCATAATATTACTTTGTTTTTGACTGAGTTAACTCGATATGATTCCCAAGTATGTGGGCTTCACTTGGTGCCCTAAGGTCTTTGAGCTTGGGAGTCATCAGCAAAGTCTCACTACATGGGTTGACTCTATTGAGTGCAATTTCAATTACCATAGAAAATTTGCAAAAAAAAACAAAAAAAAATACATATGTATATATATATTTAATTTTAATTTTCATCTTAATATTAAAATGTGATTCCACCTAACACTTCCATCCTTTCCCCCTTGAATAAAGATGAATCCTCATGTCTATTGTGATACACAACACATCATTTTTCTTAATTGATATTAGATAAAATTTGATGATGAATTTGAATAAATAAATGGTATTGGGATCGGGATATTTTTATGAAACTATCTTTTATTAAAATATTTTGATGGGTTTCATGATTTTTTGGTATAAGGGTTCTTCGTGATCAATGTGTATTAAAAAGTTTTTGGAAAAGGGAATTCAAATTTCATATATTTGAGATATATGTTGATCAGGACTAGAAAAACTCAATTTGATGGGTGTGATTAGCCACTGAATGAGGATAATATTTATTTTTAATATATATAATATTCATGTGTGTTATTATTCATAAACACAATTTTAGTTCATTTTACACTTTGAACATCATTTCACATTATTATTGTAAGTCCTTAAAATGCAGTATTATATGGTACATTTTTGAACACCATATAAAATAACCAATGGTATTGATTTTATTTTAATATTTAGTTTTCAGTTTTCTCTTTACATTGGGA
This sequence comes from Viscum album, assembly GCA_963277665.1. Classification (NCBI taxonomy): domain Eukaryota; kingdom Viridiplantae; phylum Streptophyta; class Magnoliopsida; order Santalales; family Viscaceae; genus Viscum; species Viscum album. Next base: position 890,914,331 of record OY728159.1, on the reverse strand, counting down.
ATAATTTTTACTCTTGGAGTTCTTGAAGATTCACATTGGAAGACCACCAAAATGGGCTTTCATGGAAACACATTCTGTGCAAAGTAAACTGGACAGCAACCCAATAAAGAGACTGTAGCAGCCAGGATCCAAGACCAATGATTTAAAAATTTAAATTAAGATAGATTATATCATTTTGAACATTTCATAAAATAGTTACAAGAGTTAATTTGGATTTTTTAATAGAGTTACAGGCGGCTCGAGTTGGAGATAAAATTATGGGCCATATTTTACGGCCCTAAACTACATAACACGATTTCGATAATATCTTGCAAACCAAAATTCCATTTTCACTGAAATTTTACATATGTTTAGAAAACATCCGGGTCTCCATTTTATTCCTCTATGTACCACTCTAATTATTCCATCTAGAAGGTCATTTTTACGCCTTTTTTTTGTGGCATCAAGATGACTTTCACCTTGGGTCAAGAGTGGAAAAGTCTAAGTTCCACAAGCTTTCCACCACCCTAATCCTATCATACTCAAGTGGTATGACTTTTACTATTTGAGGCTCTACCCAAGGCTCCCAAAATTCCTATTTAATGTAGTGGTTTTGGAGTATTTAGGCATCTTTGATATTTGTTTTCATTGTAATGTTATTATGCCAATTTGTCTTTGTAACGTTCTTCTTCCTCATGTAAGTTGTTTGAATCACCTTAGTTTTTAATAAAATTTCTTCTTATTCTCTTATTCTGTTCTTATTCATATCACGTTGATACCATTTCTTCAAGGTTTGAACTTATTCACACCAAAACTTGTTATATTCTTCACACAACAGTAGAGTGATCGTTATTTTGTTTGTTTTTATTTCTTCAATTCCACCCATATGAGTCTACTTACTACTTCCATTGAGAACATGTCATCGATGGAGGGATAAATAATTTATGTTTTGATCCAAGTTCATATAAAGGGGCTGGATTGATGTTATTTCTCACCCTATAAATGTTTATAATTTCTTTTATTTGAGTTATTTTTATTCAATTATTTTCTCTCTTCCTCTTCCTTATTGAATTTATTCGCCCCACTTTTACGTGATAATAAGATCCTTTAGCTTGGAGTGCTCATGAAAATGATCCTAAAAGTGTATAGGTGATTAGAATGTGTTTTTGAAGGTGTTTAACCAGTAAGTGATGAGGTTAGTTTTAATTCATTGAATGAATCCTTCTCGAGTTAATGAAATTGAAATCATTAAAAAAGGGATTCATTCAATCCACCCCAAGCAATAACCTAGGATAAAATCATTCTTTTAAATTGAATTCACATAGATCTATTAGTTATATTTTAAAACCGTCTAAAATAAACAAAATTTTTCCACTTTATATCCAAAAACAATCTAAATAATGCATGTGTTTGTAGGTTACTTCTTAGGTCTCTGAGGATTCGACAACCCAAGATAAACTACAAGCAACCGCTTAACCCTAAAATCTTGGGTAAATTTGGGTGAGACCAAACTCTATAAAGCGAGAAAAATACTCCATGAATGAGATTGTACCTTGATCCAAACTCATGAACTCTTGGGCTTGGTCGGCCCTCAAAGTCTTTGGGTAAAAGTAGTCGTAGAAGGTATGATAGAACTTATCCCAAGACATAACCTGCTGGCATCCCACCTGAGATATCGCATCCCACCATCTCTTGGAAAAATCCCGAAGCATGTATGTAGCAAGCTCCACCCTCCTCTCTGGAGGCATCTCCAAATTCTTGAATATCGAATGCATGGATTCTAACCACGACTCTACAGCCTGAGGTCCTCCATCCCCAGAGAATGTGGGAGGATGATACTACTGAAGAACCCACATCAAATCTATCATTGACAGGGTAGGATGCAGTGCTCCCTAGAAGGTCTGAATAAACCTCATGAAGTCTTCTCAGAATTGTGCATCAACACCTGTATCTGGAATGACGGTTGGTGCCAAGACAGGCACCACTGGAGGATATGCTGCTAATCCTTGATCTACCATGTCCAGTGTCTGATCGTTGCCCTATATCTGGAATACAACCAGAGGATATCTCGGTGGCATGTCTTTGAAAGGTCAAGCGCACACCTCAGTTCAAGATTATCAAAGACTGTAACTTAGAAGTTCAAGAAAGTAACATGAATAATAAAACATTCAAGTTTTTAAAAACATGGATACACAACATGTATTACCCCTACACAACATGTTCCATTAAGCCTTTACATGGGCATGTTCTACTTGAGACATGGTGTGTACTTGAATCATTTACCCCTTCCCGAGTTCCTCTACATGATTAAACCACACTTTTCTCTCATAATACAACTACATGGCTTGTTTGTTCCATACACAGCATGTACTAGAAGGAATCAACTGACCTGTGTTGTTAGTCACACGACCGGTTACATGGTTGACTCCACACAGCATGTTCAAGATGGACACAGTGTGTACTACCTTATTTTCATCCACCTGTGTTGTTAGTCACACTAATGGATACATGGTCTCTACAACATCGCATGTATGTCAGGAACACGGCGTGTTCCACCAAATATTTCCCAACCTCGTGTCTCTACCCACACAGTCAGACACGTGGTTAAGGACTACACGGTATGTACATATAGTACACAGTGTGTACTTAAGAAAAATAGTTCCTTCCTAAACAGAAAGATACATGGCATGTATTCATCATTGCATACCGTGTATTCTGGTTTTTTCTAGATAGTAATCCTCAAAAACTACTCTAGAACCCCATAAAAACACTAAATCAAACATTAAAGTTCCAAATTCCAATCTGTGGGGGGCCATACTCCCCACGAATCGAATATTGGCATCAAATTAATGTATATTACAAGATATAATAGTGTAATCAATCACAGGATCCAATAAATTTCGATCCATGAGGGCCCATAACACCTCAAGAACCAAATTTTAGTGTCTATTCAAATGAAACCTTACACAATAAGCAATAACCTATCAAATAGCAGGTATTCTATCAAGTAATCTATCACAATAGTATGCAAATATAGCACAACACCTATCACATCAACATGAAATTTGTAATTCACCCTAAATGGCATGACAAGAATGCATGACATGTGATTTGTATCAAGATCCTATATGATGCATGGGATATCACACCCTCATTTCATCAGGTTGCAACAGAAATAGAACCTCGATAACATCAATTATAACATCACAAAACATGTGAATCACCCAACAGTGAAATAAAATCAACTATAAAAATTTTAAAACCAAAAAATTTCAATAATCGAGGCATATTGGATTTTCCCTGTACACGGTTTTGCTACTCCCGGACACATTTTATTACCAACTACATATTACTTTCTATCACTGTCTATAGGCTCAAAATAGTAAGTCAAAGAAGAAAATAATTCCTCTGATATCACAAGTCAAACAAGGAAATGCACCAATGGGGTGTTCCTTTAACATGAAATTTCACATAATATCACTTCAAAAAAGCCTTAATCTGACAATCAATCTATGGCAGATAAAATAGGGTTCCAATCCTTTAACCCGAAATATCCAAAACATGGGTAATCAGCACTTTAGCATATAAACTCAAAGACAAACCAAGAAAGGAAAAAACCACCTGCCTCGACGTTGTACGATCGATATAGTTTAACCTCAGCCTCTGGATCAATCTAGAACATCGTAGATCTGCAAAAATGTCTAAAATTTTCAACCATGGATATCTTATGAGAGAGGAGGAATCAAGATATGAGGCTCTAGAAGAAGGAATAACTCACTGATACAATTCCAACGTAACTAAAAGAGTTTGATTTGAAGCATGGACGACAGTTCGGGGGCTCAGAGAAGAATTGAAGATCTTCAGGTGCTCCTAGACAAGGCGAAGCCAGAAGAAGTCATTTCTTCCAATTAGACGTGACCTCATCCAGATATATCAAATTAAAATAAAAATACATGGTGTGTTCTTTAAAGATACATGGAGTGTATATGCCTTTTCTGGGTCCCACTTTAAGAGGCCTTTCCACATCATCACATGGTCGTGTACGCAGCTGTAACATAGCCAAACATAGCCTGGACTCAGTGCTAGAGTAAACTACATGTACAAGTAAGTACACAGTGTGTAATACTAAAATTTTATTTCTTCACTTTTTCCTCAAAAGCAACATGAAAACTGATCCATAACTAAAAAGAAGATATAGATTCTTATAGTACACATAACCTTTAGGGTTAATATGCTCTCTAATATTAAATTAATTATGGTTAATTGGGATAAAGTTTTATCATATTTTGGAACATTATATGATTAAGTTTAATAGTAAATTAATTGTAACACATCGACCCTAGTTTTTATTTTATTTTACTCTTTCATTAGTATTGGGTTTTTTTGTTGAGGTTTGGGTTGAGTTACTAGTGAGAAATTTTGATTTTTAGAGGTTTTAGGTGTGTTTTGGCCCTATGGATAGTTTATTTTCATGGTTTTAGAGGAAATGGTGTGGATGGTTATGGTTGAGGGAGTTTCTAGTTCAATTTCTTCTTGTACAATTTGACATTCATAGTGTGATTGTGGTTTGACCCAAACCATGTGAAGCCAAGGATAAATTGTATGAATCTTGGGTGGTGTATGGAACAAGTCTCGTGATGTGCGCATGGTTAGTAAAAACCATACAACAAGTGTATAGGAGCATCTGTAATTTTAAAAAAGGAAATTTTTAGGGTTAGCACATGGTTTCCCAAACTATGTGTCCATCCCATGCAGGTGTCCCTTCCTTCCAATAGGGTGTGCATGGTTTTTTCAAAGTTTGGAAAACTATGTAGCCAAACTATGTGAGTTGATCAGGTTCATTAAAAAGATAAAATTCTACTTTTCTCCTCTATCCTTTTAACCCTATTTAGGATTATTCTCCCCCATTTGGACTAGGTTCATCATGGGGATCCCAAATCCTCTTCCTAATTGGCTCCTCCTCCTTGGTTGAAACTCCTCTAAGCTTTCAAGGTGAGTCCTCAGTTTTCAGTTTCTTTTCCATCTCTTCCCTTTTCCCTATTCTTTTTTTTGGTTCTTACTTGTTAGGTTTCTCTCTTGGTCAACACCTAGGGTAGAGGAATGATGTTTGACTTGTGTTTCTTATATGTTAGGGTGTGTGGATCATCTCTTGATCTTGTTTCTTCCTTCTCTTGGAGTGTGGTTGCATTCACACATTGTTGAGGTAGGTGTTTCCATCCATTTCCTTTCAAAAAAAATCTATGTGATTCTTGATCATTTCTAATAAATTTATAAATTTTTTATACATGCTTGTGATGTGTTGGTGTGAATTTTTATGGTGTCTCCATGTTGAAAATTTTGTGAAAATGGATTTTCAATGGTTTTCCTTGGTTATGATTATATTTATATATGAAAGATGTTTGATGAAATTTTAATTATTCTTTAATATGAAATTGGGTGATTTGGATTGTGTTTAGTATAGATTGGGTTTTGGAAATTTGGTTTCTATTGTGAAATGAGTTTTTGGTGTGGTTGGAATGCTTTGTTTTTTGTTTGGTGATCATGTGTGAGTTGTTTTGTTTGGTTGTAATATTAATGGGGAATCTTTGAATTGATCTTTGGGTATTTTTATGGTTTACTATAGTTATTCCATTTTATTTGTTCATATCAATTTGTGCATGGGGTGCACATGTGGATAAGAACAAAAATTATAATGGTCTTTAAAGTTCAAAAGGACCAAATAACAAATGATAAGGGGGGTTAAATTAGTTCTTAACTTGTATCAGTTTCTATAATTTTAAAAAATTAACCCCTGAAACATGTTAAATTTCATATACTTATAGTATTTTAGTAAATAATCATGTATTAAAAAGTAATAAATCAAGTAAAGAACATGATATTTACAAGGTTCGACCTCAATGTAAGAACCAACAACCTCACCATAGCCACTCTTATGGGCCCATGGAAATTCAATATAATGAATAAGTGAACAAAACTTGTACCAACTCCCATTAGACACCTTATATATCCCGATAGGAATGATTATACTAACTCCCCTCATTTTAAAAATTTTTCTTAAAAAATTGAGCCACAAAATAGAAATATTTCACCACAAAACTCTTCCTAAAACCTTAGTCTGATGTATCTAGGTCTGATTTCCTCTGTCTAATTTCCTTAGTTCAATTGACTCATTATGATGAACCCTTTTCTCAAAATGCATTTCTCGAACTCTACTCAACTGCTCAGACTGATCTTCCTTAGTATGATCTTCTTATTGTGGAAAATAAAACCTTTAATAGACTAATCTTCTTATGAGATATCTGTATGGAAATAACTCTGACTCAAAATCTACAGTGCTCCTCCTTTTTTCATGTCAAAAGGTTAAAAAGTATGAATGTACTATGAATATATTTATAGGCATCTTAGATTGGAAAAGTCAAGAAATTAAAAACTTTTCCCGCTTACTCAAATTAAAAAAACTCTGAAATTTACTCATATTAGAACATCATGTTTGACCAATTCAATTCTTCTGGAACTTTCTTGAATAATCTTGAGTCTTCTTAGTAATTAGACTTCTCAAACTTTCTATATTTTTTTTAGAATGATGAAACCTACTCATCTCATTACAACAAAACTTCCTTAGCATCAGTATAATTAAATTTTCTTCTCAGAGTCAGTCTAATTGAATTTCCTTCTCAGAGTTAATCTGACTGAATTTCTTTCTCAGAGTCAGTCTAATTGAATTTTCTTCTTAGAGTCAGTTTGATTGACTTTCCTTATCAGTTTTAGTTCAATTTATTGGTGTCACACCACATATTATGGACTGGTTCTTGTAGAAACATCTTTATTTCTCTGATTATATAAAATGAAAACTTCTAGAAATCAATAATTTCTACCTCCTATTATTCTGGATCTGATTTTTTGAATATTTTATTTATCGATCTGACTAAATGCCAAAATAATTTTTCTCTCACATTTCTTCATACCAATAAACTCATAACTCTTTAATCAAAAACTCCTGCATGTATCATGACTCTCTCATGATGTTGAGAACTTTTGAGATCATAATATCATCATCTGAATTTAGGTTAAAAAGTTTAAGAACTTTCTAACTCCTGATTACCTTGAAACTTACTTTTTAAGCTTCATCAACATTATGGCATTCTTTCACTACATCTACTGAATTTATAACAAACATTATGTCTGATAGATATTGAACATCATACTGATGATTCTAAGACTGATTTTGTGTCTGATCAAAAACTTCATATTTTTGATTTCTCAATCTGATACTCTATATCGAGAAAAAAACTTTCTCAAAAACAAAAATTTTCTCCCCCTTTGTGTTTTTGTTTGAACATTCAAAAAATTACACCTAATTCACAAAAACATTATTTTAAAAAATATTATTTTTCAACAAATGAAAAATATTATTAAAAACAAAACATTGAAAAGGTTCTTCAATCTTCCCCTTTTGATTTGTTGAAAACACCTGTTAACAACTTTTTCAATTCTAATAAATTTTTCACAAATCAAATTTTAAAATAATTTAATGTTATCAAATTTTATCAAAACATAGCATTTCTCACAAGAGAGTGTCCTGAAACCACACTATCAGATAAAGTAAGATTTTTGAATTAATTCTTTCATGTGGTGATAAGAAAATTTTCAACCATGTTAAGATAAACTCCCCACACTTTTCTTTTTATCTCCCCCATTATTTGATAACCACATATTCATATTCATAAAACAATATAAGTAAAAAATTATTACAAAGTAAAAGGTTGTTACTTTCTATCCCCATTTTCAACATAATCCAAAGCATGGTGTGGGATTTATTATGAGGTTTAGGAAATCATTTGATGAGGATAAACATGAAATTACAGCCTCAAATCAACAAACCTTTCTTTTGGAATTGCTTTTGTAAAGATATTGGAAATTTGATACTTCATTGAGATATATTCCAGAAAAAAAATTCCAGTAGTAACTCTCTATTTTATAAAGTGTAACTTTATATCAATGTGTTTTGATCATGAATTTTGAATAGTATTTTTAAAAATATTGATTTCACTCTGATTATCACAAATTATCTTCAATGGTGTAGAAAATTTTACTTTCAAATATTACAATTGAACTTTAATTACATAACATCTGAGTACAAGATTGACTAGATAAAACATATTTTTATTCCACTATACTAAAAGTTACTAAAATTTATTTCTTACTATGCCAATTCATGTGACATTAATCCAAGAAAAATGTTCCTATAGAAGTTTATTTTCTAACATTTCAATCTCCTGCCCAATCGGTATCAATATAACCATGAAATTTTATACTGCAACTTCTTTTGTATAAAATTCATGTGAATTTGTTCCTTTAACATATATCATAATTATCTTTTCTACCAACATATGAGTCTTTTTTGGTTCAATATGATATCTAGAACATAATTTCATGGAATAAATAATATTAGGTCTTGAGGCTATGAGATAGATAAAACTTCATATCAACTTCCTAAATTCTTTCTGATTCGCACTTTTTCTGGATTCAACTTTAATCAACTTTTTTCTCACTAAAATAGGAGTAGAAACTTCTTTGGATTCTTCCATCCTAAAATTATTTAAAAATTCTCTTATATACTTTTCTTGAGATAAGAAAATGTAATTTATTTTTGTTGAACTTGAAATCCAAGGAAGAAAGTTAATTCTCCCAACATTGACATTTCAAAATTCATCTTCATTTCCTAAAAAAAACTTTGAAAACTTTTTATTCATCCCCATCAGAAATTGTATCATCCATATACACAATAATAATTAGTTTCCTGGATTTAACTTCTTTCACATACAAGTTACTATCAACCTTTCCTTTAGAAAAATTAAATATTATCAAAAAAACTATTAAGTTTTTAGTACCATGTACATGGGGATTTTTTTTAACCCATATAAGGCTTTATTCAATTTATAAACCTTGTTTTCATCATTATCAAGTAGAATACCATGAGGTTGTTCAATGTAAACTCTTTCCACAGTCTGTCCATTTAAAAAAGTGTAATTTACATCCATTTGATAAAATTTATAATTTATATGATCATACACTAAAAGAAACATTCTAATAGTTTTTAATCTTGAAATTGGGGAAAACATTTATTCAGAATACACACCTTTCACCTATTCATGGACTTTAAAAACAGGTATTTTTTTTTTTAAACTTCTCCATGTTCATTAAATTTTTTCTATAAACCCACTTTGTTTAGATAATATTTTTATTTTAAATCCATGTAACAAGTTCCCATGATTCAGTTTTATAAATTTTATCCAACTCTTCATTCATAGAATCCACCCAATTTTGTGTTGAATAGCCTCTAAAAATGATTCCAGTTCAACTTTTGAAATAAGTGAAGCCTGATTTTATAATATAAACTTTATTCTGGTCTAAACTGGATATTTCTAATTCCCAAGAATAATTTAAATCTTAACACGTTTTTGTAAGGTATGAAATTTAAAAGTTTCTCTTCTAGATTCACTTTCCTCATCCCATGATTCTTCTTAATCTTGTTAAGTATTCTCACTTTCATTATAAATCTTTAGTTTATCCTCCGAAGCATTCTCAAAAATGTTTGTAAATGAATTTTAATTTTCAATAATAGTCACATCATATGAATTGACTAAATTTTGTAAATATTTGTTCCAACATTTTTAACTTCTTACATTGGGTGAATATCCCATTGAAAATCCCTTCTTAAACTTTTTCATTAAACTTTCCAAGATCAAGATTTTTATTTTTATCATACAGAGACTTCCAAAAATATTAAATTATTTCAATGAAGATTTCTAGTTATACCTCATTTTATAGGGAGTATTTTTGGATTATATACTCAATATACATCTATTATGAACATATACTATAATAATAATAGCTTCTCTCCAGTAGAAATTTTAAAGTGTTTATTCTGCTGACATGCTTCTTCCCATTTCCACCAAAATTCTATTCTTCCTTTCTGTTACTCCATTTTGTTATGGGGTATATGGATCACTAAACTAATTTTTGTTTCCCTTCTTTCTCATATAAATTTCAAAATTATTTCATGTGAATTCTGTACCATTATCTATTATTAACTTCTTTATGAAAACCCCCATTTATTTCTCAACTTCTCTTCTGAAGACTCTGAAAATTTCTACAACCTCTAACTTGTGTTTCATAAACATGATTTTGGTCATTCGAGTGAAATAATAAATAAATGTAATAAAGTAAAAATACCCTCATGTTGATTTATGTCTCATCAGCCCACATAAATTGGAATGAATAAGTTTAAGAGTTTTGGTATACCAGATCCAAACCTTATTATGACATTTATTAGTCATCTTACATTTCTAATAAGTAACACAAACATATTCTTCTCTTATTTTCAAATCTAGAAAGTTTTGTATAGAATAAACTTTAGAAACATTATTAATACTTTTTTTACTATGATTTTCAAGTCTCTAGTGCCATAACTTATTCTCATATTCAACATTTAAGTAATAGTATTTGTTAAATTTTACAATTTTAAAGATATTCCCACTAATTCTTTATCCTTTTGTAATAATTTTTCCATCTTTCACACTTCTTATGATACAAGAATATTTTCTAAAAATAAATTATTCTACATTATCAAAAAAATTTCTTACACTAAGTAGGTTATGTTTTATTCATCGACAAATAAAACTTCCTTATATTTAAAATTTACTTCTTAAATCTCCGCTTTTCTAATTCCTCTAATTTTTAAAGAACTATCATTCTCAAAGGTAACATCACCTCTATCACTATTTTCAACATGTTTCAATATTTTCAAATCACCTATCATTTGGGATAAAAACTCACTATCAAGTATCCATGGATTTTTATTTTTACTTTCTTTTAAAACTATCCCAATAATAAAAGTTATTTCCACAAATTTATTCTTTCTAGCTTCCTTTTATTTTCTATCATAAGAAACTTGTTCTGAAAGGGGTTTCATAAAACTTTCATCATAATGACCATCCTAATCACATATTAAAAAAACATCTTCAATAAATAAAAATTGTTTATTTTTTGGAAATTTTCTCACATCTGATGATTTTTCTTTTATAATTTCCTATGGGTTAGGAAAGTTACTCATTCATCTTTAATAATTTATTTATCTCTATTCAATACTTATTTTAAGAAGTGATAGGTTATGATAAAAATTATAAGCCATGTGCCCATAGATTCCACAGCACTAAAAAACTAGCAAACCTTGATTTTCTATTGAAGTAAGATCTTTCTCTGTAGAAAATTTGTTGAGGTTGATAACTTCTTCCTGATCTAACATACTCTGGGTGTGGACCATCTTTCCTTATAAGTGAGTTTACAACTTTTGTGGATGTGATATTTTTCTCACATCCTTTCTCCACCCAAAATTTCTCAACAGTTTTCTTATCACCTAAAATGTTAGAAAAAATACATGAAATGTTATTTTTAGAGGGTGAGGATTTTACCTAATTCTTGATTTGATATTTCTCAACAACTTTAAAAGTCTCATATTTTACTTCCAAGGATTTATTAAAGTTTTCATTCATCTTTATTAAGGTAATTTATGACTCAATAAGTTTTGATTGAAACTTTTCAACTTCATCTTCCTTAGTTTCCAACTTCTTACTAAGGTCTTTGACCATCTTTATCTTCTCAGCAATTCTAAGTTTGTAATATAAGATCTCTTTGATGTGTTCTTATTCTTGCTTGACAACATATTTTTTACCTTAAAAAAATTTAAAACTATCTTTATTTATCATTCTGATTTCTTTCTTGAGTGATCTGATTTTCTTAAGGCATGCAAAAAGTTCTGTTCTGAGATGATATTCTCTATAAGATTCTTCAACTACTTATTCTTCACTATTTTAGGAGACTTCTATTTTCTCAAATTTTGAAATGAATGTTCTAACCTTTTTTGAACATTCATCTTCTGAATAATTTTTTTCAGTTTATTCTGTTTCAACTTTCTTACTCAACATACTTATCTTATTCCCTATAACTTCTTCTTATGTTTGTTGGGTGATTTTTCTTCTTTAGAATTTTTTTCCCACTTCTTCAAATAATATTTTTCATCAGAATCATCTCAATATTCTTCAAAATTATTCTTAGGAAAATTCCTAGAAAAGAACCCCATTCCAACACACTCAAAACATTTGATAGGATTTTTACCTCCATACTTCCCTCTTCCTCTATAATAGTTATTGAAGATAAGATACATGATTTTATCACTCAACTCATCATTATCTTTATCCTCAAAATCAAAAGGATTGGAATATTCAAAATATTGAACTTGGATCTTTCTCATATCTTCAAAATTCATTTAATATTTCATATTATTTTTGAATATTAGTGATTTTATCATTTCATAAGCAATAAGAAAGTTATGCAATTAATCAAGAGATAAATCATATTTATCTTCTGAAGAGGAAATTTTAGAATCAAATCTATTCAGAAAGTTTCTCATAAGTTTTTTTACTATTGTTAAATCTTCTAGGATATTTCCAAAGCCTGTGATATTACAAAAAAATCATTAAATCTGGTGAAAAATTCATCAATAGTTTTTTCATCTCTCATTCTCATGTCTTAAAATTTTCTACGTTGGATTTGTATCTTTGATTCCTTCACTTTATTATTCCCTTCAAAAATACTTTCCAACTTTCCCCATGTAATCTTTGAAGTTTTGAGACCAATTAAATTCATATATGAATTTTTTGATAGAGAAATAAGGATATAATCTCTAGATTTATATAAGATTCAATAGTTCTTTTGTCAGCAATTTTCATAAGATCGTCTTTCTCAATAGGTGGAGAACCAACTATAGTAGCATCAACAACTTATCGTACAAGTGATAGGAGATAAAGAATAATCATATTTTTTCCATAAAATTTAGGAATTATTCTACTATTGTTATAATTGATATTATCCTTGATAAGGATTCAATATGGTATCCTTTTATCTGATACCAAATGAAGTTCTAAAGGCTCAAATAATAACTCGGAAGGGGGGTTGAATCAGTTGTTAACTTTTATCGGTTTTTATTCTTTTAAAAACATAAAACTTTTAACCTATTCAAGTTCATATCGTTGTTATATTTTTTTAAATAATCATGCTTGAAAATTAGTAAATAAAGTAAATCACAAGGGATTGATAAGTTTTGGCCTCAATGTGAGAACCTCAATACTTTCCATACCCACTCCCATGGGTCTATCGAAATGAACTATAATGAAGAAGTGAATAAAACTTCTTCCAACTCACGTTAAACACCTTTTATCTCCAAATAGGAATGATTATATTAACTCTCATTAATTTATAGAGTTTTATTATGAATAATTTATCCATAAAATAAAAATATCACAAAAAAATTATCCACAAAACTTTTTCTAGAACCTCACTCTGATGTCTCTAGTTCCAATTGCCTCTGTCCTATTACCTCGGTCTGATTGAATCATTACAATGAACCCTTTTCTCAAACTATACTTTTTAAAATCTTCTCAACTATTTAGACTAATCATAATTAGTCTGATCTTATTATTCTAGAAAACAAAACATTCAGTAGTTTAGGATTATTATGAGATCTCTGTCTGGAAAGAACTCTAAATCAAACTCTACAGTGCAACTCCTTTTGCGAGCATAAAAAGGTTTCAAAGTATGAATGTAATTTTAATCTATTTTATAGGCATCCCAGAATGGAAAAGTCTAGAAAATGAAAAAAAAAATCCCACTTACTCAAATTTAAAAACCTCTAAAATTCACTCATATTGGAACTTCATGTTTGATCACATCAACTCTTATGGAACCTTATTTAATATTCTCGATTATTCTCAAAAATTATACTTATCAAACTTCCTAAAATTTATTCAGTACGACAGAACCTCCTTAGATCATTATGATGGAAATTCCTTAGCATCATTCTGATTGACTTTCCTTCTCAGAGTCAATATGATTAAATTTCCTTCTCATATTCATTCTGATTAACTTTCCTTCTTAGAGTCAGTCTTATTTACTTTCCTTCTCAAAGTTAGTTTGATTGAATTTCCTTCTCAGAGTCATTCCAATTTATTAGTGGCACACTATCTCTGATAGATCAATACCTATAGCAACTTATTTATTTATCTAATTATAGAATTTTAACAATTATAGCAATCAAAAATTTCTACCTCCAATTTTTATAGATCAGATTATCTAAATATTTGATTTATGGGCCTGACTGGAAACTAAAATCTTCGTATTCTCATGTTTATTCACACCAATGAGTGCATAAATCTTCAAACACAAACTCCTTCTTGTACCATGACTCTCTCATGACATTGAGAAATTTTGAGATCAACATAGAATCATCTGACTTTAGGTTATAAAGTTTAATAACTTTCAAAATCTTGATTCTCTTGAAACTTACTTTTAAGGATTCATCAACATTCTGAAATTCTTTCACTGCATCTATTGACTTTCTAACAAACATTATCTTTGATATATAGTGAACATCATGTTAATAATTCTAAGACTAATGTTGTGTCTGATCAAAAACTTCATCTTTCTAAAAACTTCTACATCTAGTGTTTCTCGGTCTGATACTCTATGTATAAAAAAACAAATTTCTCAAAAACAAAAAATTTCTTCCATAGGTGTTTGTGTTTGAACATTCAGAAACATTCACCTATTTCTCAAAAACATTATTTTAAAAAAATATTAGTTTTCAAAAAATACAAAACTTTTTTAAAAACAAATAATCACAAAGGTTATTCAGTCTTTTATAAAATTTTCACCTTGAACCCCAGATTTCAAAACACCTTTACCTTTTTCCTCTCCTCTTCCTTATCCCTCCTCATTTTAAATGGTTCTCCTAAACCCAAATGTTTTCTTAAAATGGATCCTTATTTCCCCATTTCTCTCAATATTGTTTTTAAATGTGTTTCCTATATTTTGGATTGTTTGGCACCTTGAAGTGTAATTGGGTGATTCAAGAACTCAAGAGGCATGTTTGGTACCTTTCGATCATAAATGGTGTTTCCACCTTGGCATTGAGAAATGTATTTGCAAAATGGATTTGGATTTGTAAAGTTTGAGTCCTAGTTGGTATTTCAAAACATTTTGTAAATTGGTTTCTAAAAACTCATGTGACTTGTTGGCCCAGTTAGCACTTCGAGAGATTCTACGCATGATTAGAACCCCTATGGTCTTCCTTCCTATGAGAGGGCCTTCACATAGTTAGTTTAAAGGTTTGGGAAAGGTATTAATAGTGGAATTTGTGGGTTATGGTTAATGTTAGGCATGTGAGGACCTCCCCATTCTCCCTTATACTATTATCATGGGTTTCTTCAATGTAATCTAGAGGGTCGAGTGATGGTTTCATATTGATCATGATTATATGGATTGGTACCCCCTATATAGAGGATAGGATAGGTGGGATTTTCCACTAGTGAGGATAGTTTAGAGAATCCAGTTGGTTATTGATACATGTATTTCATACACATATTTTTGAGTGTTTTAAAATATTGAATTTTTTATTTAAATGATTGATCTTGTCATGTTTGGGATGAATTTACTTTTTTTTTGTTTTATGGAAATAAGTGAAGAATGTTTGAAAAAGAAAAGAAAATTGGATGAAAAATGAGTTGAGTGACCCTTCGTGTCGCGAGTGAAGTGAAGTGGCACGATACTAGATTTTTGGAGATAAAGAAGAAATGGAAGCTAAAGAAAATCTCACTAAATGTTGTGTACCACAAGTACATGTCATTATGCGCGGGAAACATCCTCATCCACCAGTACACGTCATGTACTGACAGTACATGTCGTGACGACAGTCAAAATAGCATATGAGATTTTCTAAAATTCAACACAGTGAAGAAAAAAACGGATCTGAGGTACACGTCATGTACCCCAAGTACATGTCGTGACGACATCGATGCATAGAGAAAAAATAGGCGACACAGGCCACGGGTTTGGATGGGATTTTCCTATAAAAGGAGGCCTCCAGCCACCATTTCAAAGTACTAAGAGGTAGAGGGTGTAAAATATCACCAAGGGAAGACCTCCAGATGATGGAGTGACGATGCAAGGTCCTACTTCACCACCATTATTCCTCAGGTATCCAAGATTCTCTCCTCCTCCATGAGCGAGTAGTCCTTCTAGTGTCAAGTGATGTGATATATAGGGGGATGTGATTATTGGGATCATTTTTATCAATTATTCATGTTTTGGATTGCTGTAATCTTTTTATTCAATTCTAAATCTATTTATTTTCATATTTCATGACCATTGCTACATTCTGTAAGTTATCTTTTTATTTCATCCTTTAATTGGCTTAGTTTTTGTATGACCATTATGAAATATTTTTCAATTATGTTTAAACCAGGTTTTGGGTCACCTATTTCTATGATTGTGCTCAGTATATGACCATTCCAAAAGTGAGATCATAGGATTAGGAGAAGATACCAAGACCAAGGATCCCCACTGAACCAATTACAACACCAAAATTGAATAAAAACACTCTCACATAAATCCCTAGTACATTCCCCTGAAAATCATTAAACCTGTCATTCCTCCCATATTGATTCAAACCCCAACTAATCTTAATATTGATTATATTTTTTCGCAAACAACCAATTATTTTCAATTTATGTTTCATAATTAATTTAGAATATATGGATCGTCCTTGTGGGTTCGACACTCGGACTTACCAAGTACTACTACTTTATTTAGGATTGTATGATTTTTATAAATTTTGTTTTTACATAGCACCATAGGGAACTAACGACGCCCTGTGGGGATGTCAGTTATTGACTACAGAGTTGCATCATATGCGAGAAAGTGATTCAAAACTGAGTACATCCAAGGATTTCTTCTAGAGATGTTTAGTGAATTACCATTATTGTATATATGTATGTTCCTACTTTCATTTACAATACTTTGGATATTTGTTCATTTATTATTTATCTTCCTATACCTCTGATGTTTCTTTTATTTTTTCTTTTATTTGATATACCCTATTTCTCATCTTAGTTTAAATTTTTATTTCTTTTATGCACTATTTGGGTTGTGTTTCTTTCTAATCATTTGGTTTTTCTAACTAAGTTTTAAAAATGGAAAATGTGATTGGTTCTTTAAAGTTAAAAACCCTAATTTTAGTATTCAAACTATAATTTTTTAACTATTTTGGAAATATAAATGTACCGATTATATATTGCATACCTACTAATATATTTATGCTCACACCCTACTTGTGCCACTCGACGTCGATAAACACAAGATGTTTTGAGGGTTTAGGTTTGGTTTAGATTTTCCTATAGATCAGGCTGGTTCTTATGGTTGGAGGTGACCAATAGGTCACATGAGGATCATGTTGGTGCCAATTTTTTTCAATTACGTTTTTTAGTTTCTGATTTTATTCAGTTGTTATTGTATCTAGATACTGTTTATGTATTTACTTAGTCTTATGATTTATGGTTTCCTGCTACGTACTCTATTTGGTTTATTTTTATTAGTTTATCATTGGGATAAATCATTCTAATTGGATTATCTTTAATTTCTATCACTAGTTTCCATCTAAAGAGGATAAAGAATGCCTCTTTGGCCTTGTTGTAGACCATCTTGGGTGATCAGTTTGGGGTCATCTCAAGTTGTTTTGTGACAGTTGTCTAGTATAGTATTTAATATCAAATTGGTTGATATTAATTTAGAAATAAATTTTTTGTTAATTTTTGGAATCATATATGATTTTTTTATGTCATGGTGTTTTATGTTATTTTGAAAATGATTAGTATATTTTAAAAAATGTATGATTAGGATATATATATTTTGGGTATGTGACTTTGTGAGTGATTAATATTTTTTTGGGATAAATATTAATTTGATCTTGGAAGAATATATGATCAAATATTTCAGGTTTTTAGTTTTTGAATTTGGTTAAAAATAATTTGAAGAGTTTTAATGTTAGTTATCTATGGAATGCTTTAAGTTAAACTTTGGGGGTTATTTTCTATGTTTTAGAGATAAATGTATTTTCTCTTCATATAAAGGTTTTGACATATTTCTTATTATATGAACTTGTGCTAACCATTTTGGTTTTGGTAAATGGATAGAAATTGGTGGAATAAATGTTCATCCTTTTATGGATCTCATGACTAATTAAATGTTGATTTTCATTCTTTATTCATTAAAAAATAAACTTGGATATCCAATGTTTGTAATGTGAGGTGAAATAAAGGTACACAACCTAGGGATCATATTGTGTCTATGGAAATGTAAAGAAATCAAGTCATTATATTTTATCATATTCTCTATCTCAATAGTGAAAGAAGTCATCAAGAAAAAAAGAAGACAAATTTATTGAGTCTTATCACTCAGCTATCAAGGTATGCTTTTGGAAACTCATGCACAGGTATAATTTTAGAAATATTTAAGTAACATCGATATTACTAATCATAATAAAATCTATTTCTAATAGTATGCCTATGTAAATATATATTAATTTTGGTAATGAAAAATTAAAACTTTGAGGATGTACACAATATATTGTTCAATAGTGTGTGATATACACAATACGAAACTAACGTTAATGAGAATTAATTAAAATTAAATTTAAACATAAATACATTAGGAATATACAATGTGCAAACAAATAAATTAACACACATTGGTAAGTGATATAAGGTTAGAAACACTTAAAGTTTAAAAGGGTTATTTTTTATATAAAAGTTGTTTTTATTTATATTTTTTCATTTTTATTTAAATTCTAAAACTATGAATTTTAGAATTTTAATTTTTTTAAATGAACTTCATTTTTGGATTCATAATATGAAAATTAGAATAGGGATAATTTTTTGTATTTTTCTAAAAAGGTTTATTTTGTGGTGAATAGTGAAAAATATAGTTTTTCAAATACTTTCACTTTTATGGCATCGTCATGATAGAAGAATAAATTTAAATTTTATGCAAAAAAATATTGGGAAAATTAAAATAAATCATCTAAAAATATAATTTTTAATTTAGAAACCTATGTTTCATATTTTAGAGCCTAAGTGTTGTTTTATTCTAATAAAATAACTATTTTTTATCCCTTTCTTTAATTAAGTATTTATGAGAATAAATTAAATTTTAGAATTTTTTAAAGTAAAATAACTCTCTTTTTATTATTCCTAAACAAATAAATTTCATTGGGATCTATTTTATACATTATTTTGGTGAAAATTCACTTTTATTCTTGAAAATTCATTTTTTTATAAAAACTGTCTTTAAATGCATTACGCGTACTTATATTAATTTTATTTTTTAAAAACATAAGGAAATTTAATATTATAAAATGTATTAATTATTTTTAATTATAATATTCTAATTATGTAATAATTTTCACATCATTTTTAATCATAAAAATATAGTTACCAAGGTAAAAGTTATTCACTTTAGAAAAGGATAAAATAAGTAAAATTATTTTATCAAAGGGAAACGCTAATAAATATAAAAAATATATATTGAAATGGGTGTATGAGGTGATTATAAAACTTAATTGCTGTTATATTTTATATATTTCAATTTTTGTGCCACTTCCTTTTGATAATGACCATTATTTTATTTTAAGTTAAGAGTATTTACAAAAATGTCATTGTCTCACTTAATATATTAAATATGTTTTTATGATAATTTAAGGATAAAATAAATTATGAAAGAATATATGTGACTATAATTATGGGTATGAAATTATATTTATGTTAGTAATTTATTTTTTAATTTTAAATAATAGTATAATTATCTAAAAATCTTATGCAACTTCGACACAATGCTTTTAAAAACAGGTGAAAAGTTAATGTAAATGGTTTAAAAATATTTAAAGTATTAATATATTCATGAAATGGAGACTTTCATTACTTTTAGGGATAAAATTATATTTAATAAGTAATTTTAATGAATAAATTAAAATTTCATGGTTATATAGATTCCATTGAAGAGAAATTATGTGAATAGTCTTGAAAATATCTTTAAAGGGTATTTAATGTTAAAATATATTTTACTAATTGATTTAAAAATCAAAAAAACCTTCTCAAGATTAAATTTTATGGTAAATGGTCTATAATACCACACATGGTCCATTAATTAACTACTTTTAATTTTTAAAAATACATTCTTGACCCTTGAAGATTGAATTTTGTGAAAACAACATTGATTTTTTCCTATAAAATGAGACTCAGTCTAAAATTTACAAAGAAACATATGAGTTTAGTTTTCTCTAGAAATTATATAAAAATTATTCTTCACACATCCCATAACAGGTTATCAATCTCATGGTGGTACCATAAACCTCTCTTCCAAATTATTTAAGTTCAATCAAAAGGAGGATATCAAAAGAAGTGGTAATCTTCTAAACCAAGTTCATTCATGTATATTTATTATTTAAACTTCTCCAAAACGATTTAACCATCTTAAAAAGTGAAATGATTATAATTAGACTACTTAAATTTTATTATGTTTATAGAACAACTATTTACCTCTTTTACATCCATTTGAAAATGAAAATGTCACTCGTGTGTACTTGTGGACTACTACCTCTAAGAATGACATATTTTATTTTTTATCATTTCCACACACTGATGGTTATAAATATGGATTTAATAAATAAATATCATATTAGTTACATAATAATTATTCTATAAATACAAATCATTATCTACATTTTTTATTTTATATCCATTGAAAAATGAAAATCTCACTTGTGTGTGTGTGCAGACTATCGTCTCCATGGATGACATATTTAATTTTTCAAAAATGTATTATATAAATGGTTATAAATATTATTTTAATGAATAAATATGATATTTATAACATGATTAATATTTTTTAAAAATTATATTATCATTATACTATAACATGTTCTTACTCATTCAATTGTTATAATGTGTACTTATTTTAATAGGTTTTACAACCGACATGAACATTGTTATCAATTTTATGTCATGAATTATTAAGGAATATTATTCATGGGTAATATTATATAAAAATTATGAATTTAATATTTTTTAATAATTATATATTGGTAATATTCAAAATTATATTTACCTATAAATTAAATTCTTTTGTTAATTCAATAATCACTAAAAGGAAATTTTTAAGCATTCCATGTGAACTGTTAACATAGGTTTCATAAAGGGGATATTTAACTCTATAACTATATTAAAATCATGATCTATATATTTATTAAATTTATGTACATAAAATATGGAACTTCCAAAACCAAAACATGCATAGGAAACATGATAGTTACCATATAAATATTAATCATTTACAAATAATTGTTAATAAATTGGTAATAATAAATTATAAAAAAATGATATCTAGTAAGAAAAATATAAATATGGTTCTGATATAGATTTTTTATAAAGTGAAGTTAGAGTTCATCTGATGTTGTGTAATTTCTAAGTAAGGGTAATCTTAACTCAATTTTATTTCATTGGGTTATATCACTTCTTAATTGAATATGTTATGAAAAGGTTATGTGTGTTTTAGACTCTTATTTTTTTTATTTTTTTTATCCACATATTTTATGTGGATTTAATTTGTTTCTCATAATCATTTCATTAATTGATTCTTAATATAAATGTTATGATCTTTATAAGGGTTTTCTCCATTAAATTTTCAATTCATTGAGAAATGTTCTATATTCAAAAATTTCTGTACTTTATGTGGGGTTTGTACTACCAATGAAGGTAAGTTATTATAATTTTCATGAAAATAAATGGTTTTTAAAATCCATTTAAGTTTCTCTATTTCACAGGGGATTTTAATTTAATAGCAGAAAATGGTTTTATTTAAAATCATTAGTTTAAAAGTTTTAATGTATTTTACCAAAACTCTTTCTCCTCCAAGTCCATGTTCTTTAAATTTTTTCAATAATTTTATTTTATAAACTTAAAGTATTCTTAAATTTATTTTTAATGGTGTTTAAATTTATTTTAAAAGTATTTAAAAATAATCTTCTCAATGTTCTCTACACGGGTAAATTTTGACTCTCTTTACAAAATTATAAAATGTATGTTTTTTAACATTTACCACTTGATAACTTTTTCCCATAGCTAAGTATTTTATTATTTATTAAGTTTTTTTTTCCAATTTTTCATGTTTTTTTCAAATAAAATCCTTTTTCCATTGTTTTTTGAATTTTTCATTTTTAAAGGTTACCAAAAAAAGGGTATTTCTTATTGTTTTTAAAATCATATTTCTAATGATTTTATAAAAGTATTTTTCATTTATATAAACATCCTTTATTGTTTCTTATAATACACTTGAGATATGTTCTAATGATTCTATCCACCTTATTTATCCAGATGGATTGTGATGATTTTTTAAGTAAATTTTCATGAAACTAGTTTCTTTTCCATGATTTAATCAAGATGTAAATTAATGTTGGTTATTTTTATGAGATTTATACTAAAAGTAAAATATTCTATGAGTTTTATTCATGTTATAGTTCTTTGAAATTATACATTATGATCGGTGGGTCTGATAGAGCCCTCTAATGGATTGGTTTATGATTTATTCTCTATTATAATATATGTTTTAATTAACTGGTTATGTTATTCCATTTGTAAGGGTTCATATAAGGGTGATTACAAGGCTACTATGGGAATAATTTCCCAATATTCCTATATGGTTTTTATATGGTTTCTATGAGTTTTAATGGTTTTCTTTATCAAATTTTATTTTCACATGGCTCATGATTTTTGAATCATATAACTTTTTTATTATGTTTTGATAATGTTTTAAACCATTAATCATTATTTTTTAATCATGTTTTGTGGGGTATAAATCTCTCATTCTATACATTTTGATTATGTTCTCGTACCCTTATTCTAATTATATGCTCACTTATGATCTTCAACTGTTAATGCCTATTTTTAAACTTATCGATTTTTTGAGCTAACTCTTCTCATGTTTCGATTTTCCTATCTTATAAATAATATTATTACATATTATATGTCAAGAAGGGTGTCATGAGTGAATAATTTTATGCTATATGTTGAAGAATTTATGTAAAATAAGAATTTCTTAGTATAATGGTAAAAATTCTCATTTGATGAGAAATACATGGTTTTTGTTGCATTAAATGTTTTTCCTAATTCTATAAAATTTTAAACCAAATAATTATTTGGGATGTGAGTGATTCATTATTTTTTTAGGGACTTGTAATTAAGGATGGTTTAATTTGGGTCACTTTATTTGGTATCAAAGCCAATATTTAAATATTATGATCTTAGAACTAAATTCAAGTGTATGGATCTAGGGTGTTATATCACTTAGACACACACCTTTGGTCATCGATAGCCCATAATTTATTTGCACAACTAATAAAAAATGAACACAATGAACACAGATGAGGAATTAATTAGTGGTGGGAAGTGGGTGATGGGAAGGTCTGACCGCTAAAACTGGGTTCTCATCCACAATCATTGGAGACATAAGAAGTTAAAAAATAAAATTAATTATTTATGGATAAACTATTCCCCACTCATCATTATTCATCATCATTTGTGGGATGTATAAAATTTTTAAGGATGTTAATAATAATCATATTAATAAAAATTATATTATTACCAATAAACTTATAACTCATGAACAAGCATATTCAACCATTAAAAAAATAATTGTTTAGATAAATCCAATAATAAAAATATCAAAATAATAATAATAATAAATAATTTCATATGAATATTTCTTATTCAATATCAAATTATTCATTAAACCTTCTAGGATGCATAAACATGTTTAATCATTGCTTCAATAAATCCTCATTTTTCATTAAACATGATCAAATATTTATCAAATATTTTATTTTTTATTATTTAATTTATTTTTTATATTGACTAATTACAATATTCAATCATAGATAGAAGTATTGAATTAAATAACAAGGTAAAGTAAAATAATTAAATATTCTACCTTATTAGTGTAGATGTTGATACTTCAACACTTATCAATTCCATGTTATACAGACTTTATTATCATGTGAATTAATAATTGACTCCATGAATAAAATAATCAGTCTACCATTACATGTCATTGAATAAGGGAGAAGGAAATATTGGTTAGACCTAGAAATATAGAAAAAATAATAATTTATAGTTTCTTTTAGGTTAACCAGATAAACTCTTAATCACAGGAAAAAGGCTTGTTTTGAAACCCAATACCTGATCAAAAAACCTATAACTAGGTTAGGAAAACACCTTATTACATACACAAATATGATATTATAATTTCCATTAAATATTAAATTTAAAAATATATTAATGTTCACAATTATGAGATAAATATTTATTTATTTAATAGATATTAAATTTCCCATAAAACCAAACTAGCTCAGAACCCCACCAAAATTCACCCCAAAGTTAGAAACTGCATTCCAAGTTTGAAGAAACCATAAAAAATGTGTGGTCAACCACTAAGGTAAATTTAATATTTTACCACTTTAAGGGACCTAAGACATGGAAACTCAAAAAAATCTCACTAAAGTAAAACCAGGTTTTCTACACATGTGTAGTAAAAGATGCTATATAGTAATTCTTATAAAGTGTTGATTATGTTTTTACATAGGTCATAGTATTCATGTTTTAATGATTTATAGAGATATGTATATGTATATGTACCTATATTTTAATAAATAAGGATGATATCATATCTTACATCTCAAAGGATAAGTTATTTTTTTATAGCAATTTATTTAATTAGCTCAAATATTATTTAAAATTCTTGTGATATCATATTTATATGAATGGGAAGAAAAAATGTTAGTAATTAATGAAGTATGGATAGTAAAATAATGAAAATTATTCCATTTTATAATGGATGTTCTCTATTATAAGAATAGGATTATTGTATCACTACTTTTATTCAAAACAATGTGGTGATACCCACTCTTGTCTCAATTCAATAAAGATTCTCATGGAATAAAAATAATGAGATGTGTATGGTAATCTTGGATGAAATTTCACTTAAGGTGAGTATGAACAAAATCTCATGTATTGTTGAAAATGGGTTATCATCCCATATAATGGTAAATTTAGGTCTGTTGAATAATATTATCACTCATGTTGAAAGAATGGTTAATTTTATAAATTATTAAGATTTAAAAATTAAATTTAGTGAAAATATGAGTATATATATGGAGGAATTTAAGAATAACAATGTTATATATTTGTATATACTTTAACACAATATCTAACACATAAATTAACTTTGTAACTTAGGACATGAAGTCAAATTCAATCACAAGGTTTCCTAATCTAAGGAATATTTTGATATTCATTAATACAAGTATGGAGAAAAATGAGAATCTAAATAAAGTGTACTATAAATATAATTTATGTTTTATTATAATAGAATATGAATATATCTTGTATAATTGATAGATTGACTATATTCATAAAAAATATAAAATATCTCAATTATTAAAGTGAAAAAAAATATTCTTAATATTAAGAGAGAAAATTAAATGAAATAGTATGCTTATATAAGGGGTAAAATGGTGTGAAATACCTAAAGGATAAAGAATAAGATATAATTGTGTTTTTCTCAATTTCGTTCACACTAAATTTTATGGTCCCATGAAACATACAATAACATGAGGATAAAGATATTTTATATTGTTTATAAATTTTTACACTATGATGTTATGAATATTTTTTTAAAAAATAATTGGTGGAATTCATTAAATGATACCAAAGTAAAGATAAAAATGATAAAGTGATAATGATCAGGATTCCATGATCATAAAATAGTATAGAGTATACTTACACTGAAGTTAAAAACTATCTGTAGAAATGTGGAATTAAGAATTATGTTTCATTAATAATAAATCCATATAAGGATTGAGCTTTTTAAGGGTGTAAAAATATGGTAAATAAAATTTTGAATTAATTAATCATCTATAAATGTATAACAAGGTACTATTGGAAGGAGGTAGTGCAAGTTTATGTGTATAATAAAAATTGGTCCAAGTTAAGTCCTATATAAAATTTGATGCATTATAAGTTCTGTCATAGAATAAATCTCTTATTGGATCCCTTTAGAGTATTTATAAGTAAGTTATTCATTCAAAAAAGGGAAGGAACTCCAAGAAAGTATGGCAATGTGGTGATTTGAATGTCAGTATAGAGAAGTAAATAAATAGGACTAGAATTCAAATTTAGATGAAATTTTTAATGAAGATGAAGTTCATGATACAAATACTATAGAAAATCAAGGATCATCACATGAGGAATAATAATAGGTTGATTATAAAGAATACTTTAGAGTTTAAGTGATTCAAAAAACAAATCAAATAAGGAAAAAATATATGATATTGATGATTTCAAAATCATTAGTTATAAGTCTAATCAAATGAAAACTCGTTAAATAAGAAGTGTTAATTAAACAATTTTTTTCATAAGTTGTTCTAAAATTTTATTAAAAATATAAAAAGGATGAGTCATGGATTAAGGATATGAATAAAGAACTCAATTTGATTAAGAAGAATAAAAAATGGGATGTTGTGAAGATATTGAGTGATTACAATGGCATTGAAATAAAATGGGAGTTCAATAATCAATATGATGAGGATAGGAGTGTGATTCAAAATAAATAATAGTTGGTTTGAAAATATTATGATCAAATTAAAGGAATATAAATTAAAGGTACATTTACATTGGTTGAAATAATTGAATCCAAAAATATATTTCTAGTGGTTTTAATTTAAATATGTTTCAATATATACTAAATGTATGTCAATATGACATTATTTAATGAAATTCTTATAAAGGAAGTATATATTTAACAATCAATAGAATATAAACTTAGTGATGATAAATAAAAGGTATATCATTTAAATATTTATTTATATGGATAAAAGTAGGTTCCATGGGATTGGTATGATAATTTTTCTTCATATATGAAGAATTTGGAGTTAAAGATACACACATGAAATAAATATAATAAGTTTTTCACATTTAACATTGGTTATTTAATAACTAATGATGAAGTGGTTTTTCATATAATTTATTAAATAACCAATATTAAAACAAAGACCTAGTTATTTTTAATTATGATTTTTTAATATATGATATGAAAAACTAATTTATAACATTAGTTTTATTAAAAGTCAATGTTTTATGTCTTTTTAAAAAATTAAATGTTCATCCTTTCCCATTTTTCATGAAAATCATATTGAAATTGTATATCGTGGATCTATAATTATTTTTATCCCTTTATAAGTTTTCATTTAAATGTATTTTCTCTCCCACTCACTACCCTTCCACCACTCCATCGTTACACTACATCCACTCCTTCCTCATTCCATTAATGATAAGGCTTTCATTATAATGTTCATTATTTTTATGAATTTTTTTATTATGGTTATATTTTTTATTTTAATCATAATAGATTTATCAATTCATTGTATTTTACACTGTTAAATATTTTCTTGATATGTTTTCTTTGAAATTTAAATTTTTTGAGATGTATATTTTGATGGCTTGTTCTAATTATTATATTTAAGTGTTTTTTTAATTTTTTATTAGATTTTTTGTTAAAAGTATAAGATATATTAATTTAATATATAGTTATATTTTTGTTCAAACTCTATAGTAGAAAATTTTAAATCATCATATTTATATAATATAATTATTTAATCATCAGTAGTGTATTGATATGTTAAAAATATTTATTAATAATAAATTTTTAATATTAAAATAATAATGATTATTATTGTTATATATTTAAAATATTTACTATATATATTTATATAGAAAACATACACACACACACAGATATATATATATATATATATATATATCAGAACAAATATTGAAATTATATTTTAAAAAATATTATTTGTGATTATTTTTCTTAAAATATCTATTTTTCAAAGTTAATTTTAATTCATGTTTTTAAATATTTCGTATATACATAGTAATTTTTTTTTTTTGGTAATTCCAAGATAATAATTTTATAAATTTAAGGAGAATAATTGAAGATTGTTATAAAGGGGTCAAGGATTTCTTAGAATTTACTATATAGAAATATTAAAACAGAGACATGTTTTACTATCCATACCTAAAGAATTTGATTATGATAAAATTAGTATCTAGAGAAATTAAAAATCATTTAAAAATCTATGGTTTAATATGAGTTACAACCATTAGAAATGAAGTAATATAATAACAAAAAATTAAATATTTAATGATGAAAAACATTTTCCAAATGAGAATAATATCGTGTTGATGGATTTATTCCTAATATATGAGTTGAACCCATTGAAAAACGATTATAATTTAATGATTTTATGATTTTAATGAAAAATTTATACCTAGGTTGTAGTAAATTTATATTGATATCCAAGGTACTATGATTAGTTAACCTAAAAACTAGAAATTGTTAGAGTGATAAGAGTTTCACGGAATTGATTAAACTTTTGAAATAGATACTTCCAGAAGGTAATGAATTATCAAATAAAAAATATTATTCTAAAAAAATATTATTTTAGATGGGACTGAGGTATAATAAGATACATGATTTTTCACAACCCACCTCCACTAAAAACCCTTCTTAGGCCTATAGTGAAGAAACAATTGAACCCCAAATCTCTCCTCTAATAGGCGACATGTTGGAGACTACCACCAAGGGTATGAATCACACAAATGGGAGGAATTGGCCTTATATATCCAAAAATATAAAAATTAAACTACCATTTAACTCTATAATATAAATAAAACTAATATCCCATAATAACCAAAATAAATGAAAATTTCATGAAAATACATGTCTCAAAGATAAAATATCAAGATAAACTCCTAAGAAGTATCTCCAACCCCAACTCCCAACTCCGAGACAGTAATAAATTGATCTCAAAATACCTTCTAAAAGATTATAATATATATTTATATATATAAGGGTGATCATACATGTATACATTGTAGGGTTCTTCTCAAGACCTATCATGAAAATGTGGAAGTAGTTGTTAACTCCTTGATGAGTAAATAGAAAAACCAACATGCATATATACCAGGTTAATTTTCAAAACCTCTAAAATTAAACCTCACAAATCATCACATCCAATTATAACAAAATAATATCAAAGGATATATAAAGGGAAACCCTTCACCAATCCCCCACTTATTCGTCACTCTCACACCCCAATGATAAACTTCCTACTGCTACCATCCCTTATATATCATCATAACCATATCCAAACATCCACATATAACATATCCACACCATAATATTTCAGTAAAAAACACTCTTTGTGGAGTTATTAGTTTGTTGTGTTTGTTGAAAAGGTTGTAATTTATTGAAAATAATGGATTCCAAAGAGGATCTAAAATTATTTAGAGTTTTGTACTAATTTATTGCAAAGGAAAGACAAGCATATAAGTCATAACGAATTAATCAGAGCAAATAAAAAATAAATAATCATGTGGATCCCATAAGTCCTAATGATTATTCATGTGGAGTGAGTAAGTCTCAAGGGCATATGGTGATCACATATCCTAGGAAAGTCTCAAGACCTACATTGAGTGTGGGTATATCTATCATTGATAGTGTATACAAGGAGGATCCTATAAGTCATAGGCTCATAAGTTGATCGCATATCCAAAAACAATTTGTGACTAATTGTGAGTGTGGATCTATCTTTCATCGACATCATATCCCAAGTGGAGTATGTAAGCACTAAAAAATCATTCTTAGTGCATAAGGGAAGTCAAGAGAACCGTGAAAGTGTGAAAGTGTTACATGGATGGGCTTAGCTGAAAGGGTGAACAATAATTATAGATTTATGGGTTTATTGGGGGTATTTACTTATAATTAAACCCCTAATAACTTCATTTAGTGATCATAATAATTGTTGAGGGTAATTATAACTAGTAATTATACTGAGTCGGAAAGAAGTGTGTAGAAAATAAGATATGAATAAGTCATTCACATAAGTAGTCTTTGTAAATATTAAGAAGTCACATGGTCAAAAGTGTGGAATATAAACAATAAAGAGTCATTTGGTGATTAGTGTATCACATAAATTATAAGAAGTTACATGGTGAATAGTTTGGTGTATAAACATTAAGGTGTCATGTGTTGAATAATGTTGTGTATAAACATTAAGGAGTCATGCGGTGAATTATAAAATCTATAAAAATATTTCACAGTGGATAAGAACCATTATGTAGATGGTGTTTTTGTGAAACAAGATTTATGGTAAGGATATTTAATCTATTTTATGAAAATGTAGTATAAATTCAGACTCATTAAAGTGTGAACCAACTCAGAGTAGATAAAAAATCATTATAATATTCTTATATAGGATAAGTGTTTTCACTTCATTAGAGAGAGCAGTGATATTTCAATGAGTGAATGGTTGTAAACTAGGGGATACTGAGTCTGCTCTAAACATTGTAATAATATTAAATTATAGTCTATTCAGTACATTATCACACTGACTTTATATTCTCCTTAGATGTAGTCTAGTGAGGGTGAACCAAATAAAAATGATATGTCATGTGCATATTTTAATTTCCATTTATTCATTGATATAAGAAGGAGAAAGTTGAGAGTTTTGTTTAACAATGAAACAAGATCCACAAGGGGATATGTTTTAATTTTTCATACCCTGTTTCACCTCCCCCCCTTAAGGTATTTAACCTAGTAGGGAAAAAATAATCACATAACCATGTATCCACTGCCACATATCACATATCTATATATCAATGACATGTCAATTTTCTGTCTTAGTAGGGTATTTTGAATATGAAGGACATTAACCTCATTCCCTCCACCTACCATGCATGACCGCTACTATACACTACATCATCATTCAATCATCATCACATCAATTACACTTTTGAATTATAGCCATCACTATTGGAGCATATAAACCATTGGCCATCACAACCATACCATGTTTGGAAGGGATAGTGTAAAAGAGTGTGTATTTAGCCATATTTTCCTTTTCTAACCTATATATTTGGGGAAGGCACCCAGAACCCAAAACATTTAGGCATCAGCAAGGTTATCTAGCTCTAGAGGGGTGTATATTAAATCATAGGAAACTAAATCATATAATAACAACACACCCAACGCCATCTTAAAGGGTTATTAGTAAAATAGTACTACCATAGCCTATAATAGTCATCACATCTTCATAATCTTTCATTAACAATTTCTATCACTTTTACATCATCAACCAGTCCCACTATTCCACAAAAAATAGTCATAAAAATTCCAATAATTTTTTTTAATCAGTTATCCATCCAATACTAAATTTATTATTTACTAGAAATATTATTTTCATTATATTGTTCAATAATCATATTTATTGACAAACCAATCATAATCTAACACCCATATTTTTTTCTAGATTTTAATATTCCATTTATTATCATAGTATCACATTAAAAGTGTCACTTATTAAATTTCATCCACTACCAAACCTTTTATTAGTCATTCCCCCATCATGTTTTGTCTCATTATATACTACTAAGAACCTATAAATTCCACCACACAATACAAAACCGTCCATAATGGCCACCACCATATAAACCATGCCAACAACAGCCATAATTTTCAAAAAATCAATCCTCCTATAGAAAACCATCCTTATCATCACTTCTACCACGACAATTGCACCATTCCATATCAACCACGTCCCATCCACAATAAAAAAACTATATAAAACTATAGTAAATCTATAACAATACATTAATAAAACATCAACTTTTAAGTCATTATTTTTAGGTAGATTATTTGGGTCCAATATGAGTATCATCACAGTTTCAAAAATATGAAAACAACCCATTTCATAATAGCTGTAAATTATTAAACTTTAACAAGGGTGATTTCAAAATCCAATCAAAACTATAATCCTATAAATCCTATAGGTAATAAAATTTATAGTGTTAATATAAAACAAAATAAATAAAAAACCCAAATAAATATCATGTGTTAATTTTCCCCCTTCATTCTAGAATTACAGTTTTTATCTTTTAATAAATTAATTCTCACCATTTATTCAGATGAAATAGTAATATGAAAATTATAATATTTTTACAAAATAAAAAAATATAGTTCTTGAATATTATACCTAGTTTTTAATACCTAAAAGAATACTACATGATAACAATAATGATAAAGAATAATCATTAGAAAAAAATCATAAATGGAAACCTAGACTGGTCGATGGGGCTATTTGAACTTAAAGGGCAATGCCTTGAACATCCATACTCAGGAAAACAATATGGGTAGAAGTAGGAGAGACTAAATTTTAAAATAATAGAATTAACATCACATGGAAATATTCTTGTGTGTTCCCTTTTTAAAATCTTAGAAAAACTTATACTTTCTGTTTAAATCAATCATCGATTATTTCCATATTGAAACAATTTAATTCACCTAAAATATTAGTGCAGATCATGAAATGGAGAAAGAATATATTTATACATTTTAAACTTTATAATTTGAGTGTTTTATGATCTATAATAAAATTATAAATTATAAAATAATATTCTAACATAAGGGAAGAGAATGGAAATTTATTCAAAGAGATACAGGTTATGTTTCAAGCATAAGATTTTCCCCAAAATAGATAGAATAGAAAAACGCAAGGTTCTCCATGAAATTCATAATATATATGTATGATACCTAATATATATATATATATATATATATATATATATTCCAATTAGGATGTTTTCCTTTAAGAAAAATTTATACATAATATATTTTATATGAATAAATCATGTAGATAAGATATTAAATTGATATATAATATATTTCCTTCTAAGAGAAATTGATATGTAATATATTTTCCACAATACATAATATATTTTCCTTTATAAAATATTGATACTTAATATACTCTTTTGATTAATAAGTTTTTTTGAAATGTAAGGTTTTAGTTTAATACGCAAGGTTTTGACCTTACCAAAAATCAACACTTAAGATTTTTTTTGAAATGCATAAGACATTCCCCAATATGTAAAATTGTTTTTTTAAAAGAAATATATACATAATATATTTTCAAATCCAATATAATACATAATATTTATTACTTATCCAAATTTAAGTTAAAATCTAAAATTCTATAATTTCATAAAAAATCATTTAAAATTCAACTTTATTCAATATAAAACTTCCCAAACCCCTAAAATCACTAGAAAACACCTCAGAATCTCTCAACAATCAGTAAAAATGAAGAAAATATTTAGGAAAATCTAGTCCCTTACATTATATACCTATCAAATGATTCTCTTCCTTAAGAATCAAAACTAACCTATAAAAACAACCATAAAACCCAACACTTCATAGAATACACCCCTCAAGTAGAGACCATGCCACCATTAAATCACAAATCAACATGGTAAAAAAATAATATCAAAAAAATCAACACTATATTAAGCATATAATCATCAAATAAAATCATGGTTCAAAACTTCTCAGGTAACTTAGTGTAAATCCACAACTCAAGTTCCTGCATACATTTATCAAATCCATTATGCCTCTATTGAGTGAAAACCAAAAGTACTAACACACCCACACAATGCCTTCTATAGATGATTTTGAATCTTGATTGACCACTAAATGAACATTGTGTAATGAATTACATCTAACTCCACCTAATCAATGGCATGGTATTCATTAAGAATATATCGATGAATTCGTGACACATGGAAAACATTGTGGATATGGTATATGGGTGGGGGAAGTGATAATCGATATGAAACCTTTCCAATACACCCCAACACCTCAAAATATCTAATAAATCAAAGATAAATATTAATCCCTTGACTAAACCTTATCTAACTATGAATAGGTGAAACCTTTAAGGACACATGATATCTAACCTTGAACTCTAGAGGTATCTTCCTTTAATCCACATAATACTTTTGATGTTTCTGGACTGACTTCATCCACTCTCAAATCATTTGAACCTTCTTTTTCATGATCTTCACAACATCTAGTCCAATGAACATTACTTTGATCCATGATAATGGAATAATAGTAGGTATTATTATAGGAAAACTTAATCAAGGATAGGTGTTTCAGCCATGATCCACCAAAATCTAGAACATGGGAATGAAATACATCCTCCAGTATATAGAATGTTCACTCTATCTAACCATCTTTATAAGAATAAAAAGTAGTTTTAAGGCATATATAATATCCAAAATCACACTAAATACCTACCAAGACTTATGAAGTAAAAATAAGAACTCAATAAAAGATTATGGTCTTTTTTACCCTATGAAGGCTCACTATTCCATCCATATAACACCTAGATAAAACATCTATTGAACATGACTCCCTGATGGCCAAGAATGGGTCATATTTATCAACTAATTTATGATCAGACTAATAGATTCTTAGCCTCATTAGGATCAGGGTAAAATATTGATAAAATTCATTTATATATCATCTCACTTCCACTCGGATACATCCAATGGTTATAGAAAGCCACCTAGGACTTTATGCACTCCCTTTAATAACTAGAAAACTAAACACTATAAAACAAAGTCTATTATGGACTACATCAACCTGGTCCACAAAAGCTAACTCATTAAGAAATTAAATGACTTGGATATACCAGGATTCACTACCAAAGTTGATCTATCATCATCATTATTTGTTTATTTAAAAAGAGATATCAAAGTATAGAGAACAAAAATAGCCTACCGGGTTATGGATGTATAAGAAAATGGATTCTTAGGGCATCCCCTCTAATTATATTGACCCCCTTAGGACTTAATTAGTTAATAATAGAAAAATATGAAATGATGGAAACCTGGGTTGTTATAGAGGCAAGGTGATCTGTGGCCCAATTTCCTTAACGCCAGGTGTGGGACACTTGGAAATTGATGCTAATTAATCCTTTGTACTTTCTAATAATATAGGATATGGACTAAGGAATCACAGCTTTACCAAACAATGAGTTGTATAGAATGGTGGAATTAGTTTCCACTTATGTCAGTGTAATGGTCATTTGACTGTAGAGATCCAGCCCTATAAGCGTTGTTTTCCCTTATACTTATAGGGATTTCCCACAACCAAAGTGTTCGTTAAATTCTAGGATGACCAAGTCACTCTAATCACAAACCCACCCACCCCACCCCCCCCCCCCACCTTTCATGATTCCATCCACACAAGATCCATCTATGTTTAACTTGATCCCTCTGATGGGAGGAAGCCATCGGACCCAATGACATTGAGGTCCATCATGAGTAGTATGAACATGAGAATTATGCACATATAATGGCCTAAGAATAGGGGAATCCCACTAGTTATTGAAAAAACTTACCATGTCGATCAGTATATTTTTAGTTCTAATGATCAAAGACCTCTTAGTAGTTCAGGTATCCTCATGGAGAGCCTTGTTTCATGCTTTCCACAAGCACCAGCACCCAAAATTTAGCACAAGCACCCAATCCCTTCTTTCCAATCCTACAGTACCTGCACCATGAAACCATCATTCCATGAAGGGAACATCAGGAATATCTTGAGAGGGAAATACCATTAAATGACCAAAGAAAATTTGAATGGTGTGCTCCTAATCCCTTTCAAAGAAAAGGTTATGAGATTTTTCTTCCCAGTAATTTCTACAACAATTGCACCTCAATACAAGGTATATACTAGAATTTTGGATATTATCGTTGGTATGGATAGCTTGATTCCTTATCCTCCAGGTGAGGAAGTTGAATTTAGTAGGTATTTTTTCACGCCAAAGTATATCATTCCAATTATGATGATCACCTCGAGATATATCTACCCTACGGAAGTCTTTGGTGGAGAAGGTTCCAAATATAGAGGGGGTAAACATGCACTTATTAGATTCAGAAATCATCTCAATGAGGTCAAAGTTACCTTATTTCTAATTATCCAAAACAGACATAAGAAATTCCAGATATTGTCTAGCCTCTTATAATGAGATAAAATATGTAGGACATCTAGGAAAACAAAGTTTCAAACCTTCCCAATTATGATGCCAGAAATAGATTCCCCCCTCCCAATAATCCAGCAAGTGAGGGACTGCAAGGTTGGAATAAGAGCCAAAATAATAGATTAGAAGGGGGAGCTATGACTACTCGTAAACTCTACCTTTCCTCTATAGCGTATGGACATGGTCCTTCCCCACAGGGTACACTCTTTAAGGTATTCCCATATCAGCTTTGCATGCATGAAGTGGAGAGTAACTTGTAGGATTCTCACGTTCATTCCACATTCGTAAATAGTTTTATCCATTATAGACCATGAAACCTAATGTCTCTTGCCTTTATAAAAGGCATCCCAAATAAATATAGTAATAATCCTCTCAATGGTATTCAAAATAGCCTTCATAACTTTGACAAAATCCAATGAATAAATAGGGATAGCCACTAACAAGATGTTAACCAGAGTAATCTAACCTCTAAAGGAAAGAAAATGGTTTTTCGAGTTAAGGATCATACTTATAATCTTGCTTACAATGTGATAAAAATCTCAGATTCATTGTCTACCTGAAGATATAGTCATGCCCAAGTACTCTATCAGGAAGCTTCCTATCTGGATTTCAAGGTTGTGGCACACTATGGAGGCCCTACTGGCCGTAGATCTATTATATATAAAGAGGCTGCTTTTTGTTTTATTTATAACTTGCCCACTCCCATAGTAGTATTCATCAAAGATTATGTTTATGGATTGTACTGATATCCTTCCATAATTCATGAAGATAATGGTGTCATTAGTAAACATTAGTTGGGATATGGATGGGGTATTTACTCTGTTCTGGTAGGGTAGGATCTCTCCATTCAACATACTCCTGTTAATTAGCCGACTGAGGATGTCTTGGGTGATGATAATAATAGTTGGGGAAATAGGTTCGCCTTACTGTAGACCATGAGTGGTTTTGAAGAATCCATGAGTCTTCCCCGTAAAGGATACAACCAACCACGAAGAGATGAAACACCTAAAAATAAGATCTGGGGCCCAAGGGGAGAAGTCTATACTTGAGATCACCTGAATAATGAAGCTCCATTCAATCCTAATGTATGCTTTATTCATATCAAACTTTATATCCATGTTGGAACCGTGAGTCTTGAATTTGATGTCACAGACCATTTCTTGGGCTAAATCAATTTCTCTTGGATGGAATGGCCCTTAACAAACCCATGTTGTTCTAAGGAAATCCACCGAGGGAGGTGCATAGAAAGACTTATTTTTAGGATTCTCATCAGAATTTTATAGGGGAAGTTACACATACTCACTAGCCTATGGTGGGAGAGGGAAGAAGGATCCTTAATTTTAGGTATGAGGATGAGGGTAGTTTCACATGCTATATGTGATAGGCTCCCCATATTGAATAAATCCTGAATATCCATGATAATATCATTTTTAACAACACCCCAAGAGGATTTTTAGAATGAACCAGGGAAAATTTCAGGGCCTAGAGCACTCTCTGGATTGAGACCACACTTAGCTTCAAAGATTTCCTCCTCATTAGGAACTTTATCCATATCCATGTTATCCTAACTAGAGACAAGTTTCGGTATCACACTTAGAATCTCAGCATGACCTCTTAGATATCCATCAATCATACGCAAATTGGGCCCATCAAGTAGATCACTAAATTAGGAATGGTCCATGCCTCCAACAACATTTAAATCCTCTATATAGAAGCCATCATTCAGTAGGATATTAGGTTTTTCAAATCACTTTTTCTCTCTAATAGAGTCATGTAAGTAGGCAATATTTATGTCTCCTTCATGCATCCACTTTGTTATATAGGACACCCGGGCCATGTGTTATTATATTAATAGCATATCTTCCAACCTATCCTTTTTAAGGGAAATATTTTCAAACACCATCCCATTCTAATCTTCTTTCATACTAGCTTCCATATTTTTAATCTTCTTAATGATATCCTCTAGAACCTGATCATATAGAGGGTGATTTTTGCCCACGTTTGAAGATCAATCTTGAGTCTTATCATCTTGGAGTGCATATCCATGGATTCCTCTAGGTGTGTCCCCTCCATGAGTTGTTGACAACATGGTGATATCCAGTTATATTAACCTAATGTTGATAGAACCTAAAGCTCACACACTTCTTCTGGCTAGGAGACAAGGTGATCAATAGTGGGTAGTGGTCAAATATACCTTTAAACAAATGATTAACCTTAGTATTCAGAAAATACGATATGGAATGTATGTCTTCCAGGAAATTATCAAGGTGGATCCATGACCTCCGGCCACCTCTTTGGTTGTTGCAACACGTAAAACAATCAGCTATGAACCCCATGTCTATGAGGACCTTTTTATCTATAGACTGGGAAAATTACAGGTTTTCCTTCTGGTAGAAGGCCCCTCTACCTTTCTTATTTGATGGATTAAATATTATATTGAAAACCCCTCCAAAAAAATCAAGGGGATCCCCCCAGATCAAAACCATTCAGATTATGCCATAAACATTCTCTTCTTTGGGCATCACAACTTCTATAGATAAATGATAAGAAAATACAACTACCTTCTTGGAAAACTTTGGTAGTGATAACTTTCTCGTCATCATGTACCATATCCACTAATATGGAATTATGGCAGAAAATCTAGATATGGTGATTGGCTAGATTAGTATGCATACAATCTGGAAGCTTCATCCTTTGAGAAAAATCCTTGATTTTTGAAAAATTTTGTTTATGTTCAATGATGGTGATAAGATAAGCCTTTTTATTCTTGATCTCTATAGTAATGAAATATATCTTAACCTTAGAACTAGGACCATGGGAATTCCAGATGAATATAAGATCCATTTAAAAAAGGTATGGACTGATTTTGGCCCCAGACATTTTGAGCACTTCCATGAGGGGAGAAGAGCACTCCTGAAGTTATCCCAATATGGATCTCATATGGATACCATTTGGTTCTCCTAATGGGAGAGAGTCTGGAGGAGTGGATAAGGGTTGCGGTTGGACCTTTTTACTTTTCAGTTTACTATAGGGTGTCTTCAGGGATGGGCTTTGGGAAACAGGTAGGATTCCATGAGATTCTGACTCTGGAGGCTGGATAAAGATGGCAGTTTCTAGCTAAAGGGGGTGGGGAGGGAGGTGAGATCAGGAGGCTGACTCTCTAATTCAAGGAGCTCATGGATTTTTGATACAACACTGCAAAGGGGGCTAGGAGGGAGAGTCTAGGAGAATGGCCGACTACTTCTTATGGGCAGAAGGAAACTAAACACCTTATATGGAGCAAAAAAATCCAAAATTTGCTAGGGAGGAGAGCCATATAGGGGATAGGATCTGCTGATACTGAACAAGAAGACCTCATAAAAAATGGAACCATATCCATAGTTGATGAACCATCCTCATCTAGAAGGAAGTAAGGGGAATAGTCTACACCAAAAGTAGAAGAGTCGAGATGAGGGGGCCTTATTGATCAATATTAACCCTCTGATCTTGCACTGACCCTGAAGCCATAACAGGATTGATAGGAGGAGATTTATAATCCTCCTCCCTTGCCAGATTTTAACGACACCTGCTAGGACACCACTTCCTGCAATCCTACATAGAGTGACCTTGAATTTGGAAAAAGGAGTAGTACCTAGGGATCATCGGGTAGATGATATCTTGAATCTATTCCAATACATCTTACACCCGTAGAGAGATACGATCTAGCAGGGGAGAGGAAAAATCCAGATCAATACAGATATGAGGAACCAAATAGTCTGAGAAATACAAGGTATGATCATATATATAAAAAACTACCTAAAGAGTTGACAATGACCTTAAGGAATTTGTTTTTCTAAAAAGGGAGGGGAAGACCAAGAAGGTTAATCCAAACCACCGCCTGCAAGCCCTCCCTTCCCATGTGGGACTCCATCGACCAACGCGAGAGATTAAACTAGCATCTCCTTAAAGAACGAGGAGATTTTCACCAAGAATGAACAAAATATATATTTTAGTCCAAAACCACGTAGAAATAATTACAATGTACCACCGAGATCTGAACTGAATCTCTAAGACCCCAAGATTTCACAATCCATAGGAAAACTGAGAGCAGAGGTCTCGCTGAGATGAAACTCTCTATTAGGGTCCACTTGAGATAGGTGACCACATCATTGAACATCAAGGATAGAACATCCAAGGAAACTCTAATCCATTCCTTAAAACTATTGTAAGGGACATGGGAACATCTGGGAAGTAGGGGGGTAAGGGCCAAAAGCATAACGACAAAAGGCCTCTTTGAAGGAGATGTTAGGGCACCAATTCAAGGTCAGTGGGCACAAAACGATAGGTGGTGGGATAATAGCAGAGTAAGAACCAAGATCAAAGGTCTTAAAATCACAAAACTCTAGTAGGGAGCATCTGTTAGGTGAAGGAGGAATGTTCATAAAAATTCAAAAGCCAACTAGCACATGTGGCATGTTCTTTTGAGTGAGATCCATCTATCAATCCAAAGAATGATCTATGAAACTCATTAAGAACCACCTCATACATCACCAAAGGAGTAAAAAATATACCTAACAATGTCATTTTATGTTTATCATTCTCAAACCACCCCTGAGGAGAATCACTATGAAAGAACTGATCCCACATCATCTCCACCTCAAAGTCTCCCCACTTAGACTCATCCACCTTTTACATCAAGGATGATTTCACTATAATATGTTATAGGAAACCTTTACCACCAGCATACTCCGCATCAACATAAATCATTTAAATCTTATTCATTACCATTTAGGCATCCCCTAACTCTCAAACAACATATACTCACAAATTTCTAGTTAGTACATAAATAGTTGCATTCCCCTTCCATGGGGTGTAATAGGTCTTAAATTTGTAGTCCTAAAATAACTAAATCCACAATCGCTAACAAAAATCCATATCCTATTGATAAAAAATATACCTTAATATCTTATGATCTATAAAGACCACAAAGAACCCACTCATGAGGTAATACCACCACAACTTTAGAGAAAATACCACAACCTCTACCTTGAGATCATGGGTGGAATTGTTATGCTCATTGGTACATAATTCCATAGACATATATAAAATCAATTCCCTATGTTGTAATAAGAAGAAACTCAATCCAATATGAGAAGCATTGTATAAAACCTTGAACATCACTACCTACACTATTAGTAATTGAATGAGAGAATTGATCAATGTATAATTCATGTAGTCAAAAGATTCCAAACACTAACTATTCTATATTAAATACTAGTCCTTTTTTGTTAGATTAGTCAATGGAGATGTATTGGCATTGAAAAATTCATGCCATGCACTTTTCCAAAAAATTCATGAAGTGATCCCCACTCAGAAAACATAAGTCAAGTTTGAGTAAAAAAGTATCTCCATGCCTAAGGAAGAAGAAAATGGGATTACCATGTTCCATAATACTTCTCACACACCAAGGTATGGATATTACTCATAAACATTTCCTGATCCAGTGATGTGTTGGTGAGAACCTACCACTGGGAGTAGGATTTGGATTTCACTAAATGCTAGTGAAAATGTTTTCTATGACATAAAACCCATTTTAATGGTATTGTGGGAGCCTTTTTGTGTCAAAATAATGTCCTGATATGGTGTATAGAC
The DNA here is from genome assembly GCA_963277665.1 of Viscum album. NCBI lineage: Eukaryota > Viridiplantae > Streptophyta > Magnoliopsida > Santalales > Viscaceae > Viscum > Viscum album. The sequence continues at coordinate 890,872,777 of OY728159.1, read as the reverse complement.
TAAATTTAGGGTGTATCTCACTTAAAATACTTTGATTTGACTACTCACAAAGCCTAAACAGACTTACGAATCAAAATTTATGGTCATTCTAAGTCAGGTTGCATTTTATCTCAAAGACAAAATTTATACATAACACTTCAATTCATATGTGAACTGAAATCCATTTTTATCTCAAATACAATGGTTTTGTGGAAAAAACATATAAATTTTCTCTATTTTCAAAGTGTTGAAACCATTTCATGAATCTATTATCATTTACGACTCAGTGGTGATGATTTTTTCCACTGTAAATAACTTTTCTCCAACCATGTGATGCTTCATATAGTTCATGAAACAATTATCCCACATGAAAAAGTTTATTATAGTCCAAGGTGATACATTTTTTCCTTCTACATAGAAAACCAAAATGTTGTGTGGCTTCTTGTTTCTATATAGCTAGATATTTCAAGAAATAAGTTATTCATTACTTCTTATAAATACTAACACCCAATTTGGGTCTAATCATAGGAGACCACTCTTGGAGGATAGTATAAGAAACATAGAGTGATTTTGGGATTCATAGACTTTGAAACTAAGGTAAAAATCTCAATTTTTAAATGGGGGGTTTCAATGTAATCCCATGAAGTCCCTCCACAAAGAAGTCCCTCCACATGGCAACTTTGCAAATCCCTATATGAAAAATTCTATGAAAGTTCCCCTATAAGAGAAATGCTATAAGAGTTTTTCTATGTGGTATCCCTTATAAAAGATGCACTATTTGAGTTCCCCTATGTGAGTTATGTTATGAAAATAGCCTTATACAGTAAATGTTATATGGATAGCCTTATGCAAAGTTATATGTGAGGCTCCCTCATGAGGTGTTATGTGATACTCCTATGCAGGCACATTCTCCTTCATGAACTCATATTTTCACCCTTATCTTATCATTCCATACCATGGGGGTTCCCCCCACCCCCCTTATATCACCATTTAGGAGCATTTACAAGTTTTGGTCCCAGATCTTTGGTTTGTTCCCTTCTCTTTCATTACTGACTTCCATGAAAAAACAAGGTTTTTGCCATGAAATTTTTGGGCTTGGTCAGGCATATTTTGGGTTTTAATATATATTACCCCAACCTTGATTTGACACAACACCTTGAGTAGATATATTCTTCCTAGTTATCATGTACATGAATCCTCTTATGTGTAATCCCTCACCATAATTTCCAATGATACCTCGAGTTGATGTATTCTTCTAGGTTATCATGCATGGACATCCTCCTAGGTGTAATCACTAATTATACTTTCCGATGATACATCGATTTGATATATTCTACCTAATTATAATGTAAATAAATCCTTATATATGTAAGTCTTTACCATGATTTCCTATGATACCTAAAGTCAATATACCCTTCTTGGTTATCATGTACGGGCCTCCTCTTAGGTGTAAGTCCCAAAACATATCTTCACCTAACATACATATTGGGTTAGGTATCTTTGGGAATCCCACATAGATTAAGACCAAAGTATTTATTTCTGGATACCCCACCATATTACCTTCATCATCCACCATATAATGAAGAATAAAATTTGACTATGGGCCTCCAGTTAATGTGTAAGCCCAATTTGAAACCAATTTTGCAATGTGACTAATTTTATAGTGTTCCTTGCTTTTCACACCAAGAATAACTCTTGTGGTCTTAGGAACTCTAACCTATTGTGTCACTAGCATAATCAAAATTCATCCTCTTAGGTATCCTTCCTATGTATAAGCCCTAACATCCAACCCTTTAAAAGGGACACATTCCCTATGATAATTTCTTTCAAAGGGTTTCATTCCCAATGAAACCCTCCTTAATCCTTTATTGCCACACCTCTTGTGATGCATACATCCTTACCGCATGATGTTTAACTACTTGATATGGTCTTGTTACATGAACTTAATCTATGAAACTCAAACTATATGGGTTTTGATTCCTTTCATGAGGATATGTAGGAAAACACATTAGGGGATCAATCTGAACATAAATACAAAAAAAATCTCCCTAAATGATGATAAATTATATATTACCCAGTTATTTAGATTTAGATCATTGTTATTTAAAATTTATGAATCACAAAACAATAATAAAACAATATGGGGTGCCTTGGATACAGACCGATGGTTCCATTTATAGAGAACCTATGATACATACAGATGGTACCATTGATAGAGAACCTCTGATTCATACATATGTTCACATATTCACATGTTAATAATAAATTTCTAATATATAATGGTAACCATTCCCCTATTGGGATTTTGGAAGGATTCAGAAATATGTATTAAATATATAAAATAATATTTAGGTAGGAAATAATTCAACCTAATAGGGAATGATGATCATAACCTCCTATATTTATGACTAATGTTAGTTCCTAAGTTTCATTGGTAAAAATGAGTCATTGACTGCCTTCCCTTGGAAAGTAGGTCTGTAACCTATCAAAAATACAAGCTCCATTGGATGTTTTTAGTTTCACAAATAAACCTTGTTGGAAACCATTTTTAGATTATGGGTAGTTTCCCACACATGAATAAACTCAATCATTTGGGTTGAAATAGGCATTAATATATGATAAATAAGATATGAACCTCATATTATAGCTTGAAAATCATGGGAAACAATAGGCCTTGAAAAAATTCTTGGGTGATTCCCAATAAATGATTACTTTTATTTTTGAACGATAGACTGAAATTCCCTAATAAGACACCCATTCCTAATAAAATTTACCTCACACAAAAAAAATCACTTTGATAACTTTATATAGAGTTTATGGTACCAAATTACTTTCAAAAGATCCCTAAGATTATCGAAATACCCTACCTCTAACCTTGGGTATATGATAATTTCATCAATTAACACTACCATAAAATGATCCAGGAACTCATGAAACTTGGAGTTTATGAGTCCCATGAAAATAGTTAGGGTGTTTCTGACATTGAATGGAATAACCACGAACTTTTAGCAGTTGTAATGATGCCTAAAATAAATATTTAGAATATCCTCCACTTTCACCCTCATCTGACGATACTCGGACCACAAATCAATCTTCAAAAACAAGTTATCTCCCTTCAACTGATCAAATAAATCATATATCTTTTGGATGGGATAACGGTTCTTGAATATCACTTCATTAAATCACTGGTAGTATATTCACAACCTCAAACTTCCATTTTCCTTCTTATAAAAAAAACACCAGAGCACTGCATGACAATACACTAGGATTATGAAACCCTTATACATTAAATTATAAATATATATCCTCAACTCCCATAACTCAAAAAGTGATATCTGGTAAGAATCCATCAAAATTAGAGAGGATATTTCCAAAACTTTATATCAGGTCAAGTGGTAGCATAGTATCCTATTTAGGGAAAACATACAGAAACTCATTAATGGATTTGGTAAACTAAAAAACCTACACCTCTATCAAATCCAATGATGGTGTAGATAGATGAGATAATAGTGTCTCTGGATACCTATGACCCATCCAATAATCTTTATCACCAAATAACAACACCCGATATCCACCTACATTATATAATACAACTCACCTCTAAAAAATATTTTTGATCATACATATAGAATACAAATAATACATGATAATAATTATATCATATGGTTGTATCTAAAATAGAAATAAATCCCTCAATGAATGATCCTTCCATATCCTCAAATCACAACCCTAACATATATTAAATAAAATGGATTGGCCTTTAACTGATATAGTCAACATCAGGGGAACTAGAAGACTCTTTACTTTGATTCCCAAGGCATGGACCAAGGCAGGTGGAATAAAGTAATATAATGATCTAAAATAAAATAAAATAAAATCTCATGTATATGATAAAAAGATGGTACCTTGGAAAATCAATTGCACATCTAGAACTTAGAACCTCCATAGAATGTAACTTTCCACATCTCTGCCTAAATTTTCCTATTGATGACCCCCTCCATGTTCATGCTTAGAACTATTTCTATAAGGATGGGGAATATCATGGGGTTTCCCTATACCAAATGTATCTTCTCTCTGTGGGAAGGAAATATGTCCCTACTATTGATACAACCTCTGGAGAAAGTACTACTGATCCTAAAATAGAAAATTACCACCCACACTATGATGGTCCTTGAGAATGGTTGATCATTTTAAGTATTGATTACCATGAATTCCACAAGAAAAAAATGTAAGAAAAGAACTCCCCATGGATGTATGAGAACTACTAACTCTAATAAAGTGCAAGGAAGAATATTGAGGCCTACTCCCTACTGGTTAGAACATCAAATTCCATGACATATTAGATATTTTATCCGCATATATTTTCCTCAAGAACCTCTAATGGATTCCCTCCTAAGATGATCTAGACTACGCATACATCATCTCGATCACCAATTTATTCTTTTATACCTTTATATACATAAGAAACATAAATTCGGTAACCAGATACCAAATGATAGAATGAAGCACCTATTTAAGCCACCCCACCCTATAATTCTTATCTGAAAAAAAAATCAAGAGAAAATTGAAGAAGTTCCTTGAAGAAAATACCAAGCTCCTACAATCTCAGGCTCCCCTACTAATGGGAGATAAACTCTTGTCTATTCACTTCCCTCGTCATAGATGATAAGAAATATATTTAAAATTGGCTCTAAAAATCATCCTAAGAAGCCTCCACCTTCTTATTCTCTCTAAGGAACAAGATCTTCCATTGGTGTGTTCCCCCTTTCATCAGATTAACAACCATGTAACCTCAATACTCTACCAAGGTATGGATCAGATTGAAGTTAATCTCAAGCTCCTACAACCAGTGATATATCTCTAAATCAGAGATACTTCACTTATACTTTACCATGCCCTAATACTATAACTCACACAACATCCTCCTCTAAGACTCATACTCCTCATCTGGGTCAAACCATCTATGGTCAACCAAATCATCATGTCTCCCCTCACTAACCTGAGGCACATATGGACAATGACTGGTAGGTATCTCTATAAGCGTGAGAAAAAATCATAATCCTAGTGGTATAGAATTAATTAAGCTTTATTTAATTAGATTCATTTTAATTTCCTTATAATCACCACAATTTAAAACACAAGTTCACACAACATGATACAAGTACCCTTTATAGGGTTATACCCTACAGTTATCATAATATTTCCTAGGGAATTCAGTAAGATTAAGGTCCTTGTGTCATATCATGGGTGACCATAATCGTATGTGTCCTAGACATTATCCTTTGATACAGCACACACTATGTTTGACTAACACTGATTCCCTACCATTAGCATGAAATAATAAAAAATTAATAAATATAGTCTCCATTGTAATTCTTAATAAAATTTTGGATAAAACTTTTTCATGGCCCACCCCCACTAGGAACCACTCTTGATCCTTTAATGAAGACAAGAGTGGACCATAAAGCTCATCTCTTGTCTAACACGTGTTGGAAAATAGAACTACGGGTATAATTCACAGAAATGGTAAGTATTTTTCTCATAAATAATAATAATATAAAAATTAAACCATCAATAAAATCCAAAAAATAAATAAAAACAATATCTCATAATAACCATAATGCATTAAAATTTATTACAAATACAATTCTCCAAAATATCATATCAAAATAAACTCGTAAGTAGAAACTTTATCCTTTTCTCATAGATTTGAGTTAACAATGTCCATATAAATCTCAAAATTCCTCCTATAAACCTATAAAAAAATTTATATATATAGGGGTGATCATACATGTATACTCAGTATGATCCTCCTTAAAACCTCCCAAGAAAATGTGGAAAAGGTATACTAATGCCTCAGTGAGTAAATAGCAGAACCAATATGAACCTAAACCAAGTCAAATAACCTAACCACACCAAATATTTATCACTAATCATCTAATCCAAGTATAAGAAAATAATATCAAAGAATATAGAAAAAGGGTATCCCGCTCCACTTTACCACTATTTTATCACTCTAATGCCCCAACGATAATAATTTTGGTACTCCCATCCCTTATATATCATCATAATCATATAAAAACATCTTTATATCATGTATCCACACCATAATCACATAAAAATTTATCCACAACCACATATCTCATATCCATATCTCAACCACACATCACTTTTCTATCTTGGTGGGGTATTGTGAACATGAGGAACATCAACTTCATTCCCTCCTCTTATGATGCATGACTGCTACTATACACTAAATTATCATCTCATGATCATCAAATAAATCATGATTTTGACTTTTGTTCATAATAAACAATGCATGTAAATCTCTATCCATCATATTGCTACCATGATCGAAAGGGAGAGCGGGGAAGAGGGAGTAGTCAACCATTTATTCTCTCACTAACCTAGATATTTAAAGAAGACACATAGAACTCAAAACATATGATCATTGGTATAGTTATATAACTTATGTGGTGTTTATGAAATCATAGGAAAATAAATCATATAATAAAAATGCATGTGATCCCATCATAAAATATTCTTAGTAAAACAACAATACCACAACCGATAATCATCACCGCATATTCGCAATCTTTAATTAACAATAACTACCACTTCTACATCATTAACCAATCCTATTATTCCCTATAAAACAACCACAAATTAATTTTTTATCATTTATCCAACCAATTCTAGATTTATCATTTACTATAAAAATTATTTTCATTATGTTACTCATTAATCATGTTTATTGATAAACCATTCATAAGCTAACACTCATATTTATTTCTATCCTTTTACCATTCATTTTATTATCAAATAAGTACATTAACAATGCCACTTATTAAATTTTATATGTTTCCCAACCTTTTTATTTCCATTCCCCGTCATTTTACATCTCATTCCATGCCACCAAGAGCATATAAATTCAACCCCACAACACACAACCACCGCCATGTAACATGTTCTGATAGCCACTAAAATTTACAAAAAAAACAATCCTTTTGTTCAGATCCATCCATACCATCATTGACACCATAATAGTTACACCATTTCATTCCAAACTCATACTATACATACCAAAATAATAAAACCCACCATATTAATATAGTAAATAAGTAGCAACACATTTATAAAACATCAAATTTTTAGTCATTCTTTCTAGGTAGATTATTTTGGGCCAATATGAGTATCATCACAACTTTTATAATATAAAATAACCCATTCATTACTAGATATAAATTATGAACCTTTTATAATGGTGTTTTAAATATTCAATCATAATAACAAGAATATACATCATAGTAGTGATTAATTGTGCCGCATTAATAGAAAACATAGGAAAATAACAAAACCAGATAAATATCATCTGTTACTTTTCCCCCTTCACTCTAGCATTCTATTTTTTATTATTCAGATGAAATAGAAACATGAAAATTATACATTTAAAAAAATATTTCTTGGATAATAAAAATGGTCATGAATCCCTAAAAACATGTTGAACATGAATAGAAAATAGGGAAGATGATTTCCAGCTGAAACTCATAAAAAGAAATTTAGACTAGCCAAGGGTGATCTATATACTCAAAGGGTGGCGCTTTGATCGCTAAGGATCAAGGAAAAAAATATTGTTTAAATAGGGAGGGACTTTATGAATTTTAAAATTACTAATGATCATATAGGTATTTCCCTTTTAAAAATATCATTCAACCTTCTACTTTATATTTAAATCATTTATCGATTATTTCCACATTACAACAATTTATTTCCCCTAAAATCTTAAAAAATATCAACAAGGTGAAAATGAATTAATTTTTATAGTTTTAAATTACCAATTAAATAGTTTTATACTTTATAATTAAATTATAAATTTGAAAATATTATTTTATCTAAAGTAAATAAATTGGTAATCTGTGCAAAGGGATATAGGTTATGTTTCATATGTAATATTTTACCCAAAATCAAAACAATCAAAAATGGATGGGAACTCCCTGTGATACATAATATATATGTATGATACATAATATATATATATTCCATAAAATATTTTTTAATTTATCAAAATTCCATACATGATATATTTCATATGAAAAAATACTATACATAAGATATTTAATTGATACATAATATATTTCCCTTTGAGATAATTTGATACATAACATATTTTCTACAATATATAATATATTTTTATTTGAAAATTTCTAATAAGTAACATAGATTATTTATACATAATTTTATTTCAAAATTCAAGGCTTAAGTTCAATATGTAAGGTTTTAGAATTTGTTAAAAACCAATATATGAGATTTATAAAATGCATAATATTTTAAACTATAGTTTAAGAGACTAAAAGTTTTTATTGGTTTTATTTTTTTTAATGTGCATGTGACAATGTGAATGTCAATATGTATGTCTTTGTGTGTTTGGTGATTTAGGAAGAATCCTCCTAATAAAAAACATGATATTGTTTCCCATATATTTTGGGAGTAATGAAGATTGAAGTTAGTGTCATCATAAATGGAAAAGGATAAATAATATGTTTAGTGAGAAACCTATAAAATGTGATGATTGTTGAGATGGTCTTTAAGTCAAATAAAAATACTAATTACAAGTTAAAATTTTTATCTACAATAGTTTCAAAGGAATGAAAATCCAATTAGGAATAACTTGAAGAACAAGAAGAATGAATGGGGATATTGAAGATCTATAATCCATTATAGAATATATAATTGAAGTTTAAAGAAACCATCCATATAAGAAAATATATGAAAGTTACTATATCAAGTGATAAATTCATTTTAGTTGATGATTCTATATTTATTTTAATTTATTTGATATTTTTTTTAGATTAATTCAAATTAAATTGTTATTATTTGAAGATTTATGTATATTCAAAGTTGAATCCATCAAAGACTAGTTTGAGAGATATCTTGATGTTTTTGTAAGATATCTGATGAAAAAAAGATGAAAATGAAAAATTCATGTTTTCTTAAGCTATTTGATGATTTCTTAATATATTTATCATTATATAATATGATTATATAGCACATAAGATATTGGGTCTTCCTAAGATATCATGAAAATACATAAGAAACATGAAACACATAAGATATCTAGAATACACATAAGTAACATAAAACACATAATATATCTCTCAAATTTTTAAGAATTATAAAAAACATAAGATTCTTTGAAAGTGTATAAGAAATATTTTATAATATTCTTTTAAAATATTCTCATAATATATATGGGTATCATATGAAACTTTGAATCACATGAGATATATGATGCGTATTACATATCTTTAGAATATGTTGTACTCAGAATGTGTAATACACTAAGACCCCGTATTATATTCTACCATGAAATGTATTCTTAGAATATGATTTCGTATTCTTGTAAGATAATGTAATTTATAAACAACTGAGAAAATGAAAACTTCTAAAAAAAACCTTATAAAATTATATTAGATGATTATTATGTTTTTATTTCATAATAAAAATATCATAATGATTTTTTAAGACATGATTCAGGATTTTATTTGAAGAATATAAAGGGGTATGATATTTAAAAGATCATTTTTCCATTAATTTATGATTTTCAAATGAGAATGATTGAAAATAAATTTTGGTTATAAAGATGAATTAAACCAGGTGTTTCTAAAATTGAACTTCATTGATATTAAACAACGCAAACACTCAAAGGTTTTGTGATTAAAACTGAATGAATAAGGAAGGTGATCTTCATGATTGAGAAATTAGAGATCAATACTGGATGATATTTTGAAAAGAACTAGATGAATATGAAATGAAGATATTTCCATAATTATGTATTCCAAGGGAAATTAAATTGGATGATATTGGAAATAATCTTCATTATTTTAATTTTAACAAAATGAGTTTTAATTCAAGATGAATGAGATGAATATGATTATGTTGAGATGTTATCTAGAGTTTATAGGATCAAGTTGAAGTTTATACTTGTTTTGTTGAAGCACTCACGCTATAAAAAAAGTGTCATGTTGTAAATATAATTTCCTATATGGTTTTCATAAATCTATAGAGATTGTTTATTTATGGATTTATTTGTGGTATATTTTGAGAAGAAGAGTCTTAAATATAATATAGAAATATCTAAAGGACTTGTTAGACCCAAGAATAATTATAAAAGAAAAAAAATAAGAAGGGTGGTTTCAAAAATGAACTAGAGATGGTGGTATGAGGTAGAAAGATATAGATGGTAATGGGGTGAAATCTATTTCATGGATATTTGAATTAATATCTCTAAAGATATTTCAGTTTTTTGTAAATTTAGAAATGTCCCCTAAATATAAAAGGAGTTAGTTGTACACAAAATATGAATATATCCTTTTCAAAAGTGAGTACCTCTTGAGAGAACCAATTAACCTTATCAAATAGAAGTAGAACTCAATATATATTAGAGAAAATATCTAAGAGGGTAAAAAATTGAATTTAATGATATTCATATAGAGTGAATAAGTGCCTTGAGAAATAAGAGAAGAATAATAACATGTGATAATCCATATTATAGATACAATAAGAAATAATAATAAGAAATAGGTGTGTATAACATTTCTTATGATACCTATTATCACAAAAGTGTGAAATATAAGAATATTATTCACAAAGGTTGATGTATGAGAAGTTATAATTAATGTTATTTGGATATAAAAAACATTAGGTTTTGAGTGAGTGATATGTCAGCAAGTAGTTTTTAAAAAAAACTAAGAGTTTGGTTATTATTAGATACTAAGTTTCATGTATTTGTTATTGAAAATATAAATATATTTTAAGTCTAAGATTGAGATAAAGAATATAATATTTTTGGATTTTATAATATCCATAAATATATTTTTGATCTACTTCAAATGGTTAGTGGTTTTTCTGATAACTAGTGGGAGCTAGTATAAAGAACCCAAGTGAGTGAAATTTCATTCACCTTCATAATATGGTAAACATGATTTTAAGATGAACTATATATAACCTACATATAATTGAGGATAAAATTATTAATGGAAAACATGTGACTCAAACAACCTGATCCTAGAAATGAGTAGGTTTTCTGAGAGAGTTTAAACCTTATAAAATCAATGTTTGTTGTGATTTACTTTATTTAAAGCATTTAATGTGGTGTATATGATTGTGTAAAGATAAAAAAAATCCATTTAAATCCTAAAATTTAGAATAGGTTGAAATAATAATGTGGGTAAAAATATTTTAAGATAATTTTAGAATTTAGTAAAAGTTTCACCACACCTGATTTACCCCCCCCCCCCCCAGGTGTAAGTGCATGGATCCTAAGGTCATTTTATGTGATATTAGATCCAAGGTTCCATTTTAATGGATCAAATTTTTATTTTTCTATTATTATTATCTAAATATATAAATTTTATATTTGAATAGAATTTATAAGGGCCTCAAATGTATAATTCTGTTTCTATCTTTGATAATGCATAAATGGGAGTTTCAGACAAGGAATTGAAAATGGGAAGAAAAGAGAGGCTAAAATGTGCAGAAAATATTTAAAATAAAAGATAAAGGAAAAAATATAATGGTAGAGAGAGTGGTAAAAAAATTAATAATTCTGTTGATTATGATTCTTTAAAAGAATCAAATTCAGACTATGAATAATATAAAGATTATGGGCATGATGTGTCACTTCATGATTTTTACTCTAAAATTAAGGATTATACTAAAATGATCCTTATTGAATATTATTATTATATACTTTCACATAATAAGGTACTATAAGATGAAAATTCATATTTGGAACAGGAATTTGATGCAATGGAGGATGCATTAGTAAAAAAAGTGAGCAATTGTAACACCCTCATAAAACATGTGAAATATGAGGAAGAAAATATCTCAATTTTCAAAGAAATGTTTTATTTTATTAATTAAGAATTTCAAATATATTTTTATGAGAAATTTATGTTTAATAAAATTTTCATGGAGGTGTTCTATGCATTATAAAAGTTATATCAAGTCTCTAAGAATGTTAAAGAAGCTCGACTAGAAATTAGATCTAATAGTGTGAAGGATCTAGATAAATTTTTTCTAGAGTAAAATAATATGAATGAGATAAAACTTAGAAGATTAAGAAATAATGGGAAGATATAATGAACATAGTTATATATTATAAGAATATACTTAGTATAACGTTCCTTGAATTGGATGTAATATTGAGAAATATGGAATCCACTCATGTAAAATCATCTCAAACACCTGAGTAGAGATGTGTTAAAATAAGTTTCTTAAAGTATTATAGATTCAAAGGGGATTAAAATTTGAGGAAATAAGATCATGAAATCATATTTATATTCACCAATATCAAGCTCATGTATGAAGGTATCCCATAACCTATATAAATTTTTTTGTACTAAGTTTACTTTAATTGATAGTACAGGATTAAAGTTGAAATCTTGAAAAATGTGGATAGAGAAAAAATGGATAATTCTACCATGCCATCAAGGGTGGAATTAGGAACTTCCAATAAGATAAAAACCTCAAATGATATTAAAAAGAAGGTTGATTTAACCTAAAAATAGAAATCATAAAAGTATTTCTAGGTTGTATGTACATACAAAAAGAAAAGATTTGATGGTTATTGTTAGTTTTATTAGAAATTCATAAATAAGGCTATTAACTATTGTAATAAAATGTTAGAGAGTAAAAATTATATAATTATTTAATTTATTGGAAGTAGAGATGAAGTAAATAACAAACTTATTGTGCATAAGAAAACTCTAAAGAACAAATAAAATATGTCTCTCAAAAACAAATTTAGTTATTTGGATAATTTCTATGAGTATTGGAAGATAATTGGTCTCTAATTAAATAATATTGGTATTTTACAATATAACACAGTACTTATACCACTTATAAAATAAGAAAATAGAAGTAATTAAATAAATAAAGTAAAATAGAGAAGTCTATTTTGAGAAGTGTACAAAAGAAGAAAGTTGAATCAATCACTCCAAACAAGTCTATTAAGAAAGCATTAGAGAATTTAAAATTAATAGGGAAGAGATGCTTATAATATAGTATAAAAGGATAAATCATATACCATTATAATATGATCATGAATTTTAATAAATAATAGATAATGATAAAATTTAAAAGGGAATCACGGAAACAGAGATACAGAAGGATTGGTTTAGTGGTTAACACTCTTGATGAAGAAATAGATAGGATTCCCAAAAAGGGTTTTCCAAAATTTGAGGAAATGTGGAAGGATAAAAATTATAGGAAATATTGATACTATGTGCATAACATAGCTACCAAAATAATATAATCATTTGATGAATAAAAGAAAAAAACCAATGAATTCAGATTTTAAATTTTTATTATAAATAAGTAGTTCACACTTAAGAAGGAGGACCATATTCAAAAATGGTGTCAAAAAATTTGGATGACCCAGTTCAATATGGAAAAAAAATATGGAAAAATAAAAAAATATTGAATGTGCATTACCTTATAAAGTGAATAAGGTTATTCCAATTAACAAAAAAGGTGAAAAATAAATGAACCCCATATTTCCATAATATAAATAGATTTTGAAAATCAAGGGTGTAACAACAATAAATATTTATTGACATATTTGAGTTGAAATTAAATGATTTTTGAGGTTGATAAACAAGTCTTAGAACCATTTCACACATTTAAGATCAAATGGAGACTTACCTTATTCCCAAAATTTTCTATTTTTACTTCATGTACTGGGAATTAAAGGTAAAGAAAGAGGTGGATGGAATGAATTTGTGATCATTATATAGATATAAGATTTAACCATAATGGAGAATATAAACTGATTAATTATAAATAAAATCATTTGTAATAAAGACCATTGAATAATATCACTTGAGGGGGATATTAAAATTGAAATCTATCAGATAATTATTGTTTCTAATTAAATATATAATTCTAGACAACCTTTGAAAAACTAAATATTAATGTATGATTTTAATTTTATTTATTTATTTTTTATTGTGTTTAATATTTCTATTAAGGTAGAGTGATTTTTTAACAAAATATGGGAGAAAATTAAACTTTCACTTGAATATTTTTTATATATTTATTTAAGTTAAGTTAAAATTCAAAAAATCTTCTGTAAATATTTTTGTTCGTCCCCAAAGAGGTGAAATTAGAGTTGGTATCATATTGTGAATACTTTATAGATATATTTTTATTCTATATTATCCACTCTTTTCTACATTTGTTTATCCTAATATACTTATATTTTATTGGTTAAGGCCATATTGCAAAGAAAAAATGTGGTGTCCCCATTATCTCCTGATGAATTGATTCATTGTCTCAATAAGGGTAATAACAGAGAAAGTAAGAGACCATAAGGATATAATATATTTAATTTAAATTAATAAGATTAATGGGGATATTAATTTTCCATTAAAAGACCTTCCCATGAACTTATATTATATATCAAAGTGAGAAAATTTACACCCCTTTTTATTTATTATTTATTTTAGGGATAAAGTATGTCCCTTGTAGATTTTTAAATTTTAAAAATAAATTTGTATTTATTGTCAATAAGTTAGAGAAGAAACATTTCTTGGATGTTAGAAGAAAAGTGGGACATATTTGACATTGATAATAGTGAATTAGCTAATGGTATTGAATGTTATTGATAACAATCATAAATGGGGAGAATAAAGTGACTAAGGGTTTCTGATGATTGTATTATTTTTCATTATGCATGTGTCAATGTGAATGTAAATATGTATTTCATTGTGTTTTATGGGTTATAGGAAGGATACAACTAATGAAAAACATAAATAAATTTCCTATAAATTTTATATATAACGAAAAGGGAAGATGATTCCATTGTAAATAGAAAATTATGAAGAAGCTTCTTGGTGAACCGCCCATAAAAGATTATGATTGTTGAGTCAATCCTCAATTAAAATACAAGTACTCATTTTAATTTTAATGTGTTATATAAAACAATTTCAAAGGAATGAATATATTTCTAATAATATCTCAAATAATGATCTAGCTGAATAGATATATTTAAGATTTATAATTCATTATAGAAGATCCAACTGAAGTTTTTAGAAACCATTCATGGAGCACCAAAAATGAAAGATACTATATCAAGTAATAAAAATATTTTATATGATGATTCTAAGTTTATTTAAATTAATTTGTGAAGTTCTAGTATGGATTTAATATGTTTTATGGTTATTTTAGGGATTATGATATTTTGAGTTGAATCTATCCAAGAATGATTTAATATGTATGATATTTTTACATGAAAAAGATATCATGAAGTTTTCATAAGATATCTAATAAAGAGAAGATAAAAAATGGAAAAGACATGTTTTTATAAGATATTTTATGAGCTATTAAGATACCTTCCATTTCATAATATACTCACCCGACAATTAAGATATCAAGTTTGTATAAGATATTTAGAAAAAGCATAAGAAACATGAAATGCATAATATATCAGGAAAATATGTAAGAATCATGAAACATATAAGATATATAGAAAATTCATAAGAAACATGAAACAAGTAACATATTTTTAAATCATATAAGATGTGTTATGTAATATACCTATCATATGTTATCATATGATATCTAGTTCATGTAAAAAAATTGAGCCATGCAATATATATAAGCCTCATAAAATATTTTGAGCATTTTTGATCCTAGGACTTCATAAGACATTGAGACCATGTATGATATTCATTCGTTGGAGATATTATTTCAATATAATATCTTGTTCCCATAAGATATTATACTTTTTGAAAAACTAAAAAATGGGAAGTCCTATAAAACCATCTGAAATTATATCAAATGATACTTATGTTGTTCTTTAAAGATCAAAAAATCATGATGGTCTATCAAGAAATTATTCAAGATATGATTTAAGAAATATTAAGGGAGATGATATTTATAATATTACTATTCAATTAAGCTGTGATTTTGAAATGAGACTATTCAAAAATTAGTTTTGGTGATCAAGACAAATTAAACTAGATGATGATCGAATTGAACTTTGTTGATATTAAATTTCACAAACACTCAAATGTAATGTGATTCAAGTTGAATAAATGAGGAAAATATCTCTATGATTGAGAAAAAATATATCAAATCTTGATGATATTTTTAAAATAATTAGATGAAGATAAAATGAATAGATTTCTATAATTGTATATTCTAAGGGAAATTAAATCTGATGATATTGGTTCTAGTCTTCATTTTTATAATTATCAAAAAATGAGTGGTGATTAGAGATAAATGAGAAGAATATGATTTTGTTGATATGTTATTTAGATTTTATAATATTAAGATAAATTCAGTGTTAGTTTTATTAAAGTACTCATTCCACAAAGAAAGTGTTGTGTTAAAAATCTGATTAGTTGTATGATTTTCATATAGCTATGAAGATTATATATTTGAATATTTATTTTTGGTATATTTTATTAAGAATGGTATCAAATATTCTATATAAATATATGAAGGATGTATTCCTTCATGAAAAAAATGAGAAAATAAAAATAAATAAGGGTATTTTTAGAAATTTATTGGAGACGACGGTTTGAGGAAAAAATATATGGACAATCATGGGGTAAAAGCTCTTGTATATATATTAAAATTAGAAACTCATAAGATCTTTCTATTTTTTTAAATTTTCAAATGATCCCTAAATATAAAAGGAGTTATATAAACACAAAAGATGCATATCTCTCAAATAAAAATGAGAACCTCTTATGATAACTAGTTAACCTCTCTTAAAGAGAAGTAGAACTTGATATAGATTATATTGAATTTATCTGAGAGTAAAAAAAGGAAGCTAATTCTATTTGTAAAGTTTGAATAAGTGCATCAAAGAATAATATAAGAAGAAAAAATTGTGAAACTCTATATTGTATAAGTAGTAAGAATAAAGAAAAAGAAACAAGAAGAAGAATAATAATAATAAATAGGTGTACATACCAATTATTATAATGACCATTATCATAGAATTGATAAATATTAGATGAATAATGTGAAATGATATATCACCCCACCTCAAAATCCATTGAACCAGTGCTCTGGGGTGGTTCACCTAAAGGACTCAAGTGAACCTCTCCGTAAACTAGAGGTTGGAGAATTGTAGTGTAGACTAAGGTGGTACTTTTAGAAGACTATACCAACATATCATAGTAGAAACATTAGGGTAAATAATACCAATAAGTTAAAAAATCTAGGTAAGTAGTAAAATAACATCCATGAAAGATCAAAATAAGATATCAACATAATCTATGCTATAATAAATGAGAATATCCAATACATTCCATCAAATAAAACAACAAAAATATATATATAGTATCCCAAAGACTAAAAACAAATACTAGACAGTCCACCAAATTGAATCGAGTCCTATACTAATCCCAAACTCCAATGCTTTTTTCTAGTAACCAATCAATCAACAACATAGGGAATTTTCCCAAACCTATACCTACAATTAAATATTGATAGATTCTCAGGTACCTAAGTTTCATGTAACCTTGAATAGGGTGTGAGTACAACTTAGTAAGCCACCAAAAAAAGCATCTTTAAAATAACCAATTGATAATAAAGTGCATATAGGAGTTCTATAAATAAAAATGTATACCAATTATCATTTTAACAATTTGACAATTTATAATTTCATAATTTATATAAAGAGGTAGTGAGAAACCCCCAATGTAAAACCTCCACGATGACACCCAAATTCAGTCTAATACTTTATTTAGTCTAATCATGTGATTCTATGATCATAGTATACATCATATCTCAACTGACTCCAATGTATAAAGCCAAGGCAACCATAATTAAGAAAGAACATGGGAATACGTGGGGGCTCCAAAAATAATTCCCATTGAACCCATCCATTTGGAATCCATATAATTCATGCAGGTAATTATTCTCAGTGATATACATATGAATCTAAAGAACTCAGCCTTATCATTCTCTAAATTGAATCCAAGGGTCCACATGACCAAGGAATTCAAAGTATCATAATTGAACAGAATCTGCATCCACTCCTATAACATTTTATCTCATACAATCAAACTAGATCTGGGTAAATCATCATATAACACCCTAATATTTTACGGTATATCAATATTTTATAGTATGTCTCTTTTTAAATTTAACCTCTTTGATAACTTACACTACACATAACACCCATCTTAAACAAATAATGAAATACTATTATGTGATCGTTATTGTAAGAACTCAGTTCTTATTTTTGAGGTATGGGTTTCTTCTTTTCTCTTTTCCTTATGTGTTCTTGAGAAAATAAGGAAAATGGGGAAAAATCCTAAATTTTGGGACTACACGCTGTGTACTTTTCCACACGTCGTGTACTTTGGCTGTGTGGGATGAGTACATAGGGTGTGTAGCCCTATCGGCGACGAAAGGTGTAAAAACCGACTACACACCGTGTAGTTATATTTACACGTCGTATAGTCAGTCGGCAGGCAAATAGTAAGGTGGTGGAAGCAGCTGCCAGCTGCACGATAGTACACACCATGTAATCAGGAATACAAGTCGTGTACTCATGTTGATAGATGAATAGTGCGACGGTGCCGCTAGAGGAACAGTTAAATTAGAAAAGTACATGTCGTGTAGTCAATAGTACACACCGTGTAGTTTTGTTTCGCATAAAATGGGAAGTAGACAACCCTGTTCACATTATTGTCTTATAACCGGAGGAAGGAGTTAGTAGAGGATTCCAGACCTTTGAGGATCTCCAGATCGAGCATCGAGAATCCATTTTCACCTCTGAAGATCTCGTTGGAACCGCACGGGTAAGCCCTCCACTCTCCTTAAGTCATTCTTGTCAATTCTTCCTCTAAGGGAAGTTATTTGAGTTTGAACATGGATTTATTTTACCTCAGATCTACGTCATTCTTGGACAATTTGAGGATCGTCATTCGCGTATACCGTTCATGGGCATTTAAGGTAGGTGGCTTGGTGTTTAATTTCCAACTGTTGTGTGTTTGTGTGAATCATTGTGCCACAAACCCATGTTGGGGTGTCATGTGGCTGAGGAATTAGCTGTTTTAAATATCTATAATTGTATAGGTAATTAAATTTGATAATAAACTATTGTGTGGGATCGCTGCTTGGATCCAGGACCACCCCGGGGGGTGCGTTCCTCTGTTTAGCCATTTGGCCAGGATACCCGAGGGTATGGCTTTATAATAATGATTATAGAATTGCCTTGAGAGGAATTGCATGTGTATTGCTTTTTTACATGTTGGGCATGGCCCGGTTACTTTTTTAGCCCAAGGGAAGTGTTTTACTTAGCCTGAGGGTAGTACATCTTTTAGCTTGAGGGAAACTTCTTCCGTGCCTATGGGAAATAGACTCTATGCTTGAGGTAGACACTTTGTACGCCTGAGGGAAATATCTGTAATGTCTGAGGGAAAGATTCTGATTACCTGAGGGTAAGGATTTTCGTGTCTGAGGACACTGACTGTTTGCATAAAAAATTCACTGTGGTGTTTTTCTTTATATTGAATGATTAATTGAATAATAAAATGGCAATATAACTGGTAAAGTTAGTTACATTTGAGTACTGATTAGTTTATTGCATTTACTTTAGCACATTATTGTTGCATGTTTACACACAGTTGGGCATGGGCCTTTGGTGGGTGCCTATTGGGATTTATTTCTCACACCCTGTTTAGGTCATGTCTTCGGCCCAAACATATTACATTTCTGCAGGTGTGGATAAGGGCAAGGGTCCCTATACAGGTACTTGATTACTGCTAAGGAGTAGGGGATCATGGGACCGGGCTTAGGCTCACGATGCTACCAGATGTTTTGTTTTGTTTTGCTGTTCTCTGTATTGTATTGTACTGGATTGTTGTGTAACATGTTCTGGCTGTTTTCTTAGAACTTGAGACATGTTGCATCATCATCTATATAACTGTTGGTTATCTTTTACAGTAGTTGTTTATTTTAAATGTGTATGGTTTATTGCTTCCGTTGTTGGTGTATGCTTTTTATTTTATTCTGTTGTGCTACACTTTGATAAATGAGGACATAGTTTCCCCACTATTAGACCTAGGATCTCACTGCTAGTTAGAAGCCTCTAGCGTTTGGGGAAATGCTCTTGAGTTCACATGGTGAACCGGGTTCGGGGCACCCGTTGAGTGGCACCCGGACCCGGGACGTTACAAAGTGGTATCATAGGAGTTCTTTTCTTTGTCTTACTATTAGGAGCCATAGTCAGGGATAGGACAAAAATGGTAGTTGGTAATAAGTTGTGCCCAGGAGTAGCTAACCCGTGTACAGGGAAAAGCCAGTCTACCGCGGTTATTGCAATTTTTCTAATTTTTCAAATTTATAGTTGATTTGATTTTCACCATTGGGTGATGCACTTGCGATTGTGCTATTTATATTTTATCCATGGGTTCTATTTAGTTTCAACCCTATGAGATGATGGTATGCCATCTCATGCATCATTTAGGCACATGATAGAAATCACATGCCATGCATAGTTCCATTCCACGTAGGTGCATTAGAAATTGCATGTTGTTTTGATAGTTGTTGTGCTAGAAAAGCATGCGGTTGTGATAGCTGCTTGATAAATACCTGCAATGAGATAGGGTATTTTTGTGTGAGACAGTTTATAGAATGAACGCCAAACTTTGGTTTTTGGGGAGTTTGGGCCCTCAATGACCGGAATTTGGTGGATCATTGACTTGTTTATCTTTTTATAACACATATAAGATGCTAAAATTTTACTCGCGGTGAGTATGGGCCATCACGGATCGGAATTTGGCACTTAGGTGTTGTTTTCAGTGTTTTATCTGGGCTCCAAAGTAGTTTATGAGACATACTATTCGGAAAACCCAGTGTACATGCCGTGTAGTTCTATGGACACACGCCGTGTGTTCTTCTGTTCGGGAAGAAATTGAAAAAAATGAAGTACACGCCGTGTACCCTAAGTACACGCTGTGTAGTCTCTTCCCGTGTCATAGACCATGTGGGCGGGGACACGGGGAAGGGAAAGTCTTGGGGAGAACACGTCGTGTACCGGTTTTACACGTCGTGTAGTGTTGACCCGGTGTCCGTCGTGTGACTAACAACACGGGCGGAGGAAACCTTAAGACATACATACCGTGTCCACTGTGGAACACGCCGTGTAGTCTGGCCTAGGATCCGGTCGTGTAACTAATAACATGGGTCGGTGTAATCCTTTCGTGTACACGCCGTTTCCATCTGGAACATGCCGTGTAGTGTGATCCATGTATTTGGCCGTGTAACTAACAACACGGGTTGGTGGAGCTCGTCCAGTACACGTCGTGTGCCTGATAAACACGTTGTGTAGTCTTGTCCGAGGACAGACCATGTGGACTTAGCCATGTGGTTGGGGAAACAGGGTGGAGTACACGCCGTGTTCGGGTGTAACACGCCGTGTAGTATAACTTCGAGTAGTCTGTCGGGTCACAAATGACACGGGCAGTTGGAAAAATTACACCATACATGCCATGTAGATTATATACACTCCGTGTAGTTTTGTTTAACGGGAGCCGTGTGGCTTAGCCGTGTAGAAGGACCCGGGTAGGGGAAGAGAAGTCAGGTACACACCATGTATTCAGTATACATGTCGTGTAGTCTTGTTTTTCAAATCTTGAAATGCCTTCTTCCTCCTGTTCTCTTTTTGGTCCCTTCGTTTTCAGTCTTAATAATATGGATCTAAGGTGTGGGTTTGACCTTGTAGAGTCATGCCGTTGAGATGACCACGTGTTGTTCGCCAAGAGAGCGGCAATGATTATACTCTAGAGATGGTGGTACATGGACTACCAGTGGATCCTCCAGTAGATCCAAATGCGGTGCTAGCCATTATACCGGACATAGGCGCGGAGGTGCAGTTCCGTGAAGGCTTTATACGGTTTATGCAGACCTTTTAAGGAGCACCGCCAGCTGCCACATCTATGGCTGAGCTGACTCATATCTTCCAGCAGCAGCATCCACCTATGTTTTCAGGGGATGGTGGACCACAGGCTGCGGAGTCTTGGCTGGGGTCTATGCAGACTATCTTCGAGCATCTAGAGACGCCTCCAGGGCGGAGGGTCAAGCTCGCGACTTATATGCCGCGTGATTCCGCCAAGAGGTGGTGGGATGTTACCACCCAGTCAAAGCATCACAGAGATATGGTGTGGGAATATTTGTAGGAAATCTTATATGACTTCTTCTTTCCAAAGACACTGAGAGTAGATAGAGCTCGAGAGTTCATGAACCTGCAGCAGGGCGCTATGTCGGTGATGGATTATTCTGCTCATTTCACTGAGCTTCAGCATTTTGTACCCATTCTGGTGTGTGATGAGACGTTGAGAGACAGACGCTTTGAGGATGGTCTTCCTTATGACATCCGAGAACTGCTGAATGTTTTCAGGTTGCCTACATTACATGCTATTGTGAACCAGGTGCTGATTACAGAGAGGAACCTTCAGGAAGCTAGTGGTGTGGGCCAGGGCGGTTCAGCACCAGTTTCTGGTACTATTTCTACTGGAAAGAGGAAGAGACAGATGGACTTCTCTCAGGGTGGCAGTACCATCCAGAAGAATGTTTCAGGTGGCCAGTTCATGTGATACCAGTGTGGTAAGGAGGGGAACAAGAGACCTCAGTGTCCATGACACCCAGTGGAGTGCCGAGCTTGCGGCAATATGGGTCATCTGCAGCGCTTTTGTAGGGAATTTCCACTAGTGGCTAGTGAGAGGGGTTCTATGCAGACTCCGCATGCGGGATCAGGACCAGCAGCTTCATACCAGTCAGGAAACTGGAATACGTCAGGGCGTGCAGGCAGAGATGGTGGTCGTGGCTGTGGTAGCCAGACACCAGGATCTTAGAGGCATCAGGGTGGGACAGCTCAGGGTATCCAGTCTGTATCGTAGGGTCGTGGCACTGGGCAGGCATATGTAGTACAACAGACCCAGCAGAAGCAGGATCTTGGACCTTCTACAGTCAGAGGTACTATTCTAGTAGCTTCTGTCATATCTTCGGTACTTTTCGATACAGGTGCTACGCATAGTTTTATATCTGTACCCATTGTGGAGAGCCTCGGGCTCTGTGTTTCTTCTTCTTCTTCTGATGTTATGATGCTAGACACTCCGTTGGGAATTAAAACGGCTGGTGTGCGTCAGTACAAGGAGTGCCCCCTTGAGGTTGGTGGGTGTCACTTTCTATGGGACCTCTATGTCTTAGAGATGACAATCTATGATGTCATTCTCAGGATGGAATGGTTGGTTCCCTTTCAAGCCTTTATAGATTTCTATCATCGCAGGGTGTGTTTCACGTCACTAGAGGGTGAAGAGTTTCTATACAAGGGTGAATGGGATGTTCAGGCGAGTCGAGTTGGACCAGAGCATCATGGGCGAGGTGGAGTCACAGCCCAGATTGTGAGTTTATATCTGGATGAACAGGGGACTTTTCAGATGAATTTCTCTCTAGTGGTTGATCATTTCAGGGATGTCTTCTCGAACGACTTTTCAGGTATACCTTTGGAGCGTGAGGTGGATTTCTCTATTGAGCTTGTGCCAGGAGTACCACTGGTGTCCATTCCTCCTTATAGGATGGCCACACCTGAGTTGCAGGAGCTCAAGAGGTAGTTAGAGGAGCTATAGGAAAAGGGTTTTATCTGACCCAGTACTTCTCCTTGGGGTTCTCTGGTCTTCTTTGCGAAGAAGGCAGACAGTACCCTCAGACTCTGTGTGGATTATTGGAAGTTGAACCAGTTGACGGTCAAGAACTGATATCCCTTGCCAAGGATTGATGATCTTTTTGATCAAATTTGTGGAGCACGAGAGTTCTCAAAGATTGACTTGAGATCATGATATCATCAGCTACGCGTGAGACCATCGGATATACCGCTTATAGATTTTTGGAGCAGATATGGTCTGTACGATTACTTGGTTATGTCGTTCGGACTCATGAACGCGCCAGCAGTTTTTATGGCTCTGATGAATCGTGTGTTCCATCTTTATCTGGATTCTTTTGTGGTAGTATTCATGGACAACATCTTGGTGTACTCTCACACTCGACATGACCATGCCACCCATATTTAGATCGTATTGAGTACACTGAGAGATCATAATCTATATGCTAAGCTCTCAAAGTGCCACTTTTGGATGGACTAGATTCACTTCCTAGGTCATATCATCTCAGAGGCAGGAGTTGCAGTAGACCCAGAGAAGGTGAGAGCAGTAGTTTCTTGGGAGAAGCCTAAGAACGTGTTTGATATATAGAGTTTCTTGGGGCTGGATGGTTACTACATACGTTTCATCTAGGACTTCGCCCGCTTAGCAGCGTCGTTGACGGGTTTGACTAAGAAGGGTGTGAAGTTCGTTTGGACAGAAGCTTACGAGACAGCCTTTCGGGGCCTGAAAGGAAGGTTGACATCAGCACCAATCCTGATACTTCCAGATCAAAGAAAGATCTATATAGTTTACTGCGATTCATCGGGTATTGGGCTAGTAGAAGTGTTGATGTAGGGCGATCGATTAGTTGCGTACGGTTCTCGGCATTTGAGGCCACATGAGAGGAATTACCCGACGCATGACCTCGAGTTTGCTGCAGTTTTTCATGTGTTGCACTATTGGAGACATTATCTCTTGGGAGAACATTTTGTGGTTTTCACCGACCACAAAAGTCTCAAGTATATCTTTACTCAGTGTGACTTGAATCTGAGGCGGAGAAGGTGGGTCGAATACCTTCAGTCCTTTGACTTTGAGCTTGCCTATACACCTGGTAAAGTTAATGCAGTAGCTGATGCACTGAGAAAGAGGACTCAGATACAGGCAGTGCAGGAGGCCAGTGGTGAGTGGCAACTCATGGATTTGTTCTCTGAGATGCATTTGGAGGTGCATGACAGGCAGGGGAAAACCTATCTTTCATCTTTAGTTGTGACTTCTACCCTCCTAGATAGAGTGAGGATGAGACAGCTATCTGATTCGGAAGGCCTAGTTCTACAGGAGTCGGTGGAAAGTGAGGACCCTCCTCCTGGTTGGATGATAGGTGATGATGAGGTAGTGTGTTTCCATGTACAGGTGTGGGTTTCAGAGGATATACACAAGGAGTTTATGTGGTAGTTTCATGCTTCATCTTAGGCATTTCATCCCGGAGTTACCAAGATGTGTCGTGACTTGAGACGTCAATACTGGTGGCTGGGTATGAAGAGAGAAGTGGCTGGTTTTGTTACGATATGTTCCACCAGTTAGTAGGTGAAGGCGGAGCAACAGAGGCTAGTCGGACTGTTACAGTAGTTACCCATCCTAGAGCAGAAATGGGATGGTGTCGCGATGGACTTTGTGACCGGGTTGTCGAGGTCACCTCGAGGCAATGATGTCGTGTGGGTTGTTGTGGAAAGACTCACGAATCTAGCTCACTTTTTTCCAATGAAGGAGACCTTTGGGGTTGACAAGCTCGGAAATTTGTATATCTGAGAGGTCGTACGTCTTCATGGGGTCCCTCATTCTATCGTTTCAGATAGGGACGCCCATTTTATGTCTCGTTTCTGGAAGATTTTTCAGAGGGTACTAGGTACACAGGTGCTTCTGAGCACATCTTACCACCCTCAGACCGATGGCCAGTCAGAGCGTACGATACAGGTGCTTGAGGACATACTGCGCGCATGCGTCCTAGACTTTGGGGGATCTTGGGAGAAGCACATACCCCTGGTTGAGTTTGCCTATAATAATAGTTTTCAGGCAACTATTGAGATGGAACCTTATGAGGATTTATATGGTAGGTCATCCCAATCACCTTTATGCTAGTTAGAGGCAGGTGAGACAGCTTTACTGGGACCATAGCTAGTGCAGGATACTTCTGAGCAGGTCCAGTTGATTCAGAAGCAGATGGCTACTGCATAGTCTCGTTAGAAATCATATGTTGATCGCCGCATATGACCCTTAGAGTTTGTGGTCGGGGATCAGGTTCTCTTATGTGTTTCTCCAAGGTTGGGACACAGACGGATCAGGAGACAAGGTAAACTTTCACCGAGGTATGTGGGGCCATTTGAGATTCTGGAGAGAGTCAGGCTGGTTGCCTATCAGTTGCAGTTACCACAAAGGTACTGAGCCATGCACGACATCTTCTATGTATCTCAGTTGCGCCGCTATCAATCAGAACCATCTCACGTATTTCATCTCGAGGAGGTTGAGCTCAAGGTAGATGCGTCCTTCGAGGAGTATCTGATTCGTATCGTTGATAGGAGCACGAAGGTTCTCTGAGGCCGGTCAGTTCCTCTCGTACGGGTGCTATGGCAGCATGGCCGAGTGCAGGAAAAAACCTAGGAGTGGGAGACCAACGTATGTTCTTAGTGGCCAGAGTTGTTCTATTCCTTATCTTTACCACCCTTAGAAGGGAAATTCAGGGACGAATTGCTTTAAGGGGGGAAGTTTTTAAGAACCCGGTTCTTATTTTTGAGGTACGGGTTTCTTCTTTTCTCTTTTCCTTATGTGTTTTTGAGAAAATAAGTAAAATGGGAAAAATCCTAAATTTTGGGACTAAATGCCATGTACTTTTCCACACGCTATGTACTTTGGCCATGTGGGATGAGTACACAGGGTGTGTATCCCTGTCGGCGATGAAAGGTGTAAAAACCGACTACACGCCATGTAGTTGTATTTACACGCCGTGTAGTTAGTCGGTAGGAAAATAGTAAGGTGGTGGAAGCAGCCGCCAATAGCGTGACAGTACACGCTGTGTAATTAGCAATACACGCCCTGTACTCATGTTGATAGATGAATAGTGCGGCGGTGCTTCCAGAGGAACAGTTAAATGAGAAAAGTACACGTCGTGTAGACAATAGTACACGCCGTGTAGTTTGTTTTTTTCACTTAAAATGGGAAGTAGCCAACCCTGTTCATAGGATTGTCTTAGAACCAGAGGAAGGAGTTGGGAGAGGAGGCTGGACCTTTGATTATCTCCAGATCAAGTGTCAGGAATCCATTTTCGCCTTTGATGATCTCATTGGAACCACACGGGTAAGCCCTCCACTCTCCTTAAGTCATTCTTGCCAATTCTTCCTCTAAGGGAAGTTATTTGAGTTTGAACAGGGATTTCTTTTACCTTAGATCTACATAGTTCTTGGATGATTTGAGGATCATCATTCACGTATACCGTTCAAGGGCGTTTAAGGTAGTGGCTTGGTGTTTAATTTCCAACTGTTGTGCATTTGTGTGAATCGTTGTGCCACGAACCCATGTTGGGGTGTCGTGTGGCTGAGGCCTTAGCTGTTTTAAATACCTAGAATTGTATAGGTAATTAAATGTGATAATGAACTACTGTGTAGGATCACTGCTTGAATCCAGGACCACCCCGGGGGGTGCGTTCCTCTGTTTAGCCGTTTGGCGAGGATACCCGAGGGTATGCCTTTATAATAATGATTATAGAATTGCCTTAAGAGGAATTTCATGTGTATTTCTTGTTTACGTGTTGGGAATGGCCCGGTTACTTTTTTAGCCTGAGGGTAGTGTTTTACTTAGCCTGAGGGCAGTGCATCTTTTAGCCTGATGGCAACTTCTTCCGTGCTAGTGGGCAATAGACTCTGTGCCAGAGGGTGACACTTTGTATGCCTGAGGGAAATATCTGTAATGCCTGAGGACAAGATTCTGATTACCTGAGGGTAAGGGTTTGTGTGTCTGAGGACCCTAACTGTTTTCATAGAAAATTCACTATGGTGGTTTTCCTTATATTGAATGATTAATTGAATAATAAAATGTCAATATAATTGGTAAAGTTAGTTACTTTTGAGTACTTATTAGTTTATTGCATTTACTTTAGCACGTTGTTGTTGCATGTTTACACACAGTTGGGCATGGGCCTTTGGTGGGTGCCTACTGGGATTTATTTCTCACACCTTGTTTGGGTCATGTCTTCGGCCCAAATAGATTACATTTCTATAGGTGTGGATAAGGGCAATGGTCCCTATACAGGTACTTGATTGTTGCTGAGGAGTAGGGGAGCACGAGACCGGGCTTAGGCTTGTGATGCTACCGGCTGTTTTGTTTTGTTTTGCTTTACTCTGTATTGTACTGTACTGGATTGTTGTGTAACATGTTCTAGCTATTTTCTTAGAACTTGAGACATGTTTCATCATCATCTATATAACTGTTGGTTATCTTTTACTGCAGTTGTTTATTTTAAATGTGTATGGTTTATTGCTTCTGCTGTTGTTGTATGATTTTTATTTTATTCTACTGTGCTACACTTTGACAAATGAGGGCATAGTTTCCCCACTATCAAACCTAGGCCCTCACTGCTAGTCGGCAGCCTCTGTCATTTGGGGAAATGCGCTTGAGGTCACGTGGCGAACCGGGTTCGGGGCACCCGTTGAGTGGCACCCAGACCCGGGACGTTACAGTTATAACCTAGTAGTTAAATTTGATACAATGAATAGTATTAACAAAATTATTAAATATATAATTTTCCAACTCATTTGTAATGTAGTAATTAATTCTTTTTAAATAATCACTTAATTTTTGAAAAAATCATTTTATTCTTTAAAAAATGTGTTTTCTTCAACAATTTTTTTCATGATTTTTATAAGTAAATAATACAATAAATTCCTTGAAATTCAATAAATTTTGTTTTATAAAACTAATATCATTTTTTAAACCATCATATTAAAATTATCTTGTGGTGAATTTTTGTTAATTTTCTGAGAAGATTGATTTTTTGATGAATAGTGAAAAAATACTAATTTTTATAAAACTATCGATTTATGTATATTAAAAGTACCTTTAAAATTTAAATTTGATCACAATTTAACTTAAGTGGTATTTATTTATAAATAATATAATTAATTTCATTTAATTCATCATTATACTTTATTTTTTATAAGTATATTTTTTTGGGCTTAAAAATGCATTTTTCAAGAAAACTGTTTTTAGGAGGGACCATGCAGTTTTGACCATGAATAAGATTAATAATGAACCTATATATAGATATATAGTAAAGATGGATATATTGATTTTTAGGCAAAAGTAAACATATTTACTTTGCCAATAAATTGTTAAAACATAATTACTATAAATATAGATAGGACCTAGTAGGATTATGAGGACTTAGAAAGGAAGATTAAATCATTAAGTAATGGTAAATTGATATACTTAATCTATAGAGATAATGTTTTGAAGTTTGAAAAGAGGTTATGTGTTACATCCATAGTAGAGCTATGAGGGAATGTTTATATGAAGTACATATCTATAATTTCTCTATACACCCTAATAGAATAAATATTTATAATGATTTAAGAGAAAATTTCTAGTGTAATGGTGTGAAGTAAGAAATTATGAACTATGTGTCCAGATGCTTAGTACTCTATCAATTGAAAGAGGAATTATTTTATATGGTTTATCATTGATCATCTTAATAATTCTATTCATTTCATAGAGATAAGAGAAGATATACCACTTGAGTTCCTTTCCTATATATATAAATGAAAATGTAAGGATTCATGATCTATCTCTATAAATTGTGTCTAATCATAACTCATGGTTCAGATCAAAATTTTGGAAGAGTCTTCAAATGTCTCTCAACACAAAGATATATTTAATCACTGCCTATCATCCCCAAATAGATGGGTAGTCTGAAAAGATTATCCAATAATTAGAAGACATATTGAGATCATGTTCTCTTGACTTAAAAGGTATATGGGATCAATATCTACCTTTAATTTAATTTTCATACAATAATAGATTCCTTTCATGCATCCATATAGACTCATATAAAGCATTGTATGGGAATAGGTGTTGTACTTCAACCTTTTGGGAAGAAGTTGGAGAAATAAATCTAGTTGGCCTAGATCTTTTAGAGGAGAATGTTATTAAATTATGGACTATTTTGGATCATATCAAATCATACCAAAATTAGAAAAAAGAGTTATGATAATAATCGAAGGAAAGACTTGGAATTTCAGGTTTGGTTATTTATTCTTAACGGTTTCACCATGGAAGGGAGATGTAAGATTTGGTAAAAAGGGGAAGTTAATACCTAGGTAAATTTGTACTTTTTATATATTATAAATAATTGGAGATATTTCTTATCTATTAGATATTCACATTAACCTTTATAAAATACACAACATCTTCCATGCTTCATTACTAAAGAAATACATATTGGATCTAATGTATGTGCTCAAATATGAGAGAATAGAGTTGGATCATGGATTTTTTTTATAATGAAGAGCTTGTCTGGATTCTTTACACCTAAGAGAAAGTTTTTTAAAATCAAAAAACTTGATTATTAAAATTACATTGGAGAAATTACAAACTAAAAGAGGCAACATGAGATCCTGAAGAAGATATGAGGAAGGAATATCCACATCTATTCAATATTTTATATATACCCCAATTTTGAGGATGAAATTATTTAATTGGGGGAGAATGTGATACCCAAAACCCTAATTTAGTAGGTAAACACTATATCCTAAACTATCTTGCAATTTTCACTCTAAAGATCCTTTATTTGTGAGAATATTTAAAATTTTAATTTCTGAATTTTAGATTTTTATTTAAACAAAATAAACTTTATTTTTTAATTCTTCGTAAATATATTAACTTAAGATGAATTTTTGGGATTTTTCTAAAAAATGAATTTTAGGTTAATAGTGAAATATATCATTTTTACTAATACTACAAATTTTATGAAACTATTAGTATATAAGTATGACTTAAAAATTTCCAAAACCATTTTCACTTCAAAATATATATTTTATAATTGACATTATACATTTTAAAATATTAATTATAGTTTACAAATCTATGATTGATATTTTAGAACTCAAGTAATATTTTTCTCAAAAATTATTTTAATATATTATATATTTTTTATATTAAAATTAATTTTTAAAACTTATATAAATTTAATTACACAAAATGGATTTAAAATTTAGAATCAGTAGGTCTAAATTATCTAATAAGTATCACTTTATTTCCTTAGGTAAAAACTAGTTACTATGGTAAAATCTAAAATGGTAAAAGTAGTAATTCAAGGGGTAAAGCACCTAAAAATGATAAAAAATGTCTAAAATTGATTTTATGAGGTGGTTATCAACCTTATCTCCACTTCACTTTATTATCTCTCAATTTTGGTGCCACTTGACCTATTTAACATGTGATCCCTTTATATGAAGTTAAAATATTAAAAAAATTTATTCTCACCACTTATAAAAGGGTAATATCACCACCCATTCAATACCACTATAAAAATTAAGTTTCCTATTGAAAATGTGACATCCTGAGTTTTTTAAAGGATTAACTATGTTCGATAGTGTATAAGATACATAACACAGAGCTTAAATGAACAACTAAATATTTTTATTATGTGATCATTATAACCTACCCATTAAATCGGTGGGAATGAATAGTATTAACTGAATTATGAAATATAAAATGTTCCTAATGATTAATAATATATTAATTAATGTTCATAAAATTAATCACTTAATTTTAGTAAAGTAATTTTATTCTTCAAATACACTTTCTTCAAAAATGATTTTTATTGTTTTTGTGAGTGAAAAATATAATTAACATCTATAACATTAATAAATTTTATTTAATGAAATTAATATCATTTTTTAAATAATAACATCAAAATTATATTATGGTTAAATGTTTTACAATTTTCTGAAAAGTTTTATTTTTTAATAAATATTGAAAAATACCAATTTTTACTAAAAATTGTATTTTCTTTTCAAGTATTTACAAATTAAAATTATATTTTAGATTTTTTTTAAAATTTAATTTTTTTTACTTTAACAATACAATTATGGTTTTTGAAATGGATTTTATACTTGAATTTTTTATAAATACGTTTTATATTTAAAAGGGGAATTTTTTCGAAAAACTATTTTCCTTATGTTTTTCTGATTTAATTTTAAAATTAAATGATGAAATATAACACCCCGACCCTAGTTACCCAGAGTTAGGGCATAATTACATAACATTATAATGATCACAAGAGATAAAGTCTCGAAAGACCAATTAGTTTAGTATCCTTGGAAGTACTAGATACATACATAAGTTTTACATTGTATTATGAAATGGAAAAAAACAACATTGTGTCCCCTTTTGAACAAACTCATATCTCTTAGCCTATTCATTCAAGTTAATAGTAATATATTTCTTCACAACCTAGTAAAAATAAAACATAATTAAGGTGTGATCTTAGATGCTCAGTAAGAATAAAAATATAGCAGAAACTATCATAAATAAGTATAAACATTTAAGGAAATGTATAAGACTAAAACACAAGCCTTTTAAACTTAAACTTCATCATAATATGGAAAAGATAAACAAATAATTCCATTTAATTATTCACATATATATTATACTAGTAGAATAAACACATGTAATACCAATTGCCAATTTCATAATGATGGAATGCATAATGTCGGACATCATAACCACATAATCAATGCCTCGTGCCAAGACTAAAAATAAGATTTTTTCAAGGCCTTGTGATAAGACACTAGTTTGTCTCATGATACCTACTGATTCATCAAGGATCTATATTGGGCTCCACCCATCACTTACTAAGTCCAATGCATTCCTCATATGAAAATGATGAACCATAACATAAACATTCGTATTAAAACTAGCATACAAAATGTTAAAACTTTAACCATAAACCATGAATGGTAAAATAAAATAACACATCCATAGTCAAACATATCACAAAACCTTCAATAAAATATGGAAGATTTTATCATAATAAATCAACATCAAACATGTGTAAAATCCATTAAAGGATGTTGACATAGTTGAAATCAAAACTATTTGAGAGAAATATCTCTTTATATTTTTAAATAATTTAAAAGTCACATAATTATAAAAGAAAACATTTATTTTGAAAATATTCTTATAAGATTTTAAGGTAAGATTAGAATGTGTTATAACGGCATAAAATAGTTTCACCCTTCGTATAAGTTAAAAAACATTTTTTCCTTAATTTTTCGAAAAGGTTATAAAGTACCTTGTTTGGAAAGCGATGGAAATATTCCTTTAAAACCATTTTATAAAAATTAAAATGAGGGTACAAATTACTTTAACCCATAGTCAAGTAAATATTAAAAAAAAATTGAAATTCATTTTTAAGAAACACAGATGTGGATGATAAAGAGGTCTCAGTAGATACTTACATATAAACAACCTTGGATAATAAAAAGATTGCAAAATTAACCCTTAACCTGTACATTTCCTTGGTCAAGGGTATTTTAACCTCCTGTATAATAGTTAAATAATTGTTATTAAATTATACAATAACCACATACATACATATGATATCATATATGATCTTCTAATATTGCTTTGTTAATAATATTTGAGTAGTATCATTGTTTCTGGAGTTAACTAATTCATTTTCCTTTATATGTTTTGTTACAGAAGTCATGTTTGTTATGGATAGGATGTCTTTGATTCATATCCATAATTATATTAAGTTATTAAACATTATTTTTTAATCATAAAATGAAATTTATTCTTGAATGGTTACGATGGGGAATGAATCTCATCGCGTTCGTGGAGACGGTAATATGTACGTACACACGAGCGACAATATCATTCTATTTATGGTGAAATCATATGTAATTTGATGGTATATAATATATAAAGAATCATTAACATGTTATATTTATTTTTTACATCAATTATACTCATTATTATATTCATCCAAATAATGAAGTGTTGAATAACAAACTACACCACGATGTGGAGATAGTAAGACGTACGTACGCACGTATGGTGACTTTGTCATTCATAGGATGTTTTACCATATTTATAATAACATAATAGTAAATATAAGGTACTGGAGTTATTATTTTTGTATGTAAACAACAAATAAAGAGGAAGTGGAAGAAGAAAAGAACTTTGAAAGAGGTGATGAAATTATTACCTCTTCTTCGGGTGATTCCATTTGATTTGATCAAAAGGGCTCCTTAGGTTGGATTATGATCAAATTAAGGCCTCTAAGTTGAATTGATGGTAGTTTTTATGATATTTGAGCAGGGTTTGTTTGAGCCAAATGGATTTTTAGGAGTGATTTTGAGAGAAGGGGAAGTACCCTTTTATAAGAGAGGTGAGGGTCACTTTAGGAAAAGCTTGAAATATTATTTTATTATACAATAATATTCGGTTTATAATGGCTCCAAAAGGATTTATTTAGAGGATAAGGTGGGTATGGGTAGAAAACCTCTCAACCAATAGGTTTTAGACAGGTTTATGTCACCATATTAACCTTATCTTTTAGATTTAACTCTTAGTTAAATAGTTTAACTTTTACCTTGTATTCTTGTATTATTATAATAAATGGTTAATAAACTTACTATAAAAAGCCAAGAGAACCCCAAGTGGTTCATTATTAACATATCTAACCTTATCTAAGTACTTTGGCCAAACCTTATATTTTTAGGAATATTATATCAATTAATAATATAGTATTTGTTTTAAGAACTCATTTATGTTAATTTGACACTATTTAGTATTTGATTTTTGTTAAAGTCATAACAACTTTATCACTTCAAAAAATTATATAATAAACCCTAAAATGTCATATTAATCTAGAAATTCGTTTAATACATCAAAATTCTCAATTTTCAATTATATTA
This sequence comes from Viscum album, assembly GCA_963277665.1. Taxonomy (NCBI): domain Eukaryota; kingdom Viridiplantae; phylum Streptophyta; class Magnoliopsida; order Santalales; family Viscaceae; genus Viscum; species Viscum album. The sequence continues at coordinate 890,838,162 of OY728159.1, read as the reverse complement.
ATATTTATAATATCAATTATTTTAATATTTCAATATTAAGGTAATTGTTGCATCATCATTGTTTCATAAATAAATTTAATTATTTAATGTCTAAAAATTATAAATAAAATTCCATTATTTAGGAAATATTTTTAGATTTATAATTAATATTTATAGTCTAATTTATCTTATGTATAACCCTATATTAAAAATGGTTTAGTTATTAAAATTTGAATTTAAGACTTTTAACTCTTCTATAAATAAAATAATAATAAATGTCCTAATCTAATACAAGTGGACCAAAAGGATCATATTTTATTCATAAGGTTTATTTTGGTCTAAATACACTTATCTAATAGAATTAATACATTTTTTAGGGTAATTATAATATCATTTTTACCTTTAATTACCCTATTTACTTTTAACTGTGGTAATTAAAATTCAAAAGTTACTATTCACCAAAAAATATTTCATCCTATTGAACCAAATTTTACTTACTGATTTCAATCATGTCTCTCAGATTTTTTAAATTCAATTCATAGAAGTGGTAAAATTATGTTTTATGCAAATTCTCAAATGTGCCTTGAAGGTGGGTAAAAGACGTTAAAAAATTCAATAAAATTGTATACATCTAATCTTATTATAAATTGACTCTAATGTATTACATTGAACTAATATAGTTATTATGTATATATTTTTACTTTAAAATAAATTTAAATAAAAATAATGATTATTTGAATAAAATTTGGTTTTAAACAATAACGTATTGTTTTCCACTATTCATCAAAAATTGAATGTTTTCAGAAAAATACCAAAAATACACCCTATGCTAATTTTGATATTCCGAATCCAAAAATGAAGTTCATTTTGAAAAATAAAATTTATAAAATTTCAAAAAGTGGGTATTACTATTCATAACGGATAGTTTGATTGGTCGTGGTGTGCTAGAACTCGAAGTTGCGTACAGCGCAAGCTATTGTATTATTCAAAGAGAAACGTACTGTGGAAGCTTGGGGTGTTACATGAAACTTCTGTGTTTTGAATTTTGAAAAATTGATTCTATATTTAGAATTAGTAGTTCAAAATTTATCAAATATTCTACTTTTATTTTTGGATAATATGAATAGTAATCTTAGTAATTTCTGTTACCACGATAAAGGGTAAATCAGGTAATTAAGGCTAAAAATAAAATGATTAGGAATAGAAAATGACCATAAAACTTTCCAAAATTTTATTATATGATTAATATTAATCCATAATTATTCAATGTTCAGTTATATGGCCATTTATGGCCACTTGGATTAGATTATGACATTTATAATATTTTATTTAAAGAAAAGATGAACATGTCACATTCTTGTTTTTAATAAGTATAATACTTAAATATGTTGTTATCCAAAAGATATGTTGGAATATAAATATTAATTTGAAATATAATATATTTATATTCAATAGAGTAATTTATTTTTTATTTTTATTTAAGATATAGTTATCTTAAATTCTTGCATAATACTAATGGAGTAATTATTTAATTAATGAAAAAAATCAAATAAATGATATTAAAAATATTAAAATAAATATTATATGTGATTTTTAATGTAATACAAAAATTTTAAATATTAATTTTACATTTTATGGATTTATTAAAATATTTTCTTCAAAGTTATATTGTTGTATTAATATTTTTAAAAGTTAATGTAATGAATAGTGTCAAAATTGACATTAATGATATTTTAAAATAAATAATATTTTGTTAAATGATATAAATTTCCTAAAAATATTTAATTTGGATAATTTATTATGATAATTTTTAAAAATATCAATCATGATTCAATTATTGGTAGTTTTTTATTTTGTAGTAACAATATTGACCCTCAAAAAGTAAAAAACAATGTTGTCATGGTATGAGTTATAGGAGTTAAATAAGGGTTAAAACTAAATGATAAGGGTAATAAAGTGACCTAAACTTATAAAAAAATAATTATATGAGAGTATTTAGACCTTTACTTATCTTATATTTTAAATAACTCACTTTGGATCCATTTTGAATTGAAAATTAATTTATATTAATTTAATATTTTTATAAATTCCAAGAGTGCCCCTCCCCTCTCTTATAAAAGGAAACCTCTTCCTCTCATTTAAACACACTTAAAACCCATTTTTTTCCAATATATTAAAAAATAAATTATTATAATCCCTACCCTCATTATATTGTCCCTATTTTTGGTATAACACCAACCTTAGTGGTCTTAAGGTGTTAAGCAAAGGAAGTTGTCTGAAGAAGAGGTGTCATTTTTAATCAAGTGTTTCTATTTTATTTCTTCTTCCACCTCCTAAAAATATTATTAAAACATTATAAAATATTAAAAACATTTTATTACATATAATAAAAAAAATTATTTGTATGACCCATATCCATCTCCTCTGCCATCAAATGGGAAAATAATTCATTATTCGTGTGTACAGCGAACTACCGCCTAGCGAACTAATATAATTCATTTTCCATCACCGTCTCTCAAAAATGGTTATAATGATGGAATTAATATTTATATATGATTTTAATTACATATTTATCATTATTTTAAGATAATATATCATTTACATTCTTACCTTTCCATGCACAGAAAAACGATAATGGCGTACGTGCATATGTGTGTATTATCACCTCCACAAAGTGATGTGATTCATTTTTCATCACCACATCACATGGATGATATATATGAGTATATTTAAAGAAATATTTTGATATATATGATATTATCATCATTCTTTGAATATTATAATTTTCTAATTTATATAATGATCATTGAAAAATGAAAGTGTTACTCATGCATACGTACGGCCTATCGTGTCCATGATTGTAACATAGTTCATTTTTTATAACTATATTTAATGGAAGTGCTTAAAATTATTCTTTATATATAAAAATTATATTTATTTAATTATTATTATTCTATAGATGATGGATTAATTATCCCATTGACCATAGTCATCCTACAGAAGTCATTTTGGACTTACGAAACGAATATCCTCAAAACATACAATGAAAACCTAATTAATTAAATACTTGTATATAACATGGTAATAAGGTAAATATAAGGAATAAAAAACTTTAAAAAATTTCTTAATTAAGTAAATAATTAATAAATTTTTATTATTTGTGAAGATAAAGAAATTACGTGGTGAATCAGACTCAAGGTAAGGGATGTTATTTTAAAAACCCTCTTTTAAAGTTCCTCTTTTAAAGTTCCTCTTTCATTTTTTTTATAAAATTATAAAAGGAATGTTTTTTAACTTATAATATGTGAGTGGGTTTTCCTACTTTCATGAATCTTTAATTTTTTTGATCTTCCTTTAAAATATTACATGGTTATTTTCAAATAAATTGTTTTTCTTTTTATGTGTGCATTAATCTTTTAAAATAAGTTATTTTCCTCAAGGAATATTTTTATATTGTAAGAATTCATGTTTTATGATTATGTTATGGTTATTGAGAATTATTTATAAGGATGGTTGGTACTATTATAAACCTACGGAGGTTGATCCCATTATAGATCTTTAATTCATTAGGTAAAGGGATATAGTTAACCGATTAGGTTTCTCCTAAGAGATTATGGGAATATACTGTGATGGTTATTCCAAATGTAAATGTGATGGTTATTCCCTATATAGCCACGAGAGCTACCAAATATGTAAGAATTATATGAAAATTATGTAAAAAGTTTCCATTATGCTTTATGTATGATTTATATGGTTTTTATAGTAAAAATATTATCTTAGAAGATAATTTAAGATCTTATGTCTTATGGGTGAAAGTTATAACTTTGTAAAATGTTTTCATGAAAATTTATGAGTTTTTATTTTATGTTCTCTTATGAAATGTTTTATGGAATTATTTGGCTAGAAAAATTTATTTCATTGGTAAGAAATTTTTTATTTTGATCCCAAAGGTTTATTTTGAAAAAGGAAATTTTTTATAAGCATTTATGGACTAACAATTTATTTATTTCCTTTTATGTACCATACTAAGATCTTTGTACTCATCCCAAGTTTTTAAAATATTTTTCACAGGGTTGAAAGGATGAATAGGGAAAAGGATGTGGTCAATATAAATTTTTTAAATATATGTCATGAAAAGAAAACGTTTTTTAAAGAGTTTCCTTTGGTTGAAAATATTAATACTGAGTTTAAGTGTCCACTTTTATTGTATGGGTTTGCTATATAATATTTTTTCCAAATTCTATAAAACTTGAAACCTAAAATATATTTTGGAAAATAAATTAATTTATAGTTTTAAAATAACTAGAATATGTATTTTTTAAGGATGAGTCCTTATAGTTTTTATCAGATTGAGGTTTAGATAACTTTGGATATTATGATGTTTTCAGGTGTGGTTATCTTAAGAGTTATGGATATCATCGTGGTTTTATAATTTTAAGGTTGATAATAAGATCAATATCTTATAAATCACTTTTTAGTCTTTAATTTACAAAATTTTAAGGTGACTAATGATATTTTTAGATACCTTTTTTTAGGTAATTATGGGTTATTAATTTTTGGGATGCAAAATGAAAAGTTTGAGATAACTTTTAACATTAAAAAATTTATTTAATATTGAATATATAAAGGCTATTTTGAGTATTTTATCATATTTTTAGGAATTTTATAATAATTATATAGTTTTAGAAAATGAAATCTCATAAACCATGTGATAACCCATCACATATAGTAAGGCTATGTGGTTTGAACCCACAACCGAATGGTGACAAGGGTGCATCACCTACCACTGGCCTACATAAAGTCCCCCTTATTAGGAATTTTTATTTTTAGTTAAAATATTATATGGATGAGGAATAAGTTTATTTTGGGGACATATGTAGTTTATATAGAATACCATGGGATTGGAAAATGATTTCGTGATTAAGTAATTTATGTTATTTTAGAATAATATCACTATAATTTTTGGAAGAATTATGGGAATAAGGTAAATAGAATACTATGAGATTTTATTTTAGGAATAAAGATTGAATTATCTTTTCGTGGATTTATGATGTATGGAAATTATTATCATATCTTAGAGATAACATGATTTGGGTATATACTTTTTTGTATGAGACTTAAAGAATAATTGATGTTATTTGGAGATAAATATTAAAATTATATTGGAAGATTGTGTGATCAAATAATTCTTATTTTTGTGTTTCAATCTATGTTTGTAATATTCTTAAGGAATTTTTAAGGATAGTTATTGAATGATTTATGATAAACTTTGGATATTACATTTGAATTATGGGGATTAAAGGTAGTTTTTATTCATTTGAAGGTTTAATAATTTTGGGGAATTGTCTTATCTTATACTAAAAATTTTGGGTTTTTTTAATGCCTAAATATAGGATAAATATATTTCCATCATTTTGTGGATTTAGTGATATGTTGTAGTCAATTCTAATGCTTCAGGCATGAAAAATTCATCTTAAATACTCATCGTTTGGAGAAAAAGATTAAATTGTGGCGGAAATTGATTAAAGGATGAAAATATACTTTTTAAGTAAGTATATTTACTCATGTTATTAGATAGGTAAGTAAAGTAATTCATCAACTCTGGGAAAAGGATCTTGAAACAAAAATGTTAGTCGTTTGCTTTTCATACCATGAAATCAATGACCTTTTAACTCATCATGGATTTATTGTTTTTTGATTGTTCAATTTCTCATGAACATGTTCTCTGTCAATACCTTTAAGTAATTGTTTGTTATCTTTTCTATTCTATATCTATTTTTACCTATATAGAAACCTAGTAATGTGTTATTCCAGAATACCTTCGTACTTCTCTTTCTTTTAAAGTATAAATTTTTTTAATCCTTTTTCTAATGTGATATTTCAAAAAAAGGTATTTTGAAAAGTAAAAAACTTAGTTACCAAGACCGAATTCAAAATTTTGATGATGAAATTTCCAAATGGGGGGAGAATGTGACATCCTGAGTTTTTAAAAGGAAGGACTATGTTCAATATCATACAAGATACATAACAACAAGGTTAAATGAATAACTAAATATTATTATTATGTGATTTTTATAACCAAGATGTTAACTTGGAGGGAATGAATAGTATTAACATAATTATTAAATATAAAATTTTTCTAATAATTAATAATTTATTAATTAATTATTATAAAATTAGGCACTTAATTTTAGTAAAGTCATTTTATTCTTCAAATACACTTTCTTCAAGAATGATTTTTATTACTTTTGTGAGGGAACAATATAATTAACATCTGAAACTTTTAAAAAATTTATTTAATGTAATAAATATCATTTTTTAAATCAACATATCAAAATTATATTATATTGAAATTTTTGATAATTTTCTAAAAAGTTTTATTTTTCTCTGAATAATGAAAAATATAAATTTTTATTGAAAAATTGTATTTCCTTTTCAAGTATTTAAAAATTAAAATTATATTTTATATTGGTTTTAAATTTTAATTTATTCCTTTTTAAAAATCCATTATATTTTTTGAAATTTATTTTATTCTATAATTTAGTATAAAAACATTTTATGGTTAAAAGGTCATTTTTCTGAAAAACTATTTTTCATTATTTTTTGTCGATTTAATTTTAAAATTAAATGTTATCACTTCTATGTTTTGAATTTTAAAAAATGGATTATGTATTTATAATTACATGGTCCAAATTTATCAAATAGTTCAAATTTATTTTTGGATAATATGAATAGTAATTTTTGTAATTTTTGTTACCACGGTAAAGGGTAAATCGGGTAATTAAGGGTAAAAATAAAATGATAAGACTAGAAAATGACTCTAACACTTGCCAAAATTTTATTATATGAGTAATGTTATTCCATAATAATTTAAGGTTTGGTTATATGACAATTTATATCTACTTTTATTAGTTTATGACCTTTATAATATTTTATTCAAAGAAAAGACAAATATGTCACATTCTTATTTTTATTAAGTATAATATTTTTAATATAATTTTATCTCAAATATATATTAGAATATAAATTTTATTTTTAAATATAATATATTTATACTCAACATGGTAATTTATTTTTAATTTTTATTGAATAAATAATTGCCTTAAATGAATTCTCAACACTGATGCAGTAAGTATTTAATTAATGAAAAAAATAAAATAAATGTTATTAAAAATATTAAAATAACTATAATATGAGATAATTAATGTAATACATGAATTTTATAGATGAATTTTAAATTTTATGGATTTTTTGAAAGATTTTTTTTGAAGTTATCTTATTGTGTTAATATTTTAAAAATTCAATATAATGAATAGTTTTAAAATTGACATTAATGATATTTTAAAATAAATTATATTTTTTTCAATGATATAAAATTTCTAAAAATATTAAATTTATACCGGTGATTATGATTAAGTCTAAAATATAAACCAATATCCAACTATGGGAATTTTGGTATTTTATAGTAACAATGTTTACTCTCAAAGAGTAAAAATCAATATTGTTGTGGTAAGAGTTAAAGGGGTTAAATATGGGTTAAAACTAAATGATAAGGGTAAGAAAGTGATATAAACTTATATAAAAATTATTTTATGAGATTATTTATACCCATACTCATATTATATTATAAATAACTCACTTTGGATCAATTTTTAATTGAAAATTAATTTATATTAATTTAATATTTTGAGAAATTCAAAGAATTCCCATCCCCTCTCTTATAAAAGGTCACCTCTTCTCTCATTTAAAAACACTTAAAACAATTTTTTCCACCAATACCTTCCCAAATACCTTCATATAATCACTCCACTAATTATAGATTCCTTATTTTTGGAAGAACACCAACCTTAGTGGTCTTAAAGTGTTAAACAAAGGTGGTTGTCTAAAGAAGAGGTATCATTTTTAATCAAGTGTTTATATTTTATTTCTTATTCCACCTCATAAAAATAATCTTAAATCATGATAAAATATTAAATAAATTATCCTCCATTTAATTATATGTTATTATGTTAGTTTCATGACCCATATCCATCTCCAATTTTCATTAAATGGGAAAATAATTCATCATTCTTGTGTATAGTAGACTACCGGCTCGTGGACAGATGTAATTAATCTCCCATCACCATATTTTAATAAGGGTTATAATGATGGAATTAATGTTTATATATTATATTAATGTTATATTTTTCATTATTTTAAGTTAATATATCATTTACATTATTACCTTTCCACTCACAGAAAAATGATAATGTTGTTTATGCATAAGTGTAGACTACCACCTCCATAAAGCAATGTGATTTGTTTTTCATCACCGCATCACATGGATGATATATATATATATATATGTATGTATTTATTTATTTATTTATTTATGTATGTATATTTAAATAAATAGTATGATATATATGATATTATGATAATTTTTTAAAGATTATACTTACCATCTTTCCATATTGATCATTGAAAAATGAAAACGTTATTCATGCGTACGTACGTACTACCATCTCCGTGATCGTAACGTAGTTCATTTTTCATAAACATGTTTAATGGAAGTGTTTAAAAGTATAATTTATTTATAAAAATGATATTTATTTCATGATTATTATTCTTTAGATGATGGATTAATTACCCTATTGATCATAGTCAACCTACTGAAGTCATTTTAGACTTACAAAATTAATATCCTCAAAACATCTGACAAGAACATAATTAATTAAGTACTTGTATATAACAAGGTAATAAGGAAAATAAAAGTAATAAAAACTTGAAAATGGTTCTTAAGAAATTTAATAATCAATACATTTTATTATTCAGTAATATGATGATTGTATGTGGAAAATCGGACTCAAGGTAACAGAATTTCTTTTAAAAACCTTCTTTTAAAGTTCCTATTTCATTTTTTTATAAATGTTTAAAAGGAATGTTTTTTTAAATTATATGGCATGATATTATTTTTCCAATTTTATAAAACCTTAATTTTTTGAATCTTCCTTTACAATATTACATGGTTATTTTCAAATAAAATGGTTTTCTTTGTATGTGTGCAGTATTCTTTTAAAATAAGTAATTTTCCTCATGTAATGTTTTTACAATGCAAGCATTCATTTTTTATGATTATGTTATGGTTATTGGGTATTTTCTTTTAGTATGGGTGGTTATTTTATAAACCTAGGGTTGGTGAGCCCATTATATCTTTCCAATTAATTAGGTAAAGGGATGGAGTTAACTGATTACGTTTCTACTAAAAGATTAAGGAAATATACTATGATAGTTATTCCAAATGTAATTATGATGGTTACTCCTTGTATAGACATGAGAGCAACAAAAAATGTAATAATGATATTAAAATTATGAAAAAATTTAAATTTATGATTTAGTTATGATTTATATGGATTTTACATGAAACATATGACTTCAGAAGGTAAGATAAAGAGCTTAAGTTTTATAGGTCAAAGTTATAACTTTTTGAAAAAAATCCTGAAACTTTATGAGTTTTTATTTTGTGTTCTCTTATTAAATGTTTTATGGATTTTTTTTTATAATAAAATGTTTATTTTGAGCCCAAAATTTTATTTTGAAATGGAAAATTTTTATAAGCATTTATGGACTAATAATTTCTTTCTTTTTATGTCCCTTACTGAGCTATTTGTGCTCATACCAGGTTTTTAAAATGTTTTTTATAGGGTTGAAATTATGAATAGGGAAAATTATGAGATCAATATAAATTTTGTGAATATATTTCATGAAAATAAAACATGTTTTATTTTAAAAGTGTTTCCTTTTTTGGAGAAAATGAATACTGAGTATAAGTTTCCACTTGTACTCTATGGGTATACTATATATGAGTTTGTCCTAATTATCTAAAACTCTAAACCTAAAATATATTTGGGAAAAATTGATTTATAGTTTTAAAATAACTATAATATTTATTATTTAATTTTTGGTCCTTATAGAAACATTTCTCTATTTCCTTTCCCTATAATTCTCTTTCACTCTCATAATATTTTGATCACAAGATATTATCCTAATCCAGACCTTTCAATGGAATCCGCCAAGAGAAACCCAAAGTTCTCAATGTTAGTTCAATATTTTCACTAAAATATTTTCCTTTTATCTTTCCATTTAAATTTTTTTCCCAATATTGTATTATAAATTTAGTATTTATAGTATACTAAATTTTCTTATATTTTTAAAATAAACACTAACCACCTTTCCCCTCTCCCTAATGAAAAACAAAATCGTCATTCATGAATTGTGTGGACTACCGCCTCCACAATGAAACTTGTTTAGTTTTACTTCATCACATTTCAAGGATGGATATAAGGATGGTATTAAAGGATAAATACTATTTTTTATGATATCATTAAGTTTATTATATGAAAAATTTGAGAACATATTAATAATATGATCACCAATTGATCATCATTAATTTATTCATATAAAATAAGTATACTAAGAGGATAATATTTTATTAAAATTGTGTAATATTTTAACATACATTAATTATTCTTATAATTCCTTAAAATTATAATATATAACACTAATAAGAATTAAATAATATCATTATTCTTCTATTATAATTATATTATAACAAAATTGTCTCATAATCATTCATTAAATGAGGGTATGTTCATGTTTGGATCGGTTTGACCACCTACTTGAACAATACTGTGAATTTATATTATGAATGAATATGAGAATATAATTACTAGTATAATATTATATAAATGTGTAAATTATGTTTTTTTCATTCTGGAGATGTTATATCAATACTTAATCCATTAATTTAGAAACAACCCTTTGATCATCATGAATCACTGAAACATTTTTGTTATCAATTTCATCTTCATGTATAAAAACTAAAACACTAATTAAAGGAATTTAAAACACCATAAATAATTATAAATAATACCTAAAAGTGTATTTAATTAACTATTAATGATGATCTTTGAAGGAATAATGAATACAAATACAACTATTATGAAACTAGTAAAAACGAACAAAATTATAAACACTCGATGTTGAAAATGGGTAGAATTCATATACTAAATGACTATTTTTTAAGATAATAAATGAAAATTAATATAATTAAGGTTATAAATTAAGTTATTAATATATCCATGATTGTAATGTATGTTGAGTCAATAAGGTTATCTTATGACTTCTCTATTTCTTATGGTCTTATGTTTTGAAAATCACAAACACTTTTTCTTAAGTTCTGAATTTGTCATTCCGTTTTACTTATAGTTTTGAAATTCTATTATACTTAAAAAACTCTCATTTTGTTATAATTATAAATTTCATTCAGTTTTATGACTCTGAATCTGGTACAAATGTCATCCAGTTTTATGACTCCGAATCTGGTACAAATGTCATTCTGTTTTATGATTCTGAATCTAGTACATATGTCATTTAGTTTTATGACTCTGAATCTGATACAAATGTCATTCTGTTTTATGATTCTGAATATGGTAAAAATTTCATTCAGTTTTATGACTCTGAATCTGGTACAAATTTCTTTCTGTTTTATAATTTCGAATCCAGTACAAATTTCATTCAGTTTTATGATTCCGAATCTGGTACAAATGTCATTCAGTTTTATGACTCTGAATCCAGTACAAATGTCATTCTGTTTTATGATTCTGAATCTAGTACAAATGTCATTCAGTTTTCTGATTCTGAATCCAGTAAAAATGTCATTCTGTTTTATGATTCTGAATCTGGTACAAATTTCATTCAGTTTTATGATTCTGAATCCGGTACAAATGTCAATCTATTTTCTGATACCGGTTCTGGTACAAATGTGATAACATTTTTTCACAATCCGATTTAATTTTTCTTAAGAATTTTTTTTCTTGATAATGTTGGAGTTGTTTAATATATCGTTCCAATATTATCGGATTCTAAGTTTTCTTATACTTAACATTTATCTTAAACTTAACATTGTTTCTTATACATGAAATGATGTTGTACAATATGTTACAAACTAACCGTTGTTTGTTTGAAACATGTCCAGGTCCCTCCGAAAATTAAGAAAAACATGACCGTTGGAGTGGAGTTGATCGTTGGGAAGTTTTTCCTATAAATACAAGTTCATTTGAAAGGGAAAATAAACTAAGCAAACTTCGATGATGAAAAGTGAATTGAAAAGTGACCAAAGTTTGTAAAGTGATTTCTATAGAGAGAGGATCTTACAACTCTCAATGCTTCGTGTGGATGTTGTCAATAAATTGTTCAGACTTACTTTGTGCAGACTCTGATCATGTTAATCATGGGCTTCCGGGTCTGGAAGACAGAGGTTCTGATTTCCTTCTAAATTGAGGATTTTCATGGATAGAAAGACGGATACCGATCTTCGGATTGAGGGCTTACCTGGGTTTGGGTAAGACATACTTTATTGAAAGTATAAATCAAGGAATCTTTATCCAAGGTTGTTGGATACCCTTCTCTTTGGGATAAAATAATCTTATTGTTACTTGTTTTCTATTTCAATTTATTTTAATTCCATTGTAATCTTAACTTTGTTAAAGTTAGAAAGTTTAACTTTCTTATACTTTTTAATTTCGTTACTCTGATTATATTACAGATTCTATACGCTTTAAGGTATAATCTTTCCTTTAAGAAAATATTTCTTAAGTTTTTATCTTAAGATTGTAAAGTTTAAGAAAAGGTTTCTTTAAGAGGTTTTGTGAATGTTTGTTTAACTTTGTTAAACTAAGTTTTATTAATTTTAAAAGCTAACCTTAAGTAACAAATTTCCTTCTTCTTCAGAAACTTTATTTAAGAAAGTTTTCTATTAAATTTAAAGGTTCCAAAGGAATTTTTAAAGTATACAATTCCCCCCCCCCTCTTGTATATTGAGGATCTATATCATTATTTTGATCCTACAATTGGTATCAGAGGAGGTCTCTGAAATAATTATATTCACATATAAGTTTTCCTTGCTCAAGTTTTTCATTGTTCTATTTTTCCTTTATTAGGAATCTTTATCTTTTTTAAAAAAATTATTCTATTAAAAAAATTTCTGTGGAAAGAAACTTTCTTTAAGAATGACAGGAATAAATGTTGGTACGATAGACAATCTTAATCCTAATAGACCACAAATCTTTTATGGTAATGATTATGAATACTGGAGAGATCGTATGAGGTCATTTGTTATTAACACTGGAGTATAAAATTTTTTCATGCTTACTAGATGATATAAAATTACTGACAAGGAAGTTAGTGCTTTCACCAACCAAGAGAAGCATCAATATCAACTGAATTAAAAGGTACAAAATACTTTGATTTGTTCCATGACTAGAAATATATATAGCCAAATTACATCCTGTGAAGATGCTAATTGTATTTGGAAGAAGCTTGAAGTAACTCACTTTGGAACTTCTAAAGTCATTGAAACTAGAAGAGCTATGCTCAAAGCTGGGTATCATGGTTTCTGTTTCCCTTATGGAGAACCCATTTGTAGGGTACAACAAAGATTCATGACTATTGTCAAGATCTTAAAATAAATGGGTGATAAATGTTTAGATGATGAAGCTCTTGTAGACAACATCATAGACATCATGCCTAACGAATGGGAATCCAAGAGGACAGTTATAGATGAAAATAGAAAAGTTACTCAGATTTCTCTTGATGATCTGTTTGGAGCCTTTCTTTAACATGAAACCAGAATGAAGAGAGATACTGATAATATTAAGAAGAAGAATGGAAATGGAAGTGTTTCTTTTACAACAACTTCAAATCATACGAAATCCAAGACTCCTGAGAGAGTTACAAGATCTAAATCTAAGAAGGTTTTTGTTCAATCTGAGTCCAGTGAAAGTGAAGCTTCTACAAATGAGTTAGCCAATATTTCTTAGAGGATGAACAAGATTGTTGGGCAGAAAAAGTTTCAATATAGATACAAGAATAAATATGGAAAAGAAAATAAATATAGAGAAGTGACATGCTATTGATGTAGAAGAACCGGTCATATCAGACTTGATTGTCCCTTACTTAAGAAAATAGAAAATAAGGACAGTAATTCTAAGAGGAACAAGAAGAATTTATACAGATCAAAGCATAATAAACTCTTGAAATCCAATTACACTTGGATTGCTAGTGGTGGAGATTCTTATGATAATTCTTCAAAATATGAATCTTCTAAGCAAAAGAATATTGGTCTAATAGCCAGAGCTCCATTTTAAAATCATTTTCTTATGGCTAAGGTATGAACTGCTGAATCCTTAACCAATATGTATTTAAGTGAAAATTTTCCTGATAAATATTTTTCTTTAGATGAAGAATCCACTTCATCAAACAACAATAATGATTTTCCTTCTTATGAGGAAGTTTTTATATTTTCTAAGTTTCTTGAAAAGAAAAATTGTAACGTTTCTAAGAAACTTGAAAAAGAAAATTCTAGATAATTTATTTTAACAAAATAAATTTTGGATCTTACCAAAGATCTTGATAAGAAAAATTATTTTTTAGAAAATATTTCTAAGAAACTTGAGGAAGTTAATTCTGAGAAGGATAAGCTTTCTAAAGATATTAAAAATCTGTTTTTAGAAAAATATGTTTTAAAGGATAAACTTAACTCTAAGTATATTATTACAGAGGATAAAAATTTAGTCCTGAGACTAAAGTCTGAAATTTTTTCTTTGAAGAAACTTCTTGAAAACTTTACTTCTGGTAAATAAAATTCTGAAAATATGTACTCTCAAATATGACCTCATAGTAAAAATCAAGGATTAGGTTATTCTCATGAAAAAATAGTTTTTAGAAACAATTATTTTGTTCCTCTAAGATATATTTTTTGCACTAAATGTCAAAGTGGTGGGAATTAGAAGAAGAACTGTTCTTTAAATAATGTTCAATCCCTTGGGTTTCATAAATCTTACTTTTCTAAACAAATGTGGATACCCAAAATTTTATTATCTAACAATTCTGGATCCAAACAAGTTTGGATTCCGAAAACCTCACTTTTCCTTTTTCATCTCAATGAAGGAAGTACCAACAACATATGGTACATGGATAGTGGATGTTTGTGGCACATGACTAGTAGCAAAGACTATTTCAAAAATATTTTAAAGACTAATGGTGGAAAAGTAACCTTTGGAGATAACTCTCAAGGAGAAATTTTTGGTATAGGTAACATTATTCTTCTTGGTAAAGCTATAATTTCAAATGTTATTTTTGTAAAAGGCCTTAAGAACAACCTCATTATCATAATACAATTATGTGATGAAGGTTACCTTGTGAATTTTAGAAATAATAAATGCGTAGTTCACAATTCCAATGATGATTTTATTCTCTTTCCTTCAGCATGAGAATGTGTACACTATAAACCTAGAAGACCTTAGAAGTCAAGATCTATCTTTCCTAAGTGAAATCAAAGATCAATCTTGGATTTTTCATAGAAGACTAGGACACTGTAACTTAAGGAAACTTAGTAAACTTTCTGATAAAGAACTTGTTAAGGATCTACCAGATCTTAGGTTTGATTCTTCAAAATTCAGTGATTCTTTTCAATATGGAAAGCAACATAAATCTAGATTTAAGTCTATAAGTGAAGTTAAAACTTCTAATTCCTTAAAGTTAGTGCACATGGACTTATTTGGTCCAACAAAAACTGGAAGTATTGGAGGAAAATACTATGTGTTTGTCTTAGTTGATGACTACACTAGATTTACCTGGGTCTATTTTCTTGAAAAGAAATCTAAAGTTTTTTCCTTTTTTAAAATATTTAGAGCTCAAGTGAAAAATTAGAAAAACATACCATTGATAACTATTCATAGTGATCATGGAGTATAATTTCAAAATTTTGATTTTGAAACTTTTTGAAGTATAAAAGGTATTACTCATAACTTCTCATCTCCAAGGACTCTTCAATAGAATGGTGTTTTTGAAAGAAGAAATCTAATTCTTCAAGAGATAACTAGAACCATGTTGAGTGAATATTATATATCTAAAAACTTTTGAGATGAAGCTTTAAGTACTTCCTATTATACTATAAATCGAGTTTTAATTAGACCCTTTCTTAATAAAACACCTTATGAGTTATGGACTGGATGAAAGCCAAAAGTTTCTTAATTCAAGGTTTTTGGTTACAAAGTATTCATCTTGAATACTAAAGATAACTTACACAAGTTTTCACCAAAATCCAATGAAGGGATTTTCTTTGGCTACTCTACTAACTTTAAGGCATATAGAGTTTTTAATAAAAACACTTGTACTGTGGAAGAAACAGTACATGTTAAATTCGATGAAACTGATCCTTTTGTTTTCAAATAACCTGAACTTATTTCTGATATATTTTCTAAAACCGATCACCAACCTTTGATAGAATACCTTTCAGATAAAAAAATTGTTCAGGAAAATATTTCTGAAACATTTACCCCTGAAAATTTTCTACCCTATGTTGATGATCAAGCTTTTCAAAACCCAAATCATTTTTTACTTAGAAATCATCTTAGTGATAATATCATTGGTGATGTTAATCAACCAGTAATAACTATAAGTTCTTTAAGGAATGAAGTTTAACATGTTGCTTTTATTTCCCAATTTGAACCAAAGAATCCTGAAGAATCCTTGGGTAATGAATATTGGATAAAGGCTATACAAGATGAACTCAATGAATTCGTAAGGAATCAAGTTTGGACCTTGGTTGAAAAACCTATAAAAACTTATGTTATTGGAGTAAAATGGGTTTTTAAAAATAAATGTGATGAAAATGGAATTATTTTTATAAATAAAGAAATATTAGTTACTAAAGGTTATAATCAACAAGAAGGAATAGACTATGAAGAAACCTATTCTCTTGTAGCAAGACTTGAATCTATTTGTATTCTTTTATCCTTTGAAGCATTCTTTAACTTCAAACTTTTCCAAATGGATGTGAAGTGTGCTTTCCTCAACGGTTATGTGTAGAATGAGGTCTATGTAGATCAACCCCCTAGTTTTGAAGATACAAAATATCCAAATCATGTTTATAAACTTACCAAAGATTTATATGGACTTAAACAAGCTGTTAGAGCTTGGTATAATAGACTTTCAGGATTTTTACTTCAAAATAACTATGTTAATGGAACCTCTGATCCAAAACTTTTTATTAATAAAGTCTCTAAAGATGTTTTGATTGTTTAAATTTATGTTGATGACATCATCTTTTGATCAACTCATCAATCCTTAATTGATTCCTTTGTGAATATTATGAAATATGAGTTTGAGATGAGTATGATGGGTGAGTTAACTTTTTTCCCAGGTTTTCAAATTTCTCAAAAACTAAAAGGAACTTGCATATCTCAATATAAGTATATCAAATATCTTCTTAAGAAATTTGGGTATGACAACACTAATAGTATAAGTACTCCTATTATAACCTCTAATACTCTTTATATTGATGAAGCAGGGAAATCTTTGGATCAAACATCTTATAGAGGAATGATAAGAAGTTTACTTTACTTAACAACTATTCAATATAACTTAATGTTTTTGGTATTCTTATGTGTAATATACCAATCAAATCCTAAATAATCCCATTTAAAGGCCCTAAAATTAATTTTTCGGTATTTAAAGGGAACTTTAGATTTGGGTTTATTTTATTCTTCTGTAAATTCTTTTGAACTTAAAAGTTATTCAGATGCTGAATTTGGTGGTTGTAAAATGGATAGGGTGATTACATCCAGAACTTGTCATTTATTAGGAGATTCCTTAGTTTCTTGGTATTTCAAGAAACAACATTTTGTATCACTTTCCACTGCTGAAGTTGAATATGTAGCAGCTGGAAGTTGTTGTGCTCAAGTGTTGTGGATGCAACATACACTCATAGACTATGGTATGAGTTTATCCAAAACTCAAATAATTTGTGATAACGCAAGAATCATTGCTCTAAGTAAAAAAACCTACACATCACTCCCATTCAAAGCACATAGATATTAGACATCACTTTCTTAGGGACCATACACTTAAAGGAGATATTATTCTTCAATTCATCGGAATGCAAGAACAACTTGCAGATATTTTTACAAAACCTTTACCTCTCGATAGATTTGAATACATTAAAAGGAATCTAGTAATTATCTTTTTGAGGTAATCATTCATATCTACTTCTTCTTTAAATCATCTCCTAACATTAAGTTACTCCTTATTATAAGGTAAGTACATATGCTTGTTTGTTTTTCCTTCTTATTATTTCTTTAAGAATTTTTTTTTCGAAGAAAATTTATTCTTCCTTTAGAAAATTTTTCTTTATATAAGAAAATATTCTTTCTTTAAGAAATTATATAGTTCTTTAAGAAATATTTTTCGGAATTGAAATTCTTGTAATTTAAATCCCGGAATCTAAAACTTTCAAGAGAATTCTTACAATACCGATAAATTATTTAGAGTATTCCAAAAGGTACATTTTCTTACTCTTTAATTTTTTTAAGTTTCAATTGTTGGTATTTCAAAAACTTGTTTTTAAAGTTTTTTATTCATTGCTTACCTTATCTCAAAAAGTCAAAATTCATAATCCCTATAATAATTCTCAACTGTCAGATCAGAACAGGTTATTTTCAACTGTTTGATTATCTTATGGAAGCCGAAAGGTCATTTATTTTGTCTATATAAGGGGTGTTTTATTTATGAGCACCACACCTTCTTTTTATTTGATCCCCATTCTGAGCTTCTGTTACCTTCAAAGTCTACATTCTTATTCCTTTTTTTCTTGTACTCCGAATGTCTCCTAAATCCTAAGCAAGCAGATGTCGATTAGTAAGGAAATAAAGGACTGGTCAGTCTTTAGAGAAAGACCAGTTTGTCCTAATTTCTTTGCAAATTATGACTCCCTAATTTCTAAGGTCATAAGATCTAACATATTGGAATGTGTATGTGTAGCTAAGAAGAAAATTCAAGATCCGGTTTACCCCAATCTAGTCATACAATTCTATGAATCCATTATTTTCTTTCAAAAGGATGGCAAGGATATGTTCAAGTTCAAATCTTATGACAAAGTTTATAAAGTTCCTTATAAGAAGGAGGAAAATATTCTTCATATACCGTATGAAATATAATCTATTCTATGCTCTCATAGAATTCCCTTAAAAGAAGGTTCTTTTGATAAAGACAAGGCTCTAGACTACCTTAGTCTTAAATATGTCAAGAATATGAAGATTAAAAATCTTACAACAAATCACAAGCTGGTATCCCTCTGGATGCAAGGCTTTCTTATTCCTAGTAAAGGGGATAAGGAATCTTTAAATATATGTGATATATTTATTTTATACTTTATTTTCAATGTTAGGAATATCAACTTGGTTATGTTCATCTTTCTCACCATCCATGCAGTAAAAGGAGAAACCATCATATCTCAGATACTTATGTATCCGACAATTATCTCCAGGATAATTAATATGTGCCTTCAAGAGTTGAATGACCCGTGTTGATCAGTCTCTAACCCATTTATGATTTTTTTTCTCATCGATGATACTCTTAGGAGGATGAAGGTGGAGTTTTTACCAGAATCCAAGAGTTTTGAAGAAATGGGTGTCCAGAACAAGGCTGATGTTCCAGAATCTTCAAAATTGGTGCTCAAGAAAAGAAAACCTGAAGAACCAAGTTTACTAACAATGGTTCCCGCTAATCCGGTATCAACACCTCCTCTTATAAAGAATACAAAAGCCTATTCTGATGCAACGGTTGTAAAATGGAGAAAGATGGAAGCTACCAGAAAGTAAGGTGATCCTTCCTTTGGCTTAAACCTTGCAGAGGCTAAGGCCTTAAAAATCAAGCAATCTAAAAATATTGAGAAAAAAAAAGAAGGAGAAGAAGTTAAAGAATAAATACGTGGAAGCTCGAGTATGTCATTCTTTACTTAAAGATGTAGAGAAGAAGTCTCAACAAGTACAGGAACCTCAAGTTGTTCAAAAGAAACTGGTTTCCACTCTAAAAACCCAGAAAGTTAAGAAATTCCTAGCTTTATCTGAAATTGTTTAAGAAATGGAAGACCATATCATTCAAGAAGAAAGTGCTGATGTTTTAAGGGAAGTGGAAATTATATTGGAACTCCTCAGATTTCAACATCTAAATCCATTTCTGAATAACAATATATTAAAGAAGAGTTTGAAGAAGAATTTGAAGTGGAAATTCAAGAAGAAGAGGAATAATAGGTTGAACATAAAAGTGATGAAGGGGAAGAAATCCAGGATCAATAAAAACAAGATGGATCTTAAGAACAAGAGTTTCAAGGGGAATAAGATGAACAGGGAGATATAAATGTTATCCAAGTATCATATGAACAAACTCTAGTTCGGAATCCTATCAAATGAAAGAGTGTTTTGGTTGCCTCATCTGAAAAAGAAATGCCTGATAAGTCTTCCAAAAGGATAGAAAAACTTCATTCCTTAACTCCAATAGGAGTTCACAAAGTAAAAGAAGATTCAAACTCCGAATCCACATCTACTGTTGAGCATGAATTTTTCAAGTTGTCTCTAAGAAAGTTGGTTAGTACTATTCTAGTTCTTACAAATATATATTCCCGGAGTCAAATGATGCAAGATACCCTGAATCAAAAGATGTAATCTACTAATATGCTTATGGACATGGTGATCAAGAAAGAAGTAGACTTCAATAATCTTTTGATAGATTATAAATCTCAGAAGTAAACTTGTAAGAAAGTCTTTAACCACACCAAAACCATTAATAAAGAGCTAAGACAGTTCGGTGACTTCATGGATTCAATAAACAGGGCTTTCAATACTTGTGAATCCAAGTTCAACAAAGTCAAAGCATCTATTTCTAATAAAGTTAGCCAACTCAATTCGGTTGCCCGATCTATAAGCAGTGAAAAGGAAGTCATGGTTAAATTAGAGAAAAAGGTGGATACTCAAGAAGAAAGGATCTTGTCATTAGAAAATAAGAATCAGGATCAGGAGATCTTGTTGAAGAAGTTTCAAGAAGATCATAAGGAAGTAAAGAAACTCAAAGATTTGATAAAGAAAATGTTGTCTGATCAGAAGAAGGATGGAAGATATTTTTTTACATTCTGATGTTTTGTTTTAGTCTAAACTTTATTTACAAAATTTCCTTAAGAGTTATCTTGCATATCTCTCTTTTTTTTGAATGTATATTCTCTTAACCTTATAGGTATATCTTATACGTCTCCATTCCTTTTTGAAAATCACAAAGGGGGGTAATTCATTTGAGGGAAGAATTTAATGAAGACTCCAAAGAGGGAGAATCTATTAAGGGGGAGTTTCCTTAAGAAGAAATGTTTATCTAAGGGCGATATATTTCCTTAATAAAGAAAACTAGATTCTAAATATCTAGAATATGATCCTTAAGAAACATAACTTGAGGGGGAGTTAGTCGTATTCATCCTAATTTACTTTCAAAGAGGGAGATAAGTTTTTTTCCTTAAGTCTATATATTCTTCCTTAATAAATTTGTTTGTGCTTTCTAAAAATGGGGATATTGTTGAGTCAATAAGGTTATCTTATGACTTCTCTATTCTTTATGGTCTTTTGTTTTGAAAATCATAAACACTTTTTCTTAAGTTATTAATTTTTCATTCTATTTTACTTATATTTTTTAAATTATTTTATACTTACAGAATTCTCATTCTGTTATACTTAAAAATGTCATTCAGTTTTATGAATCTGAATCTGGTACAAAGGTCATTTAGTTTTATGACTCCAAATCTGGTACAAATTTCATTATATTTTATGATTCCAAATCTGGTACAAATGTCGTTCAGTTTTATGACTCCGAATCTGGTACAAATGTCATTCAGTTTTATGATTCTGAATCCGGTACAAATTTCATTCAGTTTTATGGCTCTGAATTTGGTACAAATGTCATTCTGTTTTATGATTATGAATCTGGTACTAATGTCATTTAGTTTTATGATTCTTAATCTCGTACAAATGTCATTCATTTTTATGATTCCGAATCTGGTACAAATTTCATTTTGTTTTATGATTCCGAATCTGGTACAAATGTCATTCAGTTTTATGACTCTGAATCCGGTACAAATGTCATTCCATTTTATGATTCTGAATTCGGTATAAATGTCATTCAGTTTTATGATTCTGAATCTGGTACAAATGTCATTTTGTTTTATGATACTGGTTCCAGTACAAATTTGATACCATTTTTTCACAATCTGATTTACTTTTTCTTAAGAATCCATTTTCTTGATAATGTTAGAGTTGTTTAATGTATCATTCCAATATTATCAGATTATAAGTTTTCTTATACTTAACATTTATCTTAAATATAAAATTTTTTCTTATACATGAAACGATGTCATATCATCTGTTACAAACTAACTGTTGTTTGTTTGACATGTGTCTAGGTCCCTCCGAAATTTAAGGAAAATATGATTGTTGGAGTGGAGCTGACCATTGGGAAGTTTTTCTTATAAATACAAGTTCATTTGAATGGGAAAATCAACTAAGAAAACTTCGATGATGAATAGTTAATTGAAAAGTGACCAAAGTTTGTGAAGTGATTTCTAGAGAGAGAGGCCCTTACAACTCTCAGTGCTTCATGCAGATGTCGTGAATAACTTGTTCAGGCGTGAACAACTTGTTCAAACTTGCTTTGTACAGACTCTGATTGTGCTGATCGTGGTCTTCCGGGTTTAGAAGACATAGGTTCCGATTTCCTTCTAAATTGAGGGCTTGTAGGGATAGCAATGCAGATACCCATCTTCAGATTTAGGGCTTACCTGGGTTTGGGTAAGACAGGCTTTCTTTAAAAGTATAAATCAATGAACCTTTATCCAAGGTTGTTGGATACCCTTCTCTTTGGGATAAAATAATCTTATTGTTACTTGTTTTCTATTTCAAGTTTTTTTAATTCTGTTGTAATCTTAACTTTTTTAAAGTTAGAAATTTTAACTTTCTTATACTTTCTAATTCCGTTACTCTGATTATATTACAGATTTTATATGCTTTAAGGTAGAAAATTTCCTTTAAGAAAATATTTCTTAAGTTTTTATCTTAAGATTGTAAATTTTAAGAAAAGGTTTCTTCAGGGGTTTTGTGAATGTTTATTTAAATTTTTTAAACTAAGTTTTCTTAATTTTAAAAGCTAACCTTAAGAAACAGATTTCCTTAAGGTTAAGAAACTTTCTTTAAGAAAGTTTTCTATTAACTTTAAAGGTTCCAAGGGAATTTTTAAATTATATAATTCACCCCCCCCCCCTCTTGTATATTGAGCATCTATATCATTATTTCGATCCTACAATGTATGAGGTTAAAGTACATTTATGGGATTTATGACAAGAAGTAAGGGTTTTCCGCTTCAAATTCTTCTCTTTGAGACATATGTTGTATTATGCACCTAATTTCTATTATGTGGTGTATATACTGCCTATTTATGATGTTATATCATGAAATGACTTTATTAATGGTATTATAAGATTAATCTTAATCCCTATATTTTAAGTGTTTTTGATTGAATTGTTACCCATGACATAAGTGGGGATTTCCATATAAATTTTCATTTTTTGGGGATCATGTTATATTAACCATATATTTCCTTTTTATAGTGCATAAATTACCATGGAATACTTTTTACCATTTTAATCATGAAATTTTAAGTACTTTAAATTCTATATTTTTATCTTTCCATAATATTCTTTTGATTCAAAATTTACCAAAACCATTGTAAAAAATCAATCTTTTTTATGATGGAAAACGCATCTTAAGTTTTGGAAAATTAATAGTATTTTTAGTTTCCTAGAAAATACATCCATGTATGGATATTGGAAATTAGATATAGTTGTGGCATAGATGCACCCAAAGGTAATCACCCTAAAAATGGTTGGTTGAGAATTGGATCAATCATCACCCTAATTCATGATGAATGGTCTTAATACTGCACACCTGGATAGACACTCCGAGGGGATATGCTTGGGAATATTTACACTCTCTTTATGAACCATGATAAAGTAATTTTTTTACCACTGCCTTTGTCACTTACCAATGTAAACTATTGAACCTGATTACTATCTTCCATAAATAACCCAATCACATTGAAAGTATCCTTGACAATATATTTCTTTGATAATGGTACTCCATGTTACCTTGACAATACCTCACGTCTTATAAGTTGATTAAGGTATGTTCTCGTGTGTATTCATGTTATTTTATTTAATGGGGAAGTTTTTTTATATATTTATCATTATATGGATATATATGATTTTATTGATCCAAGATATTCCTTAGTAAATGGTACGAATGTTCTAGATGACTCTTATGGTGAATCCAATGGACTTAATTAGGTTATGGGTGGTTTAAAGACCCGGAAATTCCGTGGAATTTTTTTTTTAATTCATGGGATTTATACGAGTCCATGAAATCTGATAGCGTGTGATTTTGGGGCCCGGAGTGCCCGGAATGATCCGTCGAAGTTTTGTTAAGCTTAAATTAACGCGCGTAAGCATTTTTTCTAAAAAAGTGGAATAACTCTTAAACGGTTACTCGGATCAGAAATATGAGGCCACCATTGCACTCAGGATAGAGGGTTTACCCTAGGCGTGACTTAATTTTATTCGGCGCGGGCCTCCTGTGCGGAAACCCACTAATGGCATAATCGTAAATAAAATAATTAAATAAATTATTTTATTTTTCAAATGCTTATAACTCACAAACGATAACTCGGATTAAAAATCCAAGACCACCACTGAACTCGTGAGTGTATGCTTTCTTTAAGAAGATACTAACTTGGGTCGGTGAGGGCCACCAGAGAAAGTTGGTTTTTGGCCACAAATAAAATAATTAAGTGACAATTATTTTATTGTAAAATTCATAGCTTTTAAATGGTAACTCAGATTGGAAATCTGAGGGTACTATTGGGTTTGATGGAGCGTGATTTACCTAGGCAGAGCCTAACCTTGACTGGCATGGGTTGAGGGTGACTTATAATAATTTTCCGGACTTTTTTTTGGGTACGTTCAGTAAGTGTGCGAGCGGTGTTTTATAACTTTTGAACCGGTGCTCGGAATTGAAATCTGAGGGCACTGTTGAGCTCGCAGCGTCGGTGATTTCTTAGTGATACCTTCACTGAAGTTGTGTTCTAATGAGAATGGGAGTTAGTTATTGGGGTTTTTAATTAAATTGAATAAAAATAAAGTGTTAACTTTATTTTTATTTGAGGTGGTTAAAACCTCCAAGTGGAGGTTAGAGGTGGGGCCTACCCACACATAAAATCCCTTGAGAGGATATTATTTGGTGGGGCCCACCCAAAGTTTAAACATATCGTGCAATCAAGAGGTGGGGGTGACATGAGCTTTAACCCCCCCCCCCTAAACCGCCAATTCAAGTTTGAATGGTGGGGACCACCCGAGGATGAAACTCTTGAACTCCCCATTTATAGAGCCACCACCCATGAAACCTTTTGAACTCCACATAATTAATTTGTTCCTACACACAAGAATTAATTAAGTGGTACCACCCTTAATTAATTTTCCCCATTTTAATTCTTTATGCCAACATTATAATAAGATGTGATATTTTATTATTGTGGGGTTGGCATAATTTTTTTTGGGAGAATTAAGGAGAGGAAATAACTTGGTGGAGCCATTTATCTCTAACGAAGAACGACGGACATCTTCCACCTTCTTCCTTCTTCAACCGGGACAAAGGAGGGAGCACCGTCCTTGAAGAACGCCGACGACGCCGTCCTTGACTTCTTCCTTCTTTCTGACATTAACGGAACGACGTTCGCTTTCCTTCCTTCTTCAACGATCATCATCATACGAGGTAGGGGTTTGAGTTGAAATTATTCCCGATATTCAACGTTCAAATTATGGTTTGAGAATTTCCGATTGTTATCACCATAACGAGGAGGGCTCAGACCGCACGAACACGGTTCGACCCTCCCCCTTTGTATGATCACGTTTTTTGGCAACGACAGTGGCACAACGACACAGACGGAAGGAAGAACTGCGGCGGAGCAACACAATTGGTAACGAGCTGGCCGCGGAAGAAGCCGGTGGAGCAAGGGCCATCGGAGAGGCGTGGCGTCATCGCACCGCGCAGAAAACCAATCCACGGCCAGGTGGGCTGCGGCGGTGCCAGAGGGGCACGGTGTCGTCACACCACGTCGGAGAGGAACCGCAACCAGGAGGGTCACGGCGGATGGAAGAGGCGTGGCGTCGTCGCGCAGCGCGGAGGAGCTGAAGGTCGCGGCTAGGTCGGGCCGCAGCGGTGGTGGCGTGGCACCGTCGCGCCGCGTGGAGGGCAGCAGAACCGCGGCGTCGTCACACCGCGGTGGAGGTGAAGTGGCGGCCGCCATGGAGCCGAAGCGTCTGGTCGCTCAACCAGCCGGGAGGAGCGGAACCCTGTCAGGTCCCGCGTGTGCTGGACCGGCGCCACCTGGCACCGGTTGGAGCATCACCTAAACGGAAGAGCCGTTCGGGAGCCAGGGGAACGCACTACCCCCTGGTCATGGCTTAGGCGGACCCCCCTCGGGGCGCCGGGTCGCCAGGCTGACCGGGCCGCCGGGCCGACTGGGCCGCCGGGCCAACCGGGCCGTGGGCCACCCTCGGATTGGGCCACCTTCGGGTCGGGCCGCCCTCGGGTCGGGCCGCCCACTCGGGCTAGGCCGGACACTCAGGTCGGGTCGCCCTCTCGGACCGGGTCGGACCCACGGATCAGGTCAGACCCCGGTTCGGAACGTGTCGGTCCGGGTCGGTCCGACTGGGTCGGACCGGACCCGAACCTGTTTGGTCAAGTTTACACCTTTTCACCCCTATCTTGGGCTATGGGTGTCCGTTTGACGAAGCTCCTGCGGGGATGGAATACTTTGAGCGAGACGGTTCTTTTAGCATACCCCACTTGAGGTTTGGACATAGTAGGAGTACGGTCGGGTTGGTTTGAACCTAAAAACCAACCGGGCCCCTGGAACGGAAATGCCAATAACTCACAGACTGGGCGTTCGATTGACGCACCTCCTATCGCGTTAGAACCCTTACGATATGGCGGTACTTTGGGTTAATCCTTTGTGGAGTTTATTGGCGGTCGAGGTACGACCGATATCTCGAGGGCGGATTCTATGGAACTCAAGCACACTGGGTGTGAGGAATCCAGTGGCTAATAGTGAGGCGGAGGTTGGAGACAGATTATACGAAGGTCAGCGCTCAGCGATCCTGTGTGGGTCAGCGCATACCGATCCTATGTGGGTCAGATCCTGTGTGGGTCAGCGCTCAGCAATCTTGTGTGGGTCAGTGCATACCAATCATGTGTGGGTCAGATCCTGTGTGGGTCATTGCGGGGGTTAGTACCTATCGTTCCTGTGTGGGTCAGACACCGTATAGTCAGAAGCAGTGCCTCTTGACAGAATAAGATTATCTAGCTTCACGACTAATCATCTGTAATTCTATACTTAAATGAAATCCTAGTTTGAGCTGAGTCATTGAATTTCATGTTTTCCTCATGATTGAGATGGGTTACTAAATAACTTAGGTATATGTATGGGCATATACCTAAGTAAGGGTTATCTGTTGTTTCTTTACTTTGTGGTTATCCTTGTTGGATATTGTGAGACCTTGAGGGTCTTAGGGTCCCTACTGAGTATCGTTATACTCACCTCTGCACGGGCTATGCCTGCACCTCGTTGTGTTGGTTGCAGATGATAGACAGCGCTGATCGGGGCAGAGAGTAGCAGAATTGGATGGTACCTGGAGGTGGACCACTCGGCGAGACGTACACAGAGCGGACGGACGGACTTGGGGTGCTAAGGAGGCCATCTGTACCCACCCTTCAGGTGGGAATTTCAGAGGACAACCCAGTAGTATCTTTACTTCCTTTCTTCAGTTGTACTAGCATTTCAGTTGTATTGTACTTTACTGTTGGGATTGTATTTCTGGTCCCTTTACTTTCAGCACACTCTTTTGTATATAGTATTACTTAGCGTTTTACTTCCATTTGCATACTCTATTGTGTTTTTTTACTGTTATAAAGGCAATGCCTTCCCAGTTTAGGGATTTTCGCCTTTGGTGCTAGTCTCCAGCCCCTGGACTATGGAAGGCGGGCTTGGGGTAGTCACGATACAGGCCCCGGGGGATGGGTCGTGAAAAATTGGTATCGGAGGGGTCGATTCTACTGCATAACTTAGAACTCTGATCTTTATTTTCTATGAAGCAATAGTGTTAAGGGTACTGAGTGTGGTTTTCAGTTCAGGGAGTCCAGTGTTGGCACGGCGGCCGACGTATCCATACACCAGGACCCTGACTTCTGATTTCCGACTCAGTGTAGAAAAACACTGATTACGTATGTGTTTTCAAGAGTTTTCTTTAAGTCAGATCAACCAGGTTAGCTCACCAGGTATAAACTTTTGACCATGGCGCACCTGTTCCTTATCAGGATGCCTCCACGCAGACATCCAGTTAGGGTTCCCGAAATAGTACTCGATGACGGCCCACTGAGCAACGAGGATCCGATGCAGGGCCCTCTTACTATATTGGCACTTTCGGGTGGTGTACTAGCAGAACCACCACTTGTTGGGCAGTAGATTCCACCAGCCGCACTGGCAGATGATGCACATCGGCTGAACGTATTGCACGAGTTCCAGCGGCAGAGGCCTTCGAGGTTACGAGACAAGACAGATTCCCAGGCAGTAGAGGACCGGATGGAGGTGATTACTGGAGTTTTCCACCTAGTTGAGACACTAGTAGAGCAGATGTTGATCTTAGCTACTATTCTTTTTTAGTGAGCGACCGTGAGGATGGTCTGCATGGTGATGAGGTTTCAGTACTTGGACCGTTTTTCGAGATGGTACCTTCGAGCAGTGTGCCAACTATATCACTGTCTGTTAGTCAGTAGACACTACCAGCGGTACCGGTAGAGGACACTTGTAGGCTTAGTGCCTTACATGTGTTTCAGCATCAGATACCCCTCAAAATCTGAGGCGATCCTGACTCACAGGCGATTGAGGACTAGCTTAAGGAGGTGGTTGAGATTTCCTTCAGCTTCTACAGTTTCGGCAGGACGACATGTCGGTAGTTGAGTATTCATCGAGGCGTACTGACCATTACTGGTACTCGATGAATACAATGTGAACAGTGCTTTAGGGCTCTGACTTCTGAGTGAGGTGTTTTTAAGAACAAATGAGCCTGCACTTTTCCTCTATGCATTCCTACTCATGTTAGAGTTCTAGAGAGAACCTTTGTGGTTTAATGTTCTTTGGATGATCGGATACAGCCAGTGAATGTTAGCAGTGGGAAAGCAGGAAACTGGTGCCAGTCTTAGAGACTTGGGCATGAAAGAAGTTTCAGGAAGAGGATGTGACATGGACAGATAAATCTGCAGGGCAGCAGATATGGAAGCAGAGCAAGAAGAGCAGCATGAGGTGGTGTACATTTCGACATGTTACAACCACCCACCTTTGTAGTCCCCACCAGGCTCAGGGAGCTGGAGGGTAGGGGAAAAGAGTAGTTGCATGCGCTCAAGGAGTGTGACCCAAGGGATCTAAGAATGATTTGAGGTACGTTCTGTGTCTACTACTAGTTGTCGTATCAATAGACATTGGTATTAATCATTCCTTCCTTCCACGAATATTGTCCCAGACCTAGAGTTTCCGGTTAAACTGTTGACTTGAACCTCATGTCTAGAGATACATGTGGGAGGAGACTCGATAATCACACTTACGCCAATGGTGTGATCTGACCCTTGAGGAGAGAGTTTCAGTTGGAACCACTTGGTGGCAGCGTCAAGGCCTTACGACGTTAGTTTGGGTATGGACTGGGCAACCACAGTTCATACACAGATTGAATGCATTAGGAAAAAAGGTTATGGTTTATCTACAACGTTGGAATAGGGTTTTCTTTGGTCAGAGAAAAGGGAAACCCAGGAAGCACAGGATAAACTCATGTATAGGAGGGTGCAGCTGATCACTCGTGAGTCGGCCAGCCTCACCCTCGTGGCAGTAGAAGTTTTCAGTTTTCAGTTCCCAACAGGAGTGGCTAGAGTTCCTCCAGGACTATGACTTTGGGATAGTATATAATCCTAGGAAGGGGGAACATGGTAGCAGACACACTCAGTAGGAGGTCTGGCCTGTAGCTGCTGAGTGAGGCGGCGGGGCAGCTAGCTGCTTTACATATATCCTTTGTGGATAGAGACGGATCAAACTTTCTTCAGTCTCTTACAGTCACTCCCCCACTTCTTCAGTGATTCAGGGAGGTGTAGCATGGGGACGCTGACTGCGAGACACGATGTGCTCAGATATCCACAGGACAGGAACCAGATGGATTTTTTCTGAAGGTGGGGAGTACATCATCCTCTTCAGAGGACATACTATGGTACCTATATCACTTCTGGAGGAAGTGTTGAGGGATTTCTACACTTCCCCTCTAGTGGTACATCCAGGAATGGTGACGATGTACCAGGACCTTCAATGAAAGCACTGGTGGCCAGGTATGAAGAAGTCAGTAGTGGAGTTTGTCTCTCGATGCCTCACTTTTCATCAAGAGAAGGTGGAGCACCAAGTACTAGCAGGCTTGGTTCATCCCTTAGAGGTCCCAGAGTGGAAGTGGGATGGGATATCCATGGACTTCGTGACGAGTCTTCCACGTACATCCAAGAGTCATGATTTGATATGGGTGATCATTGACTGACTCACCAAGACGGACCACTTCCTACCGATCATAGATCAGGGCTCAGTAGAGAGCTTGGTATGCCTCTATGTGCAGGAGATTATGCGTTTTCATGGAATAACTTCTTCTTTTATCTCTAAACGTGATGCACGGTTTACTTCTCAGCTATGGAAGGGGCTTCAAGAGTCTTTTGGGACGCAGCTTTGTTTGAGAATCGCCTTCCATCCTCAGACAGATGGTCAGAGAGGGCGGACCATTTAGACCCTCGAGGAAATGCTACGAGCTTGTGTCCTCGACTTCGGTCATAGCTGGTTGGACCACCTACCGTTGGTGGAGTTTTCCTACAACAATAGCTATCACTCCACCATAGGGATGACACCTTTTGAGGCGTTGTACGAACGACCTTGCAGATCACCCTTGTGCTGGACAGACCCTGGGGAGTCAGAACTAGTGGGACCTGAGATGGTACAGGCTACCACGGAGAAGGTTTAGATCATCCAGGAGTGGATGAAGACTGCACAGAGTAGGAAAAATTCATATGCTGGTAGGAGGTGGAGACCTCTTGAGTTCAAGGATGGCGACCACGTCTTCCTACAGGTCTCACCTTGACGGGGTCTACGGAGATTTGGCCGAGGCGGCAAGTTATCTTGGAGATTCATCGGACCTTCCAGGTCCTCAGCAGAGTAGGCGATGTGGCTTACCACTTAGCTCTTCCACCTCAGTTACACCAGGTGCACGACGTCTTCCACGTATCTCAGCTGAGGAGATGCGTGCACGACCCATCCCACATCATCGACCATGGGGAGCTGAAAATCGATGACGGGGCGACTTTCACGGAGGTTCCAGTGGAGAATGGTGATCGATAGGAGCGGGTCCTACATTGATGGTCGATACCTCTGGTGCACGTTCGCTGGCAGCACGGGAACCTCTAGGAGAGCACATGGGAGCAGGAGGCTCAAATGCATGTTCAGTACCCCCATTTGTTTCTTTAGTGTGAGTTGTAGCTTACGGGGACATAAATACCTGAGGTGAGAAGAATGTAAAGACCAAGAAATTTCAAGGAATTTTTTTTTTAAAATTCATGGGATTTTTATGAGTCCGTGAAATATGATGGCACGTGATTCCGGGAACCAGAGTGCCCGGAATGATCCGTCGAAGTTTTGTTAAGCATAAATTAATAGGCGTAAGTAGTTTTCCTGAAAAAGTAGAATAACTCTTAAACGGTTACTTGGATCAAAAATTTGAGGCCACCATTGCACTTAGGATGGCGGTTTTACCCTAGGCGTGACTTAATTTTAGTCGGCGTGGGCCTCCTGTGAGGAAACCCAAAAATGGCATAATCGTAAATAAAATAATTAAATAAATTATTTTATTTTTCAAATGATTATAACTCACAAACGATAACTCTGATTAAAAATCCAAGACCACCGTTGAACTCATGAGTGTATGCTTTCTTTTAGCAGATACTAACATGGGTCGGCGAGAGCCACCAGAAAAAGTTGGTTTTTGGCAGCAAATAAAATAATTAAGTGGCAATTATTTTATTGTAAAATTTATAACTTTTAAACGGTAACTCGGATTAGAAATTCAAGGGTACTCTTGGGTTTTTTGGGGCGTAATTCACCTAGGCAGAGCCTAACCTTGACCGACGTAGGTCAAGGGTGACTGGTAATAATTTTCCAAACTTTTTTTCAGGTACATTCACTAAACGTGTGAGTAGTGTTTTATAACTTTTGAAGCGGTGCTCGGAATTAAAATCTGAGGGCACCGTCGAGCTCGCAGCGTCGGTGATTGCTTAGTGAGACCTTCACCGCAGTTGCGTTCTAACAAGAATGGGAGTTAGTTTTGGGGGTTTTTAATTAAATTGAATAAAAAAAAGTATTAACTTTATTTTTATTTGAGGTGGTTAAAACCTCCAAGTGGAGGTTAGAGATGGGGCCCACCCACACAAAACCTCCCTTGAGAGGATATTATTTGGTGGGGCCCACCCGAAGTTTAAACATCTCATGCAATCAATAGGTGGGGCCCACAAGAGCTTTAAACCCCCTTAAATCCCCAATTCAAGTTTGAATGGTGGGGACCACCTGAGGATGAAACTCTTGAACTCCCCATTTATAGAGCCACCACCCATGAAACCTTTTGAACTCCACTTAATTAATGTGTGCCTACACACAAGAATTAATTAAGTGGGACCACCCTTAATTAATTTCCCCAATTGGATTCTTTATGCCAACATTATAATAAGACGTGATATTTTATTATTATGGGGTTGACATAATTTTTGTTGGGAGAATTAAGGAGAGGAAAGAACTTGGTGGAGCCATTTCTCTCCAACGAAGAACGACGGACATATTCCACCTTCTTCCTTATTCAATTGGGACAAAGGAGGGAGCGTCGTCCTTAAAGAACGCCGACGACATCGCCCTCGACTTCTTCCTTCTTTCCGACGTCAATGGAACGACGTTCGCTTTCCTTCCTTCGTCAACGATCATCGTCATATGAGGTAGGGGTTTCAGTTGAAATTATTCCCGATCTTCAACGTTCAAATTATGGTTTGAGAATTTCCAATTGTTATCACCATAACGAGGAGGTCTCAGACCGCACGAACATGGTCCAACCCTCCCCCTTTGTTTGACCACATTTGTTGGCGATGGCGGCAGCGCAACGACGCTGCCGGATGGAAGAACCGCGGCAGAGCAACACGACCAGTAACAAGCCGGCTGCGGAAGAAGCCGGCGGAGCAAGGGTTATTGGGCCACCAGAGAGGCGCAACACCATCACACCACGTAGAAAACCAAGTCGCGGCCGGGTGGGCCGCGGCGGTGCCAGAGGGGCACGGTGTTGTCGCACTGCGCCGGAGAGGAACCGCGGCCAGGTCGGGCCGCGGCGGATGGAAGAGGAGCGGCGTCGTCGCGCCGCACGGAGGGTAGCAGAACCACGGCGCAATTGCGTCGCGGTGGAGGTGTTGTGGCGGCCGGCCGGGCTGGCCTCCATGGAGCTGGAGCGGCTGGCCGCTCGGCCAATCGGGAGGATCAGGACCCCATCGGGTCCCGCGTGTGCTGGACCGGTGCCACCTGGCGCCGGTTGGAGCACCACCCGAACGGCAGAGCCGTTCGGGAGCCAGGGGGCGCGCGCTACCCCCTGGCCGCGGCTTAGGCAGACCCCCGCCGGGCTGCCGGGTCCCCAGGCCGACCGGGCCACCGGGTCGCCAGGCCGACTGGGCCGCCGGGCCAACCGGGCTGCCGGGCCGCCCTCGGGCCGGGCCGGGCCGGGCCGCCCTCGTGTCGGGCCGCCCACTCGGGGTGGGCCGACCACTCGGGTTGGGCCGCCCTCTCGAACCGGGTCAAACCTGAATATCGGGTCGGGCCGAGTCGGTCCGACTGGGTCGGACCGGACCTGGACCCGTTTGGTCAAGTTTACACCTTTTCGCCCTTATCATGGGCTACGTGTGTCCGTTTGAAGAACTGGCTGCGGCGATGGAAGGATTGGAGTGAGATGGTTCTTTTGGCATACTCCACTTGGGGTTTGGACACAGTTGGAGTACGGTCGGGTTGTTTTAAACCTAAAAACCAACCGGGCCCCTAGAACGGAAATGTCAATAACTCACAGATCGGGCGTCCGATTGACGCATCGTCTGTCACGTTGGAACCCTTACGGCATGGCGGTCTTTTGGGTTACTTCTTTGTGGAGTTTAGTGGTGGTCGAGGTATGACCGATATCTCAAGGGCATATTCTACGGAACTCGAGTGCACCGGGTGCGAGGAATCCAGTGGCTGATAGTGTGGCGAAGGTTGGAGACAGATTATACGGAGGTCAGCACTCAGTGATCCTGTGTGGATTAGCGCATACCGATACTGTGTGGGTCAGATCCTATGTGGTTTAGCGCTTAGCGATCCTGTGTGGGTCAGCACATACCGATCCTGTGTGGGTCAGATCTTGTGTGGGTCATTGCGGGGTTAGTACCTATCGATCCTATGTGGGTCAGACACCGTATGGTCAGAAGCAGTGCCTCTTGACAGAATAAGATGATCTAGCTTCGTGACTAATCATTTTTACTTCTATACTTCAATGAAATCCTAGTTTGAGCTGAGTCATTGACTTTCGTGTTTTCCTCATGATTGAGATGGGTTACTAAATAACTTAGGTATATGTATGGGCATATGACTAAGTAAGTTTTATCCATTGTTTCTTTACTTTATGTTTATCCTTGTTGGATATTGTGAGACCTTGAGGGTCTCAGGGTCCCTACTGAGTATCGTTATACTCACCCCTTCACGGGATATGCCCGCACCTCGTTGTGTTGGTTGCAGATGACGGGCAGCGCTGATCGGGGCTGAGAGTAGCAGAACTGGACGGTACCCGAAGGTGGACCACTCGGAGAGACGTACACGGAGCGGATTGATGGACTTAGGGTGTTGAATAGGCCATTTGTACCCACCCTTCAGGTGGTAATGCCGAAGGATGACCTAGTAGTAGCTTTACTTCCTTTCTTCATTTGAACTAGCATTTCAGTTCTATTGTACTTTATTTTTGGGCTTGTATTTTTGGCCCCTTTACTTTCAGCACACTCTTTTGTATAAAGTATTACTTAGCGTTTTACTTCCAATTGCATACTCTATTGTGTTTGTTTACTATTATAAAGGCAATGCCTTCCCAGTTTAGGGATTTTCACCTTTGGTGCTAGTCGCCAGCCCCTGTCCTATGGAAGGCGGGCTTGGGGTAGTCACGATACGGGCTCTGGGGGACGGATCGTGACAGGTGGGGTCAAAATTATATATCCCCTCGATGCATCGATCGGTCTCATGAGACAAAAAAAAGTTGGGTTTTGGTGTATATCTCTTCCCATAATAGGATTTTTTCTTGGAATAAGGCCTTGGTAGTAGTAATTTATGTTCGGTATTTTGAATTACATTAATATAAGATCAATGATTATTGTTATCCATGTTTCATTTATTATAATTGATATATAATGTCATCAGTTTTAGTTTATTATGGATTTATATTATTTATTTATTCCTTACATATCAATTATTTCATGTTTATGTTATGATAGTTTTAGTTGTATGCTACTCTTTACTGAGCATATGAGATGACCCATATTTTTTCCATTCCCTAATAAACCTAGAGGAAGTCTATGTATAATTTTTCGGACATGATAGTAGGGATAATAATGTTCTATCAATGTGTTAATGTTTTATCTTATGTTTTTCAAATATAATTCATGTATGTATCTAGTTTTCCAAGACTACTAAAATATTAGATCCTTTTAGAAATCTTGTATTTTTTACCAATAATGTAATATAACTACCATCTCTAGGTTTCTTAAGTCTGGGATGGTACATTAATTATTTCATATAACCAATATTATATTTATTCAATTATAGATTAAATTTTACATAACCAATATAAAATTGATTAAGAAGTCGTGCTTGAATTTTGTAGAAATTTTATGGAGGTATTTAAAATAAAAATTGAATTAAGATTACATTTTTATGAAGAAAAAAATAAAAAAACTATGGCTCAAATATTGTTTCTTTATATAGTGATGTGGAAGAAGTTTGATTCTAGTGGACAGGAGGATGCATTTCTGGTATGTTAATTAGGGTTTATAAAATTAATTGTATCATTATTTGGTAATTATTTAATGACTTGTTAATTTATTCTAATTTAATAAGCATCCATGATATTTCACTAGGAGATCCAAGTGAAGGATGTATATCCCCATATATTGTCAAGTGGAGGGTATATGTTACTATATAAGAAAATTATAGTTGAAATATTATAGTAATTAAGAGAAAAGGAAAGTATTATCAATGAGGTTGAGGTCATTCCCCCTCTCCCCCCAATAACCATGAAAAAATTAAAGGATAAATAATGATAAGAATGGCTAAGTACCTTGTTGATTAATTAAAGGAGATATTTGATATTATTATAAGAAATTACTTATTATTTTCTTTAAATTTATTTTTTCTATTTTCATCACTTTAATATAACATTACAATTTTTAATTATAGGATGTCCTTAATGAGAAAATTTCATAGGTGACCTTCATTACTAAGGGTGGGAAGAAAATCATTGTAACATCTTAAGGAAGTAAGAACACTCGGACTGCGTAAGAGGATAAAATGTGTGCATTTGTATTAGGATAAATTTTTGGTGTCCTAGTAGTACTTAAAGTGAGGATGAATATAAAAGAAAATATATGATTTGAAGTCTTGTATTTGGGAGGTGGATTATTCTATAGAGGTTTGTATTAGATCTTTTACACAATCAATATTTGGAGACATGTTGATATAGGCACAACCTGCCCACCCTACCCCTACACCTCATAGTACATACCCATTAGTATACTGTGAGTTACATTTTGAGGATCCCTGTTATTGTATTGTATCATAATAAATATTATATTATCCATTGGATTATGTAAATCATCAGTATATGCAATAAATTTAGATAAAGATGATGATACATGATATAATTGATCCATTAACTCCGGTGTCATTTCCTACTGAGGAGGTGGAAATAGTTGGATAGAGTACAAGATATTTTTTACTCTATATAGTTATACTTGTTCAACATTTGACAATTTAAGTATCTGTTATATATATTTTTATATAGTTTTTCTTTAAAATTACATGAAATTTTTTCTTTCATTTATCTTCTATAGGAATATCTAAAATCTAAGTGTTAATGCACTATAGATAACAATCTCAAGATCCAATACCATGAGATACTCCTCACTATTCTGAAGGGCTATTTAAGTCATCGTAAATAATTTTATATTGAATAATTTTTATATTTTTTGATGTATTTTAACATCTTAGGAAGATATTATATATAAACTTTATTTAAAAAAGATATTAAAGATCTTATTGTTGGTGATCAACTCATGATAAATGCATTTTAAGTGTTTCCATGTAAGTAAATTTGATTTTTAATTTATATTTCATTATTTAAATATAATGTATAGTGATTTAATTTATTAATTTCCTAGTTAGGTTTCTTTACACTATTTTTATTCAAAACAATACATTCTATATATATAGGGATTCATATATCCAAAATACATTTCAAAAAAATTGAGATACTTGATCCAAGAAAGTATAATTGAATATATCTCTCATAAATTTACTAAAATGGATATTCAATGTTAGTTGCATATATTTATTGATAGATATTAAGACTTATATAGTTAAAAAATACTTTTAATTACATTTTCATTCGTTCTAGACTTTTCTAATTTAGGGTATATAGGTTGTTATGCATATTTGGTCCACATGAATTTACTACTTATTGGTTATGCTCATTATAGGGTGAATTTCATGATATCACTAATGATTTTTTAGAAACAAAATTTTTATTATAATATTACTTGTTAAATATATATTTCAACATTAAAAAAGGTTTCATAAACTTTCAATTCATTCTTATATCATGATAATATCATACAAGTGGCAGTATTTGTAAAATTAGTATTTTTCGCTATGTATTTGTAAAATTAGTATTTTTCACTATTCACCCAAAAATAAACTATTTTAGAAGAATAAAAAAATGTCATCTTAAGATAAATTTATAAATTTAATAAATTTAACTTTTAAATAAAAATATAAAATATAAAGAAAACCCACTTTTATAGAACCTTTTAAACTTTAACTGTTCTTAACCTTATATCATGTCAATTACCAATGAGTATTAATTTATTTGTTTTCCTATTTTATATTCATAATGTATTGATGTTCAACTTTAATTTTAATAAATTATTACCCACTTTAGTTTTTAATTCCATACATCACATGATATTCGACAAGATATTTACTTAAAGTAATACATATTAAATTCATGGGGTGTTGCATGCTCCTTGTATTAGCCCATTTGGGTGAACCATATAAAAACCTATATGTCTATTTGCTACTACTTTATCACTCTATATCAACTATGAGGAATAGATATGTTTCCCTATTAAAAATGGGACAAAAACACTGTAAAGGGTTAAGTGTGAGAATTTACAATACCCTTATTCACCCCTCACCCCCTCTAAAGGTATTAACCTTAGTTTGGTACCAGAACTCATATAATTTAGGTTTTTTTTCGAAGGAATGGTGATGGTGAATAATTATTTCAAAAAGTGGTAAAATAGTATTTTGAACAAGTGGAAGTTGGGAAAAACTCTCATTTCAAGGAGATGTATTTTGGTAAAAGAATGAGTGGGATATAAAATTCATGTATACTATCATCTAGAATTGGTGAATATTGGAGAGTAAAATATATGTGTGTGTATTGGATTATAGTAAAATAAAAAGAGGGTAGGTAAATTTTCCTTTAAAAATAAAATTAAAATACTAAAGTCATAAAGACTAAAAAAATCTTTTATAAATGTTAAATTCTTTTGAAGATATAAATAAAATGATCAAAGTTGAAAGTGCAAGATATAATAATATATATTTATAAAAAAAATAACTAAAGAAATAGTTATTCAGAATTTATACTATTAATTCTATTGATGGATTTAAACAATTGGTTAATTAAACTAACAAAAGGTATTAATACATAAAAAAAATAAAAAGGTAAATAAGGCGCACAATTTGTTAAGGAAGTTTAAAAATAGCTCAAGAAAATCCCCTACACTTGCCACCCCAATTGCATAAGGATTTAATGTATTAGTACATTGGATTTAATAGTAGCCAAGATACCAAAACACCCTTGATTTTTTGGTTATATCAAGATATCAGAATACAATTGACACTATATTTTTAATAGGTATATCTATAAACCTTAAAGATAATAGTCCCTTTCCTTTTAATGGTTGTGGAAAGAAAATATGAATCCCTCACTTTAAAGGTATCCACTACTGATAATTGAATAAAGATAAAGAAGGTGTTATTTCTAGTAGCAATCATGTTTTAGTATAGTATCGATTCAATCAAAAGAATATAAAGAAAAACTATGAGAGAATGAGAAAAGAAAAAGAGTGAGAAGAATTTTACAATAAGTAAAAACTCAAGATTTGAGAATAGAGGACTTCGAAAAAGAGATCATTTTAGAGAAAATTGGTGATCATAGCATATTGGAATTATAGAATAAATAATAATTTTAGATTCTAAGGACACCAATAGGTCTATTTATAGACTCAAAAAGCTATGGAAACCTTTTGGAATTCATCGAGTGTAATAAATTTTTTTAATACCATTTTTAAAAGCAATGTGACCATTATTAAATATAGTCCTAGAATACATGTTCTGATGCCACCAGAAACATAGTATTCTCAATTGAGTGGCTTGTGGACTAGCTACTATTATCTATAATACTTTTGAATCCACTAGATAGCTAGTGATTTCCCTTTTAGATGGTCAATGAGAAAAAAATCAACAGGCCTTCTGTCCCTCGGCACTAGTTGGTTGGTTCTCCACCACAAACTAGCTGGTGGACCTCTTCTGGATGGGGATGACACTCTCTATGCCTCTAGATGATGGTGGAACTACACTTTCTAGTAGATGTTCCCTATTATCGTAATCTTTAATAAGTGGCTCCACCATTTCTTTAAAATTAATTATAAGGTTCTTCCAGACTTTATCCATGAATTTAATGAGTCCACTAATACTATTCAAGGATCCTTCAAGGTTCTTACAAGATTCTAACAAGATGTTATCAAGTATAACTACCAATCACTTAAATGAAAAATTTAAAATCTTTAAAGATATTTTTTATCATTAAAACTAAATATGGTGTGGGGCACAATAATCTCACCTTTTTTTATGATCACAAACACTTTAATTATAAGTGAATAAAATAATATAATATTTAAAAATATTTTTTTAACACAATTTATAATAATAAGATTTATTACCCAATATTTTAACAATATTTATCCCCATAATAAAAAATATATAAAATATATATAATTATCTGAGATATCTTCCCCTTTACAAAACAAAAAAAAACTTTCTCCCCCTTAACATAAAACTTATCTTTTATCAAACATCTCCCTCTTTAA
This sequence comes from Viscum album, assembly GCA_963277665.1. Taxonomy (NCBI): domain Eukaryota; kingdom Viridiplantae; phylum Streptophyta; class Magnoliopsida; order Santalales; family Viscaceae; genus Viscum; species Viscum album. The sequence goes on along the minus strand of OY728159.1, from coordinate 890,797,627 downwards.
AATTATTAAAAAGTATTCATAGACGGGGTAATAAAACTATGTTTATAATCACTAATTATATTTCAAGATATAGAGAAACAAAGTTTCAAAAAAAATTAAAGACTTCAATATTAAGAAAGATATATTTTCAATAAAGATAAAAATAGAATAAAAAAAATTATTTTAAATTATCACTCAAGAGGGAATTAAAACATTAACAAAAAAATTAATAAATTCAAGAGTTAAAATGAATTTTTGAAAAAGTATTTAGAAATAGTATGTCTCTTCTAGGGTCATTTCATTATTAACATGATTATATCCCCTATAATAATGTATAAGGTGAGATAAATTGATCAAATCCGTTAAACAAAACTAAATAAAAGATTAAAAATTATTTTGAAAATTATTTCATGATTGAGGTTTAGTAAATATTGTACTAATAAACCATATCAAATTCCCTAAGAGTGTTAAATCATGTGTGCAATAGAGGTCCACTAATTGTGCCCATGGTGAAGATTAGATTAAAAATATAACAAGACATTTTCAAGGTGAAAACCTCTAGGTACATTTATACTAAAACCTATACACTTGTTTTTATCCAGATAGGAATATTTTTCTTAGATAATAACACTCACTTAAATTTTCCAAAATTATGAAAAGTTTGAAAAACATTTTTTAGAAAAAAAAAATTTGAAAAAAAAATTTAAAATTGAAATATATATTGAAAATTTCTAAAAAATTACAAGGTTAATAGATAATTATAACAATATAATCATACCCAACTCACATTTAATAAATTCAAAGTAATCAGGAGGGAGGGGTTTTGTGAAGATATTAGCAAGTTTAAGGTTGGGGAAAATAAATTCAAGAACGATGTCACCTTTTTTAAAGTGATCTCATAGAAAATGGTGACTCAGATCAATCTTCTTAGTGAGAGAGTGTTGGATTCTATTTTATGAGATATAAATTTCACTATTCTTTTTGAACTTAATAGGTACATGATAATATATTATCCTAAAGTCAAAGAGAGTATGTTTAATCCATTTTAGTTGAGCATAATAACTCTCAATGGATATGTATTTCACTTCAGTTGTAGAAATAGCAACAGAGTATTAATTTTTACTACTCCATGAGAAAAGGTATTTTCCTAGTATATGAATAGTTCAACTAGTAATTGTATTATATATTTGTCATCCTACAAAAATCAGCATCATAAAAAACAAGTAAGTTCAAAAGAAGTTTCCTTAGGATATTGTAAACTAATGTTTTTAGTTCCTTTCAAATATCAAAAAAATTGAGAGATTTTAGAAGATATTAATTTGTATTTGATTGAAAATGATCACAAAGGAATACACTAAACATTATGTCTGGTAGAGTACTAGAAATATAAATTAGACTTCCGATCATACTTATATAAATCTTTTTTTCAACTAACTTTCTTTTTTCATCCAATGTTAGATTACAAGTTATACTAATGGGTGTTCTAATTTTTTTAGCATGATCCAATTAAAACTCATTTAGAATTTCATTAGTATATTTACTTTGGTTTAAAATAGTTACCTTATAATTTTAGGAAATTTGAGAACTAAGGAAGAATTTTAGTTCTCCCATAAAACTCATTTAAAACTATTTATTCATTAAATAAAAAATTATTAAAAATAGTTTCTTTAGTTGATCTAAAAATATCATTTTCAATATAAATTTAAATAATTAATAAATCATTTGGAAATGTTTTGAGAAAAAATTATAATTGGATTTTCCCATTTTAAAATCATTTGATAAAATAAATTTAATTAACCTGGAATACCAAGCCATAAGGGATTTCTTTAAATTGTAAATAGATTTGGATAACTTGAAAATAATATTTAGAAAATTTAGGATTTCCAAAACTAGTTGGTTTATCCAAAAAACATTTTTATAAATAAAACCATTTGTAAAATCACTTTTTATATCCATTTGAAAAAATTTAAAATCAAACTAAGTGGTGAATGACAACAAGAATATAATGGATTCTAGTATAGAAATGAGTGAAAAGGTTTCACCATCATCAATACCTTATTATTTATTATAGAATTTAGATACTCTTGAGCCTTTTTATGAGTGATAATTCCTTATTTCTCAAGTTAGTTTCAAAAAAACCACTTGGTTTCAGTAATATGATGATTTTATGGTCATTCCATGATAGTATAAATATTTTTATTTTGAATTTGGTTCAACTCTTATTGCATATAAAGTATCCAATTATCATCACTGATAGCATCATCAATGGAATGAGTTTTAAGGTGAGAGATAAAATCTTGATGATCAACCTCATTTAAGATTGACCTTCTAGTAAAAGTTATGGATTATAATTCAACGATAACATTCTCAAGGGGATGGTATTTGGATTGAAACCATGACATAGGTAAAGGATTTAAAGTGGGTTCTTGAACATCTTCAATTACTTTAGAGTATTGAGGTTTAGTTAAGGTCAAATTATATTGGTCAACATAATTATCATTTTAATGATGTTATTTAGGAATATTCTCATCAAATTTGTTGTGAATCGAATCTTATAAAGTATTGGTCCTTTTATTGAAGATTGGGTAGGATTTACTTGAGTTTGAGTTCTAAAGAAAGATTCCTTCATCAAATTTAGGGTTAAACTTTCTTATATTTTCTTTGGTATTAAGGATAATGCATTTATGACTAAAAACATTAAAGAATCCAACTTTAGGAATTTTTCCTTTACAGATTTTATAGGTATTTTTTTCTAAGATTTATCTTATGAGAACATGGTTAAGGATATAGCAAGCGGTATTTACTTCCTTATACCACAATAATTGAGTAATTTTAAACTCATTCAATATATTCCTAGAAATTTCTTAGAGGAACCTATTTTATCTTTTGAAAACCTTAATTTTGTTGAGGTGTTCTAAGAGTAGAGAAGGGGTAATGATAGCCTTTAGAATCACAAAACTCGTTAAAGTATTTTTTATCAAATTCTTCACCATGGTCACATCTAAGGTAAAAGTGTTTATGGAATTTTTCATTTTCAACTTTCCTTGAAAAGTTGATAAATACATTACAAGCCTTATTTTTAGGAGCTAAGGAGAAAAATAATGTAAATCTAGTATAGTAATTAATAATCACAAAAATATCAAGGTGAACTAGTTATAATTATTTAAATGATGAAACAAAATTTTTAAGTTTTAAATAATATTATTGTTTCCTTCAAAGTATGAAAGGTTCACAAACTAAGTTATATTTGAAATTCAATTTTAGTTTATCTTATACTAGTCAGTTACAATTAAGATTTATAATAGAGTAAATATTATAATGACCTAGGCATCGATTCCAAATCCAAGATTCATTATCTTCTAAATTTAAACACTAAACATTTTGACTTGAAAGATATTTTAAATCTATAGTATAAACATTTTGAAAATTATATACAGTAAAAAAAATCTTTCCTTTAGAATTAAAAACTTTACAAAAGTTATTTTTAAAAGTAATTTTGAAACCATTATCACATAATTGACTAATAGTTAGTAAATTATGATTCAATCCATTGACGAATAAAACATATTTAATTAAATTAGTGTTGGGGAAACTAATTATACTAATAATGGTAATTTTACCTTTTGAGTCATCTCCAAACATGTCATGTCCTCTTTCAATGTTTTTAGATGATTGACTTTATAAGGATATCCATGAATATTCCTTGAGAATACACTATCCATATACCAAGTATCTTCCTGGATTTTTCTCATGAGACCATTTTCCTATAAAATATTAAGATAATAATGCTTTTGTTACCCATATATTAGGTCCACTTAAGTTATCCAATAAAGAATTTAGAATTAGAACTTGTTTAGTCCATGTATTTCCATTATATATATGAGATGACAGATGAATTCTATTTGGTCTAACATATATATCATTTTTTGAATTACATTCCTAAAAAATATGACCAAATTTTTTACAATAATTACAAAATTTATTTTGTAAATTTAATTTCAAAAAAGTAGTCTTTATAAATTTTTTAGGAAAAATAGATTGTTTTGAAAAACCAATATCAGAATTAATTCTAACAACACATTGAGATCCCAAAATTTTATTCAATGTTTGTTCACCTTTGGTAAAATGAGAAAAAAAATTAATATATTTAATTTTAAATTAAAAATTCTCAAAATTTGGTTGTTTATTTATCTTTAAAACCATACCATATTTTTCTTTTAAAATTTGATATTTAAAAAATGATTATAATTATTTTTAATATATTGAAATTTTGAAACAAGTTCATAAAAATCATCTTGAATTTTATCCCTAGCATAAATAGAATCTTATTATCTTAAATAAGAGGTTGAATAAGTAGAATAGTAAGAACTATAACATGTAGAATTTACTTTGGTACATACCTCGACATTGGCCATTAATAACTTAGGATTATCATCACTTGATCTATATGTTGAAAGTGTTTCCTTGATATCACTCCAAGTTTAGACTTTTAAAGTATTCTTATGATTGTTCTTGTCTTTATACTTTTATTAAGTGGAAATTAAGTTTAATGTGGCCCTTTATTTTTAAACCAAAGAAAGTAACTTCCATTTATTGGTTTTCCTTTTTTATGTATTGGGTATATCTTTTCTTGATCATGTACTTTTTCACCCTCTTATAAATATAACCAATATTGGTTTTGATTTTGAATGAGTCGTTTTTTATTTCTTTGAAAGAAATTATATTTTTAGTTTCTTTGACCTCATTTTCCTTCTTTTCAGTTGTATTCTCGTTATTATCTCATATGTCATGAGAGATCAAATTAGTTCCTAAGATTCCATATTTATTATGTATTTAACTTATTGGATTATGGTGACTTTAGGTTCCCAATTTCTTGGTAAAACCCATATTATTTTCAAGGATAAATTTTTATAGAAATACAATCACCAAGATCCTTTTACCCATTATAAATATCAATAAATAAAGTAAACATTTTGGTAATAGATTCACTGGAATGCATAGATATACTTTCAAAGTCTTGTCTAAATATATCTAATCATGTATCTTTAACTTTGTTCGTTACTTCATGAGTTACTTATAAGATTATCCAAATTTCATGAGCCATTTTTCATATATAAATTTGATTGAGTTAATTTTGTTCAAAACTATAATGTAAGGGAATCATTTTTTTACCATCTAATTCAAAAGAATAAATATCATTAGGAGTCTATTTATCTTATTTTTCAGTGGTAGGTAACCATGCATAAATATTTTCCATATAGGATAACCAATAGATATATGAAATTTAGACATGTGATTTTTCAAATAACCATAACAATTACCATCAAAAAAAGGGAGCACATCCTATAGAGTGTCCTTTGAGAGCACCGTGGGTGTTTAAAAATCCATTTAGAAAAAAACATTCCTATAAAAACTGGTTAAATGTTTTTAAACAAAATATGTTTTGATATAGTTTGGATATAATTAAACTTTCATTTGATACTAAATATAGGTCAAATTAGGGTAAAAAATAAATAGGGCAGTGAATTTACCATTAAAAAACAAAAATAAAATACTAAATTCCTAAAGAATACAACCCAATTTTAGAAATATTAAAAAGGTTTGAAGAGATAAACAAAAGAATCAAAGTTGAAAGAGTAATAATCTAATAATATATGTTTATAATTATAAGAATAAAAGAAAAAACAATTCTTAAATTAGACAATAAAGTATATTTATGGATTTAAATAATTGGTTAATTGAACTAACTAAAGCGATTAATAAATAAAAAACTGGAAAGTAAATATAGCACACTATTTAGTAAGGAAGTTTGGAAATAGCTCAAGAAGAGATCCTAAATCTGCCACCCAAATTTCTGGATTATTTAATGTATTACTCCATTGGCTTTAATTATGTCCAAGATACCAAAGCTCACTTTATTTTTAGGTTATAACAAGAAACCTTAATACAATTGACACTAGATTTTTAATGGGTATAGCTATAAACCTTAAATAGAATAGTCCCTTTACATTTATCAATTATGGAAAGAAAACCCAAATCCCTCTATTCAAATATAGTGATCACCGATAATAGAATAAAGAGTAATAAAGGAGGATTTCTATGAGAAATCATGTTTTAGTATAGTCTCAATTATCTCAACAGAATATGAATAACAACAAAGAGATAATGAGAAAAAGAAAGAGAGTGAGAAGAATTTTACAATAATTACACACTCTAGATTGGTGAAGAGATGAATAAGAAAGGTATAGAACTTGTGAGAAAATTGTAAATTATAGAATGTTGTCATTAGAGTATGAATGAGAAGGTCAGATGCTAAGGCCACTAAGAGGCATATTTTTTGCCTCAAAAAGCTACGGGAACCTTTTGGAATTAACTGGGTGTAATGAATCCATTTAAGACTGATTTTAAATAAATTTGACCATAATTAAATGAATTCCCAAAAGGCCTACATCAATGCCATTGGATACCTAGTATCCTCCACCAGTTAGTCAATGGACTACCTACTGTTGTCCAGAATACTATTGAACCAATCAGATGGATAGTGATCAGAAACTTCAAGGGGACTGCTATCTAATTACACTATATGGTCAGAGCTCCTCTATCAGGTAGATAGTGGACCTCTACTATATGAGGATTCCACTCTCCATGCCACCGTCTAGATAGTGGCACTATAATGGCTAGTCAGTGCTTCATGATAACTTGATCTTCAACAAGTGGTTCCTCCACTTATTTAAAATGCCTTATAATGTTATTATAGCCTATATCCATGAATTTAACAAGTCCATTAAGGCTATTCAGGGATCCTTTAAGGTTCCTATAATATTCCAAAAAAAATCATCAATTATAATTGTAAATCACTCAAATGAAATTATTAAAAACTTTAAAGAGTGTTTTTTATCTTTAAAACTAAAGATAGTGAAAAGAACAACAATATGTTGTTTTAAAGAGTTTATTTAAATAGGTTGAAGGTCTATCTATCCATTATTAAAAAAAGAAATGAAATCCCATTTAAAACTCGGAAAATAGGGAACCCAATACATGGATCGTAGGCCCAGAGGCACAAAGACATGATAAAACATGGACTGAAGGTCCAAACATAGTTCAAAGGAACAAATAAACTAGAGGCCCAGAAGACACTACTCATGAAGAGGTTACCCTAAGGCCCTAATGGTAGTTTTCTTCATGCCAAATACCATTCATACTTCTTCTATACCCAACCAGAGAAAATACACATAATTTTTCATTCAAAGATTATGTATCACCCCCCCCCCCCATTGCCAAGAGCTACAACATTCTGGTCTAGAACAACATGGTAGAGCACTCCTTCATCCCAAATAGGCATGTAGGGGTAGAACTAGATGATAGGCTCTAGAAAACCTCTCTATATTTTGATCTACCCACCTGATGGTGCTTGTGAGGCCCTCACAGCACCACTAACCTAATACTTCACATCATCTAATTGAAACATTTTGTACAAATACATGTGGATGGGTAACCATCCATCCCTCATTGTAATGAATATAGATGGTTGATAATGGGTTTTAGAAATCCCATACCTCTTTTGAGGTTACCCACCCATTAGTACTTTCATGAAATACTATACCACCTACTAAATGCATCAATTCATATAAATAGTATCACCATGTCACTTTCACCACTTAAAGATGGACCAAGGCAAAGTCCCACTAAAACTTACATGGTTGGAAGGCCTGGTATACAATGTCCACAAATAGAAATCCCAAAGATAGACCCAAAGTCCATTCTTGATCCATATCGGTTTTTGATAACCTCCTCCATCATTTCCACTGTTGACCATAATATTATCACCAACCACACAATGCTCTTCATGCAACCCCAGGTCATTGTCATCCAATGAACCATCGAGCGATGTTGACCACCCATCATTGTGAAACCACTGAGTCATCATGCTACCCATGATAATTTCCGCTACCTACCAAGAATTTTTGTACAAAGGAGCCCATCTCAAATCTGAAAACCATCCTCCCACTCAAACCTCATGTAATTTCCACCCTAAAGACCCCAAAATCAAAGACAGTGGCCCAGTGGCCGCCGACCCGCAGCCCACATCGATGCAAGGAGATCCAAATATGAAGTGAAACCAGATCTAGGGAGGATGATTATCCACACACAAGAAGAAGACTGTTGACCCTGAGTATATGTTGTGAAACCCAGTGATGTAGAGACACCATCACATCCAAATCCAAGGTGTTAAGACCGAACGAAGAAATGGAGCAGACAAAGTGTAAAGGCACAGAAGAATCTATTAGGAATACAAGATGAAAGGGTAGAAGGGTAAATATGGATAGAGAGAACCATGAATAAGGGGGTGATGAGGAATATAGTACCCACACCATCACCTAATGGAAACCCTAGAATAAGAATAAATGTTATTGATAGAGTTCTCTAGGGGATAAAGGCACCATCAACACCAGTTACTATCATTGTTTTAAAGAGTTGATAATCTAATGTAAGTATAAAAAATATATTTAGAACCCTTATTTGCTACACTGAGTATTTATCATGTACAATTAGAGTAATAGATGATAATTTTTATTACAATTTATATTTTTGAGAGAGTATGAAATCTTGTATTGACTTATAAATTCCAAAAAAACCAAATGGAATAATGTTGAAACCAAGGTTAATCAATGAGATAAGTTAGAATTGATGTTGATCATGTTAGGATAATGATATAGTGAGTATTATAAATGGTTTTATATGTTTTAAATATGTTTTTTTATGAAATATATGGATTATAAAGTTTTTAAGAAGTTTGGGTGAGTTTTGAGGTGAATTTGATTAAATTTGGTGAATAAATAAAAAATCATGCCATAATGGTTTTGATTATTCTATGATTTTATTCAGTTAATATTATGGGTTCATAGAATATATATTATTATCTAAATAATAATATTGGTCCATGATTCAGTCTATATAAGATTTATTATATATAAATGGTGTATTATAGTTCATTGTGGTCTGGAATTCATGCCACAACGTGCAACTTGAAAGAGAAATGAACTCTTTTTAATCTGTAATCACATTGAAATACTCAACTAGAATAAAAGTTATATTGGGATATTGATTTTTATTTTTGCACTACTCTGTAATATCATGTTGTAATTTTTATCTTTTTAAATCACACTATAATTCAAGATAGTGATTAGTGTGGAAGGTGTTTTTCAAGAAGATGAGTGCAAGAATGATCATTACCGGAATAAGTTCATGTTAAAACTGAAAGTCGTAGTTTTTTATTAAATAATGAATTACACCGTAATGATTATAATTACACAAAAATATTTTTGTTCGGTCAATTACTTGGAGTTTTATATTCTTTATCTTAGGATGTTTAAAAATAGTTATAATAATATTTTCTATGAGAAGTGGTAAAAATTTCACATTACATCATAATTAAGTCCATTATAACATTATTTCTTGGTTTTTTGTATATTTTTTTATGTTTATTATTTCTCAAAGTTAGGATTTTTATTATTATTATTTTAAGACATTACAAAACCCTGGTGGACATTTTTGAATTGCAATTATGATTTGGTATATGTAAAAAATAATCTAAAGCGTTTTGTGGAATTGGATTGATAAAAATAATGTTTACATAGATAGAAAAAAAATATAGGAAAAAAGGAGAAGATATAATAGAGAGGCTTTTATGAGAAGAGATAACAAGAAAGACTATTGAGGATTTGTTATTTTTTAAGAGACTATGTAATGAACTGAAGTATTATTGGAGCTATGGATATGCTTATAAATTTAAATCAAATGAAGATCACCCTCAATTAGTCTGGGGTATCAAATTTTTCAAAAACAGTCACCATAAGTAAGATACATATCATTAAATTTATTCCTTATCTTAAATTATTGGGTAGATGGATAATAAGAGGCAGTAACCATTGTAATTGGCAATCAACTGGTCTTGGACCTTGTAATCTCAATAGTGAAATTTGATTTTCCCATAATACATTGGAAAACCATCAGTGTATGCTCCATGGCTATAGAATTTATGAGTGAACCAAGAAAATCCTTTTGTAGTTTCATTTTTCTTCTCATATTTGGATCTTGAGATTTTTTGTTATAATTAATAGGTTTGTTTATATCTTCTAACATGAGAATAATATTCACTTGATAAAAAATGTTAAACACCATAACCTTATCCCCCCTCTTAGGGTGTTTAGGATCTTTTAGTTGTAATAATAATTTTTTAATCATTTTGGATCATAATCTATGAACTCATTATGTAAATGATGTTAAAATGTCTATTTTATATCACAAGTTTGTTTATTAAATTACATAAAAAAATAAGAGTTTTACTGACATTCTATGAATCCAAATATCCAAAGGACATGCATTTTTTCATAAATAATATTTTCTATAAAATGGGTTAGTATTATAAAGACTATAGATAATATTTGATACCAATTTTTTCTTGGATAGAAAACATCAATTAGGGGTGAATTGAATTATTAAAACTTTTGATGTAAAAAACCCATAAATAAATTTATGCTAAAAATATTTAATATAAAATTACAATATCTATAATAAATTAAAATGTATAAAAAATAAATTTTTAATGAAAAACAGTTGGTAATAATGTTAAGTGAAAATCATCTAGTTAAATCATGTTTATAATATAGAATATATATAAAAATTTTGTGAAAGAATTGAGAGTAAAAATTAAGCTTTAAATGTAAAAAAATAGAGAAAAGAAATTGTTAAGGAGGGACATGATAAATAATAATTACACCATATATTTCATGAGTGAGGGATATCCAAGTTTTATAACCATAACATATTTATATTTAACTTAAAATGATAAAAGGAACTTTTTCACATATTCTTGTTTTTAAATGATAAGTTATACTCAATTTACAAAGAAATTCTTTTCTTCAAATATTTATTCGATTTAGAAGATTAAAGATTAAATAGATAAAGATAGTAAAAAGAGGAAGGTCATGTTAAATTTTAAAATACATAATATAAAAAAGAAATAAATCGCATGAGAATAATAACAATTGAAAGAAATGTATATAAGAAAATGACTTGTTCTTTAAGGGGTCATATGTAAGAGAAGGAGAGGTCAATTTGAGATCTCTGAATATCAATAATTTTCTAATTAAAATAAATAAAATTTATCACTTTTTATTTTTATAGGAATATAAATTTTATAGTTGGGTATTTATAACTATTGATGTGTTACTTATAACATTATTATCATTTAACAATTGACTCTGGTGTTTTGACATCTTCAAAAATTAACATAGAATTCAATTCATTTTTTATTAAAAATAGTCTTTGGAGAATTACAAAATCCATCATATATCTCAATGTAATGTGAGTACTAATTAAATGATCCTCTATATATTCATGATATAGTTCTATTATATGATTATTTGATGTTTTTAAATAATTTGTTATATTAGAATATGGTTGGTCATCATACTACTTCGGTTATAGTCAATTCCATTTACTTATTAGTTAATATATCAAGATATTTTATTTTTCATAATATCTGGATATTCATTTGAAACAATCATGGAGATTTTTTATTTATATAGATAAGTGTATTCTATTAATTAAAATAAGTTAATTAGGAGGATGATAATTTTAGAATCTAGATGATTACCCTGTAAGAACCCGGTTCTTCTTTAAGGTATGAATATTGAGTTTTCTATATTTTCTCAATTTAATTGTTTAAATATGGCCTAATGTGGATGTCGTTGAGGTCATGGAAGGCTCGAGGGTGTCTGGGGCTCATTCAAATCCTAAAACCCAAGGTTTTGGGGTGTTTTTTCCTGGCACATGGTTAGTAGAAATCATGCGGGGCAAGACACATAGTTTAAGGAAAACATTTGAGGTTAGACATAGGGGGACTATTGGCCGTATGATTTTTAGAGAACGTATAGTAGGAGCCACACAGTCGTGCAGTAGGTATGTAGTTTTAGCAGACTTTGACAGAGGCTCTTCACATGGTTTGCATATGGTTTGTAAACTGTGTGGGTAAACCATGTGAGTTCCCCTTTCTCTTGCAGTAGACCATGTGACATGGTGCATGGTTTGAAAAACCATGCGCCTAAACAGTGAAACCCATTTAATTTGGGTAAAATTACCATTTTTTTCCTGAAATTTTTTTAACTTAAGTTTATTTCTTTCTTTTTTGTTGCATAGTATAGGGTCATAATTTTGAGCTCCCCTTTGAGCCTATTCTTGGTTTTCAGATCCCTGCTCCATCTAACCTCTAATTCAAATGCAGTTCATCTCCTTAGATCTACAATGGTATGTCCTCGATTACTTTTTAGCCTTTCTCGATTCTTATGGATATCGATTGCGCTATTTTTTTTAGGCTCATATGCCCTAATTTTCCATTCTCCATCCATTATTAAAATTTATTCCAAACTAGGATGAATCAAAGATTGATACTGGACGAGCTATCTAGCATGAGCCTAAGGTAGGTTTTCTCGTGAATTTCACTAATTGTCGAGCTGTTTATATATGTTGGAGTGTCGTGCACCCATTTTTGGGGTATCGCCTTGAATTATAATTGAACTATGTTGTTTCCTATTATGGATTAGGTAATTGAATAGGTATTTTGATGCATTTTATAGGTTTTATACCTTGATTAAGGACCACCCTTGGGTGAGTTTCCTTAAATGACCTTTTATGGTTGTTTGGACTAGGATGCCTATGAGGAATGCCTTTAATTTCCTTTATGGATTGTTAAAAAATGAATCTTGATTATTAATGGAATTAAAATATTTTTAAATTTTAATTAAATTGGATAGGGTATGGGATGATTGACTTTCCCCTTGACCCATGGTTTCTAATGCTTGTTTAAGCGTGTTTGGAGTGAATTGCTCCATCTATTAATTTTCCCATGTGAGTTAAATGGTGTTAAAGTCATGTATTTATTTATTTTACATGTGTTTATTGTTATGATAAATATGTCCACGTGAGTAAATGGAAGGCCATTCTTTATGAGGTTGGTCCTTGCTAGAGTCACCCTTTTAAGGTGAGTATATTAGATGCTCTTGGTTTTGACCTTGGAATGTCTATTGAAATGTTTAAATGAATTTAAATAAATGAATGGTAAATATCCTTGAGTAAATCATGGATTCATATTATAATTGCATGGATGGGATCATGTGAATATTATGATTTTATACCTTGATTTAATCATAGATTCAGATTATAATGCCATGAATATGATTAAGGGTTAAATATGATTATGCCATGAGTGATACATGGATCCATTGAGGGATGCCATGGAAGGGAAAAAAAGAAATTTTATTATATGTCATGAGTGATACTTGGGGATTCCTTAAAGGATTACCAAGGACAGGCTCAGTTAACATGGACTTATACCACACCTAGAGTGATATTGGGTTCTTGAGAGGTTCGCTAGAGATGGTCTTGTAGGGTGTTGGTGGAAATTGCACCTATAGTGATACTTGAATTCAAACTTAGGAATTTCAAGGATGGGATCAAGTTATAAATTGAATATTAAAATGAAGTGTCTTATGACACGTCTGCCAAGCCAAAGCACAAGCTTTGATTCGATCTTCACTTATACTGTTTAGATGGCCTTTTGAGGCATTTGTTGTGCTTACGGTCATATAGAGGATGCCAAGCTTATTATGAATCTTGAGACTCATGAATTAAATATAATTGAATTTTTAAATGGATAATGAAATGAAATATAAATGGGAACTATTTATTGTAGGTTGTTTACTTTTGAGTACTTCATGTCTTACTATTTTCATTATTTCACACTTTATATTATATATACTCACTGATAGATTGGCACTGATCTTGGGTGGTTGCCTACTGGGATTTAGTCTAACACCCTATTTGGGTCATGTTTTGGACTCAAACAGATTATATGATTGTGGGTGTCAATAAGGGAAAGAACCCTCCTACATGTACTTGATATGCTTCTTAGGAGAAGGAGAGCATGAGACTAAGTCGAGGCTTGCAATTCTTCTGAGATTCTTTTGGCCTTTTATACTTTTGGAACTTGTATTATATATGACTTCATTGTAACTTGTTTTGTATGTTTTCTAGAACATGTGATGTGTATTATCATCTTTTGTATAATATGACTTCTGGTTATTTATTCTATTAGACTTTCTATGTTCACTTATGTTATATGGTTTACTGCTTCCATTATTGAAATGATACTGTTTTCATTGTGTTACACTCTGTTAATAAGAGAATAGTCTCCCCACTATCACATATAGGCCCTTGCTTCTAGTCATAAACCTTTGGTGTTTTGGGAGGTGCGATTGAGGCCATGTTTCCAATCAGACTCAGAGCACTATTGAGTGGCATCCGGGTTCGGGATGTTATAAATTGGTATCAGATGAGTTATTTTCTAGTTTAATTTACTATTTGGTGACAGTGGTAATAGATATAAATTAAATAGAATTTGGTAATGAGTTATTCTTGGGCTTAGCTAACCCATGTATAGGGAAAATCCAAATTGCCTCAAGTTGAATTTTTGAATTCTGGATTTTTGAGCTATTACAGTTGATTTTTGCTATTTTTATTGATATGATATGGGTTATATTGTGTTTAAACCTGATGATATGAGGTTATTCCATATCATGAATCATATATGAACTTGTTAGAAATCACATGCCATGCATTTTTACTATTCTATCTAGAGATAATTACTTATCGCATGTTGTTGTGATAGATATTGTGATAGATATGCCTACTGTTTTGATAAGTATATCAGGATATGTTATGGTATGGATTGGATGGATTCCAAGATTTAGTCCCTAAGGTGTATGGGCCCTCTTGTATTGGAATTTTGTGTATCATGTTTCGGCCTTAAAGAGAATTGTGTGATGATGTTCTATGGGTGGACACCAAGCTTTGATTCGTGGGGATTATGGGTCCCCGTGGATCAGAATTTAGTGTACCATTGGTTTACACTTCTAAAATGGGATGTGATAAAGAGTAAATGAATATGGAAATAAAGTGAAGTTCAAATGGATTTTGTTAGAGAACTTGACCAGAACCGACCTTAGTAGCGTGCTTGTTATACAATTTTCTGATGACATTATAATGCTAGATACTCCATTAGGAATCATAACGGAAGGTTTGTGTCAGTGTAGGGAGTGCCCCCTTGAGATTGGTGGGTATCACTTAGTATGGAACCTCTACATCCTCGAGATAATAGGCCTTGATATCATTCTTGGAATGGATTGGTTGGTTCCCTTTCGAGCCTTTGTTGATTACTATCATCGTAGGGTGAGTTTCACATCACTAGAGGGAGGAGAGTTTCTTCATAAAGGTGAATGGGATGTACAAGCGAGATGAGCTGGATCAGAGCATCATGGGATAGGTGGGATGATATTCCATATTGTGAGTTTATTTCTGGATGACCAGGGAACACTTCAGGATGATTTCCCTTCAGTAGTTGATCATTTCAGGTATGTCTTCCCAGATGAATTTTTGGGATTACCTCTAGTGATAGAGGTAGAGTTCTCTATCGAGCTAGTGTAAGGAGCTACACTTGTATCCATTCCTCCTTACATGATGGATACTATGAATTTGCAAGATCTCAATAGGTAACTAGAGGATTTAGAGGCAAAGAGTTTCATCTGACCCATTTCTTCTCTATGGGGTTTGCTGGTCCTTTTTGCAAAAAAGGCGAATGGTGACCTTAGGCTATGAGTGGATGACTGAAAGTTGAACCAGTTGAAAGTTAAGAATCGTCATACTCTTCTGTGGATAGATGATCTATTCGACCATCTCTGAGGAGATCAGGTTTTCTCAAAGATTGATTTGATATCCAGTTATCAACAGGTGCATGTTAGATCCTCATACATGCCTCACACATCCATTCAGATTAGGTATGGTCTGTATGAGTATTTGGTTATGTCATTCAGTCTCACAAGTGTTCCAGCAGTATTTATGGAACTAATGAACCAAGTATTCCATCCTTATCTTGACTCATTTTTTTTGGTTTTCATGGATGATATCTTGGTGTATTCTCATAATCAACACAACCATGCCAAATGTCTTAATATCATTTTGAATACACTAAGGGAGAATTATTTATATGCTAAGCTCACAAAGTGCCACTTTTGGATAGATCAGATTCACTTCTTGGGTCACATTATCTTAGTGAAAGGAGTATCAGTGGACCTAGAGAAGGTGAGAATTGTAGTTTTCTGGGAGCATCCCAATAACTTATTTGAGGTGCCAAGTTTCTTAGGATTGACAGGTTACTATAGGTGTTTCATACAAGACGTCTCACGCTTAGCAGTACCATTGACGGGCCTAACTAAGAAGGGTGTGAAATATGTTTGTATATATTCCCATGAGATATCCTTTTAGGAGCTGAAAGGGAGGTTGATTTTAGTGCTGATACTGATTTTTCTATAGATAGGAAGAAGTTACACTGTGTACTGTGATGCATTAGGTATCGGGCTGGGAGAAGTTCTTATGCAGGGGTGTCATGTTGTTGTGTACGGGTCTCAGCAGTTGAGGCTACATGAGATTAATTACCTAACGCGTGATCTTGAGTTAGCTATAGTTTTTAACAATTTGTGTTGTTGGAGACATTACTTATTATGAGAGAATTTTGTGGTGTTCACAGATCACAAAAGCCTTAAGTATATTTTTAGACAGCATGATTTGAATATGCGGCAGTGAAGATGGGTCAAATACCTTTAGTATTTTGGCTTCAAGCTAGCCTATACACCTAGTAAAGTAAATGAAGTGGTCAATTCACTGATCAGGAGGACTCAGATACTGGTTGTACAATAGGAAAGTAGCAAGTGTCAGCTTATGGTGTTGTTCTTTGAGATGCATTTAGAGGTACACGATAGTCAGGGGAAGACATTTCTTTCTTCCTTATCTATTACCTCTAACCTACTAGACAGAGTGAGTATGAGGCAACTATATGATTATGAAGGCCTAGTTCTATAGGAGAGTGTGGTAGGTAAGGACCCTCCTTCTAGTTGGACCATAGTCAGGGATGAATTTTTGCGATTACATGTTCACGTATGGGTTTCAGCAGACATACATAAGGAGCTGTTATGGTATTTTCATGCTTCAGCTTGGGTAGTGAATCCTGGTATCACCAATATGTTTGGTGATTTACATCATCAGTATTGGTGTATAGGTATGAAAAAGCGATGTAGCTGGTTTTTTCATGAGGTGTTCCACCTGTCAGTAGGTGGAGGTGGAACACCAGCGACCAGTCAGAATTTTGCAGCATCTACCCATCCATGAGTGGAAATGGAATGATGTCATGATGAATTTTTTGATAGGTTTATTGAGTTATCCTCAAGGTAAAAATTTCTTTTGGGTTGTTGTTTATAGGATCACGAAGGTTGCACATTTCATGTTGATCAAGTAGACCTTCAGCGTTGATGATCATGGGAGGTTATACATCTGTGAGATTGTACGATTTAATGGGGTCCTAAATTCTATCATTTTAGATTGGGACACCCAGTTTACTTATCTATTCTTGGAAAAATATATAGAGGGAACTGGGTACACAGGTGTTTCTAAGCACAACTTACCACCCCCAGACAGATGGTCAGTCAGAACTCGCGTTTCAAGTGCCTGAGTACATGTTACGCGCATGCGTCATAGATTTTGGGGTCTCTTCAGAGAAGAATATACCCCTGGTGGAGTTATCCAATAATAATAGATTTCAGGGTACAATTATGATGGATCCATATGAAGCTTTGTACAGTAGTTTATGATGATTACCCCTGTGTTGGATGGAGTTAGGAGAGGCAGCTATGTTAGGACATTGTCTTTTCCAACAGACCACTAAGCAGGTGCAGTTGATTCAGAAGTGTATGGATACTGTGAAAGCTCATTAGAAATCTTACACTGATCTCTGTAGATGACCTTTGGAGTTTGAGGTCGTGGATCAGGTTTTCCTTTCATGTTTCACCAAGGTTGGGACATAAGAGGATCAGGAGACAGGGTAAAATTTCACCGAGATGCATCGGGTCGTTTGAGATTCTGGAGAGAGTTGGGTTGGTTTTCTTTTAGTTTTAGTTACCTCAGAGGCACTGATCTATGCACAAATTATTCTACATTTCTCATCTATAAAGTTACTATTCAGACTCATATCATACATTTCAACCCAAGGAGGTTGAGTTGTAGGAAGATGCATCATTTAGGATAATCCTACATGAATTTTGGATTGTGGCACGAAGGTTCTCTACAGTCGGTCTATTCATTTAGTACGGGTGCTATAGCAGCACGGTCGAGTGCAGAATAAGACCTGGGAGATGGAGTCTGATGTATGGTCATAGTGGTTGGAGTTGTTCTCAGATATTTCTTCACCACCCTTTGAAGGGAAATTCGGGGATGAATTGTTTTAAGTGGAGAAGTTTGTAAGAATCTGGTTATTCTTTGAGGTAAGGATCTTTATTTTTCCATCTTTTCTCAGTTTAATTGCTTAAATATGGCCTAATGTAGATTTTATTGAGGTCATGGAAGGCTTGGGGGTGTCTGGGGCTCGTTCGAAGCTTGGAACACAAGGTTTTGGGATGTTTTGTCCTGGCATGTGGTTAATAGAAATCGTGTGGGGAAGGTCGCACGGTTTGAGGAAACCATGCAAGGATGAATAAAGGGGGCCTGTTGGCCACACATTTTGTGAATAATGTGCGGTAGGAGCCACACAGCCATGTGGTAGGTCTACAATTTTAGTAGACTTTGACATAGGCTCTTCACATGGTTTGCGCGTGGTATGTAAACCGTACGGGTAAACCATGCAAGTTACCCTTTCTACTGCAGTAGACCATGCGACAAAGAGCATTGTTTGACAAACCATGTGTCGTAACTATGCGACTCAGTTAATTTGGGTAAAATTACCATTTTCCCTCTGAAATGTTTTTAACTTAAGTTTATTTATTCCTTATTCATTTCACAATAGAGGGTCAAGATTTTGGGCTTCCTTTGAGCCTATTCTTGGTTTTTAGATCCCCTCTCAATCTAACCTCTAATTAGAATGTGGTTCATCTCCTTGGATTTGTAACAGTAAGTCCTTGATTCCTTTTTATCCTTTCTCGATTCTTATGGATATCGATTACGCTATTTGGATTTAGGGTCATATGCCCTAATTTTCCATTCTTCATCCATTCTTCACATTTCTTCCAAATTGGGATGAATCAGAGCTTGATACTAGATGAGTTATCTAGTATGAGTCTAAGGTAGGTGGTCTCATGCCTTTTGCTAATTTTCAAGCTTTTTATCTATATCGGAGTATCGCGTGATCATTTTGGGGTGTCGCCTTAAATTATAATTGAACTCTATTATTTCCTATTGTGGTTTAGGTAATTGAATAGATGTTTTGACGCATGTTATAGGTTGTATACCTTGATTAAGGGACACCCCTTGGGTGAGTTTCACTGAATGATCTTTTATGGTCATTTGGCCTAGGATTCCTATGAGGCATGCCTTTGATTTACTTTATGGGTTGTTAAAAAATGAATCTTGATTATTAATGGAATTACAATATTGTTAAATTGTAATTGAATTGGATAGGATATGGGATGATTAACTTTCCCCTTGACCCATGGTTTCCAATGCTTGTTTAAGCATGTTTGGAGTGAATTTCTCTATCTATTAATCTTCTCAGGTGAACTAAAATATTAGTTTATTTTACATGTGTTACTTTTTATGATAAATATTCCCACATGAGTAAATGGAATTCCAAGCCTTATGAGGTTGGTCCTTTCTAGAGTCACACTTTTGAGGTGAGTTATATTAGATTCTCTTGGTTTTGACCTTAGCATGTCTATTGAAATGTTTAAATGAATTTAAATTAATGAATAGTAAATAAACTTGAGTGATTCATGGATTCAGCTTAGAATTCCATGGATGGGATCATATGACTATTTTACTTTTCTACCTTCAGTGAATTGTGGATTCATCTTAGAATTCCATGGAAGAGATCAAGGGTTAAATATTATTATGCCATGAGTGATATATGGATCCATTAAGGGATGCCATAGATGGGATCATAGAGGTTATACTTATATGTCAAGTGAATCATGGATCCCTTAAGGGATTCCATGGGTGGGATCAAGAGGCATTTGATTATATGTCATGAGTGATACTTGGGGCTTCTTTATCAGACCTCCAAGGATGTCCTTAGTTAACATGGACTTATACCACACCTAGAGCGATGTCAGGTTCCTGAGAGGTTTGTTGGGGATGGGATTATTGGGTGTTGGTGGAAATTGCACCTATAGTGATACTTGAATTCCAACTTAGGAATTTCAAGGACAGGATCTGGTTATAAATTTAATATTTAAATGAAATGGCTTATGACACATCTACCAACCCAAAGCACAATCTTGGATTCGGTCTTCACTTGTACTATTTAGATGGCCTTCTGAGGCATTTGTTGTGCTTATAGTCATATAGGGGATGTCGGGCTTATTCCATATCTTGAGACTCATGAATTCAATATAATTTAATTGTTAAATGGATAATGAAATTAAATGTAAATGGGAACCATTGCTTTTAGGTTTTTTAGTTTTGAGTACTTCTTATATTTCTATTTTCATTATTGCACACTGCATATTATATATATTCGCTCACAAATTAGCACCGACCTTGGGTGGTTGGATACTAGTATTTAGTCTCACACCCTATTTGGGCCATGTTTTGGACCCAAATAGGTTATATGATTGTAGGTGTTGATAAGGTAAATTTCCCTCCTATAGGTACTTGATATGCTGCTTAGGAGGGGGAGAGAATGGGACTAAATTGAGGCTTGCGATGCTTCTAAGATTCTTTTGGCCTTTTTTACTTTTGGAACTTGTACTATATATGACTGCATTGTAATATTTTTTGGATATTTTCTAGATCATGTAACATGTATTATCATATTTTTTATGATATGACTTTTGGTTATTTATTCTATTGGTCTTCTGTTGTTCACTTCTATTTTATGGTTTACTACTTCCACTATTGAACTGATATTGTTTTTGTTGTATTACACTCTACTAATGAGTTCATAGTCTCCCCACTATCACACCTAGGCCCTTATTTTTAGTTGGTAGCCTCTAGAATTTGGGGAGATGCTCTTGAGGTCATGTGGCCAACCAGACTCAGAGCACTATTGAGTGGCATCTAGGTTCAGGATATTGCAGACTTGATGCCCCTGGCTCCTCTATGCACACAGTAACATGTCAACTACTATATCCCAACTCCACAACCAACTCAATTAATAAAATTTCACAGGATAAGAGAGGTATAAAATTTGTATATAGAGGTGAGTATATAAATACTGTGTAGGTTCATCCCCCAAGGAACCTAAATATGATCAATGTGATGTATACTTGAAAATTAAGAGAATTATGTGAAAGCATTCACACCTATAAATTCCAACCTGCATAATATGAGGTCCATATCACCTAATTTTACCCTTAACTCAACAAAAATTTATCCTCTACAACATAATAAACATAATACCCATGTATTTATAGCCACAAACATACACAGAGATGTGTGTGTGTGTGTGTGTCTATATCTAATGCATACTACTGAAAAATTTAAAACCCATAAGGTCCCCAAAAACCACTATCACTAACTACTTGGTTATATCCCGAAATCATTTTTCATCCCTCCATAATAAGAGATTATATAAGTGGTGGGGATCAATCCTACACAACTGTATATAGAGTAGATTTCTCACTAACTATATATTCATTTTCATGTAACATCATTTCCTGAGTGGGGTTTGTCTACTAATTGATGATCATTTACCATCACTATAATAAAAAAAACATAATTTCTATAGGTACTATAATAAAAAAACATATAATGTATACTACAAACTACTAAATACTTGACAAAAAATCAATATTAGTGATCATTACCTAATTAAACATAAATTAAAGGCCTCTTAATACTCTTAATATAATAAATATTAATCACTAGATCATAGAAAATAATAGAGTAAAATGGCAATAGATAATAACACTCTCATGGTAGGAAAACTCAACCCTTGACTCAAGGATATGATTGATATAATAAAAGGTAATTATTATTAATGGTTAGGGTTTTACATCAATTTTAATTACTACTTCTGATAGTGAAAATTATCACTTATACTCATAGATGTATATAAAATTGATAGAACCATGTAAAATATTATTATTTTTATTTCTCTTATCTGGGTGGTTATTCATTTGGTTCGCTATCTAGGTTTTAACAATTGGTATTAGAGGATCTAGGTTAGGTTTTCTCTTTGATGATAAAAGGTTGAATCTAGGATTTCTAGTTTCTGTGTATTGAAAATATCAAAAATTTAAAATTTTAATATTGAGGAATTTAATGAGTTAAATTATTTCCCTTTTAATTAAGGTGAATATATAGACACTTCTAGTTCAATGGGTTGTGAAATAGCAATGGAGGATCTAACCAAGTTTTTTAATAGATCTAAGTGTGTCAAATTAGGATAATATTCTAGAAAGGGAACACAGTGTGATTTTTTTGAGTCTATATAATGAGGTTATATAGGAGATCATTGATAATGATACATTAATAGGACTTTGGAAGAAATTATAAGAAAATTTTAAAAAAATCATTGATGAATATACTTTATATGAAATAACTTCTCCACACACTAAAGATGTTAGGAGGTATGTAAGTCTAAGAGAACCTTGATAATTTCAAAAGATTGATATTAGATTTATATGGATTTAGTGTGAAGGTAGAGGATGAAGATTAGGTGAGGTGATCCAAGAATAACACACATACAAATTTCATCATTTTAGATTAAAACTTAATATATATCACAATAATTCATGCCCTAGAACCATAAAGATTTAGTGTCTTTGAATACTAGATACATGATCAAATAATTTAATGAAATATATTAAACATATCCCATAAATTTATTTATGGAATATCTTATATACTTTTCATACTTAATACCTTTCTTCATAACCTGAGGAAAAATAAAACATAAGAAAAGGTGAGCTCAGATGCATAGTAAAGTTAAACATAGGAGATGACAATTAAATATCATAAGTGAGAATAAGATAATAATAAGGGTATGAGATCATGATCATAACTTATAAAATTCATACCCATTCATTCATATATCAAAAATCATGATTCATTGTAAACTTTTTCATAACAAAATCCATAAGTCATAAGAGTATAAAATCATAAATGATCAGTCATGAGCCATGAGAGAATATCACATACATAAGAACATGTAATAGGAGTGTGTGGAATAATAATAATCATAGAAAATAATTTAATTAGACAAGTATATCTACCAATACTATCATAACATAGTGGACAGAGTCCCATAATGGATTCAGTTAACTCACTGTTCCTTTTTCATTCAAGGTGGATAGAGTCCCATATTGGATTGGGTTCACTCCTTATTACCATTCACATTATCTCATGAGATATCAATATTTACCCAATTAATTATAGGTAAATATAATTCCAATATCACAAATCACGTAATTCAAATTATACATATGTATGTTATAATATCATAGAAACATTCGTAATTTCACTATATCTTAGTTGACATGAGGAAAATAACATGTTTCATAAACAATTCCTTAGAGCATCAGAAATATAGGTCATCCATAAAAATAAATTGGAAGTTATCATTAGATAATTTACCTAGAGATTCAAAATATTCATTAATTTGTTTTGGAATAGATTAAGAATGCTTTTATAAAAACATTGTAATTATGCTTTGAAAAACAATAGAAACATCCTTTTCATTTTTGTAAATGTTAACAACTAAAATTTCATAGAAAATGGGAATGTATTTTTATATAAAATCATAGAAACATAAAATGTTATTTAAATCATGAAGAAATATAGGAAAAACCCATTCATTTGATAATCTTTGAAAAAGATATTCTTTTCATACTTTTCTAAAAAGTCAATTATAACCTATATAGAAAACATTATAAAGATTATTTTTTAAATATTGAAAATAAAGTAAAATATAGTTGAAAATCACTTACACAATAATTTTAAAATATAAAATATTATTTTTGAAATATTTTAAATAATATTTATATGGAATACATACACTCCAAACCTAAAAAAGAAATTGAGATCGTCATTACTTAAAACCATTATTTTAGTATTTTGATTGTCAAGGAGGGGGGACATGTAAAGAATGATTTAAAACTATATAAATAGCCAAATGTTAAGAAAATATGTTGGTTTTGAGAGATATATATAAAGATAGAGTGAGTATAAAATTTTCTTAGTGGAGATTTAAACATGAACAATCTCGATTAAAAATGAGATTCCAACATAAACCCTTACCTCAAGTCCCAAATTGCTTCATACACACTCTAAACTATTATTTAATAAATTTAGATTTATTTTAAATTTATTTAAGAACTATATTCATACATATATTACCATATATGATTCATTTACAATTTTTGATCACTCATTTATAAACAATTCTTCATTAAAATCAGTATTTGGGTGTTAATTATTCTGTTTTATATGTATGTTTTGGTTTACGATTTGGGTCCATTCACCTTGTTCATGGTTATAGAATATTAATAAAATAATAAAAATAACATTTATTCATTAAATAAACTTTTATAAAATCTATGTAATGTGGTGATGAAAAATTAATTATATCTCTTCATGGAGGTAGTGGTCCACATGCACATATGGGTGACACTTTCATTGTTCAATGAATAGAAAGAAAGGGTGGTAAATAAAAAAATATCTTTATATAATCATAACTATATCTTATATATAATATATATTCATTAAATAAATAAATATAACCATCCATGTGAGGCTGTGATGAAAAATGAAACATGTCGTTTCATGGAGATAGTTGTTTGTATGTACGCATGAGCGATGCTTTCATTTTCCATTATATGGATGAGAAATAGATAATGGTTGTTCCGTCATCATAATAAAATTTCAGTATATTTATGATATTTATTTAAATATATTAGGATGTATACAATTTATTTTAAGGAGGAGTAATGAGAAATAAACTTCAAAGAACTCAATTAAGACAATTAACTCTTCTTTGAGTATCTTCCTTTGTATTACAGATTAATCCTTCTTAGGATGGACTTTTCATGAGGCTATAACCTCTAGTAAATGAAGAGGAAATTTGGGAATATATTTTAGTATGTATTATATGATATATATTACACAAAGTGTGTGAATAATTGAGGAGATTATGTACCCTTTTATAAGTTAGGGGAGTGGCACCTTTGTAAATATTCAATTTTTTACAATAATATAAAGTCATTTTATTGGGAAAGTGGAACCAAATGGAAAAAGTTTTAAATATAAGATTAATTATGGTTTAAATAAAAACATCCAATAAAATTTATACAATTTTTATAGATATTTTAATTCTTGTATCTTTTATTAAGCCCAGTGTTAACCCTTTTAACCCTTACTGTGGTGATAAATTTTTACGATGGTAACTATTCATTATGACCAAAAATAAAATTGGACTTATAAATTTTTTTGAATATAATTATTACAAATATTAAAATCATTTTACCAATTAAATTTACATTAAAGGTAAAAATTAATTTTAAAATAAGTGTTCAAAACCCAATGAAAACAGTTTTTTATAAAATTTACTTTTTAAGCATAAAAATAAATTTATTCTCATATCATGCCTAGTGAAAACCATTATATGAATATTAGAATATTTTATTGAATTTATTATATACACATTTCATAAAAATTATTTATCAATAGTGATCAATTTAATTTATTAATAAAAAACATATTGTGTGCTAAAAAATAGTTTTCTGAAAAATAACACTTTTTACCTTCAAATTATTTTATCTTTATTTATAACCAATTGATATCAAATATATGAATGATAACTCATTTATATACTTGTGTAATAAATAATTTTCCAAAATTTTAATACTCAAAATAAATTAAATTAACTTTAAAATAAAATATATATGATAAAAACAATTTTTGTAAACAAAACATATCTATTTAACCAAGAATTACTAGACTAAAATTCCTTATAATTTCTCAACCATTTAATGAATTTAATTACTTTGTTTTATTACTTGAATTTTATCAATAATTTTATTTATACCATTCATAAAAAGTATTAAATTTAAAAAAAATTAAAACAAAACATATCACAATAGTTTCTCTAGGATCAATGGTATTTCCTTAAGTGACTTTGAGCTAAAATAATTTATTTTTTTCAATTTAATTTAAGTATATATTAATTTATTTCATTTTATATTTTTAATAAGGTATTATTCACTTATTTTTTTTTTTGTGTACATCATAAGCTATCAAACATGTCAAATTTATTGAAGATATATATATTCTAAAATATCAAGGTGTTACATTTTACCCCCTTATAAGAATTTCACCCTCAAAATTATTACTCTGATAAAAACAAATGAGGATAGCTCTTCCTTATTACCTCTTTAAGTTCCCACATAGATTTTTTGAATTTATGATTTTTAAAGAGAACTTTAACTAAGTTATTGGTCTTTTTCTATAGCACTTTATCACTATGATCTAAGATTTCTACCCACTATTCCTCATAAGAAAGATCATGCTCTAATAGTACAACCTATAAGTTAAGTATATGTAAAGAATTGAGTATGTACTTACTTAAAATTGATACATGGAACACATCATAAACTTGGTTGAGGTTTAGTTAAAGCATCAAGTGATAAGCTACCATCCATACTTGATCAAGAATCTAAAAGGGACCAATGTATTTGGGACCCATCTTACCCTTCCTTTAAAATCTCATAAACTTATTCCAAGGAAATATCTATAATAATACCTTATCTATAATGTGAAACTCTAGATCCCATTGATTGTTATTAGTAAAAATATTTCATAGACTCTAATCTAATCTAATTTTTCATGGAATGGATCTAAATTTCTCTTCTATTTCCTTAGATTTCTCAGGCCCCAATATCTTGTATTCTCCAATTTCATCTCATCATTTTGTATTTCTAAACTTACTTCTATAGATATCTTTATAAGGATACATTTGAATGCTCGAGTGAAAGTTATTCTTGTATAAAAATTTAACCAAAGGAAGGTGTTGATCCCAACCACCTCTGAGATCCATAGACTAAGCTCTCAATATATGTTATAGGGTTTGAATACTTCTCTAAGATAGATCATCTGTCTGAGGATGATATAAAATGCTAAAGTCCAACTCCATATTCCATTATTTCTAAATAATTCTCCCAAAATTAAAGGTAAAACTCAGATCTTCACTTCCTTACTGTATATCCTGGAAATTTGGTCAAGCAAAAAATATTCTCTGGTAATAATAAAATACATTGACATTGTAAGGTGATCAACTATAGTCCAAATAGCATTATAAAATTTATAATTCATGGGGACTTATATGAATAAATACATGGTGATTTTTTACCAGCTATATATAGTTATGGTTAAAAATTGTATCATCCCCTTAGACTTCTAGAATTCATATTTAACTTTCTAAAACAACAGGCATCGAGATACATACTCTGCAATATCTTTATTCATATTTTCCCTCTAAAAATTCTCTTTGAGATCTCTATATATATTTTTACTCCTAGTATATATAGATAATGATGATATGTGTGATTCATTTAACATTTATTTTTTTAAATCTAGTAATTATGAGATAAATACTTGGTTCCTAAACATAATCATTTCATCACTATCATAATTGAATTCAAGAATATTCCTTACCTTCTTTTCTGGATTAACATCTTACTTAAATTCCTCTTTAATCTTTACATGAATGTATGTTTGAACATAAATTTGATTAATATAGGATTTATCCCCTTTAATTATGATTTTATAGTCCAAATTTTTCAAATCCATAAGTATTGTATCTTTTTCAATACTCATAATGTACATGATAGCTTGGTCCTTCCGGATTAATGCATCGTCCACCTTGTTCACCATCCTAGGGTGGAAATATATCAATCAATCATAATATTTAATTAACTTCAACCATATCCTTTGGATCATATTTAACTCTTTGTATGTGAATATATACTTAAAGCTTTTATGATCAGTATATATATATCACACCTTTTAATATAAAGTTAATGAATCCATATTTTCGAAGAAGAAAATACCGTTACCAGCTCCAATTCATTAGTTTTGTAATTTTTCGCATGAACCTTCAATTTTTGTGATTAATATGCTACCACCATGTCATTATACATGATAAAAAAATCACATTCCATTATTTTATGAATCATTATAGATCAAAAACTCTTCTCTATTGTAGGGTAGTTTGAGCATAGGTACACTAACCTACTTTCTCTTCAATTCCTTGAAATTATCTTCACATTCATCAGTCCAAATGAACTTGACTCCCTTCCATATAATCATGGTTAGTGGATTTGATAGTCGTGAGAAATTTTTCATTAAGAATTGATAGTATCTAGTCAATTTAAGAAAAATAAATATAATAATCAATGTGGTTGGTCTGGTCTAATGTTTAATAACTCCCATCTTTTAGGGATCCACTAATATTCCCTCACTTGTAATTACATGACCTAAGAGTGACACTTTCTACATCCAGAATTCCCACTTGTTAAATTTGTCAAATATTTTCTCCTTTCTCAAGGTCTTCAACACAATCCTTAAATGGTATCCATATTCTTACTTTCTCTTATAATATATAATAATATCATCTATAATGACTTCCAAAAATTGATCAAAGTAATCTCTAAAGACTCTATTCATTAGATCCTTGAATATATTAGGGTAATTGGTAAGTATAAATAGAATCACTATAAATTAATAGGGTACATACCTTGTATATAGGGATAAATTTTGGTGTTTAATCTCTTTTTACCCTTAACTTATAATATCTAGATCAAATTTCAATCTTTGAAAAGTATTAATCCCTTCATAGTTGATCAAAAAATCATCAATACGGGGTGGAGGATACTTATTCTTGATTTTTGATCTTATTAAGTTCATGATAATTAATAAAAAGATGAATTGACTAAATTTTCTTTAAAAAAATAATAGGTTAACCGTATGAAAAATCACATGGTTGAATGAACCCATTGTTTAGATTCTCTTATATTTTCTTCTTCAAATCCTATAACTTAACAGTGTCTATTCTATAAGGAGTCTTTAAAATAGGAATAGATTTGTGTATTAGTTCTATTAAATACTTTAATTCACAATTTGGGGGAAGGCCAGGAAACTCTTCAAGAAATACATCAGTATATTCCTGCATAATAGGCATATCTTCAATGTTGAGTTTTCCCCTGACCATTTAAGATAAATAACCCTACTAAATAGGTATTAAGACACAAATAATGGAAGTTCATATTCATCCTTACATAAATAGATGGTCATAGTTTGATTTGGAATATCAATAATGACTTCCCTTCATTAGTAATTGATATGGGATATATATAGATAAAGATAATCCATTCCCAAAATCACATCAAATTTAACTATAAGAAGAATAATAAGATTTACAGGAAGCACGTTCCTACAAACTTCTATAAGATAGGAGCTATAGACTTAAGATGAAATCATTATACCATTATTATTTTTCATTGATAATTTAACATATGATCATTGAAGTGTTTATGTGATACTATTAGAAAAAAATAGATATAAAAGAGTTTGTAGAGCATGAATCAAATAAGAAATTTGCAACTATATGGTGGATTTTAAGTGCGCCTTCCACTACTTCATTCTCATGACCCGCTTCAATGGTTGTAATCGCATGTGATTTCCATTTTTCTATTAGATTAAGAGGTTACTAATGCCTATTTTTTCATTAACCCTTGAATACATGCACTATTTTGCATAATTTATATACTCATTAAAATTTTAGCATTGGAGTGTGGGTGGTACATTTAGTTGATCTTTATTTTTATCATAGATAAACCTCTTTATATCCCTTTTACATTCATTTTATCAATGACCTTATTTTCCAAACTTAAAAAATTTACCAATCCCCTTAAGTAAATTTACACCTTTCTTATCTCTGCACTTTTGACCTGATGGAAGATTAATTTTCTTTCCTCTATAGGTTTTATTATTAGAATTTCCTCAAAACATTATCTTTATTTTTTCCCCCAAAACCATGATAATAATTAGAGTCTTTGGCCTCAATTTCTACCATGAGAGCACATCAAATTATTTATTCATATATACTAAAGTACCTTATGGATAATATATTTTAAAGGATTAATTTCAATACACTAAATAATTGATTAATTTTTCTATCAGGGTAAAAGATAAAACTAGAAGTTCACCTCACAAGTTTTGTAAAATTTTCTTTGTAGGTACCAATGGATTCATTTTCATTCTACTTTAACTTAAGGAATTCCCTTTCCATTTTTATACCAAGAGTTTAGGAGAAGTAATTACTAAAAAATAACTTCTTAAACTCACACCATTCCATGGAATAAAATTCTTCATCTTGCCTTATATTATTAATAAGATTCCACCATTAATATGATTCACCATACAAATGATAAACATCTAAGACAAATTTTTCATGCTCTAAGAACTAAATAATAGAAAATATATTTTTATTGGTACTAGACCATTTCTTAATAATTAGTGGATTAGAGGACCCTCTAAAGGAAGGTGGATTTACCTCATGAATTACTCAATGGTATGTTTCTCTTTACTTCTATCATCTATAAGCTCAGTATGATTTATAGCTTGAGTGAGTTATAGAAAAAATATTTTTCATTCCATCCCCCATGTCATAGGATTTTTCATAAGGTCAATCATTGCATTTCCCATTGCATTCATTGTTAACATGATTCATCCTATTTCCAACCATTGACTAAAACAAAAATCATAGTGTAAGCATCAAGAATAATTGATCATGGTGAGAAATCATATAATTATAAACATTGTTTCTAAGATATACTAAATTATGACACCTTATTATCAACCTATGACACTTTAGGATCATCCTATATCACTTTTAGTTCATCATAGGCTACCTTAAGTTATTTCCTTGTATTTTTTATATTGAAATCTAAAAATAATAATTAAACCATACTTTGATGCTAACTGAGGTGATTCAATCATAATGCACATATATATTTTGTTATTTTAGAATAAAAATTAATAAATTACACAATAATTCATTCCCCAAAACTATAAAGGTTTAGTGTCTTTGAATACTAGATATATAATCAACTTATTTTATGAAATATATTCAAAATATCCCATAAATTTATTCTCGCATAGTAACCCTTATAGACTTATCATACATAAAAACTTTCTTTATAACCTGAGGAAAATGGAAACATATTAAAGGTTGAGATTAGATACTCAATAATGGTAAACATGGGAGACATCAATAAAATATCATAAGTGAGCATAAAATAATTATTCGGGTATGTAATCATGATTATAACTTAATAAGTTCATAGTCAATCCATCATAGATCATAAATCATAATTCATCGCATAAAACTTTTTCAGAACAAAATGCATGGGTTGTATGAGTATAGAATCATCAATAATAAATCATGATCCATGAGAGTATTTCATAAGCATAATAACATATAATAAGAGTGTGTGTCATAAATATAAGAATATAAAATCATTTTATTATTCAAGGATCGATATAAAGACCATCATAACACAGTGGACAGATTCCCATAGTGTATTAGGTTCACACTTTATTCCCCTTTCATTCATGGTTGATAGAGTCCCATATTGGATTGGATTCACTACCCATTATCTTTTATATTATCTTGTGAGATATAAATATTTACCCAATGCATTATATGGATATATAATTTTTCCCCACCCTTCAAATAATTAAAACCATACATATATGTTCCATCATATTATAAAAATATTCATAATTTCATCATAGCTTGATTAAGCCAAGGAAAGAAATAGGTTTCATAAACATTTCCTTATAACATAATCATCATAGACCATCCCAAGAAAGAGACTATATCATATCATTAGAGCATATCCCCAGTAAAGGATAAGATTCCTTAATGGATATTAACATAGATTAAAAATACTTTTATAAAATCATTAGAATTTTTCTTTGAAAAGCTAGAGAAAACATCCTTTTCTTTTTTGTGATTTTTAAAAACTAAAAAATATGAGAAAATGGAAATATGGTTTTCTTTATAAAACTATATAAACTTTTAATGGAATTTAAATAATTAATAAAGGAAATTATGGTGGGAAAATACATTCATTTGGTAAATGTTAAAAAAATATTCTGTTCACACTTTTTTGAAAAGGTCAAATATAACCTATTTGGAAAACATTGTAAAGACTCCTTTTTAAAAAAATTAAAAAAGAAAAATATAGTTTAAAATGGTTTTAAAAAATAATTGGAGAATAGAAAATAAAATTTTTGAAACATTTTGAAGAATATAGACAAGGAAGAAAAATATTTCCAACCTAAAAGAAGAAATAAGATCAACTTTGTTTAAGAAAATTCTTTAAGTGTTTTTAGTACCAAAGAGGGAAAAATAGAAAGAATAATTGAAAAATATATAAATAACCAGATGAAAAGAAAATATGTGGGTTTAAATAGATATAGAGGTCATAACATTCCCCCAATGGATATTTAAACATGGACAATCCTGATTAAAATGAGATTGCAATATAAAACCTTAACACAAGTCCCGACCTACTTTGTACACACTCTAACTTCATGTAAAATAAATTTATATTTATTATAAATTTATATAATAATTATATTCATACTTATCATACCATACATGATTCATTTATAGTTTACAATCACTCATTTATTAACAATTCTTCATTAAAATCAATATTTGGGTATTAACTGTTATATTTTAAATGCATGTTTTGGTTTGATGGATCACCTTTCACCTTGGTAGAAGAGGGAGTGAACATATATCGGTCCTCATCCTCTAAGAGATAAATATACTGTATAAAATCCTTCTACTAATCATCCATGACAACACTGGTGAAAGATGGATATTTAATTATTGATATGAAAACCATGTCCCGGGTCAGGCATCCAAGGAAGAAGAGGATATAACATACCCAATTATCCTTAAAAAGGAGCATTATCATTTTCTAATAATCTATCATGACTAATTAAGGGGGGTAAGAAGATACTGGTTAATATTTCACTAAAGAGAATAAGGGTAATATCTATTACACTGAATCACATCCAATAGAGACTTATATTTCAGTTTGGAATATATATCCCACAAGGTCTATGAAATAATCACCACCCATGAAATCTTATATTTCATGTTAACTGTTGGGCAAAAATCCCTCAAGGTAACATTGCAGCATTTTTTGGGTTGATTGTGTTTGTTGACAAAGCAGGTTTCCATGGATAATTGTCAAGTTCTCGAGAAGTTTTTGACATTCCATGTTGACAAAGAACGATGACAAAGGAAAGGACGATCTGGAGGCGGTACAAAAGAGCAGTACAAGGTGGTGCCGTTTCCCAGTGTTTGCCAAATTTTTGGGGTCCAAAATTTGGAGTTTGGTGAGCATCGCGAAAAGTGGATTTCCATGAAGAGCATAATTTAATATGGAAATGCAATGAATTTCGCGAAGATAGGATGCATGATTTGGAAATCGCGAAGACCAGAAGAATGGAGGCGGTGATGCTTCGCGATTACGTCAAACTTCGCGAACGGCAGAGGCTGAAGCGCATCGCGACGGTGAAGGGATTTGCGAGGGAGCTTCACGGTGAAGTCGTGAATGAATGTTGGGCTTCGCAAGGGAGCTTCGCGGCGAAGTCACGAAGGTATGGTGATGGTGATTCTTCGCGACTACATCAAGCTTCGTGAATGGAAAATTTCTGTGGTGCTTTGCAATTTGGACAGAATTCCGGCGGAATCTTTGGAGCTTCGCGATTTGAGATGACGTGGCGTTGACTTCGCGCGGAAGGGACGAGGGTCGGTGGAATCGCCTATAAATAGAGGCCGACCCCTTCGAGCG
Source organism: Viscum album (assembly GCA_963277665.1). NCBI lineage: Eukaryota > Viridiplantae > Streptophyta > Magnoliopsida > Santalales > Viscaceae > Viscum > Viscum album. Next base: position 890,763,677 of record OY728159.1, on the reverse strand, counting down.
AAGTAGAGAGCATTTTCATAAAAGATCATTCGCTCTCGATTTGCAAAGGTGGTTCGCGGAGCCAGTGTGCTTCGCAAAAGAGGTGCTTCGCGGCGGCTATTGTAGCTCCACGAAACCTGTGAGCTCCGTGTTGGCTTACTTAGCTTCGCGAGGTTCATTGCTTTGCGACAGCTTGAGCATCGCGAGAGTGCTTCGTGAGGGTGATTCGCGAGTGAGCTTCGCGAAAAGGCAGAAGCTTCGCGAAGGCTTGTTGAGCTTCGCGAAATTGGGAGCTTCGCGAAGTAGGGTGCTTTGCGAAGGTGTTTCCAAAGGTTGTTGCCCAGTGGTCAGAGGCAAAGTGCTATTCATCAGTGGATGAAAGTTGAACTTCAACAGATCATCTAAATACAGAGAAAGATGCATTCCTTAATGGAAATGAAGAGACCTACAGGTCTATAAACTGTGAGTGAATCCCTTCACAGAGCAGTGAGCTTAGGAAGAGGAAAAAGGTGATCCTCTCCACCAGCAGTGAGTCAGAGAGATAGAAATAGGGAGTGACCCTTGGGAAAGCAGTGAGCTGACCCTAAACATTGTAAAGGCAGTGAGCCTGGGCATAGAAGTGATCTAGCCCGAACATTGTAATCCACAGCTAGTAAATTTTAGTAGAATTGGTACGATCGAAAACTTGTCGGCGTATGCTCCTTGGACATATCCCTTTGCGGTGAACCAAGTAAAATTGGTGTGTCCTGTGCATGCTTTACTTTCTATCTACTTTGTGCAACAGGAAAGAGAGAGAAGAGTGTTTTTCTTAACAGCGAAACAAGATCAGAACGGGCGTTTATTTTAAATTAGTCATACCCTGATTCACCCCCCCCCCCCCCCTCTCAGGGTATTCAGCCTTGTGAACCTAACAATTGGTATCAGAGGGAAGGTTGACATTTGTTCTTCTCTCAAATGGAGGTCACTAATCATAGAGGGATTCCAATCTTCGACGGATGTAATTTTCAGATACGGAAGAATCAAATGCAACACTATTTCCGATCTTTGGGAATGGATGTGTTTTCAGCAGCTATGCATGGTATCACAGCTGATATTACTAGTGGTGCATTATCAGAAGCTGAGCACAAAGAGTTGGATGTTGATTCCAAAGCAATCAATGCCTTAGGGGGAGCCCTCTCTAATCCCATATATACAAAGGTGATTTCATGAAAAATGTCACATGCCATGTGGGAAAAGATTTTGAATATTTATGAAGGGGATACAAAAGTCAGAGAGGCAAAGCTGCAAGTGTTGTGGAACAAGTATAAACATCTCAGAATGAACCCGAATGAGTCTGTTGATGCATTCTTTGACAGGGTAAATGTTGTGGTAGAAGACATGCGGGGTCTTGGAGAAATTGTCGAAGATATAAAGATTGTGAAGCGCATATTGAGAAAACTTCCACCTCGGTTCAATCCAAAAGTTTCTGTTTTGGAAGATAAAGACCCAAAAGAACTGACATTGGATAACCTGCACAGTACTCTTGTTGCATATGAAATGAGAAACAATGATAACGAGACTGTGGAAAAGGGGAAATCCAAAGAGGTGGCATTCAAGGCCATGAAGAAACTTACCATTTAAGATTCTAATGAAGAAGAAGAGACAGATGAGGTGATGTCATTCATTTCTTCAAATCTGCAAAGAGGAAGAGGAAAGTTTAAAAGAAAACTTCCACTAGCATGCTTTCGATGTGGAAAGGTTGGTCATCTTGCGGCAAGATGCCCCAAGAAATTTCAAGATAATGATGATGATGATGATGAATTTGAAATTCCCAAGAAGAAATCTTCAGCCTATGTGAAAGGGAAGAAGCAGTTCAAGAGAAATTTCTTCAAGAGGAAGAATCTTCTTTCACAAGAAATAGACAGTTCATATGAGTCTGAGGATGAAGAGGTTGAGGAGTTTGAAAATTGTAAAGATCACAGACAAAATGCTATGGTAGCAGTCGTTGGTAGTTCTCAGGAAAAGGAAGAAACTGGCGTTGGAGAAGAGGAAGAAGAAGTTGAAGGAAGAATTGACATGGAAGCTGAATTAGAAGCAGCTCTTGAAGAGATAGATGTTTGGCGAGCAAAAACAAAGAAATCCAACAAGATAGTACATGATTCCAAACTCTACATGCAACAACAAGAAGAAGAGAAGTCTGAGCTTGAGAAAGAAATTGAAAATCTTAAGTCTTCCAGGCCAGAGCGCACAGAAAAGGTTGATGAGCATAAGCTCAATATTGAAGAGCAGAAAAGGGAGATCGATTGCTTGAGTCGAAAAGTGAAAGATCACGTCAAGCGTATTGATGAGCTTGAAGAGGAAGTTGTCGGTCTGCGGAGAAAAGTTAAAGACCAGGAAAAACCTTTGAATCCCAACACATTCTTGGGAAATCAGGTCGTTACAAAGACTTAAAAGAAGAAAGAAGAGCCTAGTAGTTCAGCAGGAAAGAAGCAGCAATTGAACTCAGAAGTTAAGGCTGATTCATGGCTTAATCAGAAACAAAAATCTGTGGTAGTTGAAGTTAGACCGCAAGAACCTGTCCCGAGATTGAAAGTGGATTTGAGCACAAAGCAGAATCAGAATACTCAGAGATCCAAAGGGGAAACTCGTAGTGCTGAAGTAACATGAAGGAATGCACCTTATATCAGGTGTTATTGTTTTGGAAAGATGGGACATTCACAGTATGTGTGTTCCATAGCCAAAAGATATCGAATAAAATAAGAACAGAGATGGCAGCCAAACAGAGAACATTTTTCCAGAACATTTTTTGAAGGACACTGTTTTTGGTGCGGAGGATTTGGACACATGGCTAGGTACTTCACTCCGACCATTCAGAAAAATGTGCCAAAGCAGAATCAAAATGTTCGCAAGCAGCAGATCAGTAAACTGACAAGTGAGTTAAAAGTTCAAAACAGATTTGCAGTTTTGCAAGATGAAGTTGGTCCATCATACTTTGAGAAAGAACAGAAGCCTCAATCCATGCCGAGTATGAAAGAAAAAGTATGGACCAGGAAGAAGAAAACTGAGAAGGCCGTAGTTGCTGAAATTGCCCTTAAAGCATCAGATCGTTCTGGTGTTTGGATCCTTGATAGTGGTTTCACATCCCACATGACAGGTAATAAGGATCTGGTTACAGGCATAAAATATGACAAAGAAGGAGTTGTCAAATTTGGAAATGATGAAAGCCTGAAGATTGTTGTCTCAGGAAAAGCCAAGTTTGGGGGAAAAGAAATGAGACATGCTGATGTCTTGGTGGTAGAGGGTCTCAGTCATAATTTGTTTAGCGTCAGTCAACTATGTGACTCTGGGCACTCTATCCTATTTACCAAGAAGATGGGTATTGTTAAAGGAAAAGATGAATAGTCATTCTTCAGGGAAAACGAACAAAGGGGAATCTTTACCTGGTAGGTGGGGAAGAAGATTCATGCCTTTTATCCAGAGAATAAGAAAATCAGCTGTGGCATAAGCGACTTGGTCATCTATGTCAACCATCTATGGAAGATCTGGTAAAGTGTGATTCTACTAGAGACCTTCCCAAACTATCACGTGATCGCACTCATACGTGTGATTCTTGTCAACAAGGGAAGATCATCAGGAAGACATACAGGCCAAAGGAACAAAAAGCAACTCGAGTGCTCGAATTGGTGCATGTTGATGTATGTGGACCTATCTCACCACGAGCTATAGATGGGAAAAGGTACTATGTTATTTTCATTGATGACTATAGCAGAATGGAATGGGTATTCATCATTACCCATAAGACAGAGGTGTTCAGTTGCATAAAGCAGTACAGGAGGGAATCGGAAAAGATGCTTGGGAAAAAAATTTTGAAGTTTCGTACTGATAACGGTACGAAATTTACAAACAGTCAGGTTGAAAACTATCTTGAGAAACATGGGATAAGGCATCAAGTTTCATTAGTAAGAACTCCCCAACAGAATTGAGTGGTTGAAAGGAGAAATCGGATCATCAACAACATGGCGAGAACAATGCTTATTGATAAAGACCTGCCAGAGAAATTTTGGAAGGAAGCAGTTTTGACATCGGTCTATGTTTCAAACAGGTCTCTGTTGTGTCCGAAGCAAGGGAAGACTCCGTATGAACTGTGGTACGGAAAGAATCCAACGCTGAAATACTTTTGAATCTTTGGAAGTAAGTGTTTCATTCTTAACAAAGAAAATCACAGGAAGTTTGAGGCACGAGGAGATGAGGGGATATTCCTTGGCTACTCAGGGAAAAGCAAAGAATATAAATGTTTCAACAAAAGGCTGGGAAAAATCATTGAGAGAAATGATGTCACTATAGTTGAAAATGAACAGAATACTCAACGATCCAGTGAACAGTTCTTGGATGAAAGTGATGATGAGGTAAGCAACCCAGGGGGAGCAGAAGTGGCAGAAGCTGATTCAGAAGAAGATACTGATGATGATGAAGAAAGTGTCAAGTCTGTGTCTGCGAGGAAGCCAAATAGTCGAGCTAAAATTGATAGGCAGAATATCATTGGTGATCAAACAGCTCCAGTTCAGACTCGAAGAATGAAATCATCACAGCAAACATCGTTGTTATCTCAAGTGGAGCCAAAATGTTTTTCCGATGCAGCTGAAAATGAAAACTGGGTTCAGGCTATGAATGAAGAGCTTGATCAGATTGAGAAGAACCAGACATGGGAGATTGTTTCAAGGCCAGCAGACAAGAATTTCATTGGGACCAAATGGGTCTATCGCAACAAGATGAATGAAGATGGCACAGTGATTCGGAACAAAGCACGTCTAGTGTGCAAAGGGTACTCCCAGATCGAGGGAATAGATGTTGATGAGACATTTGCACCGGTTGCAAGGCTGGAGATAATAAGATTATTCCTAGACATCGCAGTGGAAAGGAAGTTCAAAGTGTTCCAGATGGATGTCAAATCTGCATTCCTGAATGGTGTTCTGGAAGAGGAGGTGTATATTGAGCAGCCAGATGGTTTTCTCATTCATGAGGATGAGAACAAAGTTTGCAGGCTGAAGAAGGCATTGTATGGGCTGAAACAAGCACCAAGGGCATGGTACTCAAGGCTTGATCAGTACTTGAAGAAGCTTGGTTTTCAGCGTGGAGGAGTTGATTACAATCTCTATTTCAGTAATGACAGTAATCAAAGGATGATGGTGTTGGTTTATGTCGATGACATAATATTTGGCGGATCAGATGAAGCTCAGTGCAGACAGTTTTCCGAATTCATGAAAAATGAGTTTGAAATGTCAATGATTGGAGAGCTAACGTTTTTCCTTGGTCTACAGGTGACACAAGGAAGGAATGGAACATTAATTTCTCAATCTAAATATTCCAAAGAGGTCCTGAGAAGGTTTGGAATGGAAAATTCCAAGGAGATGAAGACTCCGGTGGCTACCCGGATGAAATATCAAAAGATGAGGATGGCAAGGCAGTTAATATTACAGAATACAGGCAAATAATTGGAAGTCTGTTGTACTTAACCGCAACAAGGCCTGATATTGTTTTCGCCACATGCCAAGCAGCGAGATATCAAAGCAATCCCAAGGAAAGCCACATGCTTGCAGTGAAAAGAATACTTCGGTATATCCAGGGCACAGTGGATTTCGGCTTGACATATACTGATAAATCTCAGACAGAGTTATTGGGCTATACTGATGCAGACTGGGCCGGTTCAGCGGTTGATAGGAAATCAACGTCAGGTGGTGCTTTCTATCTTGGTGGCTTGTGTATTTCTTGGCTTAGCAAGAAGCAAGATTGCATTTCATTGAGCACCGCGGAAGCTGAGTATATTGCGGCCACTCAAGCATGCACATAGTTATTGTGGATGAAGCAGCAACTTGAAGATATGGGAGTTGAAGTGAAGTCTCCGATCGGAATCCAGTGTGACAACTCAAGTGCTATAAATCTTAGCAAAAATCCCGTTCATCATTCAAGGACAAATAACATTGAGATTAAGTATCATTTTATCAAGGAGAAGGTTGAGCAGGGAATTGTGAAGTTGGAGTACGTGCCTACAGAGCTACAGGTTGCAGACATTCTGACAAAGGCCTTACCCAAGGAAGCTTTTGAGAGGCATCGACTGGCTCTAGGGGTTCAGTCGATTCCCCGCACTTGAAATAGTGCGGATGTGGGACCACCCCCCCCCCCCTCTCCCCGAGGTACGATGTGTTTTTCCCTAATGTGCTGATGTGTGTTCTCTACTATGTTACAGACTACAAAGGGGTGACCTTTGGGTTCGTTGACAAAGGGGGAGAAAATAGTGATTGTTAAAGGGGGAGACAATGTGGAGATTTGAAAAATCATGAATGATACGGGGAGAAGCTGACCATTGGAGCAGCCAGATAGGGGGAGAAATGAGAAAGGGGGAGAGTATGAAATCTGACGATGCTAGAAGTGATCGATCAAAGCATAGAAATCACGACAGCTAAGGATCGTGATAAAAGCAGAACAATGGTGTTGGAATGGTGAGAGAAGGTGTTCATATATCACCAATTGGGATCAGTGTGGTTCAACATTTGGTATCAATTTAATAATTGGTATCAGGTTGGAATCGATAATTGGTGTTTGACATGAAGTGATTCATTGATGAACTTTTCATACTACTCTTGTTTCTCACGCCGAGCATTGCTCATGTGGGCTTAGAGTACATGTTAAGTGAATCCTTGAACGCTATCATAATCGCAAGAGGTGAATGGTGGTAGCACCTGGAAGAAGACTCAGTGAGGTATCAAAGTGCAGAAAATCATCCTGAGCAGAGTTGTGAAGAGTTGTCAACAAACCCAAAGGGGGAGATTGTTGGGCAAAAATCCCTCAAGGTAACATTGCAGCATTTTTTGGGTTGATTGTGTTTGTTAACAAAGCAGGTTTCCATGGATAATTGTCGAGTTCTCGAGAAGTTGTTGACATTCCATGTTGACAAAGAACTATGACAAAGGAAAGGACGATCTGGAGGCGGTACAAAATAGCAGTACAAGGTGGTGTCGTTTCCCAGTGTTTGCCAAATTTTTGGGGTCCAAAATTTGGAGTTTGGTGAGCATCGCGAAAAGTGGATTTCCATGAAGAGAATAATTTAATATGGAAATGGCATGAATTTCGCGAAGATAGGATGCATGGTTTGGAAATCGCGAAGACCAGAAGAATGGAGGCGGTGATGCTTCGCGATTACGTCAAGCTTCGCGAACGGCAGAGGCTGAAGCGCATCGCGGTGGTGAAGGGATTTGCGAGGGAGCTTCGTGGCAAAGGCGTGAATGAATGTTGGGATTTTCAAGGGAGCTCCGCGGTGAAGTCACGAAGGTATGGTGACGGTGATTCTTCGCGACTACGTCAAGCTTCGCGAATGGCAAATTGCCGTGGTGCTTCGCGATTTGGACAGAATTCTGGCGGAATCTTTGGAGCTTCGCGATTTGAGATGACGTGGCGTTGACTTCGCGCGGAAGGGACGAGGGTTGGTGGAATCACCTATAAATAGAGGCCGACCCCTTCGAGCGAAGTAGAGAGCATTTTCATAGAAGATCATTCGCTCTCGATTTGCGAAGGTGGTTCGCGGAGCCAGTGTGCTTCACGAAAGAGGTGCTTCGCGGAGGCTATTGTAGCTCTGCGAAACCTGTGAGCTCCGCTTTGGCTTACTTAGCTTCACGAGGGTCGTTGCTTTGCGATGGCTTGATCATCGTGAGAGTGCTTCGCGAGGGTGCTTCGTGAGTGAGCTTCGCGAAAAGACAAAAGCTTCGCGAAGGCTTGTTGAGCTTCGCGAAATTGGGAGCTTCGCGAAGTAGGGTGCTTTGCGAAGGTGTTTCCAAAGGTTGTTGCCCAGTGGTCAGAGGAAAAGTTCTATTCATCAGTGGATGAAAGTTGAACTTCAACAGAGCATCTAAATACAGAGAAAGATGCATTCCTTAATGAAAATGAAGAGACCTACAGGTCTATAAACTGTGAGTGAATCCCTTTACAGAGCAGTGAGCTTAGGAAGAGGAAAAAGGTGATCCTCTCCACCGGCAGTGAGTCAGAGAGAGAGAAACAGGGAGTGACCCTTGGGAAAGCAATGAGCTGATCCTAAACTTTGTAAAGGCAGTGAGTCTGGGCATAGAAGTGATCTATCCCGAACATTGTAATCCACAGCTAGTAAAGTCTAGTGGAATTGGTAAGACCGGCAACTTGTCGGCGTATGCTCCTTGCACGTAGCCCTTTGCGGTGAACCAAGTAAAATTGGTGTGTCATGTGCATGCTTTACTTTCTGTCTACTTTGTGCAATAGGAAAGAGAGAGAAGAGTGTTTTTCTTAACAGCGAAACAAGATCAGAACGGGCGTTTATTTTAAATTAGTCATACCCTGATTCACCCCCCCCCCTCTCTGGGTATTCAGCCTTGTGGACCTAACATTAACCATGATGTTATTTAGTATGTGAATATTAATACCACCTTCATCTAAGGTTCTTGAGAGTTTCTTCAAACCATCCCAGTGGCGTTGTCCCTCCACATGTGTGTCCCCTGAGAAATGGGAAAATATTTTTTCAATTATTTTTATAATAATATAAAGAAATTTAATCATTTTGAGAATGTGAATAGAGGTGGAGGAGAGAACACTATCAATTAGAACCATTTTTTCACCAAAAGGCAAGAAACCTGTTTTACCAATTGAGAATGTGATCGAATATTTTATTAATTAGTGTGTCAAACCTCTTTATACTTAATATTCCATTTCATAGTAGAGCTATAAGATATTGAATCATGTTGTATTTTTTAGAGAATTAATTCCACTTCTTAATCAGTTGAATCCTCCTAATAGATCATTTATAAGAAATAATGAATCGGCTTTTGAGAAGGTTGGATTTTCTGGCTTCTCTATATTTTATAGGGATTCAATATCTAGTTTAATCCATTGATCAAATTATATATTTCATTAATGAATATCATCATATCATCAATATATTTAAGGTACATGGTATCATGAATCCCATATCTATATATGGAAAGTTTTTTCTTTATATTTTTCACTATTGTATTAAGGTGTTTTCTAAATGTATCTTGCACTAGGATGAAAATTCTAGGAAAAAATTAGTCTTTTTGTATTAACACATGGATGAACTTGAAGAATATGAACCATTTCCCCATGAGAAAAACTGAGAACCATAATAATTAGTAGTATCATAACACTGGTTCTTTGAACCATGAAGAGAAACTATAATGTTTCATGACCTTAGGAACAAGGTTCTATTCTATCTTATTGTACACCTTTTCTATTTCCACTTTCAATATGATGTTTCCTATTGTCACCTTTCTATATAGTATAATCATCATATCTTGAGAAATAATTATTTCCCCTGGGATAGTTCTCCCTTTGATAAATCCATGGTGTTCCTTCGATATTAGTATAGAAAGAAAATGGGTGATTATTTCATTGAGAAATTTAGTTAGCACTTTGTGGATGAAGTTTCACATACTGATGGGCTGATATTTATTGAATGAGTGTGGGTGGTTCACCTTTGTAATGAGATCAAAATTTTTTGTATACACTACCCTAATTAATAAACCTACTTTGAGATAGTCTTAAATGGAATCTTTTATATCATTTGTAATAACATCCCATGTATTAAAAAAGAAAAATCTAGGGAATTTATCAGTACTTGAAGAAATGTTAGGGTTAATAACTTTAATATATTTAAGGATTTCATCTTCATCAGGACTGAACTCATGTATGGTGTTAGTCTAATTACTAATGGAATGATGAATAATGTTGAATAATTATTCTCCTTCGATGCCTCCTAGGTAACCCCTACTAGGGATCTCACCCTGTATTGTGACCAAGGATGAGAAATTATTAGCTACAATGGGTCATGTGATATTAAAATATTTATTTAAGGATCCATCTAAAAGATGCAGGTTTAGGTTACTAATAATATTTTTTTATTTAATGCATGCATGAAAGTACTTATTTTTCTTATCCCCCTCCTCGAGCCAATGATTCTTAATTTTTTCACATGCCAAGCATTCTTCGTTTAGATATATGTATATTTGTTTCTTCTTATCAAGAGGCAAGGTCATGGAAAATTCTTCATCCCAAAATTTCTTAAGGATTTGATCAATTCTCTATATCTCAGAATTTAACACACATGTTTTGGTATTAAGAGTAAGTTTAGATTTTTCCCATTCCTAAAGCACTACTCTCAACATTATAATATTTATTTTGTAAAACATATCATGGTTTCCCATCCATAGACATCTACCATGATTCTTTCACTACCTTCATGAAATTTTATTTGAGAATTCATAGGTTAAAGCAACCGATTTTATCATCACTAATATTTTAGTGCTTCATTTTACTCAGTAAGGGGACATGGACTGACACAAGCTGGACCAGATGGGTCACCAATATGTTGGGAAACCATGCGAGCCCATGCAGGTTATCCTAGAATCAATCTAACCAACTCCACATTCTCCTTTGGCACTTTTTATTTTTACTCCAATTAAAATGATCACTGGAATATCATATGTCCATCAACTGACTTTCTATAAGAAAATATTCAAAATCTTTCATAGCTCTCCCTAAGAAAGGGTAGCTACCTTTCTACTATGATGGGTCCAAGTTCATGTTAAAATATTTTCTTATAAAACCATGGTGTATTATCCAAGTTGAACTCATACAATCACTTTATAACAACCTTCTTTTAGATATATTACATTTAGTATAAAGTAAATTAAAAAAATTATATTTGATTACCTAGAGAAAGCTTAACTATGATGTGCTGTGAAGCGAATTTGATCTATTACATTTTTAGTTTATCCTTCCAAAAAATCTATATATGAGAGTTTATGGGATCTTCATGCATGATGCATTTCATGTGTAATTTGAATATTAATTCCTTGATATAATCAACATTTTTCTTTAGCTAGAGAATAACCAGAATATAAACATGGTTATAAATGGATTCAAAAGCAATGAATTTTCACTTAAACAAGGAACATAAACCCCTAGAATTATATATAATAGTAGAGATAATAATTTAGGGTGGTTAGAGTCCTTAAAAATCAGAGGAATTATTCCCCAAGGATAAGATTGAATATCACCTATTCATTTCTTGGTTTTTTACCTAGTTAACATTCCCTTGGTTTCATAAGAGAAAGACTATCTCTTCTTAGAGGATATGCCTTTAGAAGGAGGAGAGGGGAGAGTCCCATCAAACAAGGTGGGGATGGCCTCAACCATGTCCAAAGTTGATCTTTCAAGGGGAGCACCAACCTAACCACCTGACTAACCGAATGGTGGATAAGTGTCCCAGGGAGAGCCATGAGTCGAGGGCACTGGTAGAAGAATAGTAGAGGCTTTGAATTATTAATCGATCTTAGTAGGAAATACCACCATAAGATCCTTCACCGCTGCCTCCAGTATGCTAATGGATTTTGGAATAGATGTGAATCTTGATACCACAAGGGGTAAACCTACTAGAATGGGAAAAGGTGAGAGATCATCTACATTAGTTGGAGGGAGATCAGTGTAATATCCTTCAAAAACATTGCATTTTGTACTTAAATTTCATCAAAAAGTTACTCTAATAAACCCTAAATATCTTTCCAACCCAAACCTCAAACCTTGTGAATGAATTATTTTGTGTGCCTCCATCACGGGTTAAGTATTAGACTCATGGCGAAGAAGAGAAATCTTGTTGATAAAATAGGAGAAGCTCCTGTCAAACAATAGTGATGGATTCAGCAAGCATAGCCACGGGTGGGAATAGGGGTGGTGTTTGCACCTAATTGCATCATAGAAGAATTTAAGGACATTCAAGACAGAGATAAATGAGAAAAAAATAAAAACATGTATCAAGAAGAGGAATCTAAAGAATTATAGGGCAATGAGAAGGGAGTAGAGGAAGAAGTTGCAGAAAGAGAGGAAGGAGAATAAGGTGGAGGCGATGGTGAAGTTTTCACCAATTCTTATGGTAGAGTAAGTGGAGGAGAAGAGGGATATCAAATGGTAGATATTAATAATGAAATATCAACATCATAAAAAGAAGATACCCAATCTTCCACATATCATGGTGATGATTGTGTATATTATCCTATCCAAACACTTTTGGATTTATTCATTAAAGATCAACTCATCGATCTCCTTGGTGAAGTGGAAGATAAGTACACAGATTTTGTTGACCATGTGCGCAAGGTGAACAATAAAGATCCTACACATCAAAAAATATTCATGCACGAAATTGTTTATAATACCAATATAGAATCCTTAATTAGAATATTTAAGCAGTATTAAGAAATTAAGGACTTTAAGGATGTCTGCGATAAGACTTCTGAAAATCCCAAGGGATATAATTTTATCCTATTCAATAATCATAAGGGTGATCGCAGTGACTTTCAGTAGCCTTAGAAGAATATTGTCTCATGAATCACTATTTTCCAATAGGCATTGATGGGTTCCATTCCAAATTATCCTCCTTCTATTACTCCTACTCCTATCATTCCTACTCTTCCAGTATTAGAATAAAATTTAAATAAGATATACTTGAGCGATGTGTCTACCGAATTGGATCCAAATAAGTTGTTAAACTTATTCTCCATGTATGGAGAAATAGAATAGGGTATACTTGGGATTGATAAGAAGACTGGGAATCCGAATAGATTTTTTCTTTTCATATACAAAACTATGGAGACTATGAATAAAGCATTAGAAGAACCACACAAAAACTTTAAAGGGTGCATTTTTTATTATTAGAAGGCTATTGATGATCCAAATCCAATAATGAAGGTTCATCATCACAACTCTCAGAATAATCATTTTTAGAGGAATAAAAATTCTAATTTTTTTGGTCTATGGCTACTAGACCAACATGTTTGATGGCTCCACTGGCTGTAGGGATTAATATGAATCAATATGTAACATCACCTTTGAATCTAGCCATATTTGGTCAAGCCCTAGTATCTTTGATTATAGCATGGGGATCTTGATTTGGGATTATTGATTTGTTTGACACACTAGGATCTGTAGGAATTAACCAGGGTGTCCCCATAGTAGTCTATGGAATTCAGGGTGGGTATGGTAACTAGGGTGTTCCTAGTAACATAATCCTGAGGGTGATGGTGGAATATGGAAATCCTATTGGGACACAGCCTCCCAATCAATAGATGGGGAATAGAGGTGGTAGATCACCCTATATGGGTCATTAGATATTATTAATGATCTACCATAGTGCATGCATCAGTCTTTTAGTTATAGCTTGGTGATCCTTCTGATGATCCACAAGCTGATGCAAATCTGTGTTTGAATTGGTTTCATTGTTTTCTATTTTTCATCCACCCATTATGAAAATAATTTTTTATGTTTTTGAATTTTAGTTACTATTTGAAACCTCCAATGGTAATAGTGGTTATTTAGTTTTAAATAAACTGAGAGAGGTTAAAAATTATCTTGCTTTAAAGCTTACTTAAATGGATGGGGAATGTTTTTCGTAATATTTTAACCAAAATAGTTTGGGATTTTAATTTTTAAAAACCATTAATATTTCCTTAAATTTACCTCAAGTTACCCATGTTAAGTGATTAAAGGTAATAAAACTTGTTTAGTCATTGAAACACCACTGGTAATCTAGTGGTGCCCCGCTATATTTCCAATGGAAAACACACTTATAGTGGACACGTGTAGATATCTGTATTTTCTATCACATGTAATTTAGAATTTTGGGGTGTTGAAGATGGTAAGAGTTATTTTAGAGATGAATTGTATCTCTGATAATTTGAAATTTGGGTTACTATCACTAGGTACTGATTTTCTTATTTGTTCATGGTCTTGAGTTATCATGGCGGTAAGTGGTTGTGGTTTTGAGGGAAGAGAGTGGGGTTGTCTTTTTTCACCACAGGGAGCATATGAAACCATGGATTTGACAACCATGACATGGTTCAATAAAAATTGACATTTTTAATGGCTTTGTTTAGAGATGTGATTTGGATAAAATATATCTAAAACTAAAAGAGAAACCACACCATGGTTGTTCATATTCAAAAACAACATGTTTTATATCGCAATCAATCATGGTTTTTTTGAGGTTTGATGGTGGGGTTGGGGAAAATTATAGTTTATTGTTAATGTCATGGTTTTGGTTAAAACCATGTTTTTTTTTAAAGGAAATGACTGGAAAGATTTAAGGGGATTTAAAGATTTAGACATCATGGTTTTCTGATGGGCATTGGTTAAACAAAATCTTGACATGGATTAGGGAACCATGTTATATTTTGTTCCATAAAAATTTAAATATAAATTTGAGTATCTCTTTCCCTATTATTTTCCCCTATTTACTTTTTCAACTTTAGGTAGAATATTTACCTTGGTGTTATTTAAGTGTGGTTAGTGAATTATTGATCTCCCCTCTTCATGAAACTGATTCTTTATTGATCACAAACATTATTTTCTCAATTTCTCTTTTCTTCTTCTATTTCCTTTCTAGTGAAGGTTCTCATGTAGTGATTTATGTATGGGTGTGATGGGGGTTTGATATGGCATGGTTGATCATGGATTCAATGAATAATATTTACAAGGATGTGGAAGTTTAATAATCATGCTCCATCCTTTAATGACGTGGTGATCCAGACATCATTTGAGATAGGTGATTCAGGAACTCTATCTTTATTTATTGTCAATGTGGATTTATCATCCTTTAATTTTATTCAATAGATGGATGAGATTGATTAAATTAAATAAATTAAACCTAAAATCAAGGAGTACTATAAAGGTGTGGTGTTATATGTGATATACATATATTATTATTACCTTTATGATAAGGATGGAAATGGGTAACTGATTATCGGGTACACAGTCTTATCTAACCAAATTTAACAGGGTTTGGGTACCCTTTAATTAAGTTTGAGTAGGGTTCTGGTACCATATAACCTACTTGATTATTAATCGAGCATGATACAGGTATCGATGATAGGATTCCCAAAAAACCAATCCCAATTACATTATATTATATTAAAAAAATTGATATTAAAGTTATTAAATTGTTTTTTACATGCAACACAACAAAATGGGGAGGATAGATAGTGGTTTCATGGTGCAATAGATCTCATCAAACTCTATGCGAAGCATGTGGGATCATAAATCCTTGTGTGTATTATGGGCTTTCCGATGTGAGATGTACTTCTGTTATATGGAGAAATCTCACATCAGAAAACCAATGCAGGGAATGACACTTTGTTAGATCCTGTGTGTCTTGGACCCATCAACAAGATTTTCCCTAAGCCCTAATCCTCTGACCTATTTTCTCTCCCTTTTTGTGCCTCTATGTCTTTGATGTTAATCAAACGCGGGAATAAATTAAAATAAAAAAAATTAAAATGAAATATAAAAAAACGAATTTAGGTAGGTTAAATATTAATCTAGGTTGGGGTTTAGAATTAAATAATTAGGTATAAACATGTTAGGTTTAGAGTTAGGGTAGTTATAATTTAAATAGTTTAGATTTAGGGTGCCCCAAAATAAGTGGATTATTTTTCAATAAATAAGATAGATTCAAGACAACTTTTAAATGTTCTAAGCATTGGATAATATAAAATATCTTTTCAATGAATGGAAAGAAATGGATTTAAATGATAATTTATATTTCTATAATCATAATTTTATCATATATATCATATATATTCACTAAATATATAAATATTACAAAACATGTGTGGTGGTGATTAAAAATAAAACACGCCGCTTCTGGGAAACGGTAATTCGTACATACGTATGGGTGACACTTTCATTTTACATTGGATGGATGAGAAATAGATGATGTTTTTTCCATCCACATAATAAAATTTAATTATATTTATGCTGCTTATTTAATTATATTAGTATGGATACAATATATTTTAAGGTGGTGGAAGAAGAAATAAACTTGAAATATCTCAGTTAAGATGATTGCCTCTTCTTTGAGTATCTTCCTTTGGCTTAAACCTTAAGCTTTCTTAAGATGGTCATTTGGTGAGACCAAGACCTGTAGGATATAGGGAGAAAATTTGGGAATATATTTTATTATTTATTTCCCAAGACATAGTTCTCAATGTGTGTGAAGAAGTAAGGATAGGTGGTTCCCTTTTATAAGTGGGGGGAGTGTCACCATTGTAAATATTCAAAGTTTTAAAATAATGTTAAGTCATTTTCAAGGGAAAGTACAAATTTTAAAATATAGGATACTTTAGGGTTTAAATACACTCATAAAATAAATTATATATAAGTTTTAGATATATTTGAATCATTATCTCTTAGTTTAACCCTCTTTGTTAAATCTTTTAACCCTTACCGTGGTGATTAATTTTTACCGTGGTAATTATTCATTATGGACAAAAATAAAATTGGATTTATAAATAAATTTTAATATTAAAATTTTAAATATGAAAATAATTGTATCAAATTCAATTTCTATAGGTGGTTAAAATTAATTTTAAAATAATCGTGCAAAACAAAATGAAAACATATTATTAGAAAATTGCTTTTTAAAACATAAAAAAAATTATTATCATTACTTGACTAGTAAAAACCATTATATTAATGTTATCATATTTTATTGAATATATTATCTACACATTTCATAAAAAAAATTCTTCAACTGTGATCGATTTGATTTATTAAGATAAAAACATATTGCACGTATAAAAACAGTTTTCTAAAAAATATATCTTTTAACATTAAAATTATTTTATCTTTATTTATAACCGATTAATAAAAATTTATTAATGATAAATCATTTTATACTTTTTAAAAAACACTTTTAAATAATTTTAATACTCAAAATAAAATAAAGTTTAAATAAAATATATATGATAAAAACAATGTTTATAAAAAAATATCTATGTTTAACCAGGAATTACAAGAATGATATTCCTTATAAATTCTCAAAAATTTCATTAATGTTATTAATTATCACGAACCAGGCCAGGTCACCATCCGACCCGGTGCCCGACCCAGTCCGCGGCAAGGCCCGAAGGGCGTTCCCGATCCCCACGGGCTGGCACAAGTGCTCGGGTACCAAGAGTAACAAGTGGGAACGGTTTACCTGAAATAAAAGACAGAAAAACAACCAGCAAGATAAATAAACTGAAACTGGAAGTGGACAACCAAACATGCCTTTAAACTATAAATAGGTTTAAAGTCTACAACCCAAACCAAAAAAAAATAAAATAAAAGATGACAGCGGAAACTAAAACTCTTACTCAAACCTCCAAGCAATAGGAGAGGTGCAACATCCACACGTCACAAATGTTAACCTGCACGAGATGACCATCAACGACCAACCACCATCGCTGAGCACGATGCCTCAACCTGGAATACACAGAGAACAAGGCCTACATACACCCAAAGGTGTATGTAGGGTGTGAGGAAAGAGCCCAGTAGGATGTCACCCAATGAAAAGGTTCCACGTATAAACATTAAATGACAAATACATTTGCAGGCTAAATAAATAAAAAGACACCAAAGCTTAAACAACTTTAAATAAACAATTTCTATAAGGAAAGCACATTTAAATAAAACAACTTAATTAAAAGAAAACACCCTTGCATCAAAGAAAACCTCAAACATTCACAAAAACCCAAAATTTGCGTCGTATGCCGACGGTGCGTGGATAGTAGTCCAGGAGCACCAAAAGTGGGAGAGGCCCTAAAGTACTAAAGTTGTGTGGGACCCTAGAACCTCACGTCTCAGTGAACCATATCATACATTCCCGTGCACGAGCCACTGGTAGGGAAACACCTCCTACCATAGTGGTATCCAATCATTATCCAATGTTTAGTTAGTGTTGTAAGCATCAATCCCGCTAAGTGAAACTGGGCCGAGGCCACTCCCATATCACTAGCACGCTAGTATAGTTCGCCCACCTAGTACTCAGGCTTCCCCTTTTGTGCTCAAGATG
This sequence comes from Viscum album, assembly GCA_963277665.1. Taxonomy (NCBI): domain Eukaryota; kingdom Viridiplantae; phylum Streptophyta; class Magnoliopsida; order Santalales; family Viscaceae; genus Viscum; species Viscum album. Next base: position 890,745,802 of record OY728159.1, on the reverse strand, counting down.
TTCCAATTTCACATTTCATATCAAAATCAGACAAAGAAATCAATTAGGGTGTTACATAAACCAACTTCACACTTTCACACACACAAAAACCCATTTGGAAAAGTACGCACGCCAAAAGAATTTGTCCAACTCAACTAAAACAATTTCTGCATTTCTAATAATTGTTTACTAAAACATTTTAAATTTTCATCGTTAATAATTTTATTAAAACATATTAAATTCTTTGTAAACGAATTCATTAAAAATAAATATAACACGACTCTAACACACAAAACCACTCAACCCTCTTTCATGACCAAATACACCCAACACCACATCAAGAACACAAATTGCACACTTTACACCTTTTCAAAAAACCAAAACAAATTTTATAAAAACACTAGGACAAAAACATTGCACTTTGAACACATGAAAAACTAACTGAAAACATTAATAACACTAGCAATTGACTAAAAACAAGTTTCCAGACAAGAACGCACCAACGGAAAACATTAATAAACACTAGCAATTGACTAAAAACAAGTTTCCAGACAAGAACGCACCAACTGCAAACATTAATAAACACTAGCAATTGACTAAAAAAAAATTTCCAGACAATGAACGCACCTGCACCGCATAAACATACTGCTAAATGAAAATAATGCATAGAAAACTTCAAGATAATCAGATCCACACCCATAAGAATTAATCAAGTAATATTATAAATTAACTAAGAAAAAAAATTAACTTATCAAACAATGTTTAGATGCAGAACCACCCACCTCAGGTGTCGAAAACTCCAATGCTCGACGTGAAACTCCAATCGCAAGTCGTTCACACCACAAGGAACCTACTGCGAACCCGCAAACATGAATTTAAACCGAAAAAAAACAAGTTAAAACCCCAAAACCAGCACATATACTCGCTAAAAAAAACAACAAAACAAAACACAAATAAAAGAGGGGATTGGCTTATCCGAAGGGGGTGCGACAAGCGCGGAAGGATATAGAGATGCACCGGTGGGGGATTCGGAACTGTTTCGGCCAGCGAGAGTGGGGGGGCGCGCCGAACCCAATCGTGACCAGCAGGGGAGGTGCACCGGGTATCTGTTCCAGAACAGGCTATGTTGGTAGAGGGAGGGAGGCCGTTCGGGAGTGCGCCAGCCGACATGGGGTTTCGGGGGGTTGCGCCTCGACTGGACAAGGGGAGCAGGGGAGGTTGGCGCAAGGCGCGACCTGGGAAAAGGGGTGCGGCGCTGGAAAAGGGAGGGGAAGGCGGCATGATAGGCAACCGAGAGGGTTTGCGGTGTGAGGAATAAGGTTGGATGGGAGAGGTAGGGGCTTGGGGTGTGGCGCATTTCCGAGCAGGAGGCAGGAGGTGCGGTGCATTTCTGAGCAGCTTGCCGGGAGGGAGGTGGCGCGAGCGGACGGTACGGGGGACTTGGTGCGACGGTGCAAGGGAGTTGCACCGGCGGGATTTGTGCAACGGCGCAAGGGGTGGGTCTGGCATCCGACTTTAGGTTCGGCACTTAGGGTTTCAAGGGGGAGGAAATTCCCAGGAGATCTGGATGGGGGAGGGGGTCGCGACGGGCTTATGCAGGGGAGAGAAGAACTAATCCCCAACATAAAAAAAGATAAAACAATTAACAAGATAAAAGATAGTATTAAAAAAAACTAATAATAATTAGAATAAACTAAACATGATATGAATAAACATAATAAGCTTCACAAAATTTGATAAGAAAAAATTCAATCAAATTAACTTAATAATAATATACATTATATTAACAAACACATTGAACATATTGAGAATAATAATAATAATGATAATTATAATAATAATAATAATAAATTATTATTTTCATTATCATTAAAATAATTATTTAAACTTCGTTTTATTATCTTAATTTTTCTTTTTTAAGGAGTCGTGAAACTGCGCGGTTACTCCACGCGGCCCATAAAAATTTTAACAGAAAGATGATGATGATAATAATAAACATAATAAAATTATCATATTCAACACCATTTTAATTAAAACTCTTATTTATCACTTAACTTAATTAATTTAATAATTAATTAATTAATCAAGCACCGGGCAGGCAACGTGGTTAACCGAGCGAGGTCGCACGGTGACCGGAGCGAGGTTGCACGGCTTCGACCGCAGTGCGCCAGAAATACTCAAGACCATTACAAGCGTTTAAAAAAACTTCAAATTTTAAGTCGGGCTTAACCCCGCACTACCCGACGCAGATAAAATTAAAGAAAAACTTATTTAAAGGTGATGGGTGTGACAATTCTCCCCACCATAAAGCTTTCTGTCCCCGGAAAGCCACAACTAAGACTGAGACCCAAACAAGGAAACGACACCCCACTAAGGATCAAATAGGATCCCCAAAAACAAGAAGCCAAAAAAAGGTAAAAGCATCGTGCTCAGAGAAAGTGACTCAAGAACATTTTTAAGAAATGCGTAAGAAGGCTTTCTGATATGCGTTGCCCGCCCCAAAGAGCTGAAAAAAAGCCTCCAGTTGATTGTTTAAGAAGAGGATCCCTCACACCCACATAAATCAACTTTACAAGCCGAAATACCCCAAGCACTATTAAACGAAAACCACACCATTTTTTTGGAAGGAAGAAACAAGATCAAACCACGTCCACGGAACACTCTTATCACTTATCACCAAGCCGTATTTAAAAACAGAAGCAAAAGATCAACATGGGGAGGCCCTAATGGCACCCCACCATTAGGAACTCACTTGCACTCGAAACGAGACTGGAAAGCCAACACGGGGAGGTTTGAGTGGACTCCCCTCCATTAAAGAAAATTCCAGCACTGATTCATTCTAGAGACATTTGTGCGAGACCCAATGTGGGTCTCCCCACCATTAAGAACCTATCAACTCCCAAGACGAGACTGGAAAACCAAAATGGGGAGGTCCAGGCAGACCCCCCACCATTAAGGAAAGGCCAACACCGATTTATTCTAGAGACCTTTGTGCGAGACCCATCGTGGGTCTCGCCGCCATTAGAACGAATAGAGGATACAGAACTTTGAAAAATTCTCGATGGTGACCAAAACACCCCACCACAAGGGGCGAGGAGGGAGGGGCCCGACTACCGAGGTGTCAAAAGCATGACCCAAGACAAACCAGCATTTCCACATTCCTGGATAAGAATTATTCAAATTTGAGACAGATTTACCCAACAGACTCCCATAAGAACCACTAAAGTGATTGCATCCAGTGGGATGCAACCCCCAAGACTTTAAGGCGTCGAGGCGGACATGCCTCTTCATAGTCACTGAAACCTTACGCAGCCAGATGGTTCGTTTGAAATAAAACAACCATAGAAAACAATTTAAATTGCTTTCACTTTCAACACTGATGACAGAAATGAAGTCGGGGTTTCAGACAATCCCGGGGTTCCTGACCACGCGCCAGCTTCACTCCGAGGCCTATGGCTGGAGCCCTGATGTTTGAAGCATCTCCTGCCTCGTAGTCAGGTATTGAAGACTCCCAAACGGAGCTTCTCCTTTTGGTGTCACACGCAACCACACTACAACCGAGGAAACACCGGCAACCACAACACATTATGACATCCAACTAATCATACACTGAACATTCACCAACACAAGAGCTGAAATGGTGCATGTGCATCGCCCTTTATCACACTAGATGCAAACACGGCACCAAAAATCGTCACCTGAACATGATCATTGTTGTTGAGAGGAACATTATACGAAGAGGGACTTCAAACTGAGTCTTAAACAACACGTGATTCCTGCAGTTGACCGTAGCATCCCCATGTGACTGGGTCTACCACACTAGTGGCCTAACGTAGACCCTTTCTTAAACGAAACCAATAAAGGACCAAAGGTCATTTAGAATAGTGGCCCGTACCGACCACTCTAGGCTGCTTCCACCTATCCCCACTGGAATCTCCTTCACCATTTCCAAACATAACATTAAAATTAAAGAGGTCAAACTTCACCCTTGACTATCAAAGATAACTCACACTGTAAGGCATCACCAAGCATGACCCTTGCAGCCGATGAAAGTACTACAAATCCCTTAAATACACTAGTCAACACTAATAACTCTGATCTGCTTTCACCCTTCCCTGTTGGAATTACTTTCACCATTTCAAGGGGGAACCTTCAGACGCAACGACATCAAACTTCATACCCGATGACTCAGACAACTCAAAGAGGTTGAAACTCCCTTCAACTCCCCTCGCATCTGTCTTCCCGCTGCGAGAGGATCCTCTTAGATATAAAAATGATAGGTGGGTTCAATTCTAGAATCCAAGAAGATATTCCTCTAATCAACTGGAGGTTCGGCCAACGGTGAATTGCCTGTGGCCACACTTCAATCACATGTCAACGCTTTATGGGGGGAATACACTAGCCAAGAAAGAAAACCATGGACCCAACCAAACTGGTCCAACGGTCAAGACATACCACAAGCAAACACCAAACGTTCAGGGGGAACCACTGCAAGGGCTCCCCGATATACTTTTCAAAATAATTAACTAGCTACACGCCTACGTACCAACTTACAAATAATAATTCAAACTCAATACACAAATCAGTCAAAAGGATTCTCGGATCAAAACGCCTCATGTCCAACCTTTCAAAAATACAAGTACACACCACACCATCGCCGGTTATTTAAAAACACCAAATTTTCCTTTAAAAAAACATTTTGAAAATAAGCAAAGCCAGTGGGTTGCACAAACACCAATGGTGTCCCATGGGCCTCGCACATGCATGTTATCGTGTTGCACCGGCACCCACCTCATATCCATCCAGGCACTCATCCGCTCGTGCCATTAACCCTTTCTCTTTCTATATACACTCATGCATGTGGTTTCCAATGAGAACACCAAGGATCAAAACTAGACCTTTCCATTTTTCAAAACCAAAACATCCAACCCACACTTTTCAAACCTCACACGTCATTTCATTTTTTTTAGAACTTCATTTGAAAAAATTGTCCAAGACCAAAACATTTTTACTTAAAAACCAAATTTCCATGAATCCAAAACAAAGAGATGAGAAACAATGCAGAAGGAAACTAGTGTCAGCAGGTGATTGGATCATATGGTTGGTGGCTATACGCCAATCACGCCATTGGCCACGAAGAGTATTTTAGGACAGTTTCCCCGGGTCCACAAGGCTTTCCAGACCCTGTGAGCTCACTAAGACCACTGACCTTACTCCCTTTTCATTTCCCTTAGACACGATTAACTGCGAGGACCAAAAACTCAGACAAACCCCAACATACTTTAGTAACTTGAGTCCCGCCACAAGGTGTGCTGGCCAGGAACCTTACTCGTAGCCAGGAAGTTGAGTCCCGACAACTTTAAATCAAGTATAACGTGACTCTATCCCAAAATAAAACAACCCAAGAGAGAAAAACATGCCCTCTAATACCATTTTTTCACAAACCAGGCTGGGTCGTCATCCGACCCGGCGCTCGATCCGGTCCGTGGCAAGGCCCGAAGGGCATTCCCGATCCCCACAGGCTGGAACAAGTTCCCGGGTACCAAGAGTAACAAGTGGGAACGGTTTACCCGAAATAAAAGATAGAAAAACAACCAGCAAGATAAATAAACTGAAACTTGAAGTGGACAACCAAACACGCCTTTAAACTATAAACAAGTTTAAATTCTACAACCCGAACTAAAAACAAAAATAAAATAAAAGATGACAGCGTAAACTAAAACTCTTACTCAAACCTCCAAGAAACAGGAGAGGTGCGACATCCACACGTCACAAACGTTAACCTGCACGAGATGACCATCAACGACCAACCACCATCATTGAGCATGATGCCTCAACCTGGAATACACAGAGAAAAACGCCTACAGACACCCAAAGGTGTGTGTAGGGTGTGAGCAAAGATCCCAGTAGGACGTCACCCAATGAAAAGGTTCCACGTATAAACATTAAATGACAAATACATTTGCAGGCTAAATAAATGAAAGGACACCAAAGCTTAAAAAACTTTAAATAAACAATTTCTATAAGGAAATCACATTTAAAGAAAACAACTTAATTAAAAGAAAACACCCTTGCATCAAAGAAAACCTCAAACCTTCACAAAAACCCAAAAGCTACGCCGTATGCTGACGATGCGTGTATAGTAGTCCAGGAGCACCAAAATTGGGAGAGGCCCTAAAGTACTAAAGCTGTGTGGGACCCTAGAACCTCACGTCTCGGTGAACCATATCATACATTCCCATGCACGAGCCACTGGTAGGGAAACACCTCCTACCATAGTGGTCTCCAGTCATCATCCAATGTTTAGTTAATGTTGTAAGCATCAATCCTGCTAAGTGAAACTGGGCCGAGGCCACTCCCGTATCACTAGCACGCTAGTCTAGTCCGCCCACCTAGTACCCAGGCTTCCCCTTTTGTGCTCAAGATGTTCCAATTTCACATTTCATATCAAAATCAGACAAAGAAATCAATCAGGGTGTTACGTAAACCAACTTCATACTTTTACACACACAAAAACCCATTTGTAAAAGTACGCACGCCAAAAGAATTTGTCCAACTCAACTAAAACAATTTCTTCATTTCTAATAATTGTTTACTAAATCATTTTAAATTTTCATCGTTAATAATTTTATTAAAACATATTAAATTCTTTGTAAACGAATTCATTAAAAATAAATATAACACGACTCTAACACACAAAACCACTCAACCCTCTTTCATGACCAAACACACCCAACACCACATCAAGAACACAAATTGCACACTTTTCACCTTTTCACAAAACCAAAAAAAAATTTATAAAAACACTAGGACACAAACATTGCACTTTGCATACATGAAAAACTAACTGCAAACATTAATAACACTAGAAATTGACTAAAAACAAGTTTCCAGACAAGAACGCACCAACGACAAACATTAATAAACACTATCAATTGACTAAAAACAAGTTTCCAGACAAGAATGCACCAACTGCAAACATTAAAAAACACTAGCAATTGACTAAAAACAAATTTCCAGACAATGAACGCACTTGCACTACATAAACATATTGTTAAACGAAAATAATGCATAGACAACTTCAAGATAATCAGATCCACACCCATAAGAATTAATAAAGTAATATTATAAATTTACTAAGCAAGCAAATTAACTTATCAAACAATGTTTAGATGCGGAACCACCTACCTCAGGTGTCGAAAACTCCAACGCTCGACGTGAAACTCCACTCGCAAGTCATTCACACCACAAGGAACCTACTGCGAACCCGCAAACATGAATTTAAACCGAAAAAAACAAGTTAAAACCCCAAAACCAGCACATATACTGGCTAAAAAACAACAAAACAAGACACAAATAAAAGAAGGGATTAGATTATCCAAAGGGGGTGCGACAAGCACGGAAGGATAAAGAGATGCACCGGTGAGGGATTCGGAACTGCGTCGGCCAGCGAGAGTGGGGGGGCGCGCCGAACCCAACCGTGACCTGTAGGGGAGGTGTGTCGGGTATCCGTTCCAGAACAGGCCACATCGGTAGAGGGAGGGAGGCCTTTCGGGAGTGCGCCGGCCGACATGGGGTTCCGGGGGGTTGCGCCTCGACTGGACAAGGAGATCAGGGGAGGTTGGCGCAAGGCGCGAGCCGGGAACAGGGGTGCGGCGCTGGAAAAGGGAGGGGAAGGCGGCATGCTGGGCAACCGAGAGGGTTTGCAGTGTGAGGAATATGGTCGGACGGGAGAGGTAGGGGCTGGGGGTGTGGCGCGTTTCCGAGCAGGAGGCAGGAGGTGCGGCGCATTTCCGAGCAGCTCACCGGGAGGGAGGCGGCACGAGCGGACGGGACAGGGGACTTGGTGCGACGGCGCGAGGGAGTTGCACCGGCGGGATTTGTGCAACGGCGCAAGGGGTGGGTCTGGCAGCCGTCTTTTGGTGCGGCACTTAGGGTTTCAAGGGGGAGGAAATGCCCAGGAGATCCGGATGGGGGAGGGGGTCGCGACGGGCTTATGCAGGGGAGAGCAGAACTAATCCCCAATATAAAAAAATGATAAAACAATTAACAAGATAAAATATAATATTAAAAAAATACTAATAATAATTAGAATAAACTAAACATGATATGAATAAACATAATAAGCTTCACCAAATTTGATAAAAATAAAGTCAATCAAATTAACTTAATAATAATATACCTTATATTAACAAACACATTGAACATATTGAGAATAATGATAATAATGATAATTGTAATAATAATAATTATTATTGTTATTATTTTCATTATCATTAAAATAATTATTTAAACTTCGTTTGATTATCTTAATTTTTCTTTTTTAAGGAGTCGGGAAACTGCGCGGTTACTCCACGCGGCCCATAAAAATTTTAACAGAAAGATGATGATGATAATAATAAACATAATAAAATTATCATATTCAACACCATTTTAATTAAAACTCTTATTGATCACTTAACTTAATTAATTTAATAATTAATTAATTAATCAATCACCGGGCAGGCAACGCGGTTAACCGAGCGAGGTCGCAAGGCGACTGGAGTGAGGTTGCATGGCTTTGACCGTGGTGCACTGTACGTACTCAAGACCATTACAAGCGTTTAAAAAAACTTCAAATTTTAATTCGGGCTTAACCCCGCACTACCCGACGTAGAGAAAATTAAAGAAAAACTTATTTAAAGGTGACGGGTGTGACATTAATTGATTTTATTACTTAAATTTTATTAATAAATTATATTTTTATCATTCTTAAAATTTATTAAATTTAACAAAAATGTGTAATTCAACAAAATAACACAATAGTTTTTCTAGGATAAAATATATTTCCTTATAAGAATTTGACACAAAATCATTTATTTTATCAATTTAATTTAACTATTTATTAAGTTGTTTCATTTTATATTTTTAATAAGGAATTATTCACTTATTTTCAGTCTTTTGTGCATCACAATCTATCAAACACATCATATTTTTTAAAGATAAATATATTTAAAAATCTCAATGTGTTGCATTGGGAGATATTCTTCTAAGTTATTTTCTATGATACATTGAATTTTTTTTTCAAAACCATGGTGTATAGTAGAGAAAAAATTAATATAAATAACATTAATAATGCTATGTAATCAAATAAATTTAAGAATATTATCTTAGCTCTTGAGAATTATTTGGATATTGATCATACTTTCCAAGGGGGAGAAGTAAGGAGATAAATAGAAATTAAAAAAAACATGATCCAAATCAAGGTTAGACGGAATGAGATTATATTTTTACAAGAAGAAAGAAAATTTCAAGATATATTTTCCACAAATATCAAGGGGAAGTGAGAATAATGAATCAATTAGTAATGTCACAATGATGGTTGTTCAAGAGAGTTCTGACAATGGTGAGGGAAGCAATGTTTTGACTGTTAGCACATAAGGTTCAGCTAATGCATGGGTCCTTTCCACCGGTGCGTCATATCGTATGTATTTACCTAGAGTGATATTCTTTTCTTTTAAAAAATTTTCTAATAATATTAACATGGTGAATTAAAACAATCTTATGGTTAAGGGAATCAGATCAATGGAGACTCATATGTGTGATGGGGTAGTTAGATTGTTTGATGTCTGTCGTGTCCTTGGATTATGTAAAAATATTATTTCTTTGATTATTTTAGATAATTAGGTATATAACTTCTCTAAAGAGTATGGGGAGTTCAAATTATTAAAGGGGTCCTTGGTTTTAATAAAAATAAAGTTATTTAGTGGAGTATATTTTTTTATGGGTGACTCAATGATAGGGATTGTGGAAGTTTCATATTCTTTAGATGAGTTCGATTCTATAGAGTTGTGCATTAGATACTTAGTAACATGAGTGAGAAAGGGATTTCAATTTTAATTAATAAAGGATTGTTTTAGGGTTATTTTAAAATAAAAATTAATTTTTTTAAGTTTATCTCATAGGTAAGTAATGCAGGGTGAGGTTTAATATGGTTAGACATTCGTCGAGAGGTAACTTGGATTATATTCATTTAGGTTTATGGGGTCCAAATTTGGTGGAGTTTCATAGTGGTTACAGGTACTTTGTTACTTTTATTGATGGATTTTATATAGATAAAAGGGATTATTTCCTTAAATCTAAAGATGAAGTGTTTGAACAGTTTAAGTAAGGAAGACCATGGTGAAAAGTGTAGCAAAAATAGGTTAAAAATCCTTGAATTGATAATGGATTGGAATTCAAAAATTGATTATTTTATGGATTTTGTAGGTATTAAAGGATAGTAAGTCACAACACTATACAAAATACACCCAAAAAACATTGTGGAATAAATGATCAACCAAAAACTTCTATTAAAGGTGAGATGCATGTGTGTAAATACAGGCCTTTCTAACAAATTCTGGGCTAATGCGGTTGACACTGCTTTTTATTTGGTAAGTTGATATCTATCAATTAAAATTGATTTTAGTGCTCCATGGTAGGCATTATATGGTATTCCTTCTGATTATTCTGGTTTTAGATTTTATGGTAGTCTATCTTATGTTCATGTGAATAATGGTAAACTTGAGTCTTGAACTATGAAGTTCATATTTCTAGGGTATGTGGAAAGAGTAAAATGGTAAATATTTTGGTGTTCCAAGTAGAATATAATTCTTAAATTTATTGTTATCCTGGATTTTTATTTTTATGTGTGAATTTTTTTGACCTGAAGGAGAATTCTATGAATCATACAGGAAATGCATATCAGGGTTCTAACTATAAGGTGAAGTTTGAAGTTCAAACCCCTATCAAGGATTCTTCGGGAAGTAAAAGATATATCATATGATAGCATAACCAATTAGAATATAAATATAAAGGATCAACTAACCAACTAGGAAATAAGATTATGAGGAGGTTTATGATACTAATCCTATGGATTTTTTATTGGTAAAGGCATAAAATATTGAATCTAACAAGCCTCATTCATATAAATAGGTAGTTCAGGTCATATAGGGATCATACTGGCTAATTGTTATGATTAAGAAGATGTATTACTTGGAAAAGAATCATACTTTTGATATTGTACTACTACTTTAGGGGTTAAATGTTTTTTGAATCAATTGAGTCTTCAAGGAGGTAAAATCTGGAGTTGAACCACTACAAAAAAAAGTAAATTAGCAACGTTTTTCTTTTTCATTAGTAACATTTTAAAACATCACTTATTAATTTATCGAATTTTCTCAAAAACATAATTAAATGAGATGTTATTAATTGAGTGATGTTTATAAATGTTACTGAAAAAAATTACCAATGTTTTTTAGAAACATCGATAAATGAGTTGTTGATTCTCGCTCAAATTTACCCAAGAGAAAAAAGGTAAGACGGTCCTTGTAGTTTAGCTTGGGTTGTTGAATCCTCAGAGACCTAAGAAGTAACCTATAGACACGTACATTATATGGACTATTTTTGGCTATGAAGTGGCCAAATTGGGTTGATTTTAGATGGGTTTAAAGGAACTCTAATAGAATTAAGTGAATTCGATTTAAAAGAATGAGTTGATCCTAGGTTATCACTCGGGGTGGATTGGATGTATTTCCTTTTTAATAATTTCAATTTCTTATATTTGAGATGGGTTCATTTAAGGAGATAAAACAACATCATAACTTACTTTTTTAATGCCTACACCCTTTAACACTAATCACCTATACACTTTAAGGATCAAATTTTTGAGCACTTCAAGGTAAAGGTTCGTATTAGCACTTGAAGTGTGTGGCCTTAAATTCAACAAGGACGGTGGAGTTTAAAAATTATCAAATAAAAATCTCAATTAAAGAAGTGATTATACATTAATGAGGTGATAAATAACATCTAATATAGCCCCTTTCTACTCCCTTGGATCAACTCATAAGTGGTTTATCCCTCCATTGATCCCATGGTTTCAATGGAAGCGAAAAGTAGACTCATGAGGGAGGAAATGGAGAAGTAAAGAAAACAACAAAAATAAAATGATCACTCCACCGTTATGTGAATAATTTCACAAGGTTTGGTGTGAATAAATTCACACATTGATCCAAAGGTATTAAAGTTATATGAATAATAACAGAATAAGAGTAGAAGAAGAACTTTTATTAAGAAACTAAAGTGAATTTAACAACTTACATGTGAAAGACAAATTTGAGACAACAAAATTGCAGCATAACATTACAATTGAACAAAGCATCCAAGATTTTTCAATCCTCCAACACTAATGCCTTAAATAGGAATTTTTTAGCCCTTAGTTCGATCCTCCAACAGTCCAAGTCTCCTCAATTAATTTTGGTAGGCCATAGGTGGGTGGAAAGTAAGGGAGAGTTGATTTTTCCACCCTTGACCCGAGGTGGCATCCAGATTTCCTTCACCGAACAAATGCGCTTGTAAGACCTTCTATATGGACGAATCAGAGTGGGCCATAGAAGAAAAAAATGTATATCCTGATATATTCTAGACTCTTGTAAAATTTGGGCTCATTTGGAGTTTTTGATTCCTAGATATGATCATATTGGTGGGATGTTTTTCTTGGCCGCAGAATCTGGCCCAGAATTTTATCTCTAACTTGGGACGCCTAAATGGACATCATTGAGGCCGAATTAGTATTATATCCTGAATAGTTATTTGTTCCTATACATGTCTTATAGCATCCCAAGAAATTTGGGATTAATTGGGCCTTTATGTTGGGCCCCACAGTCTCATCAGTGGGCTGGTGTCCAATCTGCCTTCTCCAGAATTGCTTCCTTTCATTGCTAAATATCTCCATCATCCTCCATGAATTCTCCATTTATCCCTGAATAAAACATGTTCATATTTAAGTTTATATAAATTTAAAAAAATATCAAATTAAAATATGTATAATTATATTCCTTAAAATCAAATTAATCATTGGGTACTTTAAATGATGTTCAAAAATGTACCACATAATAGTGCATTTTAAGAAGGTATTACAATCATAATGTGAAATGATGTTCAAAGTGTAAAATTCACTAAAATGGTGTTTATTAATAATAAATAACATGAATATTATATATATTAACAGTGAATATTAGCCTCATTTAGTGGCTAATCAGGTGTAATTTACGGATGTTTCTAAAAAATGTCAGTAAATAAGGTGTCACTAATATCAATGTTTATAAATGTCATAAAATTAGTGATGTTTTTAAATGTCAATAATTAGTGACATCTCATTTACTAAAATTTCTAAAAAACATCGGCAAAATTTTTCCAGTGATGTTTATACTATTTTTACCCCTTTTTTATAATAAAAAATATTTTTTTAAGACACTTTCTCTTTACCCACATTACTTTACCATACACCACCCTACCCAACCCTGTGCATGACCACCTATTCCCCAATGACACACCCCACCCACTTGCCTGCATGCCCCAGAAACACATATCCCACACCACGTCCCACCCACCAAAGGTAAGGAGAAAATCAGCCTTTGTCAGAGCTTGAACCTTGCACCTCAAGAGTCATACCAAACACCCTTACCAACTCACCTATTCTATTTTTAAAATTTTAATTGTATTATGTTATATTTATATATATATATATATATATATAGATTTCAATATTTAAAAAATTGACATTATATATATATATATATATCTATATATATTAATATACATATATTGATATATATATATATGTTTATATTTTATTTTTTATATGTTATGTTTTATATTTTATGTTTATATATATATATATATATATATTTTACATATATTTTTATATTATATATATATGTTTATGTTTATATTATATATATATGTATGTATGTTTATGTTTATATTATATATATATATGTTTGTATTTTATGTTTATTTATATGTTTATATTATTTATATATGTGTGTGTGTTTATATATATATGTGTATTATATATATATAAATCTGTGTGTGTGTTTGTGTTCATGTGTGTGTGTGTGTTTATATGTTTGTGTGTAAATATATATATATATATGTGTGTGTGTGTATACATATATATAATTAGTCATGTTTTAAAACACAGTTAAAAATGTCACTAAAATAGCCACATTTTCTTAAAAACATGATAAGATTTAAAATATGTGTGTGTTTTTATATATAAATATATGTATATTCATATATATTTATATATTTATATGTGTGTGTGTGTGTTTATATATATATATTTATTTATATTTATATACATGTTTATATAGATGTGTCTGTGTTTATATATATTAATATATATATATTCATTAATGTGGGGAAATGGGATATATAAATATACAAATTTGTAGTGAAATTTCCTAAAAAACATCCCTAATTTAGGGATATTTCCTAAAAAACGTCTCTAATTTGGTGACGTTTCATAAAATTGTCACTAATTTAGTGATATTTTTTAGGAAACACCACTAAATTATCAATATTTTAAAAAAATGTTGAATTCTAGTTTTTTTATAGGAGACATCACAGTTCAAGGAAAAATTAGTGTAAAAAGGTTTTTCATAGAAGGATGGGATAGACTATATTTAATTATTTTATCCTTTCAAAAATCATAAAACCATTAGAGTTCTATTGTCAATTTTGAGGGTAACTGATCTTGATCTAGAGATGCCTGATGTAAAAATGGCATTTCTTCATAAAAAATTTGAGGAATGGATTTATATGTCACATCCTAAGAGGTTTTCTATTTCTGGAAAGGAGAATATTTTATAATTATTTCAAAAAATAATTATATTTTTTGAAATTATATTTAAGACAATGGTATAAGAGGTTTTATTTATTTATGATGTATCAAGAGTTTCTCCTTAACCAATTTAATAATTTTGTTTTAACATAGAGATTTCTATATGATTCTTTTATCTGTCTAATATTGTATGTTGATGGCATGGTGATTGTAATAAGAATCATGAATCAAATTGATAAACTTGAATCTCAGTTGAAAATTGCATTTGAAATGAAAGATTTGTTAGTGGTAAATATGATACATGGAATGCACATCTAGAGGGACAGTAAGGTAGAATGAATTTATGTTTCTCAAAATAAATAAATTAAAAAAGTTTTGAAATATTTTTAGGTGGAGATTCCTAAATTGGTTATTACACCTTTAAAATTTCTTTTTAAATTTATTTCTAACTCTTTACTTGACACTGGTGTTGAGAAGATTTATATAAGCAATGTTTCGTGTTCTAGTGGCATTGGAAGTCTTATGTATATAATGGGTTTCACTAGTTTGGATTTGGATCATGCGGTTAGTGTGGTGATCAAGTTTATAATAATGATCATAAGGATCAATGGGAGGCTATGAAGTTTATTATGTATTATTTGAGTGGTGTGGTAGATTTATATTTGACTTATAGAACAAATTTTGTTGGTTGAGGTGTAGCAAGGTATGAAAACTCAGAATGTGGCAGAAATATTACTAAAAGGAGGTTTTTGACATGATTTATTTTCACTCTATTTTATGGGGCTATTATTTAGAAATAAATATTACAATATATATCTGTTTTATCTACCATTGAGGTAGATTTCATATCCTTAAGGAAAGGAGTGAGGGAAGGTATGTAGCTGATTTACTTTATTGACAGTTTGAGTTTACAGGTTCGGAGGCCAGTTATATTTTGTGATATCTAGAGTGCTTTGAGATTAAAAAAAAACCAATGTATCATGAGTGTTTAAAACATATTTATATTTTATTTAATTTAATTAGTTACATTCTATATCATAGTCAAATTTTCATAGAGTAGATAGATACATATGTTGGTCTAGTGGATATATTGAAAAATCCATTATCTATTGACAATTTTAACCATAACTTGGAGTTAGTCATCATAAATTATAAATTTTTATTAGGAAGGAATGTGGATAAAGAATCTCCATGGGGTAAAATCAAGGAAGTCAGAAGTAATGAATGAAAAAAGAATCACTTCGAACCATTTTTTAACAACTCATCGGAAGAGAGTTGACAGATGAAAAAATATTTATGTTTTTAGTAGAATCCCCTTATAAATATTGATTATTATCTACTATATTTCCTTATCACTAATATTGTTGAACCATATTATGTCAATATATAAATATTAGGTAGTTACTTATCATTTAATATATGGACCAGTGAGATGTTTTCATACCTATTTAATATTGGATGATCAACATTGAATCTACCTAAATGCAAGAAAACTGTATACCCCTTTCATTAAAAATGAAAAACCCAAAAATTATTATTATGGCCTCCACATTTAATGTATTCCTTACACTAAAAAAGGCACTAAAATCAAGAATCATCAACCCTTTAGAGTCCTATTCAATCCCAGTATCAGGAATAGAACCATTTGTGAAGGATCCTTCCATGTTAAGTTTAAATCCACATTCTGGAGGCTTATAGTAAATCCAATATCCATAAACCTTTCTCATCTATAATATTTTCCCATTTCCCAGTTTTGAGCTTCCCATGCATTGGTTGTATACCTATTTCATAATCACTGATATCCGTTAATAAAAGTGGGACCTAGTATTTATGCATATACACTAGGAAGTGGGGAATTTTTAACTATTCCTAGAATTTTTATAAGGCTCTTGTAATGTCCAATATCCTTCCAACATGCTGATGGCTTGAAGCCAAACTACATGAAAATACACTATAATATCAAGAAACCAATCATCTAGAAACAGGTTGAAGGAGTGTGGGTTAAAGCTGGATCTGAATATACTAGAAAGAAGTTACTAGATAAGAGATTCCCTATCACCTTGATGAAAGATATGGTGCTTCATCTCTAACTTTAGGTGAATACAACTCATTAATTTAGAATCCATGTAGATTTCTCCTTTTTGGATTCCATTATTATTTAGTATTGCCTCATAATGCACCCTACACACAAAAATTCTAAACTTCATCAGGATGATGGAATTCCATTTGATTTTATCCCATGGGTATTCACCTTAGTTAACATGTTATAGAGTTTAAAACTCTCAAATATAAAACTTTTTGGTAGAAGAGGGACTGAACATACATTGGTCCTCATCCTCTAAGAGATTAATATACTGTAGAAAATCCCCCTACTAATCATCCATGATAGCACTGGTGAAAAGGATATTTTTACTGTTCAACCTGAAATCCATGTCCAGGGTCAGGCATCCAAGGAAGAAGAGGAGATACCCTACCCAATTATCCTTTCAAAAGGATCATTACACTTTTCCAATAATATATTGTGACTAATGAAGAAGATTAATAAGATACTAGATAATATTGCACTAAATAGAAGAAGGGTGAGATCTATTGCACCGAATCACATCCATTAGAGACCTATATTTCAGTTTAGCATATTTATACCACAAGGATTATCCAATAATCACTTCAAATGAAATCTTATCTTTCATGTCAGCCATTATGTTCTTCAACTTTCAAATATTGATACCTACTTCATATATGGGTCTTGAGAGTTTCTTCTAACCATCCCAATGGAACTTTCCATCCACCTATGTATCCCCTAATAAATGTGAAAATATTTTTTCAATTCTTTTTATAACCATCTTAGGAAATTTAATCATTGAGATAATGTTCACAGGGGTAGAGGAGAGGACACTTTCAATTAGAACCATTCTCCCACCAAAAGGATAAAAACTTATTTTTCCGAATTGAGAATGTGACCAAATATTTTATTAATTAGTGTGTCAAAGTGCTTGATCCATATTATTCCATTTGATAGTAGAGCTCCAAGATATTTAATCAAGTTGTATTTTTTAGGGAATATATACCACATCTTAATCAATTGAATCATCTTACTAAAGAATTTACAAGAAACAATGAAGTGACTTTTGAGAAAGCTGGATTTTTTAGCCTCTCTGTATTTCATAGGGATTCAAGATCTAGTTGAATACATATATAGAATTATATTTTTCATTAATTAATATTATAATATCATCAATATATTTAATTTTCATGGTATCATGGATCCTATATTTACATATGAATGGTTGAACCTTTCTAGTTTTCACTATTATATTAAGGTGTTTTCTAAATGAATCTCACACTATGATGAAAATTCTAGGAAAAAATTAGTCTCCTTATCTTATCTCACAGATGGAGTTGAAGAATCGTAAACTTTTATACATGAGAAAAACTGAGAACCATAGTGATTAGTAGTATCATAACACTAGGTCATTGAACCGTGAAGAGAAACTGTAATGTTTTGTGACCTTAGGAATAAGGTTCCATTCTATATTATTGTACACCTTTTCCATATCCACTTTCAATATGATGTTTCCTCTGGTCACCTTCTTGTATAGTTCAATCATCATATCTTGATTAATAATTATTTCCCCTCAGATAATCCTCCATTTGATAATTCCTTTTTATTTCTTTGATATTAATATGGAAAGAAAATGGGTGATTCTATCATTGAGAAATTTAGTTAGCACTTTATGGATGAATTTTCACAAACTGATAGGCCGGTAATTGTTAAAGGGGTGTGGGTGGTTCACCTTTGGAATGAAATCAAAATTTGTTCCATCCACTAGAATAAGTAACGCACCTCCATTGAGATAGTCCTAAATTTAATCTTTGAGATCATGTTGAATAACATCCCATGTATCAAAAAAGAAAAAATTAGGGAATCTATCAGTACCTGAAGCACTATCAGGGTTAGTACCTTTGACAACTTTAAGGATTTAATCTTCATTAGGATTGGAATCAAGTATGGTGTTGGTCTGATTACTAATGGAATGAGGAATAATGTTGAATAATTCTTCTCCTTCGATGCCTCCTGGGTAACTTTTATAGGAACTCTCAGCCTCTCTCATGAGAAATTATGAGAAATGATTAGCTATAAGGGTTCATGTGATATTTACATCTTTGGTAAATGATCCATCTACAAGTAGTGGGTTTAGGTTATCGATAATCTTTCTCTCTCTAATGCATTCATGAAAGTACTTAGTTTCTTAACCCCCTCCTTGAGCCAATGATTCTTTAATTTTTCACATGCCAATAATTCTTACTTTATATATATGTATGTCAGTTTCTTCTTCTTGAGATACATAAACATGAAAAAAATTTCATCCCAACATTTCTGAAGGCTTTGATCAATTTTCTATATCTCAGAGTTTATCTCACATGTTTTTTATTAAGATTAGATTTAGATTTAACCCATTCCTAAAGCACTACTCTCAATATTCTAAGCTTTTTTTTAACATATTAGGGTTTCCCATCCATATACACCTACCATGAGTTCTTAATTGCCTATATGAAATCATCTTTGAGCGACCATAGGTTAGAGTAATCAATTTGAGTATCACTAGGATGTGAGTGATTCATTTTAACCAACAAGGGGACATGGACTGACACAATTGGACAATATAGGTCACTGATATGTTGGAAAACTAGGTGAACCCTTATAGGTTATCCTCACATCAATCTAACCAACACTACATTCTCATTTTTCCTTTTTTATTGTTACTTAAGATAAAATGGTCACTAGCATATCTGATGTCCATCAACTAGCTTTCCATAAGAAAAGATCTAAAATATTCCATAGCTCTCCCTGAGAATGGGAAGTTGCCTTTCTACTATGATGGGTCTAATATCATGTTAAAATCTTTTCCTATAAAACCATGGTGTCTAATCCAAGTTGAACCTAGATGGTCTCTCCATAATATCCTTCTTTATACTATATCATATTTATCATAAACCAAAGTAAAAAAAATAGTGTTTGATTACCCTGATAAATATTGATTATGATGTATTGTGAAGTGTATTTGATTTGTTACACTTTCAAGTTATCCTTCAAAAAAATCCATATATGAGAGTTGATGGGATCTACATGCATGATTCATTTCATGCATAATTTTTATATGAATTCCATAATATAATCAACATTTTACTTATACTTAATAATAACTAGAATAGAAACATGGTTGGGAATGGATTCAAAACCAATAAACTCGCATTTATATAGGGAACCTATTCCATGATCATTACATGTAATGGTATAGATCATAATTGAGGGTGGTTAGAGGACTTAAAGATCTGAGGAATGCTTCACTAGGGAGAAGAGTGAATATCACCTCTGCATTTCCTAGTTTTGGCCCTAGTTTACATTCCCTTAATTTCATGAGAGAGATACTATCTCTGCTTAGAGGACATACCTTTAGAAGTAGGACAGAGGATAGGCCCCTTGGACAAGGTGGGTATGGACTTATCCACGTTGGAAGTTGATCTATCAGGGGGAGCACCGACCTGACCACCTGACTAACCCAAAGGTGGAAAAGATTCCCATAGAGATCCATGATTTGAGGCCACTATTAGGAGAGTAATAGAGTCTTTGAATGATTACCTTATCATAGTAGGAAATATAACCATAATATCCTTCACCGTCTCTATGACAACCCTTGTCTTTATTACACGTAATTTCATGATTTATTACATAAGAATAAATATAATACAACCCATAATATCAAGAATTATAGTGTGTTTGGGTAACTATGTACATTAAATAACAACTTAAAACATGGGTATATCAACATTATTGAAAACTTCCTTAACATGCTCATAATATTCCATCATACTTAAAACTACATGGGATAACCTGGGGACATACATAAGAAAAGGGTGATTTATAAATCCCAGTAAGTGAATAAACAAAGCATAACATGAATAAAGTATTACATGTTAGACAATAAGATTTTTAAATGTGATATAAAATGATTTAGAATCATAAACATGAAAAATGAGGTGTGATATAGGATGAAACATAAAGGCAATATGGGAATGTGGCAACAGCTTTAAACATGACACCATAAGAATAAGTTAAGGTTAACCACCAAGACATCATATCATAATGTGCTTGGTATAAACTATCATGTACCATACATGGAATCTCATTAGACTAAAACATTACCCAATGCACTGGAGTTCTATCTGGGTGCACCCATCATAATCATATCATGTGCATGCATAAGTGTGCCACATATATCATATAACATAAGAATATATTTCATCACATTTAATTCCATGATCAAGGAGTGTGGAATAAATATATGAAATTTTCCAATAAAATAAGTATACGTATGTCTAGTTGAATACCCTTGAGTATAAATAGTGATAGTATTCACAACACAAAGGTTTGGCATAGAAAAATCGCAATGAAATTTTGGCAGTATAACGACAACACATAAAGATTAATAAAATGGTTTAATGGGAGAGAAAGGGGTCTATCATAATTTGTAAATCTAATGCATAATATGAGGTTTGTTTAAAAAAATATCCCAATATTAGTAATTATAAATAAAAGGTATAAAATGAAGAAGATTCTTGAATAAAGAGGAGGAGAGTATCTCTTAATAAATTTTGGTATAGAAATGACTTAGGTAAAGATTATAATGAGAGGGGATAAATAATCACTTATTATAATAAAATCAATTTTAAAATGAATGTATCTTTATAAATTCATGAAAATTTAATGAATTGAGATTCAAAAGTCTAAATACAATGAAGGTGCTTGAATTGAAAAGGAGAGAGAGAGAGAGAGAGAGGTCCCTTACTTTGATAGTGTGATTCCAAAATCTTAGTAGAAGATTATTGAGAGCTTGGAAGAACCTTTGGAGGACTCTAGACAAGGTAGGGAATAGTAAAGACATACTCCAATGTTTTTGAGTGATGAATAATGGGAGCTTGTGTGGGTTTATACAAGAAAAGAGAGGGGGGTTCTTTATTATTTCTCAAACTTAGGTTTTAGACTCTATATAATAAATTAATCAAAACCATAAAAATTCTCATGGTTTTACCAATGGTTTCTTCCAAATAGTATTGGTTCTCATTATTTTATAAATACAAGGGCCTAACTCATTAAAATATTACTCTTTCTAATGTGGAAGTGAGTAATGTTCTTAGATAAATGATTTTAAAAACCTTAAAATATAATATAGGTTTTGGAGGATTCATAAAGGATTTATAAAATTAATAAAATAACCTAAAATTCATTATTTTAAAGGGTAAACATATATTTGGTTTTTTATTCCATTTATATCATTTATTACATTACTTTTGGGTCATTATGATGTCATAATACATATCATGTATTTATACACTATTTAATTTATACCTGAAAAATCAACTATATCATAAAATTGAAAAAAAAATCATTATTAGATAATTTAAACATGATGATTCCAAAAATAATATTTATTTTTTCAAAATAATTTTCTAAATATGTGAATTTTCACTTATAAAACAAGAATCGACATTTATTGAGAAATGCAGATTTTTTTGACAATAACATATTTCGAACCCTTATAAAAAATACATTTCAATTAATAAAAATTATATTATAATTTCTATTTGAAAAACATTATTTAATAATAATATTATATTAAAATATAATTTATTTCAAAAATCAATTAATTTATGAAAAGTAATGTCTTAATTGAAATTGTATATTACCCAAAAATACAATTTGTGTTTTATCATATCAAAATCAAAATCATTTGTAAAGTAACAACAATAAGAAGAAAGTATAACCATTATTCTATTGAAAATAATATATATATATATATATATATATATATATATTCACATTATTAGGGTCTTGATACATATCCCTTTATTTCACTAGAAAACGCCATATGGGTAAGGTGCATAATGGTGATATTTCTATGGTGTGTTTCGACATACATGATTTGGGTCATGATCTTGGTGAGATTGAACTTATCCCTTAAATAGTTTTTCTCATGAGTTAATTGTTGGATCTTAGATTATGATTGGTCAAGGGGAAATATCAATGATGTTATCTCCCTCATAATATCTAATAAATGGGTTTTATAGGGAATGATCTTGTTGGTTGAGGCCATTATTTCTTTTATCTATGTCAATTGGATTTATGATAACCCTATATTTATACTGATCATATGATCATTGTTAAAAAACTATTTTATCAATGGTAATGATGCTTAATGGTCTTTTAAATCCAATATTATATAATAAAACAAAATAAATACATGTTTTTTCTATAACCATAATAGGGAATTTAACTCAATCACAAAGGGGATTTTATTTATAAAAGTTTGGGTAATTACAATCTTCCTAATTCAAAATTTTCACCTTCAAAATTTTCATTTCACACACTAAAACAAATGAGAGTATTTCTATTTCATCACCTCCTCTGGTTCTAACTTTTCTTCTTCAAACTTGTGGTTTCTCTATAGCACTTTGACCAGGTACATTGTCTTATTTCGTAGAACTGTGTATCTATGATCTAAGATCTTCATCAATTTCTCTTAATATGAAAGATCATTATCCAATAGTTCCACCTCTA
The DNA here is from genome assembly GCA_963277665.1 of Viscum album. Classification (NCBI taxonomy): domain Eukaryota; kingdom Viridiplantae; phylum Streptophyta; class Magnoliopsida; order Santalales; family Viscaceae; genus Viscum; species Viscum album. The sequence goes on along the minus strand of OY728159.1, from coordinate 890,722,562 downwards.
GATTCAGCACATGTAAGGTTTTTAGTATGTACTTCCTCAAGAGAGATACATGTAACACATCATGTACTTGAGATAGTTTAGGTAGGAGTGTTAGTCGATAGGTCACTGCTTTGATGCGATCAAGGATCTAAAAGGGATCGATGTATATTGGACTAAGCTTTCCCTTATTTAAAAATGTCATGACTTTATTCCATGGAGATATTCAGAGGAATACCTTATCTCCAACCTCAAACTCAAGTTCTCATTGACGATTATCAGCATATCTCTTCTATCGACTTTGAGTAGCCCTGATGTACTGCTGAATGTTCTTGATCTTTTCCACCATTTCCTCGACCATTTTAGGACCTGACTATTTTCATTCGCCAACTTCATTTCAGCATGAAGGTGTTCCACACCTCTTACCATAAAGGTATTTATAGGGATTTATGTATATGCTTTAGTGGAAACTATTATTGTATAAGAACTCGACCAAAGGAATAATTTGATCCCATACTCCTTTTAAGTTCATCAAGCATTCTCTCAACATGTCCTCAAGTGTCTGGATAGTTCACTCAAATTGGACATTAGTTTGAGGGTGATAAGTTTTTAAAAAGTTCAACTTAGTATTTAAAGCATGTTGGAGACTCTTTCATAACATGGAGGTAAATCTTGGATCTCGATTATATTCAATTGATAGTGGTGTTCCATGCAGTGTCACTACATCTCTAATGTATATCCTTGCAAGTTGATCAAGTGAGAAGTCCTATAGAGTTGCAATAAAGTGATAAATCTTTATAAGATGATCCACCAAAACCCATATAGAATTATTTCCTCTGTATTTTTTTATAATACTAGTTACAAAGTCCAAGGTTATGTTTTCTCATTTCCATGTAGGTATGGGTAATGGTTGCATCATCCCCTTGGATTTTTTTCCTTTCAGCCTTCACTTACTGACATGCAATACACCTTGGATTTTTTCCACCAATAGTTCTCTTAGAGATCTAGATACATATGTATGCTCCCTGAATGGATAGAGAAGGTCGAGTTATGTGCATCATCCAACAGTTCCTTCTTTAACTCTGGATTTGATGGTATACATAGATGTGACCCAAATCTTACAACTCTTTCTTCATTAATTTCAAACTCTGAGGATTTCCCTTTTATTATAGCTTACACCTTCACTTGAATTTCCATATCATATCTTTGAGCATCCTTTATCTTATCCATAAGGGATGGTTGATTAATAATTTGTGAAAGTATTGATGATATCTCTTCCTTTGTGATTACCATGTCCATCCTTTTCAAGTCTAAGAAGATCGAATCCTTCTCAATTCTCATCAATGATAAAATTATAGGACCCATTCTACTTAGAGTGTTTTCCGCTTTATTTTCTTTCCCAGGATAGTATTGTATTGATTGATCATAGTCATTAATCATCTATAACTATCTTAGATGGCGCATATTCAACTCTTTCTGTGTGGATATATACTTGAGGATCTTATGATTTGTATGTATGTCACACTTCTCCCCAAATAGATAATGTTTCCATATTTTCAACATGAATATTACTGCAACCAACTCTAGATCATGAATTTGGAAGTTCTATTCATGAAATTTCAATTTTTTTAGGCATAGGATATCACTTTTTCATTCTACATTAGTACACAACTCAATCCCTTCTTTTAAGCATCATTCTATACCATGAAAAGTTCCCCACTTTTGAGTATAGTAAGTATAGGTGTGGTGATAAGACTCTTTTTCAACTCCTTTAATATTTATTCACATTCATTATTCTAAAGAAAATTGAATCCCTTCTGAGTTAGCTTGGTTAGAGAGTTTTAAAATCATGATAAATTTATCACAAATTGATGATAATAACCATCTAACCCAAGGAAACTATGGCTTTCTATCAGCCATACTTCAATTGATTATGTCTTTGAAGGGTCTATAAATATCTCATCACTTGTGATAATATGCCCCAAGAATGATACTTCCTTTAACTAGAACTCACATTTGATTTACTTTTCATAAAGCTTCTCCTTTCGTAAGGTCTTTGACACAGTTCTCATATGCTCCTCATGCTCCTCCTTACTTTTAGAGTATATTAGAATATCATCTATAATGACTACCAAAAATTTGTCGAGTTAATCTCTAGAGTCTCTATTCATCAAGTCTATGAAAATTGATAGATCCTTAGTGAGTCTGAATGGAATTACTATAAACTCATAATGCTCGTACCTTGTATGGAAAGAAAACTTAGGGATATCCTCCTTCTTCGCCCTTATTTGATAATATCCAGACCGAAGATCCACCTTAGAGAAGTATTGGGAACCAAATAGTTGATCAAAATAGTTATCAATCTATGGAAGAGGATACTTTTTATTTATCATGGTCTTATTAAGCTCATGATAATCAATGCAAATTCACATCGACACATCCTTTTTCTTGATGAAGAGGACCAGTACGCCCCATTATGAAGCTCTTGGGTGTATGAACTTTTATCCAGATTATCCTATAGTTATTTCTTTAGATTCTCAAGTTATATAATAGTCATTATATATGGAGTCTTGGATATTAGAAAATCTCCATGTATAATCTCAATTGAAAATTAAACCTCTCGTTTAGGAGGAAGGCTAGATAATTATTTAGGAAACACATTGTAATATTCCCTCACAATGAGCATGTCTTCAAGTATGGTATTTTCCTTAGACTCAACCATTTGAGCTAGATATGTGTGTTCGTAGGGGAATAACATCCATGATTGAGATGTTGGTGTTAAAGAATATTCATCTACCTCCTTACACTTATACAAAATTAGAGGATGATTCATGATATGGAGAGTTATTTCCTTATGACAAAAATTTATATTGGATATATATAAGGAAATTCAATTGATACCTAGAATTGCATCAAATTTCACTAAAGGGAGTATCATGAGGTTTGTTGGGAAGTTCAGCCCAAAAATTTTGATAGGGGAAGAGTTATATACTTGGGATGAAATAATTGACCCATTTTTAATTTTCATTGACAACTCTACTTTCATGCTTTGTGGTGGTGTTTAAATAGTTCTACTAAACTTGTTTTATATGAAAGAATGTGTAGAACTATAATAAAAAAGCATGTTCTATATTATTGAGTGAATAACTAGCATACCCATCACCACTTCGTTGTCAGGATCCACCTCAATGGTTGTGATGGCATATGCTCTCCCTTAATATTGTTAGGTAGGAATATAAAAAGTAACACAAGAGGGGGGTGAATTGTGTCTTTTCAAAAATCTTCCACAATTCTGGATTTTGACAGCCACTATAATTTATATGGATATGCAGTGTTTTTCTTATGTATGGAAATATGCAGCGGATAAACAAAAATAATGAACAAAACTTTTTATAGTGGTTAGGGGCACAAAGATCCCCTAATCCACTCCACTAATCACTCTATATGAGAGCTTGGTGATTTTCACTAGAATGGTCCTCTTATCACAAGACCAAGAATTCACAAATGAGTGCAGGCAGTTGACACCTTTACAACAATTCTAAACAAAACAGAGCCTTTTGGTTCTATGATAGAGAACCGGTTATCCACAGCTTATATTGAGAAGTTAATACTCCACCACAACTAAGTATGAGCAGTTGAAACTCTAATAAATCAGAAGAGATTGATTTCAAAGGTTCGAGTTGATCTTCACAGTTGTACTAGCACACAACTGACAAAAGATGGATCTTCCTCTTCAAAAAATAATATATTCAAGAATGAAATAGTCTAAAGTGATCTTTTTTACACAATTATCTTCATTAAAATAGTAACTAAATAGCAGTAGTAATCTTACAATAGTAAAATATTGAACATTTATATCTCTAAAGTGTAGATTCTTTCAGAATCGATCATTCGTTGTAGTAGCATTGTACAATATAATTTCAATAATACAATCGTATATGTGAATAACTTATCACACATACACATATATGTATATATTTGAAGAGATACTCTGAAATAATATATATAACATAAAACTTGCATCGGTTTACTAGATCCAAAAGAATAGCTTGATTGATCATGAAAATTCAAATTCCAATTGACCAGGAGATTCGTAACTTCCCATAGAAATGGGATAGATTTTCTCTGATAAACACGATTCCTTAAAATAATAAAAATGATCCTTGAATGAGTCTTTAATTCTAACTTGACCATGGAACCAATCTTAGGTTGAAAAGTGGCTTGAAAAACTTCACCATTGAGAACACAGCGTAGGGCTGAGCTGTGTAGCGTAGGGTTCATTCACATAGTGTAGGGTTCCTTTACATAGAGTAGGGTTCCTTCATGTAGTGTAGGGTTCCTTAACCATACTTTCACCTTTATGTAACATAGGGAATAAAATTAGCATACAGATGATAATCCATACATTTATCCTTGTTAGTATAAAATCCTGAATGTAACATTAATTAACCATACATTCAAATTTTCTTCATGTAGGGTATGAACAGTAAATCTAGACTCCAACACAGGGTTGTTTATCCATACACATATCGATTTTATGAACATAGGGATGTCGATCCAAATGAAAACTATTTAGTGTAACATAGGGTTGATACCATACCCAAACATTTAACTTTTCTAGCGTAACATAGGTTTGATACCATGCGTTTATTTACCAAACATAGGGTTTTGAAACAGTGTTTCCAGAGTTATTCCTATAACTTTAAATTCCTTAAAAAAATATAAATTCCTAAAAACTCTCTCAAGAATACTTTATTAGAAAACAAACAAGTGTATTTGTGAATATCAAAATCATCATAAATTATAGAGTATTGTTGAGGAAATAAATTCCCAATAATATCCCCCTTTTTATGATCACAAAACCCATAACATAATCCATAACAACATTTAAAGAAAATGTACTATTTTAAACATAAAAAATTAGATATAGAAAATATTTTGAAATTTCGATTTCACAGTATTATTTTGATAAAAAATAGATACTTGTAAATTAAATATCTTCTTTAATGAAATGTTATGATTTGAAAATATCCTCTATAAATTTCTCCCTTATAAATTTTCTCTAAATGATTATTCTCCAAAAATTTCTCCCCCTTTTGTGATATCAAAAAGATTGTTTGAAATAATAAATGATATAAACCACATTTAATATAGCACTGAACTATAATGAATAGTTATAAATACTGGCATAAGAAAAATAAATATAGGATTGATAGTTTAAACATTGAACTAAAATAAAATTAAATATACTAAAAACATAATAAGAAGAAACCAAATTGAAATTAAAATGAATTCAAATGTTTTGAAAAATTAAGTACAATCCTCAGTCAACAAAAGGGTCTTCAAAATGAAGGGCTTTGGTCTAAAATGGTAGGGATAGAGGTTTCATCATTATATTGAAGGTCTTGAACTACACTATTAATATCAAGAAGCTTCAAAATAGGCTCTGTAAATTTTTATTGAATATTTCTAACCATTGTTAAAGAATATTCTTCGAATCATGTCCAACCTTCAGATTCTCAATCAGATTAACCTTTAAAAATTCATTCACTACTTCCTCTGACTGAATGAATGGGGTTATCTTGTCCTTAATTTGATTAAGCACTGGCCCCAACTAGGATTCACTTGAAGTCAGTTGATTGATCAGATGTCTTTGATTTTCCAATAGTAAACTTAAAGAAGTACTATCACACTGAAGAGTGTGTAGTCTATCATTGAAATCATCCAGTACAGAGGTAATTGCTTCAAACTTTCTGAGTAGTTCTGGTAGTGTCTATTGAGAGTAAGTTGATGCTTGACTACTTTACCTAAGACACAGAAATTTTATCCCTATCATTAGATTAAAGTCATCAAACTTTGATTTATTAACAGATTCATCTCTTAACAAATTTAACTCTCTAGAGATATTTTTGATAAGATCTTTAAGGTTTCCAATAGAAATAATATTTACTTTTAATTCTCTTAAATGGGGCTTCTGAGCTTCAAACTCAGATCTTGGCACTGAATAAACCATATATTCTTCAAATTTATTTTTTTTAGCCTCCAATTGTTCTCTAAGAAACAAGTTATGAGCCTCCAATAGATTGATCATTATAATTAAGGTTTCAGCCTGAGAATCAAAAAAATCAGGAGATAGGGTTTCAGGGTTAGGAATAGCTTCCCTGTGATGAACTTATACCAAGGATAAACTTGGATCTTCATTACCAATTGATCTGTATCTTAAGGAAGATCCTCCAGTAGCTTAAGAATCAGGAACAACAAGAGTTTTAGTATCAAGAACATATTCTCTGATAAGTTCTTGACTGTGATCCTCCTGCTCAACTTGCTCAGCCACTCGGTTATCACACCCAGCTACTCCTGGTGCTTCATCCATATTCTCTAGAATGATAATTGTAATTCTTCTTTTCTGAACAAGAGATTATTCTATCCTTGAAGTGACTTCTTCATCGTGACTTTTTTGAACAGAACCAATCGAAGAAATAATTCTTTGCTCCCCCTGATCAGTTGATAACAACCTTTGTTGTTGTTCCACACCGACTGGTAGAAGACTATTTCAAGAGTTGCTCCAGAAAAATCCAAGCTTATTAACGGTTCCAACATTCAAATTTTTGTTGTGGTGACATTTTTTTCCAAAAAAAACATATTGACTATTTTTCCTTTCCTTCACAACAAAAAAGAAATAATCATTCCATAGGGATAATATCACATTTTGGCATCCTTGTGGCATAAATGATTTAGATATCTTATCATAAACCAACAAAAATTAAACTTTACATGGTTCAGAAACAAAAACATGATATACATGTTAGGATATAGGATTTTCTCTAGCTCATTAATACTAGGAAAAATTACAGATTGAATAAACTTCAACATAACTCGATGATTAGTAGTAAGTTCTTTCATCATTACCTTCTTAACAGTTCTTGTTCCAAACAATGAAAACATAATATCCTCTGACGAATGTCTTCCATTACTGATATTTCTCAAATCAAACTAAAAATCCCCCTCATGGGGATAACATAACATCTCAACCATTTCAACGGAAGAGATAGAAAGTTCAGAATTGTTAATCTTAGAGACAATGGTATCTTCATCAAATCCAAGACTAAACGAAGCATTTATAAAAAATTCCTTTACTTCAATGTCGTAAACCATAGGCATGTTATCTTCTAAAAAATATAAACTAGACCTTCAGGTCTCATTGCTTCCTTGAGCGAAATATTTTTAGAATATAAATAACCAAAATCAATTACATTTCCTTGAAGCACTTTGCAGGCTTTCCCTTAAGTGTAGAAATTTTTTTCCAACTCAGCATCTACAGATCTTCGAGAGGTTACTATCTCTGAAGGATTCGAGATTGAAGGGATTTAAGGTTTAGGGTTTTGGAACACAGGAATCTAAATAAGATCTGTAAATTGAAAGGATGTGTAGGAGAGGAGAAAGAGAGTGGGAGAAGGAAAATGGTTTTCTCACACTGATTGAGAATGTACTCATTACTTTTTAATTTTGAAAAGATAAGTAAAATAAAATTGAAATGAAATTTTAAATTAAAACATAATCGAATAAAATATATTAAATAAAGATTTATAAAATAAAAATAGAGATACTAGAAATAAATTAATAAATAATCACTTAAACTCAAATATTCCTAACTCCCCCTTAATAAAATGAAAAGTATCATTGGGAAGTGTTTTAGTAAAACTATTAGAAAATTGATATTTGGTATTAACAAATTCTAAATATATATTCTTTTTAAGGACATGATATCTTAGAAAATGATGTCATATATCAATGTGCTTAGTCCTAGAGTGACTTATAGAATTTTTTGAAATATTTATAGCACTAGTATTATCACATAAAATGGGAATACTATGAAAGTTTAGTCTAAAGTCCAATAGGGTGTTTTTCATCCACAATACTTATACACAACAACTGCCATTAGACACATATTTTAACTCAATGGTTGATAGGGAAATTGAGTGTTGTTTCTTACTAGACCATGAAACTAAAGATTTTCCTAAAAAGTGACAGGTTCCTGGGGTACTTTTTCTATATAATCTACAACCTCCAAAGTTAGCATTTGAATATAAAATTAAATTAAAATCAGAAGTTTTGGGTTAATGAAGAGATTGAAAAAAATTCCTTTTAAATATCTAATTTTTTTTAACAACAGTTAGATGAGACTCTTTTGGATTTGATTAAAATCTAGCACAAAGACATATGGAAAACATAATGTTCGGTCTGCTAGCAATAAGATATAAAAAACTATCAATCATACATCTATATAACTTGTTGTCAAATGGTTTTCTAGATTCATCCACATCAATTTTTATATTGGTACACATAGGATTTGTATATGTATTATTATTTTCAATTAAAAACTTTTTGAATAAATCAATAATAAACTTACTTTGATTTAAAACATTTCTATAATATTTTTGATAAATCTGTAATCCTAAAAAGAAATTCATTTCTCTCATCAGACTCATTTCAAATTATTTTTGCATTAAATTTGAAAAATCATGAAAAATCTTTTTATTAGTTGAACTAAAAAATAATATCATCAATATAAATTGGAACTAATAAAATATTAGAACAAATGGTTTTCTTAAAAAATGTTGGATCTGCCAATCCAACGGTAGATCTATTTTTCAAAAAAAAAGAACTTAATTTTTTATACCAAACTCTAGGTACTTGTTTAAGGCCATAAATATCTTTAGTAAATTTAAAAACAGAGTTTGGTTTTTGAGAATTTTCAAAACCAGGGGGTTGTTCAACATAAACTTCCTCTATTAAATAACCATTTAAAATGAAAAACTTAACATCCATCTGAAATAATTTAAAATTCATATAAGATGTATAAGCTAAAAGGGTTATAATGGATTCTAATCTAGCTACAGGGGAAAAGGCCTCATCATAATCCATACCTTATTCCTCATTATATAATTTGGCTACTAATCTGGCTTTGTTTCGGGTTATGATCCCTTGATCATCTTGTTCACTTCTAAAGACCCACTTAGTTCCTATAACTGGATAATTGGTTGGTCTCTCTACTATTTCCCAAAATTCATTCCTTTTGGATTAGTTTAGCTCTTATTTCATTTCTAACATACATCTCTCATCTTTTAAGGCTTCTTCAATAGTCTTAGGTTATAACTGAGATATAAAGACAGATAATTCGTCTAGGTTTCCTACATTTCTTCTAGTTCTAATTCTTGTTTCTAGGTCTCCTATAACAGTTTCTAAAGGATGGTTCTTTAGAGTTATAGATTGTCTAGGCAAGACACTTTTAGGTTCTTTGGTATCATGTTCTTCTGAACTAGACTAAACTTTATTAGTATCATTATCAAAATCATCTTTAAGGTTTTCAAGTTTCATGTTGTCAAAAGAGTCAGTAACTTCATTAATTTGATATTTCTCTTTAATAAAAGGGTTAGTTTCATCAAACATCATATGAACTGATTCTTCAACAATCCTTAACATTTTATCAAACACTCTATAAGCTTTAGATGTAGCATAATATCCCAAAAATATTCCTTCATCAACTTTTGGATCGAACTTACCAAGGTTGCTCTTGGTATTAAATATATACACCTTGAATCCAAAAACTTTAAAGTAATTTACTTTAGGTTTTCTGTTATTCCAAAGTTCATAAGGTGTATTTTTGAAAATATTCCTTATTAAAACTCTATTCATGATATAGCATGTTGTAATTACAACTTCTGTCCAAAGATAGGTAGGAAGACTGTATTCATTCAGTATAGTCCTTATCATTTCTTGAATAGTTTTATTTCTCCTTTCAACAATTCCATTTTTTTGAGGTGTTCTTGGTGCAGAGAAGGTGTGTTTAATACCTATATTTGAGAAAAAAGAGTTAAATTCTTGATTCTCAAATTCTTCACTATGATCACTTCTCAATGAAATTATTTTAAAACCTTTTTCATTTTAAACAATTTTACAAAAACTTTCAAAAAACAGTAAAAACTTCACTTTTGAGTTTTAGAAAATAAACCCAAGTAAATATAGAATAACCATATACTAAAACATAAACATATAATTTATTAGCCAAACTTGCTACCCTTGATGGTATAAACAAATCCATATGGATAAGTTTTAATGGTTTAGATATAGCAATTTTGTTAATAGATTTGAAATAATATTGGTGTTGTTTTCCAATTTGGCATGCAACATAAAAGCTGTCATTGTCAAACTTAAGACTAGGAAAATCAGAAATTAACTATTTCTTAGATTATTTATGTTAATCATATATATTACAGTGTCCAAGTCTTCTATGCCAAATACAAGATTCATTTATCTTAGCAGTTAAACAATTCAATTTCTGTTTGCATAAGGAATTTAAATCCAACATGTAAACATTATCAGTTATAGGTGCTCTAAATTTAAGTAACTTATCTTTAAACACAAAGCATGAGTTGTTAGAAAATTCAACATAGAAACTATCATCACAAAGTTGAGAAATACTTATCAGATTGAGATTTAACCCTTGCACATATAGTACTTTGTTGATTGAGATAGTCTTTGGATCTCCAACAGTTCCAACTCCAAAAAAAATTACTTTGGCATTGTCACCAAAAGTGACTAGTACTCCATCTATTTAATTCAGTGTATGAAAGTTTTTTGAGTCTCCACTCATATGCCTGGAACAACCACTGTCTATATACCATATGGCTTTTCTTTTTCTATGACCTGTTTCCTACAAAAGTAATTGAACAAATGTTTTTTTGGTACCCATATCTTCTTAGGTCCAGTAGTGTTAGCAAACAATGATCTGGGAATCTAGATATGATTTATTTTTTCATAATTTATATTACTTTTTAAAAAAAATTAGAAAATTCTCTTTTAATACCACTAATTTTGAGAATTTTTTAAATGGAATTTATTAGTGAAATTATCTTTTGTTCCACAATGATAACATGTAGCATTTTTAGAATTGGTCACAGAATAATTTTTATATAATTTTGATTTCTTGCTATTAATTCCTATTCCAAATATTTCCCTTTTAATGAAATTATTTCCAAGAATTTCATTTAAAATATTTTCTCCTTTAGTAAAAATAGGAGCATCACTCTTATAGGATTCAATTTCATCCTACAGTTCCTTGATTTTATTTTCATGGTTGATATTGTTTAATGCAGAGGAATTAATTTTTTCAAGTAGCTCTTGATGTTGTTTTAGCATGGTATCTCTTTCACCTAAAACAACATTATGAATGTTTTTTAGAGATATATGTTTCTTTAATAAGGAATCATATTTTTTCTTCTAGCGTATAACAGTAGGCTTCCAATTTATCATTTGAGCAACTACCAGAATCAGAATCAGAAGAGTAATAAGTTTGTACCTTTTATTCTTTAGCCATGAATCACATATTGGATTTTAGATTTGATTGATCTTTCTCTGAATCTTACTTTTAAGGTCTATTGGAGACTTCAGATACACTTCATTTAGCTTTCATTGCTCTTTTTCTTTTGTGCTCATAATCAGCATTTTTCTTATATATCTTTTCTGACCATTTTCTTTCATATTTCAATTGAGGAAAATGAGGTTTTATATGCCCCAATTTCTTACATTCATATCATCAAAATTATATTGGTTCTTTTTCATCCTTCTTGAAGGATTTTCTGAATCCTCTTTTCTTCTTGTAAAACTTGCTAAACTTTATGGCTAGTTAAGCCAATTCCATCTCAGAATATGAGGAATCCGAATTTTTCTCTTCTTCAAATTCTAGATTTGATCTTTTACTATGATTCTGAGATTTCACCTTCATAGCAGTATTTTCCTTCTTTACTATAATCTTATGATCTTCAGCTTTAGCCTGCATTTTTTCTCCATACATCATCAGTGTTCCAATTAGTTATTTTATTGTTAGATCTTTGACAAGTGATGATTGGCGAATTACAGCAGATATGTCATTCTATTTAGAAAGTAGTACTCTTAATACTTTCAAATCATGATAAAATTGTTTGATGGGTTCACCTAAGACTGTAATATTGTTGATAATTTATGTAAGCCTTTCATTCATCTGTGTGATGATTTCTCCATCAAACATTCTAAATGTGTTTAATTTTAGATTAGATGTAGTGTATCTCATCTGTCTAATAGTTTTTGTTCCTTCATAAGCAACTACTATAGTTTTCCACATTTCATAAGCAGTTGGACATTGTGATGCACGATTGAATTCATCTGGTCTAAGACCACAAATAATAGAATTCATTTCTTTAGAATTGATATCATACTCAACTTCTATTTCAGTTGTCCAAGTTTCTGGTTTCTCAAGAATCTTATAAGGGGTAATGATTTTTTAAAATACTTTGAATCTAAGATTTTTTAGACAGATAATCATTCGATATTTCCAGCATCCATAATTTTCACCATTAAAATATAAATCTTTTACCATTGTCATTCCTTCTCTTAGATCATCCATTGTCATCTTTGTATAGACCTTATATTTTTAGCTTGCTATAACTTTATCTAAAAATCTCTCATCTGATACCAATTATTAGGTTGGAATATACAAAGTAACATAAGAGGGGGGTGAATTGTGTTTTTCAAAAATCTTCTACAATTCTGGATTTTAACACCTACTGTGATTTATACGAATATATAGTGTTTTTCTTCTATATAATTATATACAGTGGATAAAAAAAATGAAGAACACAACTTTTTATAGTGGTTTGGGACACAAAGATCTCCTAGTCCACTCCACCAATCACTATCTCTGCAAGATTGGTGATTTTCACTAGAATAATCCTCTTATCACAAGATTAAGGGTGTAATTTCGGCCCGGCCCAGCCCGAACAGGGCCGGGCCGGGCTTGGCCTGGCATGCAAAAAATTGGGCCGCTGGCCACTATTCGGGTCAAGCCGGGCCGGCCCGAACATCCCCATGAGGCGGCCCGAGCCCGACCTCGGGTCAGGTCGGGCTTTTTCGAGTCGGGTCATGGTGGACCTTTATTAGTTTCAAAATAATTGTTTGTTTTAAAACTTGTTTTAAACGTTTTTATTTAAACATTTTTTTAACATTTATTTAAAAAAATTACATTTATTTTTAAACGGATGTTTTTTGTAAAAATGTTTATTTTATTTTTTATTAACATTTTACAGTGGCTGGATATGTTTTTTTTGTCTAAATAGATTTATATATTGTGAATCTATATATATTATTTTCAAATTGTAAAAAAAAAATTAATGAGGGGTTTTGGGGGATGCGCAGTAGTGGGTGAGTTTAAAGCCTTGTTATTTAAATTTTTTTAACATTTATTTAAAACATTTTTTACATTTAATTTTTTTAACTTATTTATAATTTTTAAGCGTTTGTTAAATTTTTTTATTTAAAAGTTTTTATTTAAAACATTTTTTAACATCTCTTTAAAATGTTTTTTACATTTTTTTTAATGATTAATTTAAAAAAAATTAATTTTTTTTAAACGTATGTTGTTTACAAGTATTTTTTTAAAACATTTAACATTTTTCATATTTTAATGTAAAAATTATCTTTTAAGTGTTTGTTTTAAAAAAATTAATTTAAGTGTTTGTTTTAAAAACTTTTTTTAAACATTTTTTTAAAACATTTTTATTTAAACCATTTTTTAAACTATTTTTTAACACTTGTTTAAAATGTTTTTACATTTATTTTTAGACATTTAATTTAAAACGTTTTTTTTTAACGCATGTTTTTTACATGTATTTTTTTAAACATTTAACATGCTTTATGTAATTTTTTTTATTAACATTTTACCATGGGTGGATTTGTTATTTTTTTTAAATAGATATATATATGTCTATGAATTTATATATATTATATGAAAATTGAAAAAAAAATATTAATTAGGGATTGGGGGGTGCACAATAGTGGGTTTAAAGCGTTGTTATTTAAACGTTTTTTATCATTTATTTAAAACGTTTTTTACATTTATTTTTTTTAACTTATTTATGAAAATTATTTTTAAGCATTTGTTTAATTAAAAAAAATTAAATGGTTTTTAATTTTTTTGCAGGGTAGGCCTGGCCCAGACCAATCATATTCAGGCCGGGCCGAAATTACAGTCTTAGGGGATGCGCAACAGTGGGTGAGTTAATTTTTTTCTAAATAGATTTATATATGTATATAAAGTATATATAATATATGTAAGTTTCATCGTATTTAAAAAATAATAATGAGGTTGGGGGTGTAAGAACATCATTGGGTGAGTAGTTATTTTTTTGTTAATATATAATAAGTTATTATATATATATATATATAATATGAGAAAATTTAAAAAAATAATTATGGGTTGGGGTGCGCCGCAGTGGGTGGGTTAATTTTTTTTCTAAATATATTTATATATAATATATACAAGTTGCAACATATTTAAAAAAAAATTAATGAGGTTGGAGGACGTGCACGAACATCATTAGGTGAGTGTTATTTTTTTGTTAATATAAAATAAGTTATTATATATATAATATTAAATCATTGACACACACACACACACACATATATATATATTATTAATGGATTTTTAAAAGCCACACTTAATTGATATATATTATTAATAGCTTTATATATATATTATTAATGGCTTTGTTTATATATATATATATATATTATCATATCATTGATATATATATTATTAATGGATTTGTTTATATATATATAATATGCAAGTTTCATCATATTTAAAAAAAATAATGAGGTTGGGGGGTGTGCGCGAACATCATTGGGTGAGTGTGTTATTTTTTTGTTAATATATAATAAGTTATTATATATATATATAATGTTAAATGATTTATATATATATGTAATATGAGAAAATTGTAAAAATAATAATTAGGGGTTGGGGGTGCACTGCATTGGGTGAGTTAATTTTTTAATAAATAGATTTATAAATGTATAGTATATATAATATATGCAAATTGCAACATACTTAAAAAAAAATTAATGAGGTTGCGGGACGTGCACGGACATCATTAGGTGAGTGTGTTATTTTTTTATTAATATACAATAAGTTATTATATATATATATATATTAATAGCTTTGTTTATATATATATTATTAATGGATTTTTAAAAGCCACACTTAATTGATATATATTATTAATGGATTTGTTTATATATATACATTATTATATATATATATATATCATTGTATATATATATACATACACACACATTATAATTATATATAATAATAATAATATGTATATATATACACAATATTAAATATATAATATATATATATATTATTATATATTATTTTTTGTTAATACATAATGATATATATATACATATATATAAATTCTGGTGATAATATAACAGGCGCAGCGCCTGGACCAGACACAGCCTTGGAAACTTGAGGTAGGGGTATCGAATCTCCCTACCAGAAGTTTCCCGTTATATTTTTTTATAGCAGGTGGGATTCTCCGCACGGGCCAACGGGCTGGGCTTCACACAGGCCGACCAGGCCTAGCCCGCGGGCCTTCTTGGATAGGCTCAGGCCCGACCTGATGAACCTACGGCCCGAGCCCGGCCAGACCCGACGCAGGCTTTGCCAGGCCGGGCCGCTCGGGCTTCCGGGCCGGGCCTGTCGGGCTTTCGGGCCACCGGGCCAAAATTACACCCTTACACAAGACCAAGAATCCACAACTTAGTGTGGGCAGTTGACACCTTTACAACAAGGCTAAACAAAACATAGTCTTCTGGTTCTATAATAGATAATCGGTTATCCACAGCTTAGATCGAGAAGCTGATACTCCACCACAACTGAGTAAGGGCAGTTGAAACTCTAATAAATCAAAATAGATTGATTTCAAAGGTTTGGATTGATCTTCATAGTTGCAGCAGTACGCAACTGATAAAAGATGGATCTTCCTCTTTAGAAAAGAATATCTTCAAGAATGAAATAGTGTGAAGCGATCCTTATTGCACAATGATCTTCAATAAGATAGCAACTAAACATCAGTAGTAATCTTACAGTAGTAAAAGATTGAACATGTATATCTCCAAAGTATGGTTTCTTTCAGAATCGATCATTCGTTTCAGTAGCGCTGTACAAGATAATTTCAATAATATAACTGCATATGTGAATCCCTTATCACACATGCACATATATGTATATATTTGAAGAGATACTCTAAAATAATATATAGAACTGAAAACTTGATTCGTTATACCAGATTCAAAAGAATTCCCTGATTGATCATGAAAATTCAAATTCTAATTGGCCAGGAGAGTCATAACTTCCTATAAAAATAAGAGAGATTTTCTCTGATGAACACAGTTCTTTGAAATAATCAAAACGATCCTTGAATCGGTCTTTAATTCTAACTTTAACGTTGCAGCAATCTCAGATTGAAAATGCATCTTGAAAAAATTCACTATTGAGAACACAACATAGGGTTGAGCTGCATAGTGTAGGGTTCATTCATGTAGCGTAGGGTTCCTTGGCGTATTTAGGGTTCCTTCACGCAGCGTAGAGTTCCTTAACCATACTTTCACCTTTACATAATGTAGGGAACAAAAGTAATGTAGGGATGATAATCCATATGTTTATCCTTATCGGTATAAAATCCTAAATGTAACATTAATTAACCATACGTTCAACTTTTCCATACATAGGGTATGAACAGTAAATACAGACTCCAACATAGGGTTATTGATCCATACGCGTGTTGGTTTTCTGAACGTAAGGATGTCGATCCAAACACAAACTGTTTAGTGTAACATAGGGTTGATACCATATGCAAGCATTTCATTTTTCTAGAGTAACGTAGGATTGATACCATACATTCATTTATTGAATGTAGGGTTTTGAAATAGTGTTTCCAGAGTTATTTTCGTAACGTTAAATTCCTTAAATAGAATATAAATTCCTGAAAACTCGCTCAAGAAAGCTTTATTAGAAAACAAACAAGGGTATTTTTGAACATAAAAATCATCATAAATTATAGAGTATTGTTGAGACAATACATTCCCAACAACTACCTTGGAGGTTATTGGCATTGATTTTCTCTTACAACCCTTGGTTTGGGGAAATGATTTGCATAGTATACTTATCCCTTGCAGTTGAAACATTGGACAATCAGATGAGGGTTGACTGGCGCATTCCTCTCTTCTATTACATTGGTGGGTTTCTCCTCTCATCAATCGCTATCTAGGTGTCCTTCCTTCCCACACCTAAACCATTTTCTCATCCCCCTTAGGCAATTTATGAGGTGCTTTTTTCCACGCCTTTGACAAGTGGGATGTTTGTCACGACCCATCCTTGGGGCCCGTGTCGTGACTACCCCAATCCCGCCTTCCATAGGCTAGGGGCTAGTGACTAGCACCAAAGGCATAAATCCCAATAAAAAGGGAAGGCATTGCCTTTACGAAACGAAAGCACACACAAACAGAGTACAAGCAGAAGCTACACTAAGTAAAGCAGTATAAAAAACATGCTGGAAGTACGAGGGGCCGAAAATACAAGCCCAAAAGAAAGATACAGCTACAACTGAAAGTAAAGTACAACTCAAAGGACAACACCTGAAAGGTGACAAGCAGCTCATGGATCGTCCTCTAGGTTCCTACCTGAAGGGTGGGTACATATGTCGTCCTCAGCACTCCACGTCTGTCTGTCTCCTCCGGGTACCGACTCGTCGTGAGATCCACCTCCGGGTACCGACTGGTCGTGAGATCCACCTCCAGGTACCAGCTCGTCGTGAGATCCACCTCCGGGTACCGTCCATCTCTACAAGCCTCAACCACGATCAGTGATGTTCACCGTCTGCAACCAACACAACGAAATGCGGGCAAAGCCCGTGCAGGGGTGAGTATACGATACTCAGTAGGGACCCCGATACCCTCAAGGTCTCACTAAATCCAACAAGGATAATCATAAAGAAAGTTCTTAACAGATAACCCTAACTTAGGTATAAGCCCATACTTATACCTAAGTTACCAAGTAACCCATCTCAGCCACGAGGTATCACACAGATATGAAGTCGATGGATAACCACTACTTAGGTATATGTCCATACATATACGTAAGTTATCTAGTAACCCATCTCAATCATGAGGAAAACAAAAAGGTCATTGACTCACCTCAAACCAGGATTTTCATTAACGAAAATGTAACTACTGAAGAGCTCCGTCTCTGTAAAGTACATTGATCATGTCACGACTTCGAGGTACTTCTCACTAACCTAAGACTACTGAGGTACACCTCATGTCGAGTACCACAGGTCATCCACCTCACAAAGTAGTGCTCCTCCGCCATGGGTCTGCCACCTCACACAGTAGTGCTCCCCCTCATAGCCTATAGAGGTACTCCTCCTGTCGAGTACCACGGGTCTACCACCTCACAAAGTAGTGCTCCTCCGCTATGGGTCTACCACCTCACAAAGTAGTGCTCCCCACTGGGTTATTCAAGTCACTCTGAATCAAATCGGACAAGCAGTTATCAGGTCTCAACCAGCTACACGGTCTTCGTACTCCGTACGCTCGTCTCTGGGAGGGTCTGCTCCACGAGCTACAGGTCGATACTCCAAGTATCACAAAGTCCCACAAAGAAGTATCTAAAAGGACCGCCTCGTCATAGGGGTCTCAACGCAACAGACAGCGCGTCAATCGGACGCCCAGTCTGTGAGTTATTAGCATTTTCGTCCCAGAGGCCCGGTTGGTTTCGTGTACGAACCAACCCGACCGTATCTAAACTGTACCCCGAAACCACATAGGGTATACTCATAGGGACCGTTTCTCAACGTGATCACCAACGCCGTTGACGGTTCGTCAAACGGACGTCCGGTCTGAAAGTTATCGGCTTTTCCGTTCCAGGGGCCCGGTTGGATTTCGGCTACAATTCAACCCATCCATACTCCAACTTCGTCCAAACCTCGATTGGAGTAATACAAAAGGTCTGTCTCACTAAGAGGAATTCAACAAAGTCGACGACACGTCAATCAGACGTCCGGAGCTCAAGTTATAGGCGTTTCCGCTCCGAGGGCCCGGTTGGTTTCGTGTTCGAACCAACCCGGACGTACTAAAAGTTCTCCGAAACCTTGAGTGTAATATACCGAAACGACCGTATCGATCCAACGATCGCGTCGCAACTGACGGTGCGCCCATCGGAGGTCCATAGACCAAGTTACAAGCATTTGAACGAATCTGTCCGCTTTTAGGGGGGTTTGGGCCCGAACCGACCCGGCCCAAGACCCCCTGGGTTGGCCCGAACCGGGTCGACCCGACCCGGGTTTGGGTCCAGCATACTAGGGCGCGGCCCGGACCGACGAGGGCAGCCCGGCCCGGCTCGGCCGGCCGGCCTGGGTGGCTCGGTGCTGGCCGAGCGGGGCGGCTCAGCGCTGGCCGAGCGGACGTGCAAAGGAGGGGGGGGGGGGGCGCTACCCCCCTTGATTGAAGAAACGGCCCCCCACGGGGGGGGGGGGGGGCGCCTCCTTTCCAGCCGGGGGTTACGACCCCCGGATTTCCGATACGGCCGGCCGAGTTGGCTGGCAGGTGTGCCGCCGCGGGACCGCCCGCGGGTCCCGCCTTCCATGCGTCGGCGGCCGGTGGTTCCGGCCGCTGCTCCCTACACCGCCGCAGCCTTAAGTCGCGGCCTTGTCCGACCGGGGCGGCGCGACGGTGTCGTGCCCCTCCGTCGTGGCCCCACTCCGGCCACGACCTCTTCATGGTTCTCCGTCATGGCGCGACAGCGCCGCGCCCCTCCGCCGCAGCCCGACTCCGGCCGTGACTTCTTTCGGCATCAACGGCACGGCGCGACGGCGTCGCGCTCCTTCGTCGCGTTCCTCCTCGTTTCCGTGCGGTGCTGTTGCACCGTGCCGCCTTCGTTCAAGCCGCAACGAGTACATCAACAAAGGGGGAGGAGGGTCGGTCGTGTTCGTGCGGTCCGACCCCCTCCCGTTAATTCGATATCAAGCGGCTAAGAATTTGACGTTGGACGACAAAAAATATTCACGAAAAAAACCAAACCCCTACGTTCTTCCCCACAATCAAATATTCCCAACCCGCAAACATATTCTTTCACAAATCAACTTAATATTGAGTTGATTCGCATTCCTTGTTTTAAAAGGGAACATCCATGGGAAAAGATATCATTCTCAAATTTATTCCCTACCTCGAAGAAGGCATTCGTCGGTGTAGCGGTAGACAGCGTCGTGGTTGATTGGCGTCGTTCTGTCAACGTCGGGAAGGATAAAGCCGAGTGTGGCGTCGGCGTTCTTCGTTCTTCGTTGGAGAAAGAGGAAAACTCTCCAAGTGCTGGGTGTCGTGCTTCGCTGCTAGCGTTCCGCCGCTTGAAGAAGTCGTCCAGAACTCCTCCCCCTGGCCTCCTTTAAATAGGAGGGGTGGGTTCGTCTTTGGCATGAAAATCACAAATGGGGGATTTATGACATAGGGCCCCACTCAATTAATCCGCTGCGGTGGAACATTAAAAAGGGAGGAAGGATCCTCATTAATTAAACACGTTGTCATTTAATTAAAGAGAGGGAGGGAAGGTTCCTCATAAACATGAGGGGTTGAGATGTATTAAAGAGGGAGAGGGTGTTTAATGGGGTGTTAGGAAATTTAAGGAGGTGGGGGCTCATGTGGGCCCCACCCCACTTCCTCACAACTTCCTTTCCCATAACTCATAAACCACTAGTGGTGTAATAAAAATATAATTGTAAAACAACTATATTTTTATTCCTCACATTTATAACATCACATCCCGAGAAAACGCAACTCTAGGAAAAGTCTTCCTAAGAAAAAATCGGCGTTGCAGTTTCATCGGTGCCCTTAAATTTCGATTCCAAGCACCGATTCAAAAGATAGAAAAACTCACTCGTTCGTTCACTGAACGTACCCGAGCTAATCTTCGGAAATTGATTCCGGGCACACCGGGCCTCGGAATCAGGTGTCGTCAGAAACTGCGCACTCGTAAAATTCCAAATAAATTAAGAAAAAAATTTCCTTGAAATTTCTGGGTCTTTAAATTACTCCCACCTCAGGGCTTTACGTCCCCTTAAAGCTACAACACAAATTAGGGAAACCAAAGTGGTACTGAGCACGCATCTGAGCCTTCTACTCCCATGTGCTCTCCTGGAGGTCCCTATGCCGCCAGTGAAAGCGCACCTGAGGAATCGACCATCCACATAGGACCCGCTCCTATCGATCCTCGTTCTCCACTATAACCTCTACGAATGTCACCCCGTCATCGACATCCAACCCCCCGTGGTCAATGATGTGTGAAGGATCATGCGCGTATCTCTTCAGCTGAGGTACGTGGATGATATCATGCACCCGGTGCAACTGAGGTGGAAAGGTCAAGAGTTAAACCACCTTTCCTACCCTGCTGAGGACCTAGAAGGGTCCGTTGAACCTCGGAGATAACTTTCCCCCCAGCCACATCTCCGTAAACCTCGTCGAGGTGAGACCCGTATAAGAACATGGTTGCCATCCTCGAACTCTAGAGGCCTCCATTTCCTGATTAGAACTGAAACTCAAAACTCCTGCTGCCATGAGGGTAAGGTTTGTCGACCTAAGAGTGATCGGCCACACCCTCCTATTCATGAGTTTATCCTGTGCTGCCTAGGGTTTCCTTTTCACCGACCAAGGAAAACCCATCCTGACGTTGTAGATAGACCACAACCTTTTTGCCTAATACCGTCAATTTGTGTATGAACTGTGATTGCCCAGTCCATACTCAAACTAACGTCGTAAGGCCTCGACGCTGCCACCAAGAGGTTCCAACCGAAACTCTCGCCTCAAGGGTCAGATCACACTGTCGACGTAAGTGTGATTATCGAGTCTCCTCCCAAAGGTATCTCCAGACGTGAGGGTCAAGTCAACGGCTTAACCGGAAACTCTAGTTCTGGGACAAGATTCGTGGAAGGAAGGGATGATTCGTATCAATGTCTTGTTTTTACGGCAGCTAGTAAAAGACACAGTTCGTACTTCGAATCATCCTTAGAGCCTTTCGGTCGCACTCCTTGACCGCATGCAGCTACTCTTTCCCCCGCCCTCCAGCTCCCTGAGCCTAGCGAGGATTACAAAGGCGGGTGGTTGCAACATGTCAAAATGTTCACCACCCCATGCTACTCTCCTAGATCTGCTTCCATGTCTGCTGCCTTGCAGATTCATCTGTCCTTTTTACATCCTCTGCTTGAAACATTTTACACGCCTAAGTCTTCAAGACTTGCACCAGTTTCCTACTTTCCCACTGCTAACCTTCACTGATTGCATCCATTCAGCAAAAGAATTCTCAACCACAAAGGTTCTTTCTAGCACCCTAGAATAAGAAGGAGTGTATAGAGAAAAGGTGCTGGCTCGGATGTCCGAGCCCTGAAGCACTGATCAAATCGTATTCATCGAGTACCAGGAATGGTTTGGTACGCCCTGATGAATTCTCAGCTACCGACATGTCATCCTTCTGAAGCTGTATAAGCTCTAGAAAACTCTCATCCACCTCCTCAAGCCAGTCCTCATCCACCTGTGAGTCGGGCTCGCCTTGGAACTTGAGGGTATCTGATGTTGGAACACGTGTAAGGCAGTAAGTCTACATGTGTCACCTATCGGTATCGCCGGTTGTAACTGTTGACCAACAGGTAGTGATGTATAGCTGTCACACTACCCGAAGACACTATCTCAGGCATCGGTCCACATATCGAAGCCTCATCACTATGCGGACCATCCTCATGGTCACTCATGGGAAAACACTAGTAGAAAATACCACCATCCACTCTACTGATGTCTCAGCTAGGTGGAAAACTCTAGCAATCATCTTCAGCCAGTCCTCTGCTCTCTGGGAATCTGCCTCACCTTGTAACCTCAGAGGCCCCTACTGCTAGAACTTGTGCAACGCACTCTGCCGGCGTACACCGTCTGCTAGTATGGAAAGTGAAATCTGCTGCCCAACAGGTGATGGTGTTGCTGGTACACCACCCGAGGGTTCCAATACAGTAAAAAGGGCCCCGCACTAGAGCCTCATCGCTTGGTGGGCCGTCATCGTGCACTATCTCAGAACTCCAACTGACTGTCTGCGTGGAGACATCCTGAACAGATGCAACACGGTCAACGATTTATACCTGGTGAGTTGACCTGGTTTGAGATGAATTTAAAACTCTTGGAAACATACACGCAATCAGTTTTTTCATGCACAAAGTCGGAATTCAGTAGTCTGGGTCCTGGTGTATGGATACGTCGGTCGCCGCACCAACACTGGACTCCCTGAACTGAAGACCACACTCGGTACCCTTAACACTATTGCTTCACAGAAAGGAAAGATTAGAGTCCTGAGTTCTGTGGTAGAACCGACTCCTCTGATACTAATTTTTCACGACCTGTCCTCGGGGCCCGTGTCATGACTACCCCAAGCCCGCCTTCCATAGGTCAGGGGTTGACGACTAGCACCAAAGGCGTAAATCCCAATAAAAAGGAAAGGTATTGCATTTACGAAATGAAATCACACACAAACAGAGTACAAGCAGAAGCTAAACTAAGTAAAGTAGTATAAAAAACGTTCTGGAAGTACGAGGGTCCGGAAATACAAGCCCAAAATAAAGATACAGCTACAACTGAAAGTAAAGTACAACTCAAAGGACAACACTTGAAAGGTGACAAGCAGCTCCTGGATCGTCCTCCGGGTTCCTACCTGAAGTGTAGGTACAAATATCCTCCTCAGCACTCCATTTCTGTCCGTCTCCTCTGAGTACCGACTTGTCGTGAGATCCACCTGCGGGTACCGACTCGTCGTGAGATCCACCTCCGGGTACCGGCTCATCATGAGATCCACCTCCGGGTACCATCCAGCTCTACAAGCCTCAACCACGATCGGTGATGTCCGTCGTCTGCAACCAATACAACGAAATGCGGGCAAATCCCATGCAGGGGTGAGTATACGATACTCAGTAGGGACCCCGAGACCCTCAAGGTCTCACTAAATCTAACAAGGATAATCACAAAGAAAGTTCTTAACAGATAACCCTAACTTAGGTATAAGCCCATACTTATACCTAAGTTACCAAGTAACCCATCTCAGCCACGAGGTATCACGGAGATATGAAGTTGATGGATAACCACTACTTAGGTATATGCCCATACATATACGTAAGTTATCTAGTAACCCATCTCAATCATGAGGAAAACACAAAGGTCATTAACTCAGCTCAAACCAGGATTTTCATTAACAAAACCGTAACTGCTGACGAGCTCCGTCTCTATTGAGTACTGTGATCCTGTCACGACTCCGAGGTACTGCTCACTAACCTAAGAATACTGAGGTACTCCTCCTGTCAAGTACCGCGGGTCATCCACCTCACAAAGTAGTGCTCCTCTGCCATGGGTCTGCCACCTCACACAGTAGTACTCCCCCTCATAGCCTACAGAGGTACTCCTCCTGTCAAGTACCGCGGGTCTGTCACCTCACAAAGTAGTGCTCCTCCGCCATGGGTCTGCCACCTCACAAAGTAGTGCTCCCCACTGGGCTATGCAAGTCACTCCGAATCAAATCGGACAAGCAGTCATCAGGTCTCAGCCAGCTACATGGTCTCCGTACTCCGTACGCTCGTCTCTGGGAGGGTCCGCTTCATGAGCTACAGGTTGATACTCCAAGTATCACAAAGTCCCACGAAAAAGTATCTCAAAGGACTGCCTCATCATAGGGGTCTCAACGCAACAGACGACGCGTCAATCGGACGCCCGACCTGTGAGTTATTAGCATTTTCGTCCCAGGGGCCCGGTTGGTTTCGTGTATGAACCAACCCGACCGTATCTCAATTGTACCCCGAAACCACATACGGTATACTCATAGGGACCATTTCTCAACGTGATCACCAATGTCGCTGACGGTTCGTCAAACGGACGTCCGGTCTGAAAGTTATCGGCTTTTCCGTTCCAGGGGCCCTGTTGGATTTCGGGTACAATCCAACCCGGCCATACTCCAACTGCGTCCAAACCTCGAGCGGAGTAAGCCAAAAGGTCTGTCTCACTAAGAGGAATCCAACAAAGTCGACGACACGTCAATCGGACGTCCGGAGCTCAAGTTATAGGTGTTTCCGCTCCGAGGGCCCGGTTGGTTTCGTGTTCGAAACAACCCAGACGTATCCAAAGTTCTCCGAAACCTTGAGTGTAATATACCAAAACGAACGTCTCAATCCAAGGATCGCGTCTCAACTAACAGTGCTCCCATCAGAGGTCCATAGCCCAAGTTACGGGCGTTTGAACGAATCTGTCTGCTTTTAGGGGGGTTTGGGCCCGGACCGCCCCGGCCCAAGACCCCCTGGGTCGGCCCGAACCGGGTCGACCCGACCCGGGTCCGGATCCGGCCCACTGGGGCATGGTCCGACCCAGCCGGCGCAACCCGGCCCTGCCGGCGCGGCCCGACCCAGCGCGGGCGGCCCGGCCCGGCATGGCCAGTCCGGCCGGTCCGACTTGGGTCTGGTTCCGGCCCGATGTGGGCGGCCGGGCCCGACGCGGCCGGTCCGGCCTGGGCGGCTCGGCGTTGGCCGAGCGGACGCGCAAAGGTGGGGGGGGGCGCTGCCCCCCTTTATTGAAGAAACGGCCCCCCACGGGGGAACCTGCCTCCTTGTCATCTAGGGGTTACGACCCCCGGATTTCCGATACGGCCGGCCGAGTTGGTCGGCCGGTGTGCCGCCGCGGGACCCCCCACGGGTCCCGCATTCCATGTGCTGACGGCCAGCGGTTCCGGCCGCTGCTCCCTGCACCGTCGCGGCCTCAAGCCGCAGCCTTGTCCGACCGGCGTCGCGCGGCGGCGCCGCGCCCCTCCGCCGTGGCCCCACTCCGGTCGCGGCCTCTTCGTGGTTCTCCAGCGCGACGCGGTAGGGCCACGGCCCGACTCTGGCCGCGACTTATTTCGGCTTCAATGGCGCAGCGCGACGGCGCAGCGTGACGGCGCCGCGCTCCTTCGACGCGTTCCTCCTCGTTTCTGCGCGGTGTCGTTGCACCACGCCGCCTTCGTTCGAGCCACAACGAGTATATCAACAAAGGGGGAGGAGGGTCGGTCGTGTTCGTGCGGTCTGACCCCCTCCCGTTAATTCGATATCAAGCGGCTAAGAATTTGACATTAGACGACAAATAATATTTACCAAACAAAACCAAACCCCTACGTTTTTCCCCGCAATCAAATATTCCCAACCCACAAACATATTCTTTCGCGGATCAACTTAATATTGATTGATCTGCATTACTTGTTTTAAAAGGAAACATCCATGGGAAAAGATATCATTCTCAAATTTATTCCCTACCTTGAAGAAGGCATTCTTCGGTGTCGCGGTAGACGGCGTCACGGTTGACGGGCGTCGTTCCGTCAACGTCGGGAAGGATAAAGCCGAGGGTGGCATCGGCGTTCTTCATTCTTCATTGGACGAAGAGGAAAACTCTCCAAGTGTTGGGCATCGTGCTTCTCTACTAGCGTTCCGCCGCTTGAAGAAGTCGTCCAGAACTCCTCCCCCTGGCCTCCTTTAAATAGGAGTGGTGGGTTCGTCGTTGGCATGCAAATCATAAATGGGGTATTTTTGACATAGGGCCCCACTCAATTAATCCGCTGCGGTGGAACATTAAAAAGGGAGGAAGGATTCTCATTAATTAAACATGTTGGCATTTAATTAAAGAGATGGAGGGAAGGTTCCTCATAAACTTGAGGGGTTGACATGTATTAAAGAGGGAGAGGGTGTTTAATGGGGTGTTAGGAAATTTAAGGAGGTGGGGGATCATGTGGGCCCCACCCCACTTCCTCACAACTTCCTTTCCCATAACTCATAAACCACTAGTGGCGTAATAAAAATATAATTGTAAAACAACTATATTTTTATTCCTCACATTTATAACATCACATACCGAGCAAACGCAACTCCAGGAAAAGTCTTCCTAAGAAAAAATCGGCGCAGCGGTTTCATCGGTGCCCTCAGTTTTCGATTCCGAGCACCGGTTCAAAAGATAGAAAAATCCGCTTGTTCGTTCACTGAAAATACCCGAGCTAATCTTCGGAAATTGATTCTGGGCACACCGGGCCTCAGAATCAGTTGTCGTCAGAAATTGCGCACTCGTAAAATTCCAAAGAAATTAAGAAAAAAATTCCTTGAAATGTCCGGGTCTTTACATTACTCCCACCTTAGGGATATACGTCCCCATAAAGCTAAAACACAAATTAGGGAAACCAAAGTGGTACTGAGCACGCATCTGAGCCTTCTGCTCCCATGTGCTCTCCTGGAGGTCCTCATGCCACCAGTGAAAGTGCACCTGAGGAATCGACCATCCACGTAGGACCCGCTCCTGTCGATCCTCATTCTCCACTAGAACCTCTATGAATGTCACCCCGTCATCGACGTCCAACCCCCTGTGGTCAATGATGTGTGAAGGATCATTCATGTATTTCTTCAGCTGAGGTATGTGGATGATATCATGCACCCAGTGAAACTGAGGTGGAAAGGTCAAGAGGTAAACCACCTCGCCTACCCTGTTGAGGACCTAGAAGGGTCCGTTGAACCTCGAAGATAACTTGCCGCCCCAGCCACATCTCCGTAAACCTCGTCGTCGTGAGACCCGTATAATAACATGGTCGCCATCCTCAAACTCTAGAGGCCTCCATTTCCTGATTAGAACTGAAACTCAAAACTCCTACTTCCACGAGGGTAAGGTTGGTCGACCTAAGAGTGATCGGACACACCCTCCTATGCATGAGTTTATCCTGTGCTGCCTGGGGTTTCTTTTTCACCGACCAAGGAAAACCTATCCCGACATTGTAGATAGACCACAACCTTTTTTCCTAATACCGTCAATTTGTGTATGAACTGTGATTGCCCAGTCCATACTCAAACTAACGTCGTAAGGCCTCGACGCTACCACCAAGAGGTTCCAACCAAAACTCTCGCCTCAAGGGTCATATCACACCGTCGGCATAAGTGTGATTATCGAGTCTCCTCCCAAAGGTATCTCTAGACGTGAGGGTCAATTCAATGGCTTAACTGGAAACTCTAAGTCTGGTACAAGATTCATGGAAGTAAGGGATGATTCGTATCAATGTATTGTTGTTATGGAAGCTAGTAGAAGACACGTTTCGTACTTCGAATCATCCTTATAGCCTTTTGGTCGCACTCCTTGACCGCATGCAGCTACTCTTTCCCCCGCCCTCCAGCTCCCTGAGCCTAGCGAGGATTACAAAGGCGGGTGGTTGCAACATGTCAAAATGTTCACCACCCCATGCTGCTCTCCTAGATTTGCTTCCATGTCTGCCGCCTTGTAGATTCATCTATCCTTTTTACTTCCTCTACTTGAAACATTTTACACGCCCAAGTCTCTGAGACCGGCGCCAGTTTCCTGCTTTCCCACTACTAACCTTCACTGACTGCATCCATTCAACAAAAGAATTCTCAACCACAAAGATTCTTTCTAGCACCCTAGCATAAGTAGGAATATATAGAGAAAATGTGCTGGCTTGGATGTCCGAGCCCTGAAGCACCGATCGCATCATATTCATCGAGTACCAGGAATGGTTTGGTATGCCCCGATGAATTCTCAGCTACCGACATGTCATCCTGCCGAAACTGTATAAGATCTAGAAAAATCTCAGGAACCTCCTCAAGCCAGTCCTTAGCCGCCTGTGAGTCGGTCTCTCCTTGGAACTTGAGGGTATCTGATGTTGGAACACGTGTAAGGTAGTAAGTCTACATGTGTCACCTATCGGTACCACCAGTTGTAACTGTTGACCAACAGGTAGTGATGTATAGATGGCACACTATCCGAAGGCACTATCTCAGGCATCCGTCCACATATCGAAGCCTCATCACTATGCGGACCATCCTCATGGTCACTCACGAGAAAAAACTAGTAGCAAAGTCCACCATCCACTCTACGATGTCTCAGCTAGGCGGAAAACTCTAGCAATCATCTCCAGCTAGTCCTCTACTCTCTAGGAATCTGCCTCACCTCGTAACCTCGGAGGCCTCTACTGCTGGAACTTGTGCAACCCGCTCTGCCGGCGTGCACCGTCTGCTAGTATGGAAAGTGGCATCTGCTGCCCAACAGGTGCTGGTGCTGTTGGTACACCACCTGAGGGTGCCAATACAGTAAAAAGGGCCCCGCACCGGAGCCTCATCGCTCGGTGGGCCGTCATCGTGCACTATCTCAGAACTCCAACTGACTGTCTGCATGGAGACATCCTAAACAGAAGCAACACGGTCAACGATTTATACCTGGTGAGTTGACCTGGTTTGATATGACTTTAAAACTCTTGGAAACATACATGCAATCAGTGTTTTCGTGCACAAAGTCGGAATTCAGTAGTCTGGGTCCTGGTGTATGGATACGTCGGCCGCCGCACCAACACTGGACTCCCTGAACTGAAGACCACACTCGGTACCCTTCACATTATTGCTTCACAGAAAGGAAAGATCAGAGTCCTGAGTTCTGCGGTAGAACTGACTCCTCTGATACTAATTTGTCACGACCCGTCCTCGGGGCCCGTGCCGTGACTACCCCAAGCCCGCCTTCCATAGGCCAGGGACTGGCGACTAGCACCAAAGGCGTAAATCCCAATAAAATGGGAAGGCATTGTCTTTAAGAAATGAAAGCACACACAAAAAGAGTACAAGCAGAAGCTACACTAAGTAAAGCAGTATAACAAACGTGCTGGAAGTACGAGGGGGCGGAAATACAAGCCCAAAAGAAAGATACAGCTACAACTGAAAGTAAATGACAACTCAAAGGACAACAGCTGAAAGGTGACAAGCAGCTCCTGGATCGTCCTCCGGGTTCCTACCTGAAGGGTAGGTACGGATATCCTCCTCAGCACTCTACGTTTGTCCGTCTCCTCCGAGTACCGACTCATCGTGAGATCCACCTCTGGGTACCGACTCGTCGTGAGATCCACCTCCGGGTACCGACTCGTCGTGAGATCCACCTCCGGGTACCGTCCAGCTCTACAAGCCTCAACCACGATCAGTGATGTCCATCATCTGCAACCAACACAACGAAATGCAGGCAAAGACCATGCAGGGGTGAGTATATGATACTCAGTAGGGACCCCGAGACCCTCAAGGTCTCAGTAAATCCAACAAGGATAATCACAAATAAATTTCTTAACAGATAACCCTAACTTAGGTATAAGCCCATACTTATACCTAAGTTACCAAGTAACCATCTCAGCCATGAGGTATCACACAGATATGAAGTCGATGGATAACCACTACTTAGGTATATGGCCATACATATACATAACTTATCTAGTAACCCATCTCAATCATGAGGAAAACACAAAGGTCATTGACTCAACTCAAACCCATATTTTCATTAACGAAACCGTAACTGCTGAAGAGCTCCATCTCTGTTGAGTACAGTGATCCTGTCACGACTCCGAGGTACTGCTCAATAACCTAATACTACTGAGGTACTCCTCATGTCGAGTACCGCGGGTCAGCCACCTCACAAAGTAGTGCTCCTCCGCCATGGGTCTGCCACCTCACACAGTAGTGCTCTTCCTCATAGCCTACAGAGGTACTCCTCCTATTGAGTATTGCAGGTCTTCCACCTCACAAAGTAGTGCTCCTCCGCCATGGGTCTGGCACCTCAAAAATTAGTGCTCCCCACTGGGCTATGCAAGTCACTCCGAATCAAATCGGACAAGCAGTCATCAGGTCTCAGCCAACTACACGGTCTCCGTACTTCGTACGCTCGTCTCCGGGAGGGTCCGCTCCAAGAGCTACAGGTTGATACTCCAAGTATCAAAAAGTCCCATGAAGAAGTATCTCAAAGTACCGCCTCGTCATATGGGTCTCAATGCAACAGACGGTGCGTCAATCAGACGCCCGGTCTGTGAGTTATTAGCCTTTTCGTCCCAGGGGCCCGGTTGGTTTCATGTACGAACCAACCCGACCATATCTCAATTGTACCCCAAAACCACATAGGTTATACTCATAAGGACAGTTTCTCAATGTGATCACCAACACTGCTGACGGTTTGTCAAACGGACGTCTGGTCTGAAAGTTATCGGCTTTTCCGTTCTAGGGGCCCTGTTGGATTTCGGGTACAATCCAACCCGGCCATACTCCAATTGCATCCAAACCTCAAGAGGAGTAATCCAGAAGGTATGTCTCACTAATAGGAATCCAACAAAGTCGACGAAACGTCAATCGGACGTCTGGAACTGAAGTTATAGGTGTTTCCGCTCCGAGGGCCCGGTTGGTTTCGTGTTTGAACCAACCCGGACGTACCCAAAGTTCTCCGAAACCTTGAGTGTAATATACCGAAACGAACGTCTCGATCCAAGGATCGTGTCTCAACTGACAGTGCGCCCATCGGAGTTCCATATCCCAAGTTACAGGCGTTTGAACGAATCTACCCGCTTTTAGGGGGTTTGGGCCCGGACCGACCCGGGTCCGGGTCCGGCCCACTAGGGTGCAGCCCGACCCAGCCGGCGCGGCCCGGCCCAACACGGTCGGCCTGGCCCGGTGCGGCCGGTCCAGCCTGGGCGGCTCGGCGCTGGCCGAGCAGACGCACAAAGGGGGGGGGGTGCTGCCCCCCTTGATTGAAGAAATGGCCCCCACGGGGGGCCCGCCTCCTTTCCAACCGGGGGTTACGACCCCCGGATTTATGATACGGCCGGCCGAGTTGGCCAGCCGGTGTGCCACCGCGGGACCCCCCGTGGGTCCCGCCTTCCATGCACCGGCGGCCGGCGGTTCCGGCCACTGCTCCCTACACCGCCGCGGCCTTAAGACGCGACCTTGTCCGACCGGCGTCGTGCGACGGTGCCGCGCCCCTCCGTCGTGGACCCACTCTAGCTGCGGCCTCTTTGTGGTTCTCTGGCGTGGCGCAATAGGGTCGCGGCCCGACTCCGGCTGCGGCTTCTTTCGGCCTCAATGTCGCGGCGCGACGGCGCCGCGCTCCTTCCCCGCATTCCTCCTCGTTTCTGCGTGGTGTTGTTGCATCGCGCCGCCTTCTTTCGAGCCGCAACGAGTACATCAACAAAGGGGGAGGAGGTTCGGCCGTGTTCGTGCGGTCTGACCCCCTCCCGTTAATTCGATATCAAGCGGCTAAGAATTTGACGTTGGATGTAAAATAATATTCACGAACAAAACCAAACCCCTACGTTTTTCCCCGCAATCAAATATTCTCAACCCGCAAACATATTCTTTCGCGGATCAACTTAATATTGAGTTGATCCGCGTTCCTTGTTTTAAAAGGAAACATCCATGGGAAAAGATATCATTCTCAAATTTATTCCCTACCTCGAAGAAGGCATTCATCGGTGTCGCGGTAGACGACGTCGCGGTTGACGGGCGTCGTTCCGTCAACGTCGGGAAGGATAAAGCTGTGGGTGGCGTCAGCGTTCTTCGTTCTTCGTTGGAGGAAGAGGAAAACTCTCCAAGTGTTGGGCGTCGTGCTTCTCTGCTAGCATTCCGCCGCTTGAAGAAGCCGTCCAGAACTCCTCCCCCTAGCCGCTTTTAAATAGGAGTGGTGGGTTCGTCGTTGGCACACAAATCATAAATGGAGGATTTTTGACATAGGGTCCCACTCAATTAATCTGCTGCGGTGGAACATTAAAAAGGGAGGAAGGATCCTCATTAATTAAACATGTTGGCATTTAATTAAAGAGATGGAAGGAAGGTTCCTCATAAACATGAGGGGTTGACATGTATTAAAGAGGGAGAGGGTGTTTAATGGGGTGTTAGGAAATTTAAGGAGGTGGGGGCTCATGTGGGCCCCACCCCACTTCCTCACAAATTCCTTTCCCATAACTCATAAACCACTAGTGGAGTAATAAAAATATAATTGTAAAACAACTCTATTTTTTTTCCTCACATTTATAACATCACATCCCGAGCAAACGCAACTCCAAGAAAAGTCTTCCTAAGAAAAAACCGGCACTGCGGTTTCATCAGTGCCCTCGGATTTCGATTCTGAGCACCGGTTCAAAAGATAGAAAAACCCGCTCGTTCATTCACTGAACGTACCCGAGCTAATCTTCGGAAATTGATTTCGGGCACACCGGGCCTCAGAATCAGGTGTCGTCAGAAACTGCGCACTCGTAAAATTCCAAAGAAATTAAGAAAAAAATTTCCTTGAAATTTCTTGGTCTTTACAATGTTTAAATTTCTTACCACCGTTAGATTTATCTATCACACTATTATAATTAAACTCCGCTTCTTATCCCCATGATACCCTTGAGATTATTTGATCTTCATTTCAACTTTGAGGGCACATCGGACAATTTCCTCATAGATTTAAAAGTCCCAAATCACCAGGACTTTTCATAGAATCGGTTTTATCCCACCAAAGAAGCATAAAACTTTTCATTTGGGAGTAATGACAAAGATGGAGGTGTATCATGCAAGTCTTGTGAAGTTTTACTCATATGCCCTGATGGATTCATCATATTTTTTCTTAAGGGAAAGGAAATCCCTTTACATTTTAAGGTGGAGAGTGTGAGGAAAATATTTTTCAAAAAAGATTTTCCATAATTCCTTCCACCTCATTGCTTTGATCTCTTACATGGGCTTTTTATTCTTGATTAATGTCCATCATTGATCAATTTCCCCATCTATATAATAAACAACCAGTATAGCATTCTCATGCTCGAAACAATGAAATATGGAGACGATCTTTTTAATGGAGTTAATCCATTGTTCCATGATTAAGGGATCAGATGATTCATTAAAATTTAGAGGCCTTTGTTGTATAAATGTCTCAATTATAGCTTGTTATTTTTTAAAGAGCACTAGTGGAAATACCAGATTTAACATTGAAGTAATGACATCAGTTTTTTATAAACCGACGCCAATAGTATGTGCGAGAAATTTTTGGCGTCAGTTTTACTAAAAACCGATGCCAAATTTTAAGAGTGGTTTTTAGCATCGATTTTTAGTAGAACTGACAGAAAAAACTTCAAAAGGTATGATATATGGCATTGGTTTTTCAAAAAACTGACGTCATAAATAAAAAAATATTTGGCATTGGTTTTTACAAAAATCGATGCCATTAATCGCAAACTCAGGATCTTTCGATGTCGATTTTTATAAAAACTGACGCCATATATTAAAAGATATATTTATGGCATCAATTTTTCAGAAAACTGACAAAATATATTAAAAAAATAAATTGGCATCGGTTTTCCCAAAAACCGACACCGAAAGTCTTTTAAAAATAGTCAGGATCAGGAAACTCACATGTTTTTAGATCTTCAAAAGCTAAAACACGACAACTCCTCTCGACTCGTGATGACTTCAAAGGCGTATTTGTGATCTCAAATGGTAATTCTTGTCAATTTTCTTCCATTTTCATGATCTACGATCCGAGTTCTTGATTATCTCCTCGTTTTTCATCATCTACGAATTATTTCTTCTTCTGAAGCCTATTTTCGGTGACATTCTACCGCGGTTTGATTTTAGTTTTTTTTCATCTTTATTTTTTGTTTTTAAAATTATTTTTTGTATAGATCTTGCAATGTTTAATTTTCCAAATCATTCTATGGAGAAAAGTTCAGATTTGGATCTATTTTTGTGTTAAACTCCGAATTTTGAAAGTTTTTTTCTTTTAATTTTGAAGATAAATTAGTTATCATTTAATTATGTTTTTTATTTGATTCAATTATTAGTTTATAGTTTATTATAAATTTCTTGGAACATGGTTAATAGTTATCCCTAAAAGTAACCATCCCATATATAGTAAAAAGTCCAAGTGGACAGGGATGTGATTGTTGTTCATGTAGATTTTTGTTATAGTTTATTATGGTTTCACCTTGACTAATGTGATTATATTCTTTTTTTAATAATTTATGATATTTATGGTATTTACACTTGGTCTAGTATAGGAAGGATGTATAATTACATGTATCTTTATAGGAACATACAGATTAACATGTACTGCATATGACATTCCATGTAGGTTGAATTACTATGCTATTTTAAATTTACTAATATACCTTGTATGTTTCATTAGAATGTCTTTTACATACCATGATAGTATTTTTATAAGAAAACATAATATTATCCTTTTTAGGTATTTGATAAGCATGCTTGTTTTCACAGCATAATTCTATTATATAATTATCATTCTTTGAATATATTCTTTTTTAGAGTGTTTCCTACTTATGTAGTCACTTTCCATGCATATTTGTTATGTTGGTGCTTCTCTAGCATGTCTACCTATACTTATTGCAGTGTGTATGATTCCTATAGATTTATTAATGGTTCTCATGTGATTTACATATTTAGGTGATTAATTTGTAATCCATGGTTGTATTCCATGCATCTATACTTAGATATCATGTTTTCTTTTATTTATTACTTGTGATCGCATGCCCTGATATAATTTACATGCACTGTTGGGTCAAATAAAATGCTGGAATCAATATAATTGAAGTAAATTTATAATTTAGAATCCAATGATATAAAACCTATAGATTCAATGGTGTATTTTACTAGGATATTCATTTCATATTAATATAAAATGATTTAAAAATGAATGTATGTTTTTATTGGGTTTCCTCAGTTGGTATAAATGTTCTCTTTCTTATTTTTTTATAATAATAATAATAATTTCAGGATATAATAAAAAAAAATAATGAATCAAATGTGTTGTAAGATATACCAATTTAGTTATGTATTTAATTTCATCTATCATAATTTTGGGAGTATTATTATTGATTTCACTTATAATATGAACATTTACTCTAATTATTATTTCATATTACTAATAATAAGTAATTTTTCACCAGTTAAATTAATGAAATTTTCAATAATTTTTTCACATACATGACTTATTTTAAAGTTAAATTCCATTTAATTTCCATTCATGCTTTGTTTTGGGGGTTTCCCAAGCATTTATGGAGGAATGGGTGAGTTTTCATGAATTGGGCCAAACTGTGAGCCCAATTCTAGATTTAAAAATAAATTTTGATTACTTTATAACTCCTTTATTTTTCAACATTTTTCATCCATTATAATTCCTAATTGTAATCCCATTACCTATTAACACCTCCATATTAATTTGGACCATTTAGGGATCCATAATCATGGTGGATATGAGTTTTTATTTAAGGGATTGGGCCTGCCCGAAAGCCCATTTTCTACATTAAAAATAAACTTTTATTCTTTAATATATCCTTCAATATTTACGTTTTTTCAGTGATTCCAACTCTCTCATGAGACCACTTACCTAAGGATCTCCCCCATTCTCTCCTACCACAATTTGGAGCTCAATAGAATCTCAAAATTGGTCGAAACTTCTATGGATTTCAGAAATTGACCATATTTGGAGAGATAAATTGATCCTTTCATAAATCCTTCTATTTTTACTCTTCCCCCCCCCATTCTAGTTCCTACATGATCTCCTCATACATTTTACAACCTCCCTTGAATGTTTGTATGTTTTCAAATTCAGATACTGGTGGATTTTAGGTCGTTTTATTCAATATTGTTTTGAGTAATTGTTTCTCTCTTCAATTTCTTCCTTCTCCTTAGGGTTTCCTCCCTCTTTAATTATATTATAAAATTTCCATAAGTTAGGGTTAGAACCTATGGTTTGATTTGGTGTCTTTTTGGTTAAATATTGTGGTCTAGGGTTGGATTTATCTTCCTTGTGATGTGGCGGTGGTGCGGTTGATGTTTTGCACCAAGTTTTGATAGATTCGACACTTTCGGTAGGTGGTTCCATGTGTAAACAATTATTGATGAGTTAGATTGTTGTATTTACTCAGTTTTAATATTCCACATATGTTGGGTGTGGTGAAAAAACTATTTATGATTTATTTGGTTAAGTGTTTAATTTTATAGCTGCATTTTAACTTGAAATTGAGTGTTTTCATGTGTTACTTGTGAGGTGTTATTTGGGTGTATTTTATAACATATGGAATTGGTTTACTAAATCTTTTTTAGCCTGAAATTTTTTTTTGGTAATGTATTAGTGCCATGTGGGCCTAAAAAGAGGGTTTTTGAAT
Organism: Viscum album; assembly: GCA_963277665.1. Lineage (NCBI taxonomy): Eukaryota > Viridiplantae > Streptophyta > Magnoliopsida > Santalales > Viscaceae > Viscum > Viscum album. The sequence goes on along the minus strand of OY728159.1, from coordinate 890,685,670 downwards.
AGGTTTTACGTGTAAAACATTTTTATACTTCTTGAGAGCATTTTATGAAAATGTGTGTTTTCATTTGGATCTTTTGTAGTATTATTCAAGGTGATTTTATAAAAATTGAAAGTGGTTTTATAAATGTATATAGGGCTTCCAATTCTGTTTTGGATAGGAATTGGTATGGTTTTTGGTCTTAAATGGGGGTTTTGAAATGGGTTTTGTGTGCAAGACATATTTACACCACTTGGGTTCTTTTTATGAAAATTGTAAATGTTTTAGTTGGTTAAACAAAGTGGGAAAAGGGTGAATATGTAATGTTTGGTATGTTTGTTCACCTATTAATGGGTTTTTAAAGGTGAAGTGATGTTTTAAAATGTCAAAAAAAATTAGAATGTTTTGTAAATTTCTGAAATGTTTTATTAAATTGTAATGTTGGAGTGAAACTTGTTTGTGGGTTGTTTCGTGTAAGTTTGATGATAAAATGATTTTGAAGGTAAAAAGGGTATTATGTAACAAGTGAGTGGGCTGTTGTGAGAGTTGTAATATATTGTAATGGTTTTATAAAAAAAATTAATGGATTTGTGGAAGTGTTACAGAAATGTGAAAAGTGTTGTGGGCTATTTTGGTGTGAGTTGGATTTCAAAATCAATTTGAATGAAAAGTGAACTTTTGTGACTTATTTTGTATAAATGTGGGCTGTTTGGTGAATTTATGATATGGAAATGATATTTTCATGTGAAAATTATATTCATTGACTTGTTGAACTTGTTTGAGTACAAAGGGAAAACCCAGGTATCTAGGTGGGTGGATGTGTACTAGTATGCTAGTGAATCTGTGGGGTTTGTCCTCAGTTTCACTTAGCAAGATTGACACTTAAAACTCTAAATAAACTATGATGATGGTGATTGGGGACCACTAGGTTATGGGTATGTTACCTACTAGTGTCTTGTGCACGAGAACATATATTTTTTATGGTTACTCTCACTGAGATACGAGGTACCTGGGACCCACAGCTAGCTAGTGCCTAGGGGTTATTTCCCATTGCTTGTGCTCACTAGATATTTTTTGATTACCGTCGACATACGGTATGAGTGGATGGAAAATTCAGTAGCTTTGGTATTTATTTTAAAAGTTTTTATTCTTTAAATTATCCCACCTGAAAACTATTTTTATTTAATGTTGCATCTTTTAGAAATTGTAACTAGCATTTCATGTTTTTGAAAACTTGCATGTTTTTCATCATTAAATGTTTATCACATAGAATATATTATTGGTGGTATCCTATTGGGCTTTGGATCACACCCTACTTACACCCTTGGGTGTAAGTAGACTTGGTTAGTTTTGTTGTCGCAGGTTGGGTATAGTTTTTAGTTTCAGTGGTTCGAGTTTCTAGCAGGTCCTTGGTGGTGAAGTCTTGTGGAGATGGATTGAGGGTGGTGCACCTTGCCATGAGGGTTCTTGGGCTGTTACATTTAGGTTTTTTACCTTTTTTATAGTTGTTGAGTTGTTTTAAAATATGTAATTCACTTCTTATTTTTTGTAAAAGATTGTTTGGATTGAAAAATCCAGATTCATTTTATTGGATTCTTTTATTGTTTTAAGTTTATAAACTCAGGTAAATCATTCCCAATTTTCATTTTATGATACCCAGGCACTTGTGCCAGCCCGTGGGGATTGGGAACGCCCTTCGGGACTTGTTACAGGCCAGGTCGAGTGCCAGTTTTGATGGCGACCAGATTCGGTTCGTAACAACTTTTGACACATGCAACATTGAAATAATGAAACAACTATGTAAAATGAACTAATAAATTTTAGAAGATTGATATTATAATTAAATTATAATATTAATATAACACATTTATATAATATGAAAATAAAAAATTTACTATTTGTAAATGTGTTTCATATCTGATGTTTTTTATATGATTATCAATAGTATTTATTAAATGTGTTTCTGTTTACAATTTATCTGTAAATATAAATATATATTTATTTATTTAAATGTTTATATGTTTTAATATATTCACCAATTATATTGTGATATCAGGTATTGAATGGATTGTAATTGGATACATTTACGAAGAACCACTAGTGAATATGAAAAAGGAGTTGATAAATTCTTGTAATTTTCTAAACGACATCTTCAAAACATTGATTTGATTTTCTATCCATGTGTAAAGTGTTTGAATATGAGAAAGTTAAACTCCAGATAAATCAAGGATCATCTCATTTTTTATGGTTTTAGACTTAATTATACATGTTGGATCTGGCATGGTGAAAGAACTGAAAATTCAACATCCAATGTTAATAACAATATTCATAATGAGGCAGAGGATCGTATTGAAGAATTAATTCATGATTTAGGTGTTGAAACCATCAAAAAAATAGCAATTGTTGAATGATTTTATGGATATTCTTAGAAACCATTATTCCTAGGTTGCAGTAAATATAAAGTGTTATCAGCAGTTTTGAGATTAATTAACTTAAAAGTAAAAAATGGGTAGAGTGATAAAAGTTTCTCCAGCTTACTTGAGCTTTTAAAAGAGCTACTTCCAAAAGGCAACGAGCTTCCAAATTCTAATTATGAGGTGAAGAAAATATTATGCCTAATGGGATTGGGGTATAAAAAGATACATGTTTTCCCCAATGATTTTGTATTTTATAATAAAGAATATGAATATTTATAAAGTTGTCCTACATGTGGGAAATCACGCTATAAGATAGATGGTAAAGTCAACTCAGATTCATTATCAGGTATTTTCATCTAACATCATGAAAAATCAATTTTGTACTTTCTAATGATATCATCCAATATTTTTTTCATACAATTCTAATAATTCAACTATGATTCATTCTTAGGTATCAGAATCAAAACTCCCGCTAAAGCAATTTGGTACCTTCCAATAATTCCTCGTTTGAAGCGTCTATTTGAAAATTCAATTGATACAAAAAGGTTAAAATGACATTCAAATGAGCGTATCTCTAATGGTAACTTACATCACCCTGCTGATTCACCACAGTGGAAGAGTTTTGATAAAAAATCATGATTTTGGAAGTGAAGTAAGAAATATCAGAATGTGATTGTGTACTGATGGAATGAATCCATATCAGAGCCTCAGTAGCCAACATAGTTCATGGCCTATTTTATTGGTAGTTTACAACTTGTCCCCACATCTATGTATGAAGAAAAAATATGTTATGATGAGATTGATGATTTATGGATCAAAACAACCGAGAAATTATATTTATGTGTATCTTTCACAATTGATTGATGATTTAAAACTGCTATGGGAGGAAGGTGTTGAAGTTTTCGATGTATACAAGAAAGAGTATTTTATTTTGTGTGCTATGATAATGCTCACTATAAATAAATTTTCTGCATATGGAAACTTATCTGGATATAGTGTTAAAGGACATAAATCATGTCCAATTTATGAAGAACAGACTTCATATTATCAATTGTAGAATGGAAGAAATACAGTGCACATGGGACATCAAATATTTTTGAGAATTGATCATCCTTATCATAGATTGAAAAAAAAGTATTTAACGGTTTACAGGAATACAACCTTCCCCCTCATCCATTGTCAGCTGAAGAATATTATGACAAGGTGAAAAATATTGATTCGATATTTGGAAAGAAAAGAAGTTTTGTTCTTCAATGAAATATTTGGAAGAAGCAGTCTATTTTTTTAACTACCTTATTGAAGATTTTTAGAGATAAAACATAACATCGATGTTATGCATGTTGATAAAAACATATGTGACAGTTTTATTGAAACATTGTTAGACATAAAAGGAAAGAAAAAAGATGGATTTTATGTTAGATTGGACTTGATATTAATGAGAATACGTTTGGAGTTAGCTCCCACTATGAAAGGAAACTGAATATATTTACCTCCGGCTTGTCACACATTAAGAAAGATTGAAAAGATAAATTTTTTTAGTGTCTTCATGGTATTAAAGTACCCATTGGTTTTTCTTCAAATGTGAATAATTTTGTGTCATTGGAGGATTGTAAATTAATAGGTATGAAATCTCATGATTTCCATGTATTGATACAACAACTTCTACTAGTAGTAGTGTGTGGTATATTGTAGACAGCTATTAAAAAGACTATCATTAAGTTATGTAATTTTTTCAAATCCATTTGTAGCAAAGACGTTGATCCAAATATGTTAGATGTGTTGGATAATGAAGAAAATATTATTCTTTGTCAACTAGAAATGTATTTCCCACCTACGTTTTTTAATATAATGGTTCTTCTTCTGATTCATTTGGTGTGTGAGATATGTGGGCCTGTTTATTTATGATGGATGTATCCTTTTGAAAGATATATGAAAATTTTGAAGTGATATGTTAAAATTATTTATCGACCAGAGGCCTCTATTATTCAAAAATATGTATCGAAAGAGGTGATTGAGTTTTGTACTAGTTATTTGTATGAGGTGGAGCATATTGGTCTCCCTATATCTCGACATGTGACAGTTGATAGTGAAGGTATAGGGTTTCGAGTCTTAAAGGTAAATTTAATTCCACGTGATGAAGTGGTGCATACACATTTATATATTTTGAACAACACAGATGAGGTTTAATCATATATATAATCATGTATTGTTGAATTAAAGTTACAATATCAGAAAAGAAATGAAAAGTGGTTGATGATTGAGCATAAGAAGACATTTGTTTCATGGTTTAAAGAGAAAGTCACCACAGATATATTTTCATCAGAAACATTGAAGTGGTTAGGAGGGGGACTATCTATTAATGTGATCACATGGTCTAGTTTTGATATTAATGGTTACACATTTTACACAAAAAAATCTAGATGATAAGAGTACTGTTCAGAATAGTGGTGTGATGGTTTTTGCTGAAGCAGTGCATTTTTTTAGTGTCAAAGATAAAAAACCCAATTTATGCATCAACGCCATATTTTGGAGTTTTTGAAGACATATGGGAAATTGATTATTTTAAATTTTGAGTCACTGTTTTTAAGTGTAATTGGGTTGATAGTAAGAGTGGTGTAAAACATGATGAATATGGGTTTAAATTGGTTGATTTGAAACGATTTAATTACAATGAGGAACCATTTATCATGGCGACACATGAAAAATAAGTATTTTATGTCATTGATCTATTGAATGATTAGTGGTCCATCATTTTTCAAGGAAAAAGATACCATTTGGGTGATGAGGATGATGTTGATGATGTCATTGATTTACATGAGCCCTATTCATCTATTACACAATTTTTAGATGATTACAATGAGTATAATATAGACATAGTGCATGTAATATGTAATGATCATGATGAAGGAATGTGGGAAAACGCTAAATTAGTCTCCTAATTTTTTTAGTAAATATTTATATTTTGTTTTTTCTTGAAACTTACAAATACATGCCTCTTTTTTACTTACTTATTTTTTTTCTTTCTTGTTTCTAAATATTCAGTTTTCTAATGATATGATGGTACACAAAATTTCATTACACTTTATAGTAGTAATGTCATATACAAATAGAGAGGAGTAGTTACTGAGGTATATCTATTTTTTAATATTATTAAATATTTAGTAATATACTTATTTGATGAAATAAAACTATTAATTTACAAAAAAAATTGCAGGACTACTGATGCGTCCTCGACAGAGGAGACTTCTCCTGTTACTACTAAAAAATAAAGTTCTAAAGTTGGTAAACATGGTATTACACGTTTACCAAAACTATCACTTGCTCGTGATGATGACAGATTACACATCTGTTTTGATAATAATAATAATGCAACTGGACCAAATGGAGTTCAGTTTATCAGTTATATATTGATGTAGAGCCGTTGCAGGATTAGTATTTTATATCCTGATTGGAAGTTAGTGGACGGGATGGAAAAGAAACAACTTTGGGAGGCCGTGATGGTAAAATTCTTAATTGAATTATTTTATCTCATTTTTTGAATATTAAATATTTTAAATGACATATTTAATTTATTCAATTATAGATGACATTCAATTTTGAGGAAACCAAAGAAATTAAGAAAAGACATCTCTCTTTAGCAGCAGTTTGATGGAGAGATTTTAAAACAAAACTAACAAAAAATTAAGTTTTTGGAAAGAGAAGGTTTGAAAACACATGCCTCAAATATCAGTTTATAGATGAAGATACATGGAACTGAATTGTTGACATTCGTCATAAAGAAAAAATTTAGGTATGATAATTATTTTACATTGTAAAACTTATTATATATTTTTCTAATTACTTAGTAGTTTATTTTTATATAATAGGCCTCCAGGAGATCTCATCAAGAAATTCAGTTGAGAAATATACACCCTCACACTTCGTCACGTGGTGGGTAATGATTAAAGAAAAATTAGAAGCATTAAGAGCTCGATCTAGTAGTGGTTCAGAAGAGGTTCAATAAGGTTCTCCATCTCCTCCCACTCGCCATAAAAAATGGAAATGAGCAAGAAGAAAGAAAAATGAATAGTATCTTACAGAGGAAGCTAAGCAAGTAGCTGATAAAATTGTAAGTAAATATTATTTATTTGTCATCAATTTTTATATTTTATAAATTTTAAACACTAATATAACTTTTTCATTTTCATTTTAGGATGAACTTCAGGAGCAAGAGACACAAGGATCTTTTATCCCTAAGGGTATGATGGATATCCTAACCACTACTTTGGGAAAGTCAGAACACTCCATATGTGTTAGAGGATATCAGGCATGTGTTAGTATTAAGAAGGTTTTTGGTCAGAGTAATCAATCAAGAGATTTGGAAATAGAATCCTTAAAAGCCGAGCTGAACGATATGAAACCATCTATGGATGATCAAATTCAAGCAGTAGTGCAGAATACTTTGTTAGAACACTTGTCAAGACAGTCATAGTCTTCACAACCATCCCAGATATATTATTTATTTGTCATCAATTTTTCTATTTTATAAATTATAAACACTAATATAACTTTTTTATTTTTCAAACTTCCCAGCCTACTCACCCCGACTACCCTACCCCATCTTCTTACCCTTTCCCGTATGAGCAACCTTCCTAGGTATATTATTTATTTATCATCAATTTTTCTATTTTATAAATTATAAACACTGATATAACTTTTTCATTTTTCAGTCTTCCCAGCCTGCTCACCCGGACTACCCTACCCCGTATGAGCAGCCTTCCCAGGTATATTATTTATTTGTATTCAATTTTTCTATTTTATAAATTATAAACAATAATATAACTTTTTCATTTTTCATCCTTCTCAGCTGAACTACCCTGCCCCATATGCCTACTTCGATCCTCCACCTCCTCGCTCGGACCAATCAGTATATTATTTATTTGTAATCAATTTTTATATTTTATAAATTATAAACACTAATATATTTTTTTCATTTTTTAGCCTTCCCAGCCTTCTCACCCAAACTATCTTGCCCCATCTGCTTACTTTGATCCTCCACCACCTCGCTTGGACCAAAACGTATACTGTGAGTTTTTTGTTGGAGATCATCATATACATATTGTTGTGTTAGGACTCATGCATTTTTTGGGGGATTTTGTACATCACCAGCCTATGTAGATGGGTAAGGTTAGAGTATCAGTACTTGATATTATAGATCCTAATGCTCTACTAACATTTCCAACTGAGGAGATCACAAGAGTTGGGGATTTTTTGAGTCATTTTTTACTTTGGACAACTGATCTTCTTCATTATATTTCATATGAGGTATGAATTTTTTTGAATATTAATTACAAATTATTCAAAATTACTTATAATGTTTTATGACATTTAGCTTATATAGGATTATCTGAAAGCAAAAGAAGATACACAAATAAAACAAAATGTTCAGGAACAATTGACTGTAGATACTTCAGATATTTTTTATGGGATACAAAGATTATCTCAGGATTCTTCTTCATTGAATTATATCTATGATTTTTGGATGAAGACCGATATATGTGGAAGGGAATATCAATTGAGATTACTCAAAGAATATATCATGCATCTAGTTGATTTTGAAGAGCTCAACCTGAATGTGGTGCAGTTGTTTTCTATGTAAGTAAATTGATATTTGAATTTGTATTTATTTAATAAAATATGGTTTTAAATTGACTAAATATATTTTCTTTTTAAATTAGGTATCTTCACACACTTCTTCTACAAAATTAAAGTACAAGCATTTATGATTTTATAGATCCAGAATTCATTTCCATGGAAGTGAAACATGTGAAGAATCCTGATATAGTTGCATATATATGTGAGAGATTATCACATACGAATATTGAGTGTTGGTTTCTGCCATTTATTGATAAGTAAGAACACAAACATAATTATGAACTAATGATCATTATAATGTCATTAATTGTGAACTTTTTGTATTGTAGAGGGAATTGGATGTTAGGCGTATTGTGCCCAAGTGAATGCACCTTATATTAATTTTTCTCTTTATTAGGGAATGTTCATAAAATATTTTCCACCTTATTTGATAGGTAAGTTTTTTTGTTTTTTATAATCTCATTATGTTTAATTCTAATTGTTTAGACATGTATTATTAGTTCATATATATAAAAATGTAGTTCATGGAAAAAATTTAACAAGGAATACATGTCGATAAAGACACCAAATAAAATCAAATATGTATAAGTATAGGTAATTAGTTTTTATATTAGATTCTATTCTGATTTTTTGTTATATATTTATTTTTATTATCTGTTTAATGTTTTATAACTGTAGTGTCATCATTAAAAAATACATGTTGAATGTGGTTATTATATTCTACAATTCATGTACAAGATAATCACAACTGGGGAAACTACTGAATTTGATAAGGTTAGTTGTATTAATTTTTTTTATATTTTTTGCCATATTATTCTATTTTTTATCTCATATCATTCAATGTTATTGTAGGCATTAAATTATTCTCAGTCTTATTCTCAATCTAATCTTACCCATATTCAATCTATTTTTGTGAACTATTTGTTAAGTTTGATTAGGATTTGAGGTATGTATATTCTAATATTTATGAATAATATTACATATGGGTTCAAAAAACTGACTCTTTTGATATAATAGGTGTTTGAATATACTGATAATCAAATGAATTCTTCAATAATAACCAATAATGAGCATGTTGTAAATTTCAGGCACATGTATTTTAATTCTACTTTATAATACAAATGTGTAGATAATTTTTTGATTAACTAGATAAAATCATGTAAGTTATAGATTTTTAGTCAATGATAAATACTGTTTGATTGTTGTATATTGTGTTTTTATTACAGGGGTTTTGGTTATTTTGGAAGTGTAATATTTTCAATTTTCTAAAAAAAATTAACTTTCAGTGTCGGTTTTTTCAAAATCGATGCCGAATTTTTTTAAAAAAAATATTCGGTTTTCAGTGTTGGTTTTTAAAGTAACTGCTGCAAAAAAACCTATTCAGAGAGGGTTTTTGGCATTAGTTTTGGGAAAACCGATGCTGAAACCCTTAACGAAACTGATTTTCGGCATCGATTTTACAAAAACCAGTGCTAAAAATAATATTTTTTACGTCGACTTTATAAACGTCGGTTAAAAACCGATGTAAAAAAAACCAATGTTAAATCCTATTTTTTCACTAGAGGGAATTTGGGAATACCACCTTATTCAGGTTTTTATTTAGATACTGATTCAACTGAGAGAGTATTATCACAATGTTTATGATTTCTGCTCCTATCGGGTTGGGTATCTCGTTTGGGAAGTCATCACATTGCCCTTCACATTTGTTGTTTACTCGGTTCCTCCTATTTTCAGCCATTGTTTATAATAAAAGGAAAATTAGAAATAATTAATTTTAAACTATTAAACACATAAACAAGAATCCATTAACATTAAAGAGATAATCTATAAATGACATGTATTTATTATTTTATGAATTTTTAGGCTTCAATATATGTTATCCATGATCTATTTTCTAACATAGTCTCTTATGGGCATTTTTATTCCCTTAATAATGGTTCGTAATGAGATTATGAATTTACCAAAACATATACCCTAGGAGTGTCAAACCAGGTGTGCAACAAGACCCTTTGTCATGCACCAGTTCCTGATCGAGTCTAGCTCAATACGATGTTTTTGGGTATTACCCCTAGGTATATCTATGTAAGATCTGCATCCACTTATAGTATCCAGACAATGATGTGTTTACTTAAAAACCACTTACTCTATACTTTACCAAAATTTAGAGATGTTTTATTATGTTTAGTCTTATCCTTAAGGCTTTCACTAAATTTTCCTAATCATAATCCCAAAAATAACTAAAATTTTCTTTGATACCAACTATGACAACCCTTGTCTTTATTACACATAATTTCATGATTTATTACATAAGAAAAAACATAATACAACCCAGAAGATCGATAAGTCTAGTGTATTTGGGTAATTATGTACATTACATAACATATTAAAATATGGGGTACATCAGCATTATTAAAAACTTCATTAACATGCTCATAATATTCCATCGTACTTAAAACGAAATGGGATAACTTGGGGACATACATGAGAAATGGGTGATCTATAAAGCCCAGTAATGAAATAAACAAAACATAACATGAATAAAGTATTACATATTAAACAATAGGCTTTTTAATGGGATATAAAAGGAGTGAGAATCATAAACATGAACAATGAGACATGATATAACATGATAACATAAAGGTAGCATGAGAATGTGGTGGAAACTTTAAACAAGACATCATAAGTGTAAGGGATGGTGTCCTCAGAACCAACTGTTTTGTACTTTGATTACATGAATGTTCACTTATTATATATTGTTTATTGTTCTACATGACTATAATATAATAATTTCCTGGAATATTTGTTGCATTAATAAGGTCATAGCAGATCCCTACTATGATGAGAACCTTGAAATGCTATAACAATATTCTTAAATAAAGTTCTGCGGTTGGATGACATACTATGATAGGACACATAGTATACATACCATCATGTGCGAGTACTCGTAAGAAGACGAGACTCTCTCTCATAAAGTTCGCACTTGGTAATCTCCAAGATGGGAGATTATGAGAACAGACCCGCCAGTAGTAATTCTGCATGTCTTGGTGTCATCGGATATTGCTATCTGCGAGCATGTGCAATGGTCCTTAGACTGGAAGATTATCATTAACTCATGTCATGACTCGCGCACTTAGATTTACTGACGAAAACTATCACGCAGACAATTGGCGGGAAGTAGGGTACATTGGGTGCGTCACGAGTGACATGTTGTTAATGGATAAGTCGAGGAAGGATTTGTCCCTTCCATTTATGGAAGTTGATATCTCGGCCTTTTGATTGAAATAGAACTATCGCATTAAATTCCATGGTCATGGTGTAAATGACGAGTTTATTTCAGGTAGTCAAAGAACGACATATCAAGCATATAGGTTTATGAAACTTCCATGAAACCTGCTTGATGAGATATCGAGACAAAGGGATTAAATTACACAGTAAGCATTCGTATGAGGTGACACGTCAATGCGGCGTCAACTTCTTTCTCTTGGGTGCCTTGACCCGTTGCTAAACAGTAATCTTGGACTTTAGGCAAGTCTGCCTAATGCCAACGAGAAAGAGGCCTAGAGGGTCACACACTAAGTGTATCTAAGTATCTCAAGTTGAATAAAGATTATTCTCGTACGTGGTTTAATAATTATTCAAGGAAGCCTAAGTTGTTTTAAATGATGGAGGAAAAATAAAATAAAACAAGTACACACCGTGTATTATTAAATGTACACGCCGTGTAGTTTTATTTTAGAAAGGAAATGAATAAATGAAAACAATATATACATGTCGTGTACATTTAATGTACACGCCGTGTAGTTTTCAATGAAAAACAAGTACACACCGTGTATTTATTATTACACGCCGTGTAGTTTTTCCAGTCGGGATTTTGAGGATATAATATCGTTTTATTAAATGATATTTATTATAATCAGTGTGAGCACATGTCAAGGAATTAATTATTCGACATGGGGGTTTTCAATAAGAGTTAATGAAATAAACGAAACGCGTAAAGCATTTATTTATTGTCATAACTCTACAACCTCAAACTCGATTATAAATATCCTCACAACCCCAACTCTTTTCCTACACAAGAGAATCGTTGTGCACAACATCTCTGGAGAATTATTTCAAGACCGAAAGAACCTCTTCCTCCAAGAACGCTCTCAAGACCGAGAGAGATCCTCTTCCATCGGATCAAGACGATCTAAGGCGGACAATGAAAGTAAAGGCTTCTCCACGCTAGCACCCGGAGAATCCTTTGGCGACGTCCAGAGATACAAGGTACACATGTGGATCACCGCTAGAGGGAGTATACACTTGGCTTCTACAACGCAACGATGGATCATATCGACAACGTGATCGAGAACATCAATGAAGAAAGAACACCCAAAAGGTATTTCTTTATAATTAATTAAATTAATTATAATCAACCTGTAACGATCCTTATTTGTGGTTCCGGGACAAACCATCTTCTTTGTCTTTTTCTGTGATTTGATCCGTGGAGACTGGCGTTTATCATCGTATTGATCCTGGATTGATCATTGCTAATGACAAAAAACCAAGTGGGCACATCCACCCACGTGCTTCTGCTGCGCCCAGAACCTTCAAATGGTATCAGAGGCAGGTTACAACGTTGATTATAGTTATTTAATTTTCGTTGATAATTTATGCATTCATATTTTATTCAATTCGAAATAAATCGTTCTATAAATCTTAATTAACGAGATCTATTCTTCCTCCTTCGTTTCTCGATTCATATCACAGAAACGACCTTTTAATTTTAATTTTGATTAAAAATAAAAACGAGGAACTCATCCGGAGGAGCCGCTCTTTCTGTCTGTACAACACGGGATTACACGACGTGTAATTAAAACTACACGCCGTGTACTTAGGTTCAACGAACCGGCACTGGTCTGCCAAACCACGTTGTGTGAATTGATTATGCCTAAGTTTTAATCACACTGTGTTGACCAGAATAGAACGACGCGTGGAAACCGGAATACACGGCGTGTATGTTGGAACAACACGCCGTGTAGTCCGTTCTGACCCAGGTGAAAACGTGTACAAAGATAAGCCGCGTACCGCGTACACGGGATCGCCAGGCCGGTTACCGCGTAACAAGGAAGTACACGCCGTGTATGATTCATCTACACGTCGTGTACTCTAAAATTTCCAAAGTACAAAAAACACGCCAAAGCCCCGGCGTGTACTTTGGATAAATGGTGAAAAGAAAAATACACGCCATGTAATTATAAACTACACACCGTGTACTTTCCAAAAATGGAATTTCACCAGGTTTCCTCCAATGTACAAAGACCCGTACAAGGAATATGGATGAGAAGAATCTCAAGGAAATTCAGAAAGGAATTTAAGATAAAGAATTGATTAATTATAAGATCATAATTAATTGAATTCGAGCGCGTCTTATCTTAAATAAAAGAACGATTAAAAGAATTTGAATTCTAAATATGCGTAAATGTCGTTGCATACTATGGATGATCATGAGCTAGACCAAATAGCCTTTGTATTTGTATGGTTTCATTTAAATTTATTTAATTTAAATTTGTTGGCCTGCGAGCCTTCTTCCAATAAAATGTAGGGTCTGCGTGCCCATGGTTTCTTTAATGTAAACCCATGTAATGGAGGATCTCCCAAGCCAGAGGAGACGGTTCAAATCCCGAAGCCGAGGCAAAACCGATGCAAGAAGATACAAAGGTGGATAAGTGGGAGCTGCAAAACATGAACCAACAGGTTCAAGGTGTTTTCCCTAGGTCAGGGTTAGCTTATCAAAACCGCTAGATAAGCTAACCAATAGAAGCTCATGATCATTCCATCTTATTTTATTTCTGTCTGATTTCATGGTTTATTTATTATGTATGTGTTGTCACGATCACATAATTAATAAAATAAACAAGTATGCAAAGATGGAATAAAATAAAAAAAACGGACTATGCGTAAACATTATCGGAACATGGTTAATCACTTAAGCAAGCATCACTTAATATTAACAAGCATGTGATAATGCAAAAATACGCATAAAGAATAAAATCCCTCAAATACCATATTAAGTCAGACCAAGCCTTCCGTTACTTGATTAAGGGCAAGACTCAATAAAACTATGTGTTTGACCAACCCTTGTTGGGACACTTACTTTTATAAAGGAATCCCTTATGAAAGGTTTCGGGTTGACTTAACCATATTACATCAAGAGAAGTAGCCCTTGCTAGACTTGATGTAATATTGGAGGCAAGAGTTGAGGAAATCCAAGTCAGGATTTCAGGATTGGGGAGTCCACTCAACAGATCAAGGAACTGTAAGCTCACAGTTGGCAAAGACCTGCCTACCTAAATACCTTCAAATAGCTTGAACAACCCTTGTTGGGGTTATGCGAAGGGAAATATGGATCCTTTCCACTAGAATGTCAAAGCAACTGGACATTCCGAGTTTAATGGTGAGGGCCATTGAGACTTGATAAAATAGTGGGAGACTTAATTAATTTATTATTATTTCTCATAAAAATGTAATCAAGAAAGTACTAATAAATATGCTCTTTTAAAATTGTAGAATCAAGATGAAAAACTCATCAACCACATTTTCTCTGCGATCAATACTGGATAAAGACAATATCCTCACTGGCAGTAACTTTCAGGAATGGTTTAGGTGCCTTCGGGTTATCCTATGCCATGAACGAAAGTTTTACGTGCTGGAGTCCTCACTTCCTGATTCCCCTGCCTCAGGGGCGAGTGATGAAGATTTACTAGTCTATGATCAACATTTGAACGATGCACTCGACATTCAATGTTTGATGCTATCATCAATGTATAGTGAGCTCATGAAGTCTCATAAAGACATGGATGCCTATAGCATGCTCGAGCATCTCTGTGGTCTATACCAGGAGAGAGAAAGACAGGAGAGGTTTGAGATCTCCAAGGCTCTATTTCAGAGCAAGCTTGGAGAGGGTGCCCCATCTGGGCCTCATGTAGTTAAGCTCATTGGCTACATTAAGCGCTTGGAGGTTCTAGGGTTTAAACTCCCCAAAGAACTGGGCACTGATCTCATTCTTACATCACTCCCCCAAAGCTTCTCAAACTTTGTTGTTAATTTCAACATGAACAATATTGAGAAGTCTCTATCTGATCTTCTTATCCTTATTCGCCAAGTGGACAATGATATGAAGCATGAAAAGCCTTATGTCCTTATGGTGAATAAAAGGAAAGGGAAGGCGAAGAGCTTTAAGCCCAAAGCTTCTTCAAGACCTTCCAAGAAAAGGAAGATCAAAGGGGAGGAAAAGGAACAGGATGATGTTTGTTTCGCATGTGGCAAGAAGGGACACTGGAAGAAAAACTGCACCCAGCCAAGGAAGCAAGGGGAAGCTTCAGGTGCGTTTGTTATCGAATGCAATCTATCTGTTTCTACTAATTGGGTATTAGATACTGCTTGTGGTGCTCACATCTGTATCCAAATACAGGAACCAAGTAGATTCAGGAAGATTGATCGAGGGGAGGTAGATCTACGAGCAGCCAACAGAGCCAGACTCGCTGTTATAGCTGTCGGATACTACCACCTCACATTGCCTACCAGGATGGTCTTGGTTTTGAAAGGTTGTTATTATGTGCCTTCTGTTACTAAAAACATTATTTCAGTATCCAGATTAGATACTGATGGATTCACATTCAAGTTTGGAAATGAATGTTGCTACTTTTGTAAAGATAGCATTTGTTTTGGTAGGGAACATTTATATAACGGCCTTTATGTGTTAGAATACACAAACCAAGTAATGGAAATCGATAACAAAGTTAATTCACATGAATCATACCACACCCAACTTTGGCATCACCGGCTAGGTCATGTCAATGAGAAACGTTTGACAAAATTACATCAAGATGGGTATTTAGATTCTTTCGAACTAAAACCACTTGGTGTATGTCATGCGTGTCTACAAGGAAAAATGACCAAAGCCCCATTTAGTGGGAAAGGTGAAAGAGCTAAAGAGCTTCTAGAATTAGTTCACACAGATGTGTGTGGACCATTTCCAGTTGAAGCAAGGGGTGGGTTCTCGTACTTCATAACTTTTACTGATGATTTTAGTAGATGTGGATATATCTATTTAATGAGGTATAAGTCAGATTATTTTGATCGGTTCAAAGAATACAAGAATGAAGTTGAGAACCAGCTTGGTAAGAAGATTAAGAAACTTCGCTCAGACAGAGGAGGAGAATATCTTAATCAGGACTTCATTGATTTCTTACAGGAGTTTGGGATTCTATCTCAACTCACTCCTCCTTACACACCGCAGTGGAATGGTGTAAGTGAAAGAAGGAACCGCACCCTGTTGGACATGGTGAGATCAATGATGAGTCATGCGAGTCTTCCATTATCCTTTTGGGGATATGCATTACAAACAACAGCGCACATACTAAACCAAGTACCAACTAAATCGATAAATGGTATTCCATACGAGTTATGGAGTGGACGCAAAGCCATGTTATCGAATTTACATGTGTGGGGTAGCGAAGCATTTGTTAAGGCCTCTTCAGGTAACAAACTCACACCCCGAGGCACAAAGTGTATCTTTATAGTATATCCCAAGGAAACAAGGGGATATTACCTATACAACCCCTCAGACAAAAAGGTTACAATGGCAATACACGCCATATTCCTTGAGAGGGCGCACATCTCCAAAAGAGATAGTGGGAGCAAGATAGACTTCGATGAAGTCGAGGCTCAAGATAAACATGAGTTGGTACAAGAACAGATTCCACAAAGCCCCGTGGAAGAACAATCTGTTCGAGAGACACAAGAACTGCGTAGGAGCATGAGAGAGGTGAGAGAACCAGAACAATATGGTTTTCTTGTCACCGAGGATGGTGACTCATTATTGGTTGACAATGATGATCCTCTTACCTACAAGGAAGCAGTTGAAGGTACAGATGTTGCCAAGTGGAAATAAGCCATGAATTCTGAAATGGATTCCATGTACCAAAACCAAGTCTGGATTTTGGTAGATCCTCCAGTTGATGTAAAGCCTATTGGTAATAAATGGGTATTCAAGAAGAAACTGGACATGGAAGGGCAAGTCAGCACCTACAAGGCATGACTGGTTGCAAAAGGTTTTAGAAAGCGTCAAGTAATTGACTATGATGAAACCTTTTCACCGGTTGCAATGCTGAAGTCCATCAGAATCCTATTGGCCATTGCTGCTTACCATGACTATGAAATTTGGCAAATGGATGTCAAAACAGCTTTCCTTAATGGGAACCTCCAGGAAGATGTCTACATGACACAACCTGAAGGGTTTGTAACTCCAAAGGATGCCAACAAGGTATGCAAGTTGCAGAAATCCATTTATGGATTAAAGAAAGCATCAAGGTCATGGAACATTCGTTTTGATGAAGCTATTACGAAATTTGGATTTATCAAGAACGAATGTGAGCCTTGTGTCTACAAAAGGTTTAGTGGAAGTGCAGTCGTTTTCCTAATAGTATATGTTGATGACATATTGCTAATTGGAAACGAAGTACCTGTCTTATAGTCAGTTAAGGCATGGTTGCATAAATGCTTCTCCATCAAAGACTTGGGCGAGGCAGCATATATTCTTGGGATCAAGATCCATCATGATAGATCCAAGAGAATGTTGGGCCTGAGTCAAAGTACATACATTGACAAGATACTGAAGAGATTCAGTATGGAACAGTCCAAGAGGGGATTGTTTCCAGTGTCACATGGTATCCATCTTTCCAAGAAAATGTGTCCTCAGACACATGAGGAAAGAAAGAGGATGGCAAGGATCCCTTACGCATCCGCGATTGGGTCAGTCATGTATGATATTCTATGTATGAGGCTAGATGTTGCTTACGTATTAAGTGCGGTAGGCAGATATCAAGCTGATCCAGGAGACCGCCATTGGATGGCAGTCAAGACTATCCTTAAGTATCTGAGGCGTACTAAGGATATGTTCCTGGTTTATGGAGGAGATGAGGAACTAGTCATCAGAGGACATGTAAATGCTAGTTTCCAGACTGATCAAGATGACATGAAGTCGCAGACTGGATACATCTTCAGTTTGAATGGAGGTGCAGTGAGCTGGAAGAGCTCAAAACAAAGTGTGGTGGCAGATTCTACAGCGGAGTCTGAGTATATCGCAGCTTCTGAGGCAGCTAAAGAAGCAGTATGGATGCGAAGCTTCATCCAAGAGCTGGATGTTGTACCAAGCAGTAAAGATCCTATCACACTCTATTGTGATAATACTGCAGTGGTGGCACTTGCAAAAGAGACAAGGTCACATCAGCGGACAAAGCACATACTTCGGAAGTATCATCTCTTGAGGGATTTTTCTCAGAGAGGTGAAGTTGCAGTGAGCAGTATTTCCACGGAAGACAACGTGGTGGACCCATTGACTAAAGCCTTGACTCAGAAAAAACATGATCATCATGTGAGGTCTAGCGGACTAAAAGTCGTAGGCAGCTGGCTCTAGTCCAAGTGGGAGTTTTTAAGGGTTGGTGTCCTCAGAACCAACTGTTTTGTACTTTGATTACATGAATGTTCACTTATTATATATTGTTCATTGTTCTGCATGACTATAATATAATAATGTTCTGGAATATTTGTTGCATTAATAAGGTCATAGCAGATCCCCGCTATGATGAGAACCTTGAAATGCTGTAACAATATTCTTAAATAAAGTTCTACGGTTGGATGACATACTATGATAGGACACATAGTATACAGACCGTCATGTGCGAGTACTCGTAAGAAGATGAGACTCTCTCTCATGAAGTTCGCACTTGGTAATCTCCAAGATGGGAGATTATGAGAACAGACCCGCCAGTAGTAATTCTGCATGTCTTGGTGTCATCGGATATTGTTATCTGCGAGCGTGTGTAATGGTCCTTAGACTGGAAGATTATCATTAACTCATGTCATGACTCACGCACTTAGATTTACTGACGAAAACCGTCACGCAGACAGTTGGCGGGAAGTAGGGTACGT
Organism: Viscum album; assembly: GCA_963277665.1. Lineage (NCBI taxonomy): Eukaryota > Viridiplantae > Streptophyta > Magnoliopsida > Santalales > Viscaceae > Viscum > Viscum album. The sequence continues at coordinate 890,666,669 of OY728159.1, read as the reverse complement.
TGGGTGCGTCACAAGTGACATGTTGTTAATGGATAAGTCAAGGAAGGATTTGTACCTTCCATTTATGGAAGTTGATATCTCGGCCCTTTGATTGAAATAGAACTGTCAAATTAAATTCCATGGCCATGGTGTAAACGACGAGTTTATTTCAGGTAGTCAAAGAACGACATATCAATCATATAGTTTTATGACACTGCCATGAAACCTTCTTGATGAGATATCGAGACAAAGGGATTAAATTACACAGTAAGTGTTCGTATGAGGTGATACGTCAATGCAGCATCAACTTCTTTCTCTTGGGTGCCTTGACCCGTTGCTAGACAGTAATCTTGGACTTTAGGCAAGTCTGCCTAATGCCAATGAGAAAGAGGCCTAGAGGGTCACACACTAAGTGTATCTAAGTATCTCAAGTTGAATAAAGATTATTCTCGTACGTGGTTTAATAATTATTCAAGGAAGCCTAAGTTGTTTTAAATGATGGAGGAAAAATAAAATAAAACAAGTACACGCCGTGTATTATTAAATGTACACGTCATGTAGTTTTATTTTGGAAAGGAAATGAATAAATGAAAACAAGATATACACGCCGTGTACATTTAATGTACACGCCGTGTAGTTTTCAATGAAAAACAAGTACACACCGTGTATTTATTATTACACGCCGTGTATTTTTTCCAGTCGGGATTTTGAGGATATAATATCGTTTTATTAAATGATATTTATTATAATCAGCGTGAGCACATGTCAAGGAATTAATTATTCGACATGGGGGTTTTTAATAAGAGTTAATGAAATAAATGAAACGCGTAACACGTTTATTTATTGTCATAACTCTACAACCTCAAACTTGATTATAAATATCCTCACAACCCCAACTCTTTTCCTACACAAGAGAATCGTTGTGCACAACATCTCTGGAGAATTCTTTCAAGACCGAAAGAACCTCTTCCTCCAAGAACGCTCTCAAGACCGAGAGAGATCCTCTTCCATCGGATCAAGACGATCTAAGGCGGACAACGCAAGCAAAGGCTTCTCCACGCTAGCACCCGGAGAATCCTTTGGCGACGTCCAGAGATACAAGGTACATGTGTGGATCACCGCTAGAGGGAGTCTACACTTAGATTATACGACGCAACGACGGATCACTTCGACAACGTGATCGAGAACATCAACGAAGAAAGAACACCCAAAAGGTATTTCTTTATAATTAATTAAATTAACTATAATCAACTTGTAACAATCCTTGTTTGTGGTTCCGGGACAAACCATCTTCTTTGTCTTTTTCTGTGATTCGATCCGTGGAGACTGGCGTTTATTGTCGTATTGATCCTGGATTGATCATTGCTAATGACAAAAAGTCAAGTGGGCACATCCACCCATGCACTTCTGCTGCGCTCGGAACCTTCAATAAGCACAAGTCAAGGTTAACCACCAAGATATAATAACATAATGTTCTTAGGATAACCTCATATGCACCATACATGACATATCATAAGACTAAAACATTACCCAATGCATTGAAGCACTATCTGGACATACCCATCATAATCATATCATGTGCATGCATTAGTGTGCCACATAGATCATATAACATAAGAACACATTTCATCACATTTAATTCCATGATCAAAGAGTGTGGACTAAATACATGGAATTCTCAAATAAAATAAGTATAATTATGTCTAGTTGAATACCCTTGAGTGGAAATAGTGATGGTATTCACAACACAAAGGTTTGGCATGGAAAAATTGCAGTGAAATTTTGGTAGCATAACGACGACACATAAAGGTTCATAAAATGGTTTAATGAGAGAGAAAGGTCTCTCGTCATTTTTACATCAAATGGAAAGTAAGAGGGGTGTGTAAAAACATATCCTAACATTAGGAATTGGAAATAAAAGGCATAAAATGAAGAAGATTCTTGAATAAAGAGGAGAAAGAGATGATCTCTTACTAAATTTTGGCATAGTAACAGCTTAGGTAAAGGTTATAATGAGAGGGGATAAATAATCTCTTATTATAAGAATATCAATTGGACAATGAAGAGATCTTTATAAATTCATGAAAAAAATAACCAATTGAGATTCAAAATGTTAAATACAATGAATATGTTTGAATTGAAAAGAAAATAGAGAGAGGTCCCTTACCTTGAGAGGGTGATTCCAAAATCTTGAGAAGAGCTTCTTTAGAGATTTAGGGAACCTTGGAAGGACTCTAGAGAGGGGAGGGCAGGGTAAGGATGTACTCTAAGGTTTTTGATTGAAGAGGAATGAGGTCTTGGGTGAGTTTATATAGGAAAAGAGAGAAAAGTTCTTTATTATTTCTCAAACTTAGGTTTTGCACTCTATATAATAAAGCAATCAAAACCACAAACTTTATCATGGTTTTTGTCCATGGTTTCTGACAAAGAGGAGTGATTTTCATTATTTTATAAGGGCAAGGGTCGAACTCATTAACATATTACCTTTGGTGATGTGGAAGTGAGTCATGTTATTAAAGAAATAATTTTAAAACCTTAAAATATAATATAGGTTTTGGAGGACTCGTAAAGGCTTTATAAAATTAATCAAATAACCTCAAAAACACATTATTTTAAAGGGAAAACATGGATTTGGTCATGAAAACCCTTTATATAATTTGTTACATCACTTTTGGGTCATTATGATGGCATAATACATATCATATATTTATACCGTATTTATTTTTTACCCATAAATTCGACTGCCCCAAAAAATTATGAAAAAATTAATGTTGGATAATTTCAATATGCTGATTCCAAAAATAATATTTATATTATCAAAATAATTTTCTAAATAAGTGAATTTTCACTTTTAAAACAATAATCGACATTTATTGAGAAATGATGGTTTTTTCAACAATAACAGTTTTTGAACCTTAAAAAAATTACATTTTACTTCATAAAAATTATATTATCCTATTTGATAAAAATTATTTAATAATAATATTTTATTAAAATATCATTTATTTCAAAAATCCATTAATTCATCAAAAGGAATGTCTTAATTGAAATTGTATATTGCCCAAAAATATAATTCGTGTTTTATCGTATCAAAATTAAAATCATTTGTAAAGTAACAACAATAAGAAGTAAATATAATCATTATTCTATTGAAAATACAATATACATATTCATATTATTATGGTTTTGATACATAGTCCTTTATTACACCGATAAACACCCTAAGGGTAATGTGTGCGATGGTGAGATTTTCATGGGGTGGTTCGACATACATGGTTTGGGTCGTGATCTCGATGAGCTTGAATTTCGCTCATGCTTTAGTTGTTGGATCTTGGCTTGGACTTGGTCAAGAGAAAAGCTCAGTGATGTTAACCCCCTCAGAACCTCTGATAAATGGGCTTCATAGGTTATGATCCTGTTGGTTAAGGTTATTGCTTCTTTTTTCCGTGTCAATTGAATTTATCATAACCCTATATTTATATTAATCATATGATCACTATTCAACGACTATTTTATCAACGATGGTGATGCTTAATGGTCTTTTAAATCTGAAAGGATATAATAAAATCAAAGAAATGCATGTGTTTTCTATAATCAAAATATGGCATTTAACTCAATCACAAAGGGAATTTTATTTATAAAAATTTGAGTCATTACAACCTCCTCCAGTACACTAATAGAGTTGGGAATAAACATGAATCTTGCAACCACAAGGGGTGAACCTACTGGAATGGGCAAAGGTGAGGGCTCGTCTACGATAGTTGGAGGGAGTTCAGTGGCAAACAAAGAAGGAATTGTCTCCAAGTCATCTGGATGATTCAGAACTATAGAGGGACCTGCAATTGGGGGGGGGGGCACCGGCCATTACAAGAGAGGGGGAGGGCATGCCTCTTGACAACTGGATGGAGCTCAGGGGCTGGTAGAGGAGGATTGAACCAGTTGTCCACCGAAGCTGAAGGGGTGCCTTGGAGATCACCGTAGGGGAGATCTAAATGCACCTGTTGTGGGAGGTACGAGCCAAGGGAGGAGTCTGGAGTAAAGCCTGGCAGAAGACGAACAAGAGACAACTTCCCCGTGTCAGATCAAAGTTTGCCCGCATCATGGAGTTGAGATTGGGAGGATCGTCTACAAACAGTCAACAAGTGACCCTACAGGTGGCATACGGGGTGCAAAAACCGACTCTATCGAAGAAAAGTTGATCCCGCCAAACAGAGACGGAGGTACCGACCCGAAGCAGAATACGATGGGAAGTTTTGGCTACAGGGGATGTGAGAAATTCAAGTTAAGGTGAATAATTGTTACTATTTGACTTGATTTTTTAAAGAAATGTCAAGCCCAACCCATTTAGTATTTTAATTTTTTACAACCCAAAACCGAAGGTATATTTGTAACAGTTAGGGATTGTCATCAATTGTTAATATTGTCGTTTATAATTAATTTTTTCCCTATTGTTTGTGGATGTAGATCAAAACGATTGAACCATATAAAATTTTCGGTGCATGATTTCTATTGTGTTAGTGCATGTGTGTTTAAATCATCAAGGTTTCAATAGTAATAGAGAATGATGAACTAATGGTAGGTAGAATCAATACTTAACTCATTAGGAGAGATAATTCAATGAAGTAAGTCTCAAGGTTACCCATTGAGATCATACACGTTAATATCTTCATTGATACCATATTAGCATCATAATACCCCAACATCCCCATGGTACTTAAATTTCATCATAAATTCACTCTAATGAACCCTAAATATATTGATACCATATTAGCATCATAATACCCCGTCACATCCCCATGGTACTTAAATTTCATAAAAAATCCACTCCAATGAACCCTAAATATATTGCCAATCCACCTCAAACCCTACCGATCGAATTCTCTCGTGCGCCTCCACCGCGGGTTAAGGGTTAGACTCATGGCGAAGAAGAGAAAGCTTGTTGCTAAACCAGGCGAAACTCCCGTCAAACAACAGCGACGGCTTCAGCAGGCGCAGGCGCAGGCGCAGGCGCAGGCGCAGGCGCAGGCGCAGGCGGGAACAGGGGTGGAGGAGGCGTCTAATTCCGTCGTAGAAGAAGTTAAGGACGTTCAAGAAGTAGATGAAGGAGAAACAAAGCAAAACATGGATCAAGAAGAGGAATCTGAAGAAGCAGAGGGCGATGAGAAGGGAGCGGAGGAAGAAGTTGCATTAGGAGAGGAAGGCGAAGAAGGTGGCGGCGGTGGTGCGGCCGCCGCCGCTGGTGCCGATGCTTCTGGTGGAGGAGGCGGAGGAGGAGAGGGAGATCAAATGGTAGATGCCGATAATGAAATATCAACATCATTGAAAGAAGCAGCCTCAGCTGCCACAGATCACGATGACGATGGCGCAGATGATCCTATCCGGACACTTCTGGAGCCATTCACTAAAGAGCAGCTCGTCGGTCTCCTCAGCGAAGTGGCAGAGAAGTACGCGGATGTCGCAGACCGTGTGCGCAAGGTGGCCGATGAAGATCCCGTACATCGAAAAATATTCGTGCACGGCCTCGGTTGGGACACCAACGCGGAGTCCCTAATCAGCGTCTTTAAGCAGTATGGAGAAATTGAGGACTGTAAGGCTGTATGCGACAAGATTTCTGGAAAATCCAAGGGCTACGGTTTTATCCTATTCAAGAGCCGTAAGGGTGCTCGCAGTGCCTTGCAGCAGCCTCAGAAGAAGATTGGCTCTCGAATCACTGCTTGCCAACTGGCATCGATGGGTCCCGTTCCAAATTCTCCTCCTGCTGCTGCTCCTACTCCTATCGCTCATGCTCTTCCGGTATCAGAATACACTTTAAAGAAGATATACGTGAGCAATGTGTCTGCCGAATTGGATCCGCAGAAGCTGTTGAACTTCTTCTCCAGGTATGGCGAAATAGAAGAGGGTCCGCTTGGGCTTGATAAGGAGACTGGGAAGCCGAAGGGATTTTGCCTTTTTGTGTACAAAACTACGGAGAGCGCAAAGAAAGCATTGGAAGAACCACACAAAAACTTTGAAGGGCGCATTTTGTATTGTCAGAAGGCTGTTGATGGTCCGAAGCCGGGAAAGAAGGTTCATCATCACAACTCTCAGAATACCCATTTTCAGAGGAATAAAAATTCTAATTTTTCTGGGACTGTGGGTGCTGGACCAGCATATTTGATGGCTCCTCCAGCTGGAGGGATTAGTATGAATCAAGCTACGCCATCACCTTTGAATCCAGCTGCAGTTGGTCAGGCGCTGACAGCTTTGATTGCAGCCCAGGGAGCTGGATTTGGGCTTACTGATTTGTTTGGCACTCTGGGCTCTGCAGGAATGAACCAGGGTGCCCCCGTAGCAGTCCACGGTATGCAGGGTGGGTATGGTAACCAGGGTGTTCCTAGTAACATAATCCCGGGGGTGATGGGGGGCTATGGAACTCCTGGTGGGCCTCCGCCTCCCAATCAACAGATGGGGCATGGAGGTTCTGGTTCTAGCCATGCAGCTGGTGGAGCACCCTATATGGGTCATTAGGTATTATTAACGATCTACCATAGTGCGTGCATCAGTCTTTTAGTTCTGGCCCGGTGATCCTTCTGACGATCCACAAGGTGATGCAAATTTGTGTTTGAATTGGTGTCACTGTTTTCTATTTTTCTTCCTTCTTTTTGAAAATAATTTATTATGTTTTTGAATTTTAGTGCCTGTTTGAAAACTCCTCTGGGAACGGTGGTTATTCAGTTTTAAATGAACTCGGAGAGATTAAAACTTCTCTTGCTTTGAAGCTTGCATCAATGAATGGGGCATGTTTGTTGTAATATTTTGCCCAAAATAGTTTTGGCTTTTAATTTTTATAAAAACCCTAAATATTTTCTTAAATTCACCTCAAATTACCCATGTTTTTTTGATGAAAGGTAATAAAACCTGTCTGGTCATTGAAACACCATCGATAATCTGGTGGTGCCCCACTATATTTCCAATGGAAAACACACTTCTGGTGGACACATGTAATATCTGGATTTTCTATCTCCCGTACGTAGAATTTTGGGGTGTTGAAGATGGTAAGAGTGAGTTTGGAGATGAATTGCATCTCTAAGAAGCTGAAATTTGGGTTTATTCGACGGGTCATGATTTTCTGATTTGGTCATGGTCTTGAGTTATCATGGCGATGAGCGGTTGTGGTTCCGAGGGAAGAGAGTGGGGTTGTCTTTTGTCACCACAAGGAGCATATGATGCCATGGCTTTGACAACCACGACATTGTTCGATTAAAATGGACATTTTTAATGGCTTGGTTTGGAGATGTGTTTTGATGAAAATCTATTCGAAACTAGAAGAGAAACCACACCATGGTTGTCCATCTTTGAAAAATAGCGTGGTTTATGCCACAATCTGTCATGGTTGTTTCGAGGTTTGATGATGGGGTTAGGGAAAACACATCATGGTTTATTTTTCATGCCACGTTTTGGTCAAAACCATGTTTTTGAAAAGGAGACGGCTGACAAGATTTAAGGGGTGTCAAAATTTTAGACGTCGTGGTTTTCAGATAGGCATTCGTTGAACCAAAGCACGACATGGATTAGGGCACCATGTTGTGGTTTGGTCCATCCAAATTTAAATATAATTTTGGGCATCTCTTTCCCTCTTATTTGCCCCTTTCCTTTGGCAACTCTAGGCGGTAAATTGCCCTTGGTGTTATTTAAGTGATGTTGGTGAATTATTGAGCTCCTCTCTTCACGTGATTGATTCTTTATGGATCAAAGACATTTTTTTCTCGATTTCTCTTTTCTTCTTCTATTTCTTTCCTCATGAAGGTTCCGAGGCAGCGATTTATGTATGGGTGTGATGGGGGGTTGATATGGCGCGATTGATCATAGATTCAATGAAGAATCTTTATGAGGACGTGGAAGTTTAAGAATCGTGCTCCATCCTTTAATGACACGACGATCTAGATATTGTTTGAGATAGGTGATTCAGGAACTCTATTTATCGTTGATGTGGATTTATCGTACTTTCATTTTCTTCAATAAATGGATGAAATTGATTAAATTATATAAATTAAACCTGAAATCTAGGAGGGCTATGAAGGTGTGGTGGCATACGTGATATGCATATATTATTGTTACCTTTATGACGAGGATGGAAATGGGTACCCGATTATCGGGCACCTGACCCTATCAAACCTGATTTGGTAGGGTTTGGGTACCCTTTAATCGAGTTTGGGTAGGGTTCATGGTCCATATAACCTACTCGATTATTAATCGGACAAGATGCCCGAAAACCGAACCCAATTACATTATATTATATTTTAAAAATTTAATTGATATTAACATTATTAAATCGTTCTACACATGCAACACAACAAAACTGGGAGGACAACTGGCGACAACATGGTGCAAGAGAGCTTGCTGAACTCTATGGGAAGCACGTGGGCTTATAAAGCCTTGTGTGGTGAATGGGCTTTCTGATGTGAGATTGACTTTGTTATGTGGAAAAATTCTACATCGGAAAACTGATGTAGGGAACAACGCTTTATTAGCTCCCGTGTGTCTTGGCCTCGCCAGCGAGCTCCGCCCTGAGCCCTAGTCCTCCGACCTGGTTTCCCACCCTTGTTGTGCCACCATGGCTTTGATGTTGACTGACTGTAGGTACAAATTAAAATACAGTAAATTTTTTAAATAAAATATAAAAAAACGGATTCTGGTAGGGTAAATCTTAATCAAGGTCGGGGTTGAGTATTAAATAATTTGGTATAAATGAGTTAGGGTTAGAGTTAGGGCAGGTATAATTTAAACGGGTTAGAGTTAGGGTACCCCAAAATGAGCGGGTTATTTTGCAATAAAGAAGATAAATAGCCAAAACAACTTTTAAATGCTTCGAGTATTAGAGAATAAAAAACATCTTTTCAGTGGTACTAGACTTGACAATTAGTGGATTGGAGGACCCTCTAAAGGATGGTGGATTTGCCTCATAAATTACTCAATGATATGTTTCTCTTTCCTTTGATCATTTAGAAGCTTTAGCATGATTCATAGCTTCAGAGAGTTGCGTAAGCATAGCAACAAGATTTTTCTTTCCAGCCCCTATGTCATTTGATTTATCATGAGGATAATCATTATATTTCTCACCACATTCGTTGTTAATATGATTCCTCCTATTTCCAACCATTGACTAAAACCAAACGCATAGTGTAAGCATCAAACATAATTAATCAGAGTGAGCAATCATACAATCCTGAAAATCATTTCTAAGATGTCCTATCCTATGGCACCTTATTATCAACCTATGACACTTTAGGTTCATTCTATACCACTTTCAGTGCATCATAGGCTACCTTAAGTTCTTTCCTCATATTCTTGATAAACCTAATCTCCAAAAATAACTAAACCTTACTTTGATACTAACTGAGGCGATTCAATCATAATTCACATACATATATCATCATTTTAAATGAATACTTAATATATTACACAATAATACACGTCCCATAACTGTAAAGGTTTAGTGTCTTTGAATACTAAATACATAATCAACTTATTTTATGAAAGATCTTCGAAATATCTCACAAATTTCTTCTCACATGGTACCCCTTCAAGACTTATCATACATAATACCTTTCTTCGTAACTTGAGGAAAATGAAAACATAAGAAAGGGTGTGCTTAGATGCTTAGTAATGGAAAACACGAGAGACATCATTTGAATATTATAAGTGAGCATAAGATAAGCATAAGGGTATGTGAGCATGATTATAACTTAAGAAATTCACACTCAATCAGTTATAGTTCATAAATCATAATTCGTCGCATAAAACTTTGTCATAACAAAAGAAATGAGTCGTAAAAGTGGAGAATCATCAATAATCGATCATGAGTCATGAGATTATATCATAAGCATAAAAACATATAATAGGAGTGTGTCACAATTGTAAGCATATAAAATCATTTTATTAGTTAAGACTCACTGCTAAGACTATCATAACATAGTGGATAAAGTCCTATAGTGGATTAGGCTCACTCTCCATTCCCTTTTCATTCATGGTGGACAAAGTCTCGTATTGGATTGGGTTCGGTTCCCTTTATCTTTCATACTATTTCATGAGATATCAATATTTACCCAATGCATTAGAGTGGACTATATGGTTTTGGGTCCACCCATCACATAATGAAAACCATACACATGTGTGTTATAACATAATCATCATAAACATTTCCTTGTAACATAATCATCATAGGCCATCTCGAGAAAGAAAGTGGATGGTATCATTAGAGCTTTTCCCCAATGAAGCATAAGATTCTTTAATGGATATTGACATAAATGAAAAAATACTTTTATATAAGCATTAGAATTTTGCTTTGAAAAACTAGAGAAAACATCCTTTTTTTTTTTGTAATTTTTAAAAACTAAAGAATCCAAGAAAAATTGGAATATGATTTTCATTATAAAACCATAGAAACTTGTAATGGAAGTTAAATCATGAATAAGGGAATATGTTGGTGGGAAAATCCATTCATTTGGTAAATGTTTAAAAAGATTCTTTTCACATTTGTGAAAAAGTCAAATATAAGCTGTACGAAAAACATTGAAAAGATTCCTTTTTAAAACATTGAAAAAATGGTCAAATATAGTTTAAAATGGCTTTAAAAAATCATTGGAGAATATAAAAGAACATTTTTGAAACATTTTGAAGAATATAGAATAAAATATTCTCGACCTAAAAGAAGAAATAAGATAGACTTTGTTTAGAAAACATTCTTTCGGTGTTTTGAGTACCAAAGAGGGAAAAAAATGGAAAGAATACTTGATAACTCTATAAATAATCAGATGAAAAGAAAATATATGGGTTTTGATAGATAGAGAGGGCATACAATTTCCCCAATAGAGATTTAAACATGAACAATCTTGATTAAAAATGAGTTTGCAACATAGACCCTTACCTCAAGTCCCGACTTGCTTTGTACACACTCTAACCTCATGTATAATAAATTTAGATTTATTATAAATTTATATAATAACTATATTCATGCTTATCATACCATATATGATTCATTTATAGTTTACAATCACTCATTTATTAACAATTCTTCATTAAAATCAATATTTGGGTATTAACAATTCTTCATTAAAATCAATATTTGGGTATTAACAATTCTTCATTAAAATCAATATTTGGGTATTGACAGTTCTGTTTTCCGTGCATGTTTTGGTTTGATGGTTCCGATCCTTTCACCTTGGTAGATGAGGTGATGCAGAAACGTCGGGAGTCACAACGACAGAAAAAAACGATTCACAGAAGAGTAAAAGAGGAAAAAATCAAAAGAACTGAGACACAAAGATTTACGTGGTTTGGGAATAATCCCTATGTCCATAGAGAGACAGAATATTCACTATGATTTGGGAGCACAATTACAAAGAGTTTCACAGAGTTTCTCACCAACTCCAAAACCCTAACTTGAAATGGGCTAATTAGGAGGACAAAACACTATTTCACCAATTGTCGTAAAGTCCGCTGTGCTACAGTGAAAGACGGTTGAAAGTCTGCATCATTACAGTGAAAGGTGACCACCCAAGTCAAAAGTACTACAGTGCCATGGCTGAAAGTCCAAGTAGTTACAGTACTGTTGACTCCAAAGTCCGCACTGCTACAATGCCTTATTGGTGTCGGTCGGTCATCTTTGCTATAGTGGTCAGAGATGCTACAATACCCCCAAAAATTGGGCTGGGGGCTTTCGGCCCTTGGACCCCTAGAGTAAGGGTGCGTTGCCCCCTGCAACCCCCAACGAGCTCACCGCGGAAGTTGCAGCCTGGTGCGCAGTATAGGTCGGAAGCATTCGGCCCAAATCATCCAAAAACGGATTGTGCTACACCAAATCCAACATGAGGTAGTCTGCACGTACGCATGGATGATACTTTCATTTTTCAATGAATGAAAAAAAGAGATCTAAATGATAATTTATATTTCCAAAATCATAATTATACCGTATATATCATATATATTCATTAAATACATCATTATTACCAACAATGTGAGGCGGTGATTAAAAATGAAACACGTCGTTTCATGGAGATGGTAATTTGTACATACGCATGAGTGACACTTCCATTTTCCGTTGGATGGATGAGAAATATATAATGTTTTTTCCATCATCATAATAAAATTTAAGTATACTTATGATATTTATGTCATTATTATATTAGTATGGATACAATAGATTTGAAGGTGGTTGAAGAAGAAATAAATTTGAAAGAACTCAGTTAAAATGGTCTTTTGGTGAGACCAAAAACTCTATGATGTAAGGAGGAAAGTTGGGAAGAGATTTGATCAGGTATTGTCCGAGATAGAGTGCTCAATGTGTGTGTAGAAGTAAGGAGAGGAGGGTCTTTTTTATAAGTGAGGGGAGTGATATCTTTGTAAATAATTAAAGTTTTAAAATAATGTAAAGTCATTTTCTTGGGAATGTGGCACTAAATAGACAAAGTTTCAAAGATAGGATAAGTTATGGTCTAAATACATTCATCTAATCATTTTTTTGGGAATGTGGCACTATTACCGTGGTGATTAATTTTTACCATGGTAGGTATTCATTATGGCCAAAAATAAAATTGGATTTATAAATAAATTTGAATATTCTGATTCCAAATATAGAAATAATTGTATCAAATTCAATTTCTAGAGGCGGTGAAAATTAATTTTAAATTAAGCGTGCAAAATGAAACTAAACTGTTTTTTAGAAAATTGTTTTTTTAAGCATAAAAATAAATTTATTCTCATTCCCTGACTAGTAAAAAGCATTAGATGAATTTTTATATATTTGATTGAATATATTATCTACACATTTCATAAAAAACTTTCATCAATTGTGATCAATTTAATTTATTAAGATAAAAACATATTGCGAGTATAAAACAGTTTTCTAAAAAATATCTCTTTTTACCTTCAAATTATTTTATCTTTATTTCCAACCAATTAATAAAAAATATATGAATGATCAATCATTTTTATACATGTTTAAACAACACTTATCCATAAGTTTAATACTCAAAATAAAAGAAATTAACTTTTAAATAAAATATATATGATAAAATCAATGTTTGTAAACAAAACATCTATGTTTAACCAAGAATTTCTAGAATAATATTCCTTATCAATTCTCAACCATTTCATGAATGTCATTTTTTGATTTTATTACTTGAATTTTATCAATAAATTTTATTTATACCATTCTTCAAATGTATTAAATTTAACAAAAATACATAATTAAACAAAACAGTTCACAATAGTTTCTCTAGGATCAAATGTATTTCCTTACAAGACTTTAACCCAAAATCATTTATTTTATCAATTTCATTTAACTATTTATTAATGTCTTTCATTTTATATTTTTAGTAAGGAATTATTCACTTATGCTCGGTGTTTTGTGCATTACAAGCTACCGAACACATCAAATTTATTAAAGAGAAATATATTTTAGAATCTTGATGTGTTACATTAGGAGATTATTCTTCGATGTTCTTTTCCGGGATACTTAAAATTTTGTCAAAACCATGGTGTATGGTAGAGACACAATTAACATCAATAACCTGAAGGATGCTATGCAATCACATAAATTGAAGAAGACTATCTTGGCTCCTGAGAATTCTTTGGATTTTGGTCTTATTGTCGCTAGGGGGAGAAGCACGGAGAGAGATGGAAATTAAAAAAAAAACACACACGATCCAAATCAAGGTTAGATTGGATGAGATTCTATTTTTACAAGCAGAAAGGAATTTTCAAGAGAGATTTTCCACAAAGATCAAGGGGAAGTGAGAAGAATGAATCAAGTAGTAATGTCACAATGATGGTTGTTCAGGAGAGTTCTGATGATGGCGAGGGAAGCAATGTTTTGAATGTTAGCACATAAGGTTCGGCTAATGCATGGGTTCTTCTTGACACCGGTGCTTCATATCGTATGTCTTTCCCTAGAGTGATATTCTTTTCTTTTAAGAAGTGGTCTGACAACATTAACATGGGGAATTAAAATAAGCTTATGGTTGAGGGCAGTAGATCAATGATGACTCAGATATATGATGGGGTAATTAGATTGTTTGATGTCCGTCATGTCCTTGGTTTATGTAAAAATATTATTTCTTAAGAGTATTTTAGATAAGTAGGGATATAACTTCTCTAAAGAGTATGGGCAGGTCAAAGTATCAAAGGGGTCCTCGGTTGTGATGAAAGGAAAGTTATAGAGTGGAGTATATTTTCTTATGGGTGACTCAATGACAGGGATTGTAGAAGTTTCATGTTCTTTAGATGAGTTGGATCAGATAGAGTTGTGCATCGGAGATTTTATAACATGAGCGAGAAAGGGATTTCAATTTTACGTAATAAAGGATTGTTTGAGGGTTATGCTACAAGAAAATTGAAATTTTGTGAGGCTTATTTCATGGGTAAGTAATGTGGGGTGAGGTTTAATATGGTTAGACATTCTTCTGGAGGTATCTTGGATTATATTCATTTAGATTTATGGGGTCCAGATTTGGTGGAGTTCATGGAGGTTGCAGGTACTTTGTTACTTTTATTAATGGATTTTCTAGAAAGATATGGGTTTATTTCCTGAAATCTAAAGATGAATTGTTTGAAGCGATGGAAGACCATGGTGGAAAGTGTACCAAAAATAGGCCAAAAATCCTTGAACTGATAATGGTTAAGAATTTTGCAATGGATTATTTGATGGATTCTGCAGGGATTAGAGGATAGTATGGCACTACACTATCCAACATACACAAAAAAACATTGTGAAAGAAATGATCAACCAAACACTTCTGCCAAAGGTGAGATTCATGTGTTTAAATGCAGGCCTTCCTAAGAAATTCTGGGCTAATGTTGGCACTGCTTGTTATCTGGTAAGTTGATCTCCATCAATTACAATTGATTTTAGCACTCCGTGGTAGGTATGGTATGGTATGCCTTCTGATTATTCTGATTTTAGAATTTATGGTAGTCTATCTTATGTTCATGTGAATAATTACAAACGGTCGGGGAAAGGGAACTACAAAGTTACAAAGATAATATGCAAACACACACATGCAGGAAGCCGGGGAGACTCGAATCTGAGACCTCCCCGACACCCCACAGGACCCTTTGCAACCAGGCTAAGCCCTGGGGGCAATGGTCATGTGAATAATGGTAAACTTGAGTCTTGAACTATGAAGTTCATATTTTTAGGGTATGTGGAAAGAGTAAAGGGGTAAAGATTTTGGAGTGCCAGTTAGAATAGAAGTCTTAAATTTATTATTAGCATGGTTGTGGCTTTGGATACGTGTACTCTTTTTTACCAGGAGGAGGCTATGAATCATACAGGAAACGCATATTAGGGTTCTAGCCATAAGGTGGAGTTTGAAGTTCAAAGCCCTATCAAGGGTTCTTCAGGAAGTAAAAGATATATCAGATGATAGCACAACCAATTAGAAGAGAAATATGAAGGATCAAACAACCAACCGAGAGAGCAGATTATGATGAGATTTATGATACTAATCCTATGGATTTTGTATTGTTAAAGGCATAGAATATTGAATCTGACAAGCCTCATTCATATAAGGAGGCAGTCCAAAGCATAGAGGGATCATATTGGTTAATGGTTATGACTGAGGAGATGCCGTCCTTGGAAAATAATCATACTTGGGATGTTGTACAGCTACCTAAGGGGTTCAATGTTGTTGGATTCAAGCGAGTCTTCAAGGAGGAAAAACCTGGAGTTGAGCCATCACAGTTCAAGGCAAACTGATGGCCTGAAGCCGACCTGCATGCGAAGCCACTGCAATATCACGAAACCAATCAGCCAGAAACAGGTTGAAGGAGTGCAGGTTAAAGCTTGATCTGGATACGCTGGCAAGAAGATACCAGATAAGAGATGCCCTATCGCCTAAGGTGCATACAACACAAGCATTTGGAGGCCACGGAGATTCCTCATTTTTGGATGCCACTATCAGTCAGCAGCGCCCCATAATGCACCCTCCACACAAAAACACAAAAAGGAAAAACTTCATTGGGATGATGGCATGCCATATGATTTTATTCCATGGGTATTCACCTTGCTGAACATGTTATAGAGTCTAAAACTCTTTGATATAAAACTTTTTGGTAGAAGAGGGAGTGAACATACGTCAGTCCTCCAGTAAGAGACGAATCTACTGTAGCAAATCCCTCTACTAATGGTCCATGACAGCACTGGTGAAAGAGGGTTATTTAATGGCCGGCATGAAATCCATGTCTAGGGTCAGGCATCCAAGAAGAGGAGAGACCCTACCAAACTATCCTTCCAAAATGAGCGTTACCCTTATCCAATAATCCATCGTGACTAATGAAGGAGAGTAAGAAGAGACTGGTTGATATTGCACTAAAGAGAAGAAGGGTAAGATCTATTGCACTGAATCACATCCACTAGAGACCTATATTTCGTTTGGCATATCTATCCCATAAGGACTATCCAACAACAACCTCCCATGCAAGCTTATCTTTCATGTCAACCATGACGTTCTTCAGTCTGCGGAGATTGATACCTCCATATAGGGGTCTTGAGAGTTTCTTCCAACCATCTCAATGGCAGCGTCCCTCCACCTGTGTGTTCCCTAGGAAATGGGCAAGGATTTTTTCATTACTTGATAACCGTGTTAGGAACTTTATTCACTGAGAGAATGTGCACAGGGATGGAGGAGAAGACACTGTCAATTAGAACCGTTCTCCCTCCAAAAGGAGAGAAACCTGTTTTTCCAATTGAGAATGCGACCAAATATTTTATTAATCAGCGTCAAAGTGCTTGATCCTTACTCTTCCATTTGATAGTAGAGCTCCAAGATATTTGATCAGGTTGTCTTTTTTTGGGAGGTCATTCCACATCTCAATCAGTTGAATCCTCAAACTGGAGCATTTACAAGAAACAAAGAAGTGACTTTTGAGAAGGTTGGCTTTTTTGGCCTCTCCATCTTTCATAGGGATTCAAGATCTAGTTGAATCCTTTGATAGATTTCTATTTTTCATTAATGAATATCATCAGATCATCAATATATTTAAGGCGCGTGGTATCATGGCTCCCATATCTACATATGAACGGTTGTACCTTTCTAGTTTGCGCTGTTGTATTAAGGTGTTTGCTAAGTGCATCTTGCGCTAGGATGAAAAGTCTAGGAAAAAATGAGTCTCCTAGTCTTAGCCCATGGATGGACTTGAAGAAGCCGCACCTTTTCCCCATGAGCAAAACTGAGAACCATAACGATGAGTAGTATCAGAACACACTAGGTCATTGAACCATGAAGATAAACTGCAATGTTTTATGTCCTTAGGAACAAAGTTCTATTCTATCTTATTGTACACCTTTTCCATATCCACTTTCAATACGATGTTTCCTCCTGTCACCTTCCTGTCTAGGCCAATCATCAAATCTTGAGCAAGAATTATTGCCCCTTGGATAATCCTCCCTTTGATAATTCCATGCTGTTCCTTGGGTATCAGTATGGAAAGAAAATGGGTGATTCTGCCATTGAGAAATTTAGTTGGCACTTTGTGGCTGAAGTTGCACATATTGATGGGCCAATTATTGTTGAAGGAGCGCTGGTGGTTCACCTTTGGAATGAGATCAAAAGTTGTTACATACACTACCCTAAGTAATGGACCTCCTTTGAGATAGTCCTAAATGGCATCTTTGAGATCATGTTTGATAACATCCCATGTATCAAAAAAGAAAAAACTAGGGAATCCATTGGCACCTGAAGCACTGTCAGGGTTAATACCTTTGACAGCTTTGAGGATTTCATCTTCATCAGGTCTGGACTCAAGTCTGGTGTTGGTATGATTACTAATGGCATGAGGAATAATGTTGAATAATTCTTCCCCTTCGATGCCTCCTGGGTAACCCCTACTGGCGCTCTCACCATCTCCCGTGAGCATGGATGAGAAATGCTCCGCTAAAAGGGGTCATGTGATATTGACATCTTTAGTGAAGGATCTATCTGCAAGCTGCAAGTTTAGGTTACCGATAATCTTTCTCTCTCTTATGCATGCATGAAAGTACTTGGTGTTCTTATCCCCCTCCTTGAGCCAATGATTCTTGAATTTTTCGCATGCCAAGCGTTCTTCCTTTAGATATATGTATGTTAGTTGCTTGTGTTTGAGAGACAAGGTCATGAAAAATTCTTCATCTCAACATTTCTGAAGGCTTTGATCAATTTTCTGTATCTCTGAGTCTAGCTCACATGTGTTGGTATTAAGAGTAGCTTTAGATTTGGCCCATGCCTGAAGCACTACTCTCAACATTCTAAGTTTTTTTTTTTGTAAAACATCTCATGATTTCCCATCTATAGACACCTACCATGAGTTCTCCATTGCATGCATGAAATCATCTTCGAGCAGCCACAGGTTAGAGTAGTCGATTTGAGCATCACTAGGATGTGAGTGCTTCATTTTAACCAGCAAAGTGACATGGCCCGACACAAACTGTACCAGATGGACTGTACCAGATGGGTCATCGGTATGTTGGGAAACCAGGTGAACCCCTTGCAGGTCAGCTTGACATCAATCTAACCAACACCACATTCTCCTTTGGCCCTTTTTGTTGTTTCTCGAGGTAAAATGGCCACTAGCATATCTGATGTCCATCAACTGGCTTTCCATAAGAAAAGATCTGAAATCTTCCATAGCTCTCCCTGAGAATGGGCAACCGCCTTTCTACTTTGATGGGTCCAAGATCATGTTAAAATATCTACCTATAAAACCATGGTGTATTATCCGAAGTTGAACACAGACAGTCACTCCATAACACCCTTCTTTCGGCTATATGGCATTTAGCATAAACCAAAGTGAAAAAAGTATGTTTGATTACCCTGAGAAAGCTTGACTGTGATGTGCTGTGAAGAGGATTTGATCTGTTGCACTTTCAGGTTATCCTTCCAGAAAATCCATATATGAGAGTTGATGGGATCCGCTTGCATGATGCATTTCATGTGTAATTTGAACCTGAATTCCATGATAGAATTAACCTTTTACTTCAACTCAAGAATAACCAGACTAGAAACATGGTTGGAGATGGCTTCAAAAGCAATGAATTCACACTTAGACAGGGCATCTAAACCCTGAGCATTCCATATAATGGTAGAGATCAAAATTGAGGGTGGTTAGAGGCCTTAGAGATTGGAGGAATGCTTCCCCAGGGAGTCACCTGTGTGTTTCCTGGTTTTGGACCTAGTTGACATTCCCTCAGTTTCATGAGAGAGACTGGCTTCGCTGACATACCTTTAGAAGGAGGGGAGGGGGGAGGCCCCTCGACCAAGGAGGGGATGACCTCAACCACGTCCGAAGTTGATGTATCAGGGGGAACACCAACCTGACCACCCGACTAACCCAAAGGTGGAGAAACAACCCACCGAGAGGCATGAGTCGAGGCCACTGGTAGGAGAACAGTAGAGGCTTTGAATGATTACCTGATCTTAATAGGAAATAGCACCAGAAGATCCTTCGCCTCCTCCTCCAGTACACTAATGGAGTTGGGAATAGATGTGAATCTTGCTACCATGAGGGGTGAACCTATTGGAATAGGCAAAGGCGAGGGCTCGTTATGACAGTTGGAGGGAGCTTATTGGCAGACGGAGAAGGAACTATCTCCAAGTCATCAGGATGATCCAGAACCACAGAGGGACCTACAACCAGGGGGGTGAACTAGCTGGTACAGGAGAGGGGGAGGGAACGACTTCGGCAGCCAGAGGGAGCTCAGGGGCAGGCGGAGGAGGATTGGACCAGTCATCCACTGAAGTTGAAGGGGTACCTTAGAGATCACCCTGGGGGAGATCTAATTGCACTTGTTGTGGGAGGTTCAGGCCGAGGGAGGAGTCCGAAGTAGAGCCTGGCAGAGGACAAATAGGAGGCAACTTCCCCATGTCAGATCAAAGTTTGCCCGCATCATGGAGTTGAGATTGGGAGGATCGTCCTCAAATGCTCGACGTGTGACCCAACATATGGCATAGGGTGCAAAAATCAACTCTGTTGAAGAAATATTGATCCCGCCAAAAAGAGACGGAGGTATCGGCCCGAAGTAGAATACAGCTGGGAGTTTTGGCAAGTGGGGATGTGAGAAATTCAAGTGAAGGTGGAGAATTGTTATTATTTGATTTGATTTTTTTAAGTGTCAGATCCAACCCATTTAGTATTTTAAATTTTTACAACCCAAAACCGTAGGTATATTTGTAACAGTTAGGGTTTGTCATCAATTGTTACTATTGCCGTCTATAATTAAAATTATCCCTCATGTTCGTGGATGTAGATCAAAATGATTGAACCACATAAAATTTTCAGTGGTTGATTTATATTCTGTTAGTGTGCATGTGTTTTGTTTAAATCATCAAGGTTTCAATAGTAATAGAGAATGATGAACTAATGGTCAAGGTAGAATATCTTCATTGGCGTCACCACCACACCATTATACACCTTAAAATCAACATCTAGGTATCAAAATTGATACCGTCTTAGCATCATAATACCCCCATCAACATCCTCATGGATGCAAATTCAACAACATTGCATTCTATACTTAAATTTCATTAAAAATTCACTCTAATGAACCGTAAATATCTTGCCAACCCAAACCTCAAGCCCTAGTGATGGAATTCTTTCGTGCTTCAGTCTTTTAGGTATTATTAACGATCTACCATAGTGCGTGCATCAGTCTTTTAGTTCTGGCCCCGTGATTCTTTTGACGATCCACAAGCCATGAAAATCTGTGTTTGAATTGCTGTCGCTGTTTTCTATTTTTCTTCCCCCTTTTTAAAAACAATTTATTATGTTTTTGAATTTTAATGCCAGTTTGAATACTCCTCTGGGATCGGTGGTTATTCAGTTTTAAATGAACTCGGAGAGATTAAAACTTCTCTTGCTTTGAAGCTTGCTTCAATAGATGGGGCATGTTTGTCGTCATATTTGTAATCTGGTGGTGCCCCACTATATTTCCAAAGGAAAACACACTTCCGGTGGACACATGTAGATGTCTGGATTTTCCATCCCCGTACTGTATAATTTTGGGGTATTGAGGATGGTATGAGTGAGTTTGGTGATGAGTTGTATCTCTGAGAAGTTGAAACTTGGGTTACTGTTGCCAGGTCGTGATTTACTGATTTGGTCATGGTCTTGATTTATTATTGGGGTGAGCGGTTGTGGTTCTGAGGGAAGAGAGCGGGGCTGTCTTTTGTTACTATAAGGAGCTTATGACGTCGTGGCTTTGACAACCACAACATGGTTTGATTAAAATGGACGTTTTTAATGGCTTGGTTTGGAGATGTGCTTTGGTGAAAATCTATCCGAAACTAGAAGAGAATCCACACCACGATTCATCTTCGGAAAATGTCGTTTATGCTGCAATCTGTCATGGTTGTTTCGAGGTTTGAAGATGGGGTTGGGGAAAACACATCATGGTTTATTGTTCATGCCACCGTTTTGGTCAAAACCACATTTTTGAGGACACGACCGGAAAGATTCAAGGGGAGTCAAAATTTTAGACATCGTGGTTTTAAGATAGGCATTGGTTGAACCAAAGCATGACATGGTTTAGGCACCATGCTGTGATTCGATCCATCTAAATTTAAATATAAATTTGGGCATCTCTTTCCTTCTTATTTGCCCTTTCCTTTGGCAACTCTAGGCGCGACAAATTGTCTTCGGTGTTATTTAAGTGTTTTTGGTGAATTATTGGGCGTCTCTTAATGAGATTGATTCTTTATGAATGGAAGACATTCTTTTCTCAATTTCTCTTTTCTTCTTCTATTTCCTTCCCCATGAAGGTTCTCAGGCACCGATTTATGTATGGGTGCGATGGGGGGTTGATATGGCGTGATTGATCCTAAATTCAATGAAGAATCTTTATGAGGACATGGAGGTTTAAGAATCTTGCTCCATCCTTTAATGACGTGACGATCCAGAGATCATTTAAGAGATGATTTGGGAACTCTATATTTATTTATTGTTGATGTTGATTTACCATCCTTTCATTCTCTTCAATATATGGATGAGATTGATTAAATTATATAAATTAAACCTAAAATCTAGGAGTATGATGTTGTGGTGTGTGCCTGATATACATAAATTATTGTTACCTTTATGATGAGGATGGAAATGGGTACCCGATCCTATCCAACCCGATTAAATAGGGCTTGGGTACCCTTTAATCAAGTTTGAGTAGAGTATGGGTTCCATATAACCTACTCGGTTATTAAGTTCTCGAGCCTGTAAGTTTACTACAATTTGTTTTCTTGCGTTGTGTTCCGCAGTGACAGATGTAATCAACCTTATATGTTAGGTATAATTTAAATGGGTTAGAGTTAGGGTACCCCAAAATAAGCGGGTTATTTTGCAATAATGGAGATAAACAAAACATGGTATTTAGTATTAATTAATTGATGATATGATAACATATAAATGTTATGTTGTTAACAAAATTATGCTGGGAATTGGTTATGAGAAAGAAAATTATAATTGAAGATATGCTGTGAAATAAATTACATACTGGAATTGAGTTATTTTGCATGGAAGTCATATTATGTGGAAAGTTGGTAATTAATCATGAAATGAAAAGGTTAACGTAGTAATTTATAATTGTAATAATAGGTTTGGCATGCTTGATTTGTGTGATTTATGTGTTGGTAATGTAACGAATAAATGGAATGTTGAAGTAATTATTTAATGCAATGATTAATGTATGTGGCAATGAATTGGAGAGGGAGTATCGGATTGATTAATTATATGTGAAATGATCGGTGGTTTGTGTGGTGAATATATGGAATATGTGTTATGAAATGAATTGACAAGATGGCGATGCTAAGGTGGTTAACGAAGAATATTGTGGAATTGGTAATGAATTTTGAAATGGAAAGAAATGTTTGGTCCTGAGACACCTTGAGAGTTGGGGGGGGGGTGAATTAGAGTGTAGACCAATTTAACTTTTTTCTTCAACAGATCTTATTCCCACTTAGTAGGAACTATGTTCAACTGTTTTCTCAAGTTTTTTACTCTCAACCTCATTGAATTCCCCCAAATGAGTGTAGTAAATGAAACATGCAAGAGACACGAGGATTGTAACACTGAGTTTTTATGAATTATTTTTTTTCGAATAAATTAAAATTCTTTGATAGCTTGCATTGCATGCTACACCAAGATAAACTTGTGCTACATGTAACATTGAGTTTAGCCTATGTTACATGCAACGCCGAGTTTAAATGAAATGTGTAACACTATTAAAATATTATTATTTAATATGATAATTATCACCTAACCGTTGGAATGGAGGATATTAATAGACTTAAATAAATTATGAAAATATGGTTTACACATGTACATAAAATGAATTCTTTGATGACTAATTAATTAGAAATAAAAATAAAACCCTTTTGAAAATAAAAGGAAATCTTCATCTGAAAACCATTTTTATGCACACAAGTGTGTTTTATACCAATAAATTAATCAAATCACTTTTGATTAATTATTTTAATGAAATTTATATATTATATATTCAATCAAATGTTTAACACTCATCTTATATGTTTTCTAGACAAAAGATAATAATGAATCTAATTTTACGCTTGAAAACTGTTTTTTTCCTAAAAAGCAGTTTTGTCGACTTTTTATGGTGCATTTATTTTAAAATAAAAATTTACCACTTTTAGAAAATGAAATTGATAAAATAGATATCATTTTTGAAAGCGGAATATCAAAATTAGTATAGGTGATTTTTTTGGGATTTTTCTGAAAAGTTTTATTTTTTTTGATGAATAGTGAAAAATATTGAATTTTAATTGAAAGTTGCATTTTCCTTTAAATAATTCACAATGTTAAATTATATTTTGAATTGGTTTTAAAGTAAAATTAGTTCAATTATATATAAATTAATCTAATTTAGTTCATTGGAATCATTTTCATCTTGAATTTAGATATAAAAACATTGTAAATTTTTGAACATTTATCTCTTTAAAAACTCGCTTTCTCGTCCCATATGCAAGATTAATTTTAAATTAAATTCTACCACTCATGTGAGTTAAATTTGACCAAATAGATTCCATATTTGAAATCATCATAATTTATATTATCTAATAAGGTCAACTTAATTTTTGACCATAATGATTAGTGAAAGTAGTTAAAATTAATTACAATGATTAAGGTAAAAACGAGTGTACTTAGTGATTAAACTTAGAATATAAGGTGTAAAATGATCTACCAACTTTTCTAACACCCATTGGTTGGACATATTTCAACCCTTAACACCTTATGTTCAATTTTTATGGGTTAGTTGGATACTATTCCATTAAAGTGACCTATATAATAAGTTAAGTAAAGAAAAAGACAAAAAGGAGCCTTCCTTATCTTTAATATCTATAAAGATTTGGGATAGAGGAGAAACATCGTATGTTCAGTTATAAATATTATTTTGAAAGGTAAATAAGTTGTTTTTATCATGATAATTTATTTTAAATTTTTAGAGATAAAATAATTTCTTTAAATGCTTAAGAAACACCAACGCATGAATTATTTAGTTAATAATTAACTAAAATAAATGATACTAAAAATATTAAAAGTGAGGTAAATTGAATGAATTATTGTCTTCCATTAATTTTGTAGATGAATATATCATGTTACAAAGGTGTTAACTTAATATATTCAAATTCCATCATTGTATTGATAATTTTAAATTCAAATTAAATAAATAATGTCAAAATTGACATTAATGTTATTTTATAATGAATGATATTTTATTAAATGATTTAAAATGACTAAAAATCCTATCTTCTACCAAGTGATTTGTAAATTTTAATAAATATCTAATACGACCCATTCATAGACCAATTGATATTTTGTAATGAACATATTGACCCCTAAATAGTAAAAACTTTGTTAGCACGGTTAGGGTTAAAGCAATGTTTTTGCTTGTTACTTGTGATTATGTTAAAATTAATTTCCAACACACATGAGATTTTTATTTTATAACTTAGATATCATATTTAGAATTAGTGGGTCTAAATGGTCTAATATGTCTCACTTTAAATTAGTCTTAATGGATAAATTACCTATGTTAGAAAATTAGTTACCTTAATAAGAACCAAAATGGTAAAAGTAGGAAAACTCAGATCTTAAGGAACAACATTATAAAAATGCATTTCTTTTTGTGTGGTGGAGGTGTGTCGTGACCAAATCAACTCTCCCCTCCATTATTATTCAATTTTGGAGCCACATGAGGTAAGAGAGATCTCCTAATAGTGAATACTTTTGAGTATTTACAAGAATTCCACTCCTCAACTGTAAAAGGCCCTCACTCTCATCTCTTCTTCACATCTCTCAAGCCATTTGGATTGACCAAGATCTTCCCAAATCACTTCCCAACTTCCCTCCCCTCATCCTAGAAAACCTAGTTTGGGTAGAAAGCCAAATTAGGAAGGGTTTAGTGCAAACCAAAGGAAGATACCTAAAGAAGAGAAGGGTTGAATGAGTACGACGGAAGTCAAGACTTAAGGTAAGAGATTTTCGTCCCACTTTTTACTTTTGTGAGAAACATGCTATATTCACCACCTAATTCTTCTATGTGGTGTATATATTGCATATGAATATATTTTATGATGATTCTCTTAAAATTTATTGGTATTTACATATCCATCTGAGGACCTCTTTTTCATGAGATTTACGGTTCAAAAGTTACCAAATTGGTAAGCGAATTTTGTCTCAATTTTCCTTCTTTGAGACACATGTTATGTTATGAACCTATACCCTTTTATGAGGTGTATATACTTCCCCTTTGACATGTTATACCATGAATCTCCTTTTCATGATATTGTAAGCTTCATGTAATGTTATTATTTCATGGGGATTATGATTCAAAGTTACCAAAGTGGTAAGAGTTTATTGCTACAATCTCATCGTTTATCATGATTGTTTATGATTATGCTTTCAGTGATAAAATCTCATGATCTACCCCTCAATAATTCTCATGACTTTTCTTCTCCTCTAGTTATTCATGATATCATTAAGTAATGATACCGTCTTTCTAGTTTTTGGTACTTAAGATAATTAAGAAAACATTTTTAAGAAAATCTGAATTTATTTCTCTCTTCAATCGGAAATATCTTTTATTCCAAAACAATGTTTTTTAAAAATGTTTTTAAATGTTTTCAATTTTTTTAAATGATCTTTTAAGATCATTTTCAAGGAAAAGTATTTTGAAAATGTTTTATACTTTAAAAAATGTTTTAAATGATTTTCAAAGATTCTTTTATAAGTTTTTAAGGTTATTTTTAAAGAAAAAGGTTTTCAAAATGTTTTATATTTTAAAAATAATTTTCAAAGAGAAAAAGAAAATTTCTTTAAGAAATGTTTTAAATGATCATTCAAAAATATTTTCCATCTAAGATGACATCCGTTGGTGTTACCCATGCCTTATATTGAGGATATGATTCATGGATACCATTCTTATTCTTTCTCTGAATGGTTTATGTTTATGAGGATAAGATGTTTATGAAACCCATTTCTTTTCCATAGGTTATATCATGATAAAATGCTTATGAAACCCACTTTTTTTCATGGGTTATTCTACGATGAAATGATTACTAAACCTATCTTTTTTCCACAGGTTACGATACGATGAAATGTTTATGATACCAATTCCATTTCATGGGTTATGATATGATGAATGTTTGAGATCTTGTGGCACATATAAATATGGTTTTCATTATGTGACGGGTGAGACCTATATCTCCCTCCAATGCTTTGGGTAATGATAAATTTTCTATGAGCTCAGAGGGTACACAGGTGGTCAGCCTAATCCCAAAGATGAGGGTACACAGGTAGTCATCCTAAGCCCAAAGATGAGGGTACATGGGTGGTTATCCCAAACCCAAAGATGAGGGTTACAGGTGGTCAGCCCAAGCCTGAAAAGGAGGGTTCATGAGTGGTCAGCCCAAGCCCAAAGAAGGTACACTGATGGTTAGACTAAGCCTAACATGTTATGAACGTCTTGGTGGGTAGCCTTGAAATAATATAATCTATGGTTATATGTATGCCACAAATTTCATATCTTACGCCAATGTTATGCTCTCATGGATCATGTTATTTGATTCCCTTATGTTTTATGTCTTATGAACTGCCAATATTTATGCCATGATTCATGATTATGATATTTCATATGCAGAGTATGGTTTTCAAATGTTAGGCTCATGTCTTCATAACCTTATGTTCATGTTATGATTACATATCTCCTTTATTTACCTTTACTAAGCATCTGAGATCATCCTTTCTTATGTTTCATTTCCTCAGGTTATGAAGAAAGGTTTTAAGTAGCAGTACTAAAAGGAAGATCTTTATGGGAGACATTGAAGATTTTTCACCAAGTTAGAAGATTATGTTTCCAATTTTCCAAAGGCACTAAACTATATGGTCCTAGGGCACATGTTCTTGTAATGTAATGAATATTCATAAAAAATAATGTAATATTCATGTATGAAAAGCCTCAGTCACTATAGTTGGTATCAAAAGAAATGTTTTGTTAACCTTTGGAAACTAGGATGAGAAAACTTTAGTGAGATCCATAGGGATATTTCTATAGATATGTCTAAAGATATCTCTAAGGATAAGTCTAAGGATGAGTTAAAGCATAGGAAAATTTCCTGAAATTTTGGTAAAGATAGAGTGAGTGATTTCCTAGCAAAAAATATTTGTTTGGATAATATAAGTGGATGTGGCTCTGGCATAGATGTACCCAGGGGCAACTACCCTAAAAACACTGTATTAAGCTAGACTCGATTGGGAACTAGTGCATGACAACGAGCTTTGCTGCACACTCGGTTTGACACTCTTGGGGGATATGCTTTGGAAATTCACAAACTCTTTAGGAACCATCATGAAGGATTTAAATAGATGATGACTATGAATGACTTAGGATAAACCCAAGGCGCCATAGATTAAAAAGAAGGTGTCTTGATTTAAACCTCCTAAACAATTTTTCAGACTGTGATTTTCCATTATGATTACTATTTATCACACTATGCTTTATAGTATTAGTCAATGATAGGAACCAAAAGGAACTGTATTAACATTGAATGTAATGGACAATTTCTTGATGATCAACCAAATGTGATGATGAATGGAGTAAAGAATATTGTGATTATTCCTAATCAGTTTTCATAGAACATGATTAATAATGTGCACCTTAACCAACTCTCGAACTCATCAAAGAAGATAATGATGAAGTTTTATGAGAGTTCGAGTAATGGAGATCATGGAGGAAAGAAGATTCAGTTTCTTATATGTTGAGAATGTGTGAAGAAGCACTCAAGGGAATGTCTCATAGGGATGAGAATATATTTTTGAGTGTGTAAAAGGACACAAAGCAAGTAATTATGAAGTAAAAATGAAAATTTAGGTCAATGCAATAGATGAGAATAATGGCCTTCCTAAGGTATTATCAATGGATGAATTCTTTAATTATGGGAACTATGGGCATTATGAAAATCGATATCCTAGGGGGAAAGCTCATGAAAAGAATCATCAAGGTGGTACGAGTAATGGTTATATTGCTGATGATGAAGAGACTACAGATGAAGTATGAAAGGAAATAATTGTTAAGGAATAGGACGATGAAGACTAGTTAATGGTTTGAGAAGGAATAGGGATGATTGAAGTATTTATGTATTAGAATTAAAGGATTATGTTATATGAATCATGAGCTATATAAAGATTATTCAGTATAAATTTTTCATTAAGGATTCAAATGAACATGTTGAAAGATGTAGATGATCTAGAAAAGTGATTTAATGGTATGGTGATATTCATAGAAAACACATGATTAATGGAAAGATAACCCTTAATCTGTTCTTGATGTTGAGATAATGATGTTTGGATAAAGAGATGATTGATTTGGATAAAGTAAACTGGATAGTACCAATTACCTTAGAACCGATTAATAAATTCTTGACAAAGTGGTTTATGCTATCATGAATAGAGTTTAAAACATTTTTAGATTTAAGGAATATATCCAATAATCTATGTTTTATGTAAGAATGAGGAAGCATGCATGTTTTCAATGATATTTCATGGTAATTTTTGTTATTACCATGTATCAAGAGAATACACAATGAAGGTATTCACATGTTTGGTATGCAATAACCAATATCTACTTAATGATATATAGGGGATCAATGTTAAGTTTCTTTTGAGAAATTTAGTGATATTCTTTCTATAGTTTTGGATTTTCATATTTTTGAAGGGTCAAAAGGTTAACCATTTATGAAATGGTTTAGGTTGAAATTTGAATGAGGTTTTGGAGATTAATGTATTATTTTGTCATATGAAGATTTATGCATATTGGATAACCCATGCTAATCATTTTTTGTGATGATAACTAAAGATAGATGGAACGACTTATCATTCTATCTATGGATCTTATGATCCATTAGTGCTCTAGGCATAACAAATTCACCTTCATTTCGTGGAGTATGATATGAAGTGGAAATTGATCAAGTCACAACCAAAGGGAAAGATTGTGCTTATGTGTGACAGTCTGTGCCTTCCCAATCTATTACTTTGCCGGTTTTGAGTATTGGAGGTGGTCGAGGGAGGTTCCAAGAGTTTTCAATGGAATTTGAGGGTGCAACAAAGCTGTTGCGTGAATTACACATCATGTAAGTGTATTACATGATGTGAAAGTTGGTTTCACAGTTTTTCCATGGCTCGTTCATGATGTGTAGGTTTTTGGGGTTAAATAATAAAAAGGTGATGCGTTTTTTGGTGGAACTTGGAATCTTGAGATTACATGATGTGAAAGGGGATTACACATCATGTAATTACCTGATGCTGTACAGTTTTAAAGGTTTTAACCACTCTAGTTATTTCTCAAACCCTTTGGCAATGCCTCCCTCTCTCTTTCTAGGCATCCAGTAGCACCCCTTTTAGGCATTCAAAAATTCCTTTCGTTGGGGATCGATCCTCGAGCTTCCATCTTCGATTCATGGTGATTTATTCTCTCACTCTCATCTGTTTTCTTTCATTCTTCTCCTAGGGATTCACCGTGTTAGTGTTTCTTTGGTTTGGGGTGCATTTGGGTTGTATTTTTGACCACCCTTTGGTGTGGTGTAGGGTGATCCACAAGTTTCTTATGAAACGGTGGTTTCCAAGTGGTTTCTTCTTCACCCTATGGTGCTAAACAAGTTAAAAAGATTCTTTAATAGAGGGAATCCTTCATTTCTATTTAATTGTGCATCATACATGAGGGGTTTACTTTTGTTATCTATGGATTATGGTTGTGCCAGCTTAATCAAAGATAAATAATTGGATAATTAAAATTGAAAGGGGTAAAGGGGTTTGATCCGCATGTTTTTACATCTTTGATATTATTATGATATTATGGATTGTTTAGGCTTGATGCCCTGATGAAAATTGTGGTCGTTGGGGGCTTTGTTTTCACCGGATATATCTGTTGTGTTTTCTACTTTGGTTGTGATTGTTGTGATATCACCCTAAATGGAAATTGGCTAATTAATTATACTTGGCTAATGAAATGGTTTCCCCATGATTTTAGTTTGTGTGATAACACCCCTAAATAAAGTGGAATGTGATCAAAGCCCTTTTATAAATTTTTAAATGGATATTGGTGTGTTGTGGTGTGTGGTTGTGCTTGTGGTATGATGATGTGTGGTTTGGGCATGTGGGGATGAAAGTTTGTTTGGTCATTCTTGTGGGATGACAATGTGTGATTGGGCCATGTGGGGCTGATAGTTTGTTTGGATGTGCTTTTGGGGTAGCGAGGTGACAATATGTTGAGATGTTTGTGGAATGTGGTTGTGTTGTTCTAGATGCCTAAGTAGTGATGTAATAAATAATTATTTAATAATTTTTAAAATGACATGGGTTGGTTTGGTTAATGGGATGAGAATTATTAATAAATAATTTAATGATGGGTTGTGTGATTAAATGTGGTTGATGATAAATAATGAAACAAATGGGTGTTAAACATGGAAGAAATGTGAAGCCGTATTAGATTATCATGGCTCTTCACCTTTTGAAATGATCATGACAGATACTAGTAGATGCATTTAGAGGTGGAATCAAAGGTGTTGATGTTGTGAGCTAGTTGTTTGTTTGAGAACCCATAGGTTGGGCTTGAGTGTTTGGTACTATATATATACACTTTATTTTCTTTATGATTTATATACGCACCCCACCCACATTGAGCACTATGTTTGAAACACATGCATAGTCATGCGAGGGGTGTCTTTCCCAACATCCCAATGGGAGGATGGATGACTGGCTACCCACTCTTCCCTACTCCCTCTTCCAGGTGAGGTAGGTATTGCACATGATATGATAGAAGAAGGTCTATTAGTGAATTAGATGGTGGTTGTGATGTGGTATCACAGGTGTCTTTGAGATAAGTTGTGATGTGATGTCCTAGGTGTCTTTAGGATGAGTTGTGATGTGATGTCCTAGGTGTCTTCATGATGAGATGTGATGTGTTGTGAGGCCCAGGCGTGTGCAGGCAGGATGTGTTGTGAGGCCCAGGTGCGTGCAAGCAGGATGTTTTGTGAGGCTGAGGTGTGTGTGGGTGGTATGTGATGTGGTATATTCAGAAGAGGTGGGAGCACCAAGACATTTTCCATTAGGGCGTGAGAGTGGCTAATCAGTGGGAAAGTGGTGCAAGGGTACCCTATCATCGATGTGATTTACTTTATGTTACATTACTTGGCTTTCATTATTTGGTGAGCATGCCTTGGTGAGGTTGGGATGGTTAGTATACCTTTTTAGGTGCTGTTTGGTTCTACTATTTTCTCATAGGAGCATTAGTATGCTTCTTTCACACATGCATGAGAGACTTCGGTTTTCCTACTGAGTATATTTGTATGCTCACCCTACATATATAAAACTATTTTTAGGTTTCTAGGAGGATTTCACAGACCATGTTAGACCTTACTAGCTCATATCCTTGACAATTGTTGCGTCACTGCTTTATCTTTACTTTTGGGTATTTACTTTGGAGACTTAATTGTATTTGTACCAGTTCTATTTATACATGCATGTGAGATGGTTTTTTGTATTTCTCTTTTATATTATGTATTTGATTTGTTTGTGGATGATTCATCATATCTCCTGATCTTGTTTCTTATAAAGAGCAATGCCTCCCATATTGTGAGATTTGTACACCCTTAGCGATAGTTTCTAAACTAGGGCCTACTAGAGGTGGGACTCAGGGGTCATTATCTCAATTTCTTCATTGCTAGCCCAAGAGGTGTATCTTTTAAGGGAGGGGGTCATGACAGAGTGGTATCAGAGAGAGGTTGTTGAAAGATATCATGGAGGTTGGAGTTAGACAGAGTGAGGATTTCATGGGGTGATGTGGAAACAGCTGTAGGATTGAAATAGTATATGTAGATGCTCAATTACAAGAGGGGGGGGGGGGTGAATTGTAAGTTTAAAAACTTTCATTTTAACCTTAAGGAAATCTATGTTTAGCAAAGTTAGACAAGGTAAATTCACAAACCCTCTTTTGTTCTTAACTAAGAAACAAACTTGATTAGGGTTTGGAAATATGGATCTAGAAAAGAAACTTAAGTTCAGTTAATTCTACCTTAAAGTGTATAGAATATTATTTAACAGAGTAAGTAAAAGTAAAAGAAAGTATAAGAAAGTTACACTTTCTTTCTTTAAACAAATACAATGGAAATAAAACTTGAAATGATAATCAAGTAAACAAGTAGGAAATCTTTTAACCCAAATAGAAGGGTATCCAACAACCTTGGATAAAGGTCCCTTGATTTATACTTTCAAGAAAGTCTGTCTTACCCACACTAGGGTAAGAGCTCAATAAGAATATCAAAGTCTATCTTGCTATCTCCATAAGCCCTCGAACTTTAAGGTAGTCGACACCTCTATCTTTCTATCCTCAGAATCCCTCGATTGTACTTGGCAGCAATTAGAGTCACACGAAGCAAGCTGAACAAGATGTTCATGGTTGAACAAGATGTTCATAAAACACACAAGGCACAAGAGTCTTTCTCTCTCTAGAAATTAATTCACATAATGTAATCTCTAGGATCTTGGAATGAATTCATTGATCATGATCTCATTCTAATGAGCTCCTATTTATAGGAAAAACTTCAACGGTCGAATCCCTCCTCTAATGGTCATATTTTTCCTTGAATCTTGAAGGGACCTGTGCACATGTCACTCAACCAACGGTTAGTTAGAAAATTTTTTTACGACATCGTTTCATTGTAACAAAAACATGTGTAAGGAAAATAAATTAGTTTAACCAAATATGAAAAATCAGAGTCTAAGGAAAAATGGAAATTGGAGTCTAAACATATAAACAATCAGATTCTAGAAACATGGATATTCGGATTATGTTTTTCAATGAATTTGGAGTTCGAATTATAATGAATTTGGAGTCTGAATTATGAGGAATTCAGAGTCAGAATTCTGAGGAATTTAGAGTCTAAATTATGAGGAATTCAAAGTATGAATTCTAAGGAATTAGGAGTCTGAATTCTGAGGAATTTGGGGATGAATTCTAAGGAATTTGGAGTCTGAATTTAGAGGAATTAAGAGTCTGAATTTAGAGGAATTCAGAGTCTGAATTTCAGAGAATTCGGAGTCTGAATTTTAGAGAATTCGGAGTCTGAATTTCAGAGAATTCAGAGTCTGAATTTCAGAGAATTCAGAGTCTGAATTTCAGAGAATTCAGAGACTGAAAACAGAAAGACTCTATATCCAAGAAACTATAAGATTCTGAGGATTTTTATAAGGATCCAAATTTTTGACTTAGTGAAAAAATGGTTAGACTTGTTTTTGAGAAGACATTGAATAAGGCATTAGAAACCAGAGTAAGGATAAAAATTTTAGAGAGGAAAAAATTTCCTTAAGAAAATAATTCTTAGAGAAAGATAATTTTCCTTAAGAAAATGTGTTTGTGATTTTCAAAACATAGAGGAATGGAAAAGTCATAAGAAAACCTTATTGACTCAACAATCTCCCTTTTTTTGGAAAACACAAACAACCTTTTGAAAAATAATATAAGGAATAAGGATTTTTCTCTTTGAACTATAAAATAAAAACTTATCTCCCTTTACTTATGAACCATGATGAATACGACTAACCCCCCTTAGGTTTTGAAATCCCTAAGAATCATATTCTTGTCTTTCTTAGAGAAGTGAATTTTTCTTTTTTAAGAAAATCTTCTATGTTTAACAAAGTTAAACAAGGTAAATTCACAGACCCTATTTTGTTCTTAACTAAGAAACAAACTTGATTAGGGTCTGAAAATATGGATATATAAAAGAAACTTAAGTTCATTTGATTCCACCTTAAAGTTTATAGAATCTTATTTACCAGAGTAAGTAAAAGTACAAGAAAGTATAAGAAAGTTATACTTTATTTCTTTAAAAAAATACAGTGGAAATAAAACTTGAAATGACAATAAAGTAAACAAGTAGGAAATATTTTAACCTAAAGAGTAGGGTATTAAACAAATTTGGATAAATTTCCCTTGATTTATACTTTCAAGAAATTATGTCTTACCCACACCAGGGAAATCCCGCGATAAGAATATCGGAGTGTGTTTTTCTATACCCACAAGACCTTGAACTTTAAGGTAGTCAACACCTCTATCTTCCTATCCCCGGAAGCCCTCACTTGTACTTAGCAATAATCAGAGCTGCAAAAAGCAAGCTGAACAAGATGTTCATGGTTGAACAAGATATTCATAAAATGAATAAGGCACGAGAGTCTTTCTCTCTTTAGAAATTACTTCACACCATGTAATCTCTAGGATCTTGGAATGAATTCATCGATCATGAGCTCGTTCGAATGAACTCCTATTTATAGGCAGAACTTCAACAGTCGAATCCTCCCTTGAACGATCATATTTTTACTTTAATCTTAGAAGGACCAGTACATGTGTCACTAAACCAATGGTTAGTTAGAAACAAATTTTACAACATTGTTTCATTGTAACAAAAAAATGTGAAAGGAAAATGAAGTAGCTTAACTAAATCTGAAAAATCAGAGTCTAAGGAAAAATGGAAATCAGTTTCTAAACATATAAACAATATAATTATAGAAATATGGATATTCAGATTATTTTTTTCAAAGAATTCGGAGTCTGAAATCTGATGAATTAGGAGTATGAATTTTGAGGAATTTAGAATTTGAATTTTAAGGAATTCAGAGTATGAATTCTAAGGAATCAGGAGTCCAAATTATGAGGAATTCAGAGTCGGAATTCTAAGAATTTCGGAGTCTGAATTCTGAAGAATTCAGATTTTGAATTTTAGAGAATTTGAAGTCTGAATTTTAGAGAATTCGGAGTCTGAATTTTAGAGAATTCGGAGTCTGAATTTTAGAGAATTCAAATTCTAAATTTCAGAAAATTCAGAGTCTGAAAACAGAAAGACTCAATATCCAAGAAACTATAAGATTCTGAGGATTTTGATAAGGATCCAAATTTTTGACTTAGTAAAAAAATGGTTAGAATTGGTTTTGAGAAGACATTGAATAAGGCATTAGAAACCAAAGTAAGGATAAAACTTTTAGAGAGGGAAAAATTTACTTAAGAAAATAATTCTTAGAGAAAGATAATTTTTCTTAAGAAAATTTGTTTGTGATTTTCAAAACATAGAGGAATGAAAAATTCATAAGGAAATCTTATTGACTCAACAACAGTGCCAGTTAACCTTGGAGAATGACATAGGCTAGAGAGACTGGCTTGGACACAGGATTTTAGGGCCCCCTGTGATACAGTGCATAGACTCTGAGCTTATTGAATGGTCAAGTGAGATCGACCTGCTTGCAGGGTAGAGACCTAGGAAAGGTACATGCATCATAATGAATTGTGTTCTTGTTTGAATTGGGTTTCTTTGGGAAGGTTAAAATGGATAAAATGAATGAAATTAATTAAAATAAATATTTATAAAATTCTATCCTACTTGGGATTAGGAAATCCTTGTTTGCCTTTCAGCTATGGCTCTCATTCATCGTATGCATGTGGCTCAGGCAGTTGAGGTTCAACAGACTGATCTGGTTGATCACTGTAGGGTTGATCCAATCAAGGAGGATGATCAGTAGAATAGGACGTTATGTGCTTTCCAATGGAAGGATTTGGGGAAGTATGAGGGAAGTGTTTCAGATGTGGAGATAGAGATATGGCTAGAGGATATCGAAATCCCTTTCAGTTTGATCTAGGACCCGATGGAGTATTGGGTCTCTTTGGTAGTCAGTCAGATGCGGGGAGCTACATGTTATTGGTGGATGCTATATCTGGGAGAACGGAAGGAGGTATATTTTTTGTGGTTCGACTTGTAGAACGAGTTTCAAGCAGAGTTCCTTTATTCAACAATGAAGGTAGTAAAGAGGCAGACACTTCTTTCTCTTCAGTAGGGGAGCATGTCAGTGTGGGAGCTGGGAATCAAGTTCAAGGACCTTATGTTCTTTTCCCTATATCCTTTTCCAGATTAGGAGTATCATGTGAGACATCTTGAGGAGGCACTCTGTCCTTTTATCTAGTATGCAGTTACTCCTTTTACGTTGCCGACATATCTTGAGGTTCATAAGAAGGTAGAGGTGATTGAGTGGATACACTTGTGAGAAGGTTTACTATGAGAGGGGATCCAAAATAGTTCTTTGAGGGGAAGGGTTTTCAGTGGCAGGTCTTAGGTTCCAGTACCTTCAAGGTTTTGATTGGCAGGGAGTCGACCTCAACAGCTTCCTTTCTGGCCTTCTGGTGCTAGTGGTTTCTGTGATTTTTCTGGGAGCTTTATGAAAATTTATTTTTGTTGTGGGGTTCATATCCATCTTCAGTGCCAGTGTACATTGTTTCTCTGAGCTTAGTTTTGTGGAGGTGGACAGGTTCAACGCCATCCTCAATAGAAGTTTCTAGTGATACCGTTTCAACAGTAGGGGAAAAAGGATTTTTCTCCGTCGAGGGGAGATGGAGAAGGTAGATGTAGACCTCAGGATGTTTCTCATGTTTAGTGATTGTGACCCAAGAATGGACATGGAGATGGTCATCAGTAGAGAGGTATTGTAGTTGGGCGTGGTTAGTTGCACGCAGTGAAGACAACAGTTCCAAAGGGGCTAGAGATCGTCAGAGGTATGATCAGTTTTTTTAGTACCCTTGTTTGTGCCTTGTTTAATTCAGGAGATTCACAATCCTTTATTCCATCCTCTCTATCCCATACTCCAGGACTAGATGTTGAGGGTATTCCCATGCCCCTAATGTTGACTACGTCATTTGGAGGCCAGGCCAACTTGTTTTATGTGTGCCGAGAGTGTAGACTGATGATGGGACCACATCAGTATGATAGGTATCTTTTCTTGCTATAGATGCATTCATACGATGTCATCCTTGGCATCGACAAGTTGTATTATGTATGTGCTGTCATCGACTGATTCTGAAGGAGAGTTGTGTTTTCAGATGTGGATGACCAATGTGTCATGTTTTTGGAGAGCAGGGCTGTCAGGTGGATAGTCGGTTTGTGGAGCCCCTTATTTCCTTATTGGTTGATTTGTTGGTGGAATCAGTGGATGCTGTGACAATGGAGGTTCCTAGGGTTGTTAGGGAGTTCCTGAATGTTTTTCATAAGGAGGTTGTGGAGCTACCCCCTCAACATGATGTTGAGTTCGGGATATAATTGCAGCCTAGTGATTGTCTAATTTTGATGGATCCTTATCAAATGAAACCTTATGATTTGATGGAGTTGAGGATTCAGATAGATTATTTTATTTAGAATGGTTTTATCCACCCCAATGTGTCACCATGGGGTGCTCTAGTGTTGTTCTCCAAGAAGGTGGATAATGGTATGAGGTTGCGCATAGACCACCAGAGGTTGAATCAGGTGACGGTCAAAAACCGTTACCCCTTCCAAGGATAAATGATCTTTTCGACTAGATGAGAGGGGCGAGTTGTTTTTCTAAGATCGATCTACAGTCTGGATATCACCATTTGAGGTAAATGAGGGTGATATCCTGAAGACTGCCTTTAGATGCAGGTATGGTCACTTCGAGTTTGTAGCCATGCCATTCGGTGTTATGAAAAACTAGTCGTGTTCATGGGGGATTATAAACTCCATGTTATGAATTCCTAGATCAGTTCTTCATCGTATTCATTGATGATATCTTAATCTACTCGAAGTTAGAGGAGGAGCACGCCGGGCATCTCAGAACTGTCTTGCATATTCTTCAATTCCACCATATCTATGGATAGTTGTCCAAGTGTAAGTTATGGACATGATATGTGCATTTCCTTGGGAATGTGGTGTCTCAATAGGGTGTGGCAGTAGACCCATCTATGGTTGAATTAGTTTTTTCTTAGTCATCACCCAAGAACGTGGCAGAGGTTCATAGTTTCCTTGGTCTCACAGGCTATTATTAGAGGTTTGTACCTGATTTCTCTTGAGTTGTAGAATCATTGAAAACTTTGACTAGTAAAGATCAAGCTTTGGTGTGGAGTGATCAGTGTCAGGAAGTGTTTAGTTATGTAAAGGGGAAATTAGTCAGTGCTCTAGTGCTTCTTCTTTTAGAGGAGGGTGAGTTGTTTAAGGTGTTTTGTAATACTTACCATTTGGGATTGGGATGCGTGCTGATGTAGAAGTAGGTATTGATCTCTTATGGGTATAGGTAGTTATTTCCCCAAGATCATAACTATGCCACCCATGATATGGAGCTAGCGGTAGTTATGTTTGCATTGAAATTGTGGCGGCATTACCTCATTGGTGAGCGCTTTGTGGTATTTACGGATCACAAGAATTTGAGGCATATCTTTTCCCAACATTATTTGAACTTATGATAGTGGAGGCAGATGGAGTTTATCTAGGACTATGATTTTGTGATCTCCTACACCTTGGGAAAAGGGAATATTGTGGATGATGCTTTGAGCAGGAAGTGGTGGAAGGATGTTGTTTGGGAGTTTGAGGATGCTTGGAGATCAATGGAGGAGTTTACAACCTTACACTTATATGCAAGTGTGGATGGTGTAAGAGGATGATTATTTCAAATGACAGTGTAGTCTTCTCTGATGCAACAAGTGGGGGAGTCTTAGTGGGGAGACTTAGACATAGAGGTGATGCGCGATCGTGTTAGCCATGGTGATGCTCTAGAGGGATGGTTGAAGGATGGTCGGAATTAGATGTTGTTTTGTGAAAGGATATTTTTTCTGGTAGCAATGCACGATGAAGTCCTTAGTGAGTTTCATGACTCACCTTTGGCAGTACACCCAAGAGTTTCCAAGATGTACTATGGATTGAGGAAACAATTTGGGTGGTTCAGTGTAAGAACTCGGGTTTTTAGAACGGGTCAAAATCCCGACCATGTTTGAATTTTTGACTGGTTTCTAAGGAAACTGGAGAAAACGGGAAGTTTCTGGAAATTTCTAGACTACACGCCGTGTATATGCTAAGCGAGTGTCAGCCATGTTCTCACTAAGTACATTCTATGTGATGACCGTGTAGAATTTTCTTACTACATAGTATTTAGTTTTAAACATGCCATGTAACCCTGACTGTGTGGTGGCTATACATGGCATGTAGGCATGTTGGCCGGGGTAGAACCAGGTATATGTCATGTTCCCCTTGGACACGCCATGTAGTCTAGCCATGTATGAGGCATATACGTGGCGTGTGGATAAGTCAACAAGGAAGAGAAGGGAAACCAAGTACACGCCGTGTACCCACCGGTACATGCCGTGTACTCATGTCTGCAGGTCGGTAGAATCCCAGCTGCTAAATGAACAGTTAAATGAAATATACACGGAATGTAGTCATGAAGTACACGTCGTGTACTTTCTTTTTTTGCGCTAAAACGAGCAGTAGCCTAGTTTTTGAGGTAGAACTCAATTCCTTCGTCAGGTTGAGTGGGGAGAGCCGGCTGAACCTATTTCCTTCTTCTGATCATCTGTACGAGACCCGTTTCGAATTCCAATTAGTGCGTTGGAATCCCCTCAGTAAGGCCTCGATTCCTCTTTGGCCGTTTTGTCTGATTTTTGTTCTGGAATGAGTTATAGGTGTTTGAACGGTATTGAATATTTTGTATATATACCATGTTTTAGACCAAATTGGCGGCTGTTACCGGAGGAGTAGCATCGTATGAGTCTCAGGTAGGTGGTGCATACCTCATTTTGTGTTTTCGTGGTTGTTTGGGTGATGCGGACTTCGGTGCGTTTTCAAGTATTTTGAGTGGGACCTGTTTTATCTGCTGTTTTATATTGAATTTTTTATTGGACCTATGGGATGCCTTTGGGTATGCCCTGTTACCAGTTTGCATGAGCGGGCCGGGTGAGGGGCCATTGCTCGTCAGGGCATTTTGGACGGGGAATGCCAAAATGGTTTTAATTGAAATATTAATATGTTAAACTGTTGAGTTTAATTTATTAATGCATGTTATAAATTGTTAGAGGCATTTAAGACCTCAGTGATGGTATGTAACAACACCTGGTATAGTGAAATTCAATTGTTTAGTTTGTTTTACCTGGTTATGTTTTCTATTTGAATATGTTATATAT
This sequence comes from Viscum album, assembly GCA_963277665.1. NCBI lineage: Eukaryota > Viridiplantae > Streptophyta > Magnoliopsida > Santalales > Viscaceae > Viscum > Viscum album. The sequence continues at coordinate 890,626,186 of OY728159.1, read as the reverse complement.
GCAATTGATGAATTGCATCTACTAGACCCTTTTGGGTTATGTTGGGCTTGGCCTAGTTACTATTGAGTGATACTGATCACATGTTGGGGCTTTTCCTGGGTTACTTTGGGTGGTTTTGACCACGGGATTGGGCGTCATGGACGTCGGCTTGAGGCAGTACGACTGTCAGGTTGGGCATGACCCGGGTTACTAGGATGGCGATGCCATCAGACTTGAGTGGCATGGTCGCAGGGACATGAGGTGTCAGATGAGTTGGTGGCTTAGGTATTATTTTGGTGATTACTGCTCACCCGGAACTTTGAGTAGTGTGCACACAGAGATACTCCGTGATGAGGTGGTTTTGACCACTCGTGTGGGTAGAGGCCCCCGTAGTTACGGTTAGGTATTCTGGTTGGGGATGATTTCCGTAGAAAGACACGTGGGAGGTGAGGATCCTTCAAGGGATGGGCATACCTTCGGGACGTCGGTACTTGAGACACAAGGTGTCAGGAGGCATGTGGTGTCGGGTTACTATTCTTGGGTGTGCCTTCGGGACGGAAGTACTTGAGACACGAGGTGTCAGGAGGCACATGGTGCCGGGTTACTATTCTTGGGCATGCCTTCGGGATGTCGGTACTTGAGACACGAGGTGTCAGGTGGAACATGGTGTCGGGTTACATGACAGAGATTCCAGCGTTGACAGAAGTAGGTGACGCTCCATGGTGGCTGCTGAGCACCAGTGGAGTTTGTGTTTATGTGTGCATTGTACTGTTTACTGCTTTCCTTAGAAATGCATGAATACTTAAACACATATATTTGGTACGCACCGTTGGGTGGTATCCTTCTGAGATTTGTCTCACACCCTGAACGGGCCCTTCGGGATGCGTGCAGACTTTATGGATTTACGTGTAGGAAAGAGGTCAGCTTCAGTAGATGGGCTGCGTTAGTTATTGGATGGATATGGTATGGACCTTGAGGTCATGCCTAGCTGGGGTTTACTTTGTTTTGTTTACTTTTCTGTGTCGGCATGCTTACTTGTTGTAGCTACTGTTGGTTATCCATTGGCGCCCTTTTTATATTCAGTTGAGTATGACCTACTTTGGATGCATGTTTTTACTGTTCAGTAGTAGTTATATGTTATCAGCATGTTGTTGTGTTTATTTCCGCTGCTGTTGTTATATTTACTGCTTCCGCTGTTTATCTATATTGATTATGGTTACGCTCTGCGGGTCTAGTTTGAGTCTGTTGAGTTGTTTCTTCCGCTGTATAACTATTATTATACTCGGACCAGTACCCTTATTTTGATCCTACGAGAGGGTATAGCCTCCCCACTATACCTAACATACCCTCGCTACTAGTCAGCAGCCTTTGGAGTTCGGGGAGGTGCGCCTAAGGTAGTAACACCTGACCCGTTTGGCACTGTTCGGGTGGCTGACTGGTTCCGGGTCGTTACATTCGGGATGAAATAGTTAGTGTAAGAGTTTGTGGTGAAGTTCTTGGTTTATCAGTAGGTAAAGGTAAGGAAACATGTTCCTGGTGGTTTGTTACATCCCTTGGGCATTCCCAAGTGGAAATGGAATGAAATCTCGATGGAATTTGTCATAGGGTTACCCAGAGTTCAAGGAGGTTGTGATGCTATCTGGGTGATAATGGATCGGTTGATGAAATATGCCCACTTCTTAGTGATCAAGGATTCAGGCACTATGGATTCCTTGGATAAGAGGTATGTGGATGAGGTAGTGCAATTGAATGGAGTTCCGAGGTCCATTGTCTCAGATCAGGACACACATTTTACCTCATGATTTTGGAGGGGATTGCAACATACTTTTGTCACTCAGTTATGCCTCAACACTACTTTCCACCCTCAGACAGATGGGTGGATGGAACAGACTATCCAGATATTGGAGGATATGTTGAGGGCGTGCGTCTTCGACATTAGTGGATCTTGGGTACAACACCTGTCTTTGGTATAGTTTGATTATAATAATATATATCACTCTTCCATTGACATGACCCCATTTGAGGCTTTGTACATGAGACTGTTTCATTCACTATTGTTCTAGATATAGGTTGGGGAGATAGTTTTTCTTGGTCCCTATGTGGTACAAATCATGACAGAGAAAGCTCAGATCATTCATGAGAGGATGAAAGTAGTGTTGGACTGTAAAAAGTCTTATGCTGGTCATAGAATGAGGCCCTTGGAGTTTGAGGTTGGGGACCATGTGTTCTTGAAGGTTTCACCTCAATGCATGTAGTAGAGGTTTGGAAGAGGGATTAATATTTCTCCTAGGTTTTTTGGGCCTTTTGAGGTGTTGGGGCGAGTTGGTGAGGTGGCGTATCAGTTGGTGTTTCCACCGCGGTTAGAGAGGATCCATGACTTCTTTCATGTCTCTCATATTTTTTGGTATCTTCACGATGAATCCCATGTCATTGACTGGGGAGAGTTGGATATTGAGTATGATGAAACCTTCATGGAACATTTAGTGGAGATCCAAGACCCCCGAGAGAAGGTGCTATGAGGATGAACCATTCCCATGGTTCGAGTTCTATAAAGGCATGGTGGCTTAGAAGAGAGCACTTAGGAGCATGAGATGCAGATGTGAGCCCAGTACCTGAAGTTGTTTTAAGTTTTTCCTTGCTCTATTTTTCTTTGTAATGTAATGTTTAAACCTTATTTTATGAGATGATCTTTTTTCCTTAGTCTATGATGTGTGTGGTGTGATGTGTGATAAAGTACTGACTTACAAAAAGGGGAGGACCAATTTTCTAATTGATATGCATTAACTATGATGTTATTAAACCCATGCGGGTGAGTCAGTGCTGCTTAGAGAGGATAGTATCTTGACATGGAGGATGGAATTCCTAGTTTTGTGTGTTTAGGATAGTGCAATTTTTTGGTTGTAGTGGTTGTTGGTTTGGGATACATGGAGGTTGAGGTGGTTGTGTAGTGGTTGTGTGCCAGTGTGGTTGTGTGAGAGGAGGTGACTTGTGGTTGTGCGGTGTGTTTTGTGGATATTTGTATTGGAATGTTTATCCAATGGTAGTGTTTGAGGTATTATGAGATCCTTGAAAGGCATCTAATGGGGTGGTTGTTCAGACCCCATTTTACTTTTGGGATTTGTTTTGGATTCTCTAGGGTGAGAATCATTTTAGAGGTATCTGATGTAATGGTCCATGCCTTCCTGGTTCGTTACTTTGCCAGTTTTGAGTGTTGGAGGTGTTAAACGGATATTTTAGGAGTTTTCAATGGAAGTTGAGGGTGTAATAGAGTTGCTGTAGGAATTACATGTCATGTAAGTGTATTACACGACGTGAAAGTTGGTTTCACAACTTATCAAGGGATGGTTCATAATGTGTGGGTTTTTGGGGTTAAATAATAAAAAGGTGACATGTTTTTCAGCGGAACCTAGAATCCTAGGATTACACGATGTGCAAGGGGATTACATGTCGTGTAATTCCACGATGTTGTATAGTTTTAAAGGTTTCAACCACTCAGGTTATTTCTCAAACACTTCAGTTGTTCCTCCCTCTCTTGTTCCAGGCTGCTAGCGAATCCCCTTTTAGGTGTTTGGAGATTCCATTAGACAGGGATCGATCCTTAAGCTTCCTTATTCGATCTATAGCGAGTTCTCCTCTCATTCTCATATGTTTTCTTCCATTCTTCTCTAGGGGATTTTATGTGGTGGTGTTTCTTTGGTTCGAGGTGCATTTAGGTTATGTTTTTGACCACCCTTTGGTGCGGTGTAGGATGATCTGCAAGTTTCTTGTGAAACGATGGTTTCTGGGTGATTTATTTTTCAACTTGTGGTTTTCAGTAAGTTAAAAAAGCTTCTTTGAGGTTGGGATTCCCTTGTTTATTTTTAATTGTGCATCATATGATAGGGGTTTACTTTTTTTATCTATGGATTATGGTTGTTCCAACTTAATAAAAGATAAATAATTAGCTAATTGAAACTGAAAGGGATAAAGGGGTTTGATTTTCATGGTTTTACAACTTTGATATTATTATGATATTGTGGATTGTTTGGGCTTGATGCCATGCTGAAAATTGTGTCTGTTGGGGGATTTTTTTGCATTGGATATATCAGCTATGTTTTCTTCTTCGATTGTGATTGTTGTGATATCACCCTAAATGGATTTTTTTAATTACTTATACTTGTCTAATGAAATGGTTTCCCCAAGATTTTGGTTTGTGTGATAATGCCCCTAAAATAAAGTATAATGTGATAAAATCCCCTTTATAAGTTTATAAATGGATATTGGTGTATTGTGGTTGTGTGGCCATACTTGTGGTACAACGATGTGTGGTTGGGGCATGTGGGCCTGATAGTTTGTTTGGCCGTGCTTGTAGAATGAAAATGTGTGGTTGGGGCATGTGGGGCTGATAGTTTGTTTGGCCATTCTTTTGGGGTTTCAAGGTGACAGTATGTTGAGTTGTTTGTGGAATGTGGGTTTATTGTTCTAGATACTTGAGTAGTGATGGAATAAATAATTGATTAATATTGTTTGAAATGACATGGATTGGTTTTATTAATGGGATGTGAATTTTTAATAAATAATTTAATGATGGTTTGTGTGATTAAAGGTGGTTGATGCTAAATAATGAAATGAATGGGTGTTAAACATGGAGGAAATGTGAATCCGTATTAGATTATTAGGGATATTCACCTTCTGAAATGACTATGGCAGATACTAATAAATGCATTTAGAGGTGGAAGCAAAGCTGACAGTATTGTGAGTTGGTTGTTTTTTTGAAAAACCATAGGTTGGGATTCAGTGCTTGGAAATATATATACATATATAATTTTATTTTATTTGTGATTTATATATGCAATCCACCCACATTGAGAACTATGTTACGAACACCAGTATAGTCATGCGGGGGGTGTCTTTTTCAACATCCCGGTGGGAGGATAGATGACTGGACACCCACTCTTTCCTACTCCCTCTTTTAGGAAAGGTAGGTATTGCATATGATGTGATGTACAGAGCTATGTTAGTGCATTAGATGGTGGTTGTGATGTGGTATCCCAAGTGTATTCAGGATGAGTTGTGATGTGATATCCCAGGTGTCTTCAGGATGAGTTGTGATGTGATGTCCCAGGTGTCTTTAGGATGAAATGAGATGTGTTGTGAGGCTCAAGTGTGTGTGGGTGGGATGTATTGTGAGGCCAAAGTGTGTTTGGGAAGGATTTTTTGTGAGTCCTAGGTGTGTGCAGGTGGGATGCGATGTGGTATATTCGGAAGAGGTGGGAGCACTAGGACGCTTGCTGTTGGGGTGTGAGAGCATCTAATCAGTGGGAAAGTGGTGAGGGGTACCCTATCATAGATGTATTTTACTTTATGTTGCATTACTTGGCTTGTATTATTTAGTAAGAATACCTTGGTGAGGTTGGGATGGTTAGTATACTTATTTAGGTGTTGTTTGGTTCTGCCGTTCTCTCACATGAGCATTAATATGATTCTTTCACATGTGAATGAGAGAGTTTGGTTTTTCTACTAACTATATTTGTATACTCACCCTATGTATGTAAAACTATTTTCAAGTTTCTAGGAAGATTTTGCGGACCATGCTGGACCTTACCAGCTCAAATCCTTGATAGTTACTGTGTCACTGCTTTAACTTTACTTTTAGGTATTTACTTTGGAGAATTTATTGTATTTGTACCAGTTTTATTTATACATGCATGTGGGATAGTTTTTGGATTTTTCTTTTATATCATGTCTTGTAATTGTTTGTGGATGATTCATTCTATCTCCCAATCTTGTTTTTTTATAAAGGGTAATACCTCCCATATTGTGATATTTGTACACCCTTGGTGCTAGTCGCCAACCCGAGGCCTACTGGAGGTGGGAATTGGGGGTCATTATATCCCTTTCTTCATTGCCATCCTAGGAGGGGTATGTTTAGAGGTAGGGTTTCATGACATTATGAAATGGGATAAAATCAATTAAGTGTATCTTGTCATTAAAATTCTTCAACTTTAGGAAAATGGGTCTTGAAATAAAATGTTTCCCATTATCATAATTTTTGATGAAATCAATGATATTTCTCAATAATCTTTGGTTTATGACTTTTTGATCATTAAATTTATTTTAACCATTTTCTTTATCACTCTCTATCAGTATTTGTATGTTATTTTTCTCTTCTATGTCTATGTTTTCACTTCCCACCTATGTTCTCTTATTTGAAAACCTAATATGTGTTATTATAGATGACCTTTGCACATACCTTTTCTATTTTTCAAGAATATTTTTTAACACTTTTTATGATGTGAGTTTCTATTAATGTAACTTTCAAGTATTAAACCATTGATGACCCAGATGAATTTCGAGGGAGAAATTCATTTTAAGGGAGGTAGAATATAACACTCCAAGTTTTTATGAATTATTTTTTATGAATAAATTAAAATTATTTGATGTTTTTCATTTCATGATACACCAATTTAATATTGTGCTATACAAAATATTGATTTTAGCTTGCGTTATAAGCAACACTGAGTTTAAACAAAACGCGTCTCACTATTAAAATATTATTATTTAATATGATAATTATCACCTAACCATTAGAATTGAGGGTATGAATAGGATTAAATAAATTATAAAAATATGGTTTAAACCTATACAAAAAAAGAATTCTTTTGTGAATAATTATTTAGAAATGAAAATAAAACCCTTTTGAAAATAAAAGGAAATCTTTCTCTGAAAAACTATTTTTATGCACACAAGTGTGTTTTATACCAATAAATTAACCAAATAGCTTTTGGTTAATTATTTTAATGAAATTTATATATTATATATTCCATAAAATGTTTAAAATTTATCTTATATGTTTTATATAAAAAAGATAATAATAAATCAAATTTTACGCTTAAAAACTCCTTTTCTTCTTCTAAAAAGCAGTTTTGTCAACTTTTTATGGAGAATTTATTTTAAATTATTTTTTACCACTTTTATAAAATTAAATTGATAAAATAAAAATAATATTTGAAAGTGTAATATCAAAATTATCTTAGGGTTAATTTTTGAGATTTTTCTGAGAAGTTTCATTTTTTGGTGAATAGTGAAAAATACCAAATTTTATTTGAAAACCACATTTTCATTTAAATAATTTATAACGTTAAATTATATTTTTAATTGGTTTCAAAGTAAAATAAATTTAAATTTTTATCAATTAATCTAATTTAGTTCAATGTAATCATTTTCATTTTTAATTTAGATATAAAAACATTGTAAACTTTTGAACATTTTTCTCTTTAAAAACCCACTTTCTCATTCCATCAACGAGATTAATTTTAAATTAAATCATGACACTTATGTGAGTTTAATTTGTAAAAAGGGATTGAATAATTGAAATCATAATAATTTATATTATCTAATAAGGTCAACTTAATTTTTGACCATAATGAATAATGAAAACAGTTAAAATTAATTATAGTGATTATGGTAAAAATGAGTGTAATTAGAGGTTAAACTTAAAATAAAAGGTGTAAAACAACCCAAAAACTTTTCCAAAACCCATTGGATAAAAATATTTATACTCTTAAAACCCTAGGATTAGTATTTATGAGTTAGTTGGATACTATTCAATGAAAGTGACCTATATAATAAGTTAAGTAATGAAAAAGACAAAAAAGGAACCTTCCTTGCATTTAATATCTATAAAGCTTTGAGATAGGGATAAAACATCATATTTTAAGATATAAATATTATTTTTAAATTAAAATAAGTTGTTTTTTTCATAATAATTTATTTTAAATTTTTAGGGATAAAATAATTACTTTAAATGCTTAAGAAACAACAACACATGAATTATTTAGTAAATAGTTTACTAAAATAAATAATACTAAAAATATTAATAGTGAGGTAAATTGAATGAATTATCATCTTAAATTAATTTTAAAGATTAATGTATCATATTAAAAAGTTTTTAAATTAATATATTAAAATTAAATCATTGTATTGACAATTTTAAATTATAATTAAATAAATAATGTCTAAATTGACATTAATGTTATTTTATAATGAATGTTATTTTATCAAATGATTTAAAATTACTAAATATATTATATTATACCATGTAATTTTTAAATTTTAATAAATATTATATATGTTTCAATCATGTACCAATTGATATTTTATAATGAATGTATTGACCCTTAAATAGTAAAAACTTTGTTAGCGCAGTTAGGGTTAAAGTAGTGTTTTTGCACGTTACTTGTGCTTTTGTTAAAATGAATTTCCAACACACATGATATTATTATTTTATAAATTTGATATCATATTTATAATAAATGGGTATAAATGGTATAATAAATCTCACTTTAATTTAGTCTTAATGGATAAATTACCTAGGTTATAAAATTAGTTACCTTAATAAAAACTGAAATGGTAAAAGTAGGGAAACTTAGATGTTAAGGAACAAAATTATAAATATGCACTTATTTTTGTGAGGTGGGTGTGTTTATTGACCAAATAAACCTTACCATACATTATTATTCAATTTTGGAGCCACACGAGGTAAGAGAGACCTCCCAATAATGAATACTTTTGAGTTTTTACAAGAATTTCACTCCTCGTCAACTATAAAAGGGTACTCACTCTCCTCTCTTCTTCACACCTCTCAAGCCATTTGGATCGATCGAGTTCTTTCCAAATCACTTCCATAATTCACTAAACTCATACTAGAATACTTAGTTTTAGAATAAATACAACCTAGGAATGGTTTAGTGAAAACCAAAGGAAGATTTATAAATAATAGGTTTGAATGAGTATGATGGAAGTTAAGACTTAAGGTAAAGGATTTCCATCTCACTTTTTACTTTTGTGAGACACAAGCTATATTCACCACATCATTATTATATATGGTGTACATACTTAACTTTAATGTATTTTATGAAGATTATACTAAAATTTATTGTTATTTACATATCTATTTTAGGATTTTTCTTTCATGGAGTTTACAGTTTCAAAAGTTACCAAATCAGTAAGGGAATTTTGTCTCAATTTGCCTTCTTTGAGACACATGTTATGTTATGAACCTATACTATTTTACGAGGTGTATATAATTCCCCTTTGACATGTTATATCATTAATATAATTATTTTTTTGATATTTAAAGATTCATGTAATGTTATTATTTCATGGGGATTATGATTCAAAGTTACCAAAGTGGTAAGAGTTTATTGCTATAATCTCATTGTTTATCAGGACTGTTTATGATTATTATTTAAATGATAAAATATTATGATCTAACACTCAATAATTCTCATAAATTTTATTTTCTTCTAGTTATTCATGATATCTTCAATTCATGGTACCATTTTTCCTGTCTTTGGTACTTAAGATAATTAAGAAAATATTTTAAAAAAATCTGACTTTATTTCTCTCTTCGGTCAGAAATATACTTTCTTCCAAAACAATGTTTTCCAACTTTTTTTTTCAAAAATGTTTTCAAATGATATTTTAAGATAATTTTAAATGAAAAGGATTTTTAAAATGTTTTATGTTTTAAAAAGTGGTTTAAATGATTTTCAAAGATTCCTTTATAAGTTTTCATGGTTATTTTTAAAGAAAAAGGTTTTCAAAATGTTTAATGTTTTAAATATATTTTTTCAAAGCATAAAAGATATTTTTCTTAAGAAATATTTTAAATGATCATTTCAAAATTATTTTACATATAAAATGACATCTATTGGTGTTAGCTACACCTTATTGTGGATATGATCCAAGGATACCATTCTTATTCTTTCTCTGAATGGGTTATGTTTATGATGACATGATGTTTATGAAACCCATTTCTCTTCCATGGGTTATAACATGATAAAATTATTTTGAAACCCAATTATTTTCATGGTTTATTCTATGATGAAATTATTATGAAACCTATCTATTTTCCATAGGTTATTATATGATGAAATGTTTATGATACCCATTTCATTTCATGGGTTATGATATAATGAATGTTTAGGATCTAGTGGCACACATAAATATGGTTTTCATTATGTAACGAGTGGGAGATATATCTCGCTCCAATGAATTAAGTAATTATAAATATTCTATGAGATTATAGGGTACACAGGTGGTCATCCCAATGAAAAAGATAAGGATACATGGGTGGTCATCCCAAGTCCAAAGATGAGGGTACACGAGTGGTCATCCCAAGCCCAAAGATGAGGGTACAAAGGTGGTCAGCCCAAGTATAAAGATAATGGTATACGGGTGGTAAACACAAGCCTAAAAATGAGGGTACATGGGTGGTCAAACAAATCCCAAATTAGATACACGGGTGGTTAGACCCTACGTAACATGTTATGAAAATCCCAGTGGGTAGCATAGACATAAGATCTTCTATGCTTATATGTATTCCAAAAATTCCATGCATTATGCCAATGTTATGATCTTATGGATCATGTTATTTGATTACCTTATGATTCATGTCTTATGAACTGCCAATATTTATGACATGACTCATGATTATGATCTTTGATATGAAGTGTATGGTTTTCAAATGTTAGGCTCATGTTCTCATACCCTTATGTTCATGTTTTGCTTATGTATATCCTTTATTTACCCTTACTAATCATTTGAGATTACCCTTTCTTATATTTCCTTTCCATAGGTTATGAAGAAAGGTTTTAAGTAGGAGTATTAAAGGTGAAAATCTTTATGGGAGACATTGAAGATCTTTCACCAAGTTAGAATATTATGTTTCTAAGTTTACAAAGGAACTAAACTATTACAGTCCTCGAGAACATGTTTGTGTAATGTAATGAATATTCATAAAAAATGATTTAATATCCATGTATTGAAATCCTAAGTTGATATAAGGATTTTTTAGTTGGTTCATCCAAGTAATATAATCCAAGGAGATGCAATTGATAGCATGTTGATGCACCAATAAACCACTAACATCATTGGTCAATGGTAGGGTTTAGGCTAGGTCACTTCTACCTAGGGTCACTCCACTTACAATGTTTTGGGTAGGTTCATTGTCACCTAGGAAAAACCACCTACACTTCATTTATTTTCACTAACTAATCCAAGGAAGGATAAACCAAATTAGTATGCTGACCAGATACAAATAGTTCACCAATGTTGTGTTGCATCAAGTGTGGGTTGATGCAATTTGAACTCCTCAAGTCACTCCTTCACAGGTGTGTTGTGAATATATCCATGAACAAAATCATCACCATATTTCCATGAGATTTCATGGAAAACACCTTCTTATTCTCCTTTGGATGGTTTTCCAAGTTATCTCCTTCCAATTATGATTCTAGAAAATAACTCTCTAGTGCTATTACTGGAACCCTTTCCTCTTTGATGATTCATATAAATTATTCTCCTCCTTATCATATATGGTATAGTATTAACACCTTACTCCATATCAATAAAAACTCTTCCTTTGTTTTGTTGGTTTTTCATAAATAGATAAAATGTCAATCTTCTATCTCTTCTTTATGTTGTTCTTCTTATAGAGGCTTAAAACCACATGTAAGATCACTTTCCATATTTTAAAAAATACGTAATTATATTTCCTTATCATTTTTTCTATCTAGTATTTGGTTTGACTACACTCCTTTAATGATGAAATATTTGGAGTTATTTTATTTACACTGTATCTACTATAATATTTTATTTAGAGTTGAGCCAACTCCTAATTTATTACATTAAATTTCCTTTTTATCAAATATAGAAAATAATTCTTTTACCTTGCAAACTTCATCCAAAGAAACATCTATAAAATTGTACCAAATCATGTAAAAAAAATGAACTCAACCCATGGTGAAACTTATTTCACATCACCACATTATCTTTCTACTTTGTGTAATGTTATCACTTTTGGATCCAAAAAATCTTCCTCAATCTCCCTAAAAAATATTGAAACATCATGGCATGAAACTCCCAAAAATATCATCTTGATTATATACTTGAATATTTGGATAATTTATTAATTTTATTTAATGATCAATAAAATTTATCATATCTATAACTTGTAATCATCCTCTAGAAAAATAGAAAAGGGAGTTACCTTTTCAAAATGACCATCTACCTTTCTACGGTACCATTCTAGAATACCCTTCCAAGTACCCTTCCATGAACCCTTTAAAATAACCTTCAAGATGGTATACCCTTTCAAGTACCCTTTTGAAACCTTAAATATGGTATACCATTCCGAGTACTAATATAAAAAACCATATGTTTCCAAATCCTTTCTAAACATGGTATACCCTTCTGAATACCCTTCTAAAAAATCAATTTATCATCCATATGCTGATTTTTATGGCACAAATATATTACTTTTATCATGGATATCATATTATGCTTTCTATATGAACTTATAAAATGTAGTTAGAGCTTATTTTGATCTTTAATGGTGGTTCTAATTAGTTTTTATAGGAGCAACACTACATTAGTGAGGCTCAATGCGAACTCTATTGGTGAAATCTTCCTTGCTTACAGATAGAAGGTGTCAAGGTATAATATGACTCTAAAGTAACATTTTATCATTTAAAAAACCACACAAATTTTAATAAATGAAATATACCAGTTCAAAGCCATCCCAACTCAAAAAACCACTTTTACTGTCTAGTGATATATCAATCGGGACACACTAGAAAACCCATAAACAAATACCTTAGGCCCCAACTTGCCTAGATAGTCCATAATTCTACCCTATATATTTCATTTAACACTCCTCATGCAATGACACCCCATATTGGGTTCATGATTCTTCTCCTTCTTAGCCGCGCTCTTGACTGATGCCTTTGATCTCATCCACTATCATAGATGGTAAGCTACTCGGGTATTAGCCTTGAGGATTCTAACACATTTTTATATTAATTGCTATATATATATATATTTCATATACTATACTATCCTTTTTAGATAAATCATCTGTAATACTTTCTTCAACAACTGCCCTATCACACATGACATCCAATACCATGAATCTATAATAATCCTTAAAGAATCACCACTTTCTTTATCAATTTTCTTATCAAGGATGAAATCCAATGATAAAAAATCCAACATAACATATATTATTAACAAATTAAATATGAACCCATAGATTTACAACAATCTCTCCATTTTTATTTTGTTGATAATATGACCTTAAATCCAAATTCCCTAAATCTAAGGAATGTTCAATAACAAATAAGGATTTAAGGTGACTCCTTTTCTACCCCTTATTGGAAATGAAACACAAAGTGAACTTACTTTTATATTTAATTTCAAATTATCTCCCCCTTTATCAATGTAATTTAATGGTGTTTCTCCATTGCAACATTTTACCCTTTGGCTCTATCCACCTATTGTTAAATCATTAGAGCCTTTCCAAATAATTCAAATTTATAGTTGGACTTTTGAATTTCAGAAAAAAATACTCTAATATAGCTTTGAAATACTTTCTCAACTTTATATGCACTAACTCAAAGAACTATAGTGAGTGACTTAACAATTGGATCAAGGAAACCCAAGAATTTAATACATACATATTACATCATTTTACATGATGATTCATTTCATCTCACAATAAAACACACCCTAGAACATATAGGTTTAGTGTATTTATAGATTAAATACATAAATAAATTATTTTACAACATTTTCAACAATTACACACATATTCTTCTCATATGATACCCTTTTTGATATATAAAACATAATAATATTCTTCCTATGCTGAGGAATGAAGACCTGAGAAAGGGTGAGCTCAGATGCTCGATAAGGGTAAACATAAGAGACATTAATAAATGATTATAAGCGATCATAATATGATAATAAGAGTATGAGAATATAATAAAGGTTTAAGGACATAACATAAGATAATAATACCCAATACAACATATAAAATAAAATATGAGTCATGAAATAAGGATTTTGGCATAACAAAAGACATGAGGTATAAGAGTGTGAAAACATGAGTTAATAATCATGAGTAATGAGAACATAAAATAAGTGTGTTTAATAAAATAACAATGTTACAAAAATGTAATAATAGAAATAATAACATATGTTAAGGCTAACCACCAAGGCATTTATATCATAATGGACACGACTGACCACATGCCCATAACATAGTGGACTCGAGCTAACCATCTGCATCCCTGAACATAGTGGACTTGGACTACCCACCCTTATCCCATATAGATATCATGAGATATAAAACATTAACCAATGAATTATAGGGTTATAAAAGAGCCACCAATCATATAATGATAAACCATATATATGTGTTCCATAAGAACATAAAAACATTCATAATTCCATCATAGCTTAATTAATATGTGGGAAAGAAACAAGTATCATGGAAACTTTAACATAACACAATCATAATCCATATAGAGAAATAAAGTGAATGGTATCATTAGAGAATATCCTTATTAAATCATAATAAACATTAAAGGATGTCAATATTGATGAAAAACCCTTTTATAAGAGCATTAGAAAATTTATTTGAAAAACATGAAGAAATATCATTTTCTTCTGATCAATTTTATTTTAAAACAAAAAATTCACAAAAAATAGGATTATATATTACTTTGGAAAACCATGAAAACTTTGAGAGGAAGATTCATTATGAAAAATAGTTATAAAATCACGGAAAGGTGTTCATGAGGAAAATTTTAAAAAAGGAATATTATTTTCACGCTTTTGTAAAGAGATTAAAAGTTAGTAGAAAAAGTCTATTCCAAAAACATTAAAAAATATTCCTTATGTAAATAAAGTTAAATCCATTGAAAAATATCTTAAGAAATCATAGAATAAAAGATAAGTACATCCATAAAAAAATATAAATAATATGGACATGGAGGTGAAAAATTCTCTACTGAAAAGACGAGATATGGATGCCTCCACTTATAAGAATATTTTCAGTTGAACCATGAACCAAAAGAAGGTAAAATGGTAAGAATACATTTAAAACACATGGATAACTATAAGAAAATAAAATATATGAGTTTTATAGAGAATAATATATAATTTAATCATATAAAAATTTAGTCATAACAACTCAAATTCAAAGTGAGATTGGAAAGAAAACACTTACCATTACTCTTGTGTTCCATGAAAAAGATTTAACCTCCTGTATAATAAACATAACCATATTAATAAATAATTTTAGAACCTTATTCATGCCTATTATATTTTATATTATTAAATTGTAACCATTCATTAAACATATATTAGTTAGTTAATGTTTATAATCATCATTAGATGTTTGTAATTTTTATTATTTCATACATGTTTCATAATGGATATGTTGGTTCCCATTATTTTATACCAAGTTAATCACTCCCAGAATAGTCAAGGTATTGGAGTCATTGTATTTCAATAATTTATGTATCCCCAAGTTCATTTGATAGAAATTATTTTTATCTCATCCTTTGAGAACCATATTTATGACATATATTACTCATTAATATCATTTATTACCAACATTAATTTTCAGATACCTTTTTGGTGAAAAGGTGATGTTTTATATCATTGTTTATATAGGCGATTGATCCAAATCAAACAAGAACATGCTATACTAATGAATGAGTAAGAGTATAGAGTCTTATAATAATTGTGTCATGACCCGTCCTAGAGGGGCCTATGCCATGACTACCCCAAGCCCGCCTCCGAGAGGCTAGAGGCTAGTGACTAGCAACATGTAGGCATATCACACAAATGGGTGGCATTAACCCAAGTACCTATACACACACACACACACACACACATATCTAAGATAAAAAATGATTAAATGTAAAAACCACTAAGTAAAAAATGCATGTATACCACTAAGATCTCACAAAAGAGTATGATAGTGAAAGTACTAGAAAGTAAATAGGTCCAAAATAAAATCCCACCAAAAAGAGTCTATAAAACAAGACCAACCTGGGGTAAAGTTATGGGGACTTCTGTCTGAAGGTTTAGGAACACACCTTGGTCTATCCGGTCTCACTAAACACCATTTTTTCCTGGTCTGCCTAGGTCTCTATCGAAAGATCGATCATCTTCACAAGACACAACATGTGCGGGAAAAATCCGTGCAGGGGTGAGTATAACAATACCCAGTAGGAAACCCCAAAACCACAAAGTAATGCCACAAAGAAATACCATAAAGAAATAACACAAAGGAATAACACAGAGGAATACTAAAAAGGAATACCACAAAGGAATACCACAAAAGTATGTACAATCATCTCCACATGGTATATGTCTACAACACATGTATCAAGAATATATACATATACTCAATCCAAGATAGATAGTATTGAGGTAAGACACAACCAATCACCATATACAAGATTCTTCTAAAAGCACATTCATTTCAGGAGAACTCACTCCTCGAACCATGATATCATCGGAGACACTCATGAAGAGGTATAACTCATTTGGGCCCTACCCAAATGAGAACGTATTGGTCAAGGAAGACTATAATACACATGGAGGGTGTCATACCCAGAACTGACCAGGGGACACCAAGGATCATTTCTAGAACTGACTAGGGGATACCACATACCCAATCTAGATCAAGCTGTTATGTAAGGGATCATTCCCATAACTAACCGAAGGATGCCACAAATCATTCCTAGATACAATGTGGGATACCACATACCCAAACGATGAATCCTACTAGATGGAGGACCGAAGACTTTCTCTCAGAGGTTATACTGATTCCAAAACTCTACTAGGGGTGATAGAGGATCGTACTCCAATCTTGGGGAGGGATACCTGACTCTATCTGAGACTCAACCTCCAGAGGGGATTACAATCCAATGTTGTGGATGTGATACCATATTGAACCCTTAAGGAAAAGACCAAAGGGAATGATCTCAACATATACTGGTCCAAACTAAAAACACAAAACTTGTCCCAAAACATTCATTTTGTCGCTAGGGTCCCAACGCCACAAATGGGTCATCAAATGGACGTACTGTTTGAAAGTTATGGTTGTTTGAAAATATAAAGGGAGTCACTGGGCTGATGGACCGACCACCGTGGTCGACCGCCCATGTAACACCCCAACCCCAGAAAATCAGAGCCGATTCATTATTTTATTATATTGGAATGATTAAAATGAATAAAATCCTGAAGAAATAATTAGTTTAGTAGTCTTGGAAGACCAAATTACATACATAATTTAAACATTACAACATTAAAGAAAATACAAGATAATAATTTTATTGGGAATATCCATAACTCTTAGATTATCCCTACAAGTCATTCATAATATACTTCCTCACATCTTGGGGAAAAATAAAACATAAGAAAGGGGTGATATCATATGCTCAGTAAGGGTAAGAAAAATAGCATAATATATCATAAACATAAACATTAGGCATGGTGAATAACTAAAAACACATGACTTTAAAAAAATAAACTTGAGTATAACATGGAAAGAATAAGAGTTGAATACAAAATGACATAATAAAACATAAATATGAGTACTATACTTATCAAATAAACACATGGAATATCAATTAATATATTTATAATGAGGGAATTCATAATGCAGGACATCTGAACCATATCGTCAATGCCTCGTCCAATACAACTAAAAATGATTATGGTCTTAGGAAAAACCATATTTGAAAATGGGCAAGACCTTATCCAAGTCCATATATATTTGTATAATGAGACCTACCGATACATAGAGAGGATATAGAAGGCCCCAAACATCACTTACTAAGTTCAATTAATTCATAATATTAATGGGGTTAAACATAAACAACATATACATCTGAAATCTAAATAACTTTTCCCAATATGTACACATAATCATTAACCATTCTGAGTAGTATGGTGAATGGTATAAAGATAAAACATCCACATTCAAACTATTAATAAACCATTAAATAAAATATGGTATATGATATAATAAAATATTAGTCCCAATTAAACATAATAATAAATAAATATTTTTGAAATAGATGAAATTACTCTTATAAAAATTGCCGAGTAATTCTTGAGAGAAATACTCTTTTTCTTTGAGAATAAGAGTTCTTTTAGAAAAATATTTTTATAAAAATAGAAGTAAAATAATATAGTTTTTATAATAAAATGAGTGATTTTATAAAAATAATGGTGGTTTAAAATATATTATAGAGTGTACTTGAAAATAGGTAAGAATTCAAAAAGTTCCCTTGAATCGGGCTTGTTTATCAGGAAGAATTTTTGAAAGATCCGTTTAAAACATGTATCTACCCATAAAATAAAGAAGGATTATAATTTTTATACACATATATAACATTAAAATAGAATTTATTATGAGTAAATAGGAATAAATAATAATTTCATTGAGTTTAGTAGAGAATAAGAGTAACCCGAATGAAAATGGAGGTTCGGGTAGAAAACCCTTACCTTATGTCTGAATGTATTCTTCTCTTGAACTTAATGTCATGGATAATCAAATTAAATACATTAATTAATTAATTAATAACCTTATGTAAATATATTTTATTCATTATAGTTTTATTAAGTTCATTTATGTCCTTATTGATAAGTTATAATATTGAATTCCGTCATTCTGGAGTGTTCATTTTCTTGGTTTTTCATAATCGGTTCGCTTGTTTATAAGTAATGGAGTTCATGTGGAATGGATATAATTATCCAAAATTGATTTTATATGATACTAATTAAAATAAAAAAGATTAAATGGTCATATAATTCATTTGTTTATATGGTATGAGGATGAGTTATTAGGTGAAGCATTAATGAAAATCATTTAGATTATTTGGTGGTATTTCGATTATTATGAACTAGTTTTGTTATATTATTTATTGTCACATATAAATGATGGTTCTAGAATAATTATATAAGTTATAATAAATATTTTAGAATATGTTTAAACCATATAAATGGTTTCATGAACATCCTTGAAGAATAAATTAAATGATGAAAATTCGTCGTCTACAAAGGTTGTAAATCGACACCTCCTAGACGATGATTTCATTTTTAAAATAAAAGAGAGAGAGTAAGGAGATTGATGATGTATCTTACATTAACATAATATAATTACAATATATAGATTATAATTAAGTTAGAATTATCTTTTTATAGAGTATGTGAGTGAGAGACTAAGAAAAGAAAAATAAATTTAAATGAAATTAAAAGAAAAGGGAAGAGGATTTACCTCTTGAAATGTCCTCCTTGAGAACCTCCTTAAGGGAAGGGTTTATGGTCTTTTAGCAAGAAAAATAGATCCTAGATGTGGTTATGGACTAGGGAAGAGTATTTCGGTAGAAATTTGAGAATATTTAAGTCTTAGATAAGTAAAGAGAAGAAGGAGTGAGGGGTGGTTTTTATAGTGGTGGAGAGGAGTGATTTTTGAATATCTTATTCATTATTTTATTATTTTGCTCAAGAAAAAAATAGTGTTTGACTCTTGTGACCAAAAATAGAAATTGGTGCATGTGAGTTAGAACCAAGTGTGATTACATCAGCCATGATTTCAAGAATAGTGTATTTAACTTATAATGTATATATACGGTAAATTACCGTATTTCACTATTCACTAAAAATACAAATATTTTAGAAAAATACTAAAAATCAACCATAACCATTTTTGATGTATATAATTCAAAAATTGACTCAATTTTATCAAAATAATTTTATAAATATGAGAAATTTAATTTTTAATTAAATCACTTTTAATCAAAAAATAAATCCTTTAAAATTAAAACTGATTTTATAACACCTTGAAAATTAACTAAGGTCTTATTAAATTATCCTAAAATCCCAAGAAAAAAATTGATTTAGGAATAAATTTTATGAAAATGATTTTCTTTTAAATAAATTTATTAATTTTAAAAATGAAATTAAATATTTATTACTCATAAAAATACCAACACTTAATTATTAATTTTTAAAATATTCTATTTCATTTATAAGGTGATTGAATTTTATTTATACTTACATGGGTAAGATTACTATTCATAAGGGTCATATTACTATTCATGAGGGTGCATTACTATTCATAAGGGTCAAGTTACTATTCACCAAAAATGTAATTTGATCCTATAAGACTCTAAATATCTAACTAAACACAATTATGTATGTCAGTTTTTCGAAATTAAAATCACAGAAGTGGAAAAATTATGTTTAACGACTTTTTTATAACTATATTATTTAAATAATAATAAAGTGTTATTTCGTAGGGACTCAGTGTTTCATGCATTCTAT
Source organism: Viscum album (assembly GCA_963277665.1). Taxonomy (NCBI): domain Eukaryota; kingdom Viridiplantae; phylum Streptophyta; class Magnoliopsida; order Santalales; family Viscaceae; genus Viscum; species Viscum album. The sequence continues at coordinate 890,606,035 of OY728159.1, read as the reverse complement.
TTTAAATTTATTTGTAAATCCTTAGGGTGTTACATTCTCCCCCCCTTACAAAAATTTCATCCTCGAAATTTACCAGAATTTTACCTCATAAAAATATTCGGGTAGTTCATCATAATAAGATCATAAGGCTCCCACATCACCTCTTAAATTTTATGATTTTTTCAAAGTACCTTTACCAGTTGAGTTGTCAGATTCCTCATCACCTGTTCTTTAGTGTTCAGAATCCAGATAGGCTCTTCACAGTAAGATAAGTCAGGTTCCAATTATATACCTTCATAAGTGAGGACACGCATCGGGTCTGACATTTACTTTCTCAATAATGAGACATGGAACACATCATCTACATTATAAAGGCTAGGTGGTATTTCAAAATGATAAACCATGAATCCAATTCTCTCTAGAATTTCAAAAGGGCCAGTGTACTTGAGGCTTAGTTTCCCTTTCCCCCCAAATCTTATAACACCCTTCCTTGATAATTCCCACATCCATTCTTTCTAGATCCATGTACACGGGATCCTTGGAAATCCACATTTTTTTATAACTCCATGATCCATCTTGCTTAATGCATCAACTACCTTATTTTCCTTTAATCAACATGAAGCATCTCTAAATTTTCACATTCCAAACATGTAAATAACTTTATCACGTGTCCTCTTGAAATATGGTAATAACTTGAATTACCATAAAACCTTATTGGAAACATAAATTCATCCTTAAACATTCTGTTGGATATATTCCTTATATCCAAAAGTGTTTTAAACTCCATAAATGACAACACAATCCACTTTTAAATAATTCATTAATCAGTTCCAAGGTAGCCATCACTTATCCAAATCAATCATTTATTCATCATTATCTCAACATCAAGAATATTTTTAGGGTTTTATTTCCCTCAATCACATGTTTTACAAAAATTTTAACTTTCCACTGAATATCTTTTCTTGGTATCATTCAACTTATGGCCTCAAATCCTTAATGAAAAAGTACTGCAGTACAATCATCATTTATTCCATAATTCTTATAACCAGTACATTGATGATAAAATATTCAAATAAAATGATTATTAAATAGGAATATTAATCATTCCACTTCATCTACAGTAGTATCATACCTTAATCATTATCCAGTAACATTATTTGGGGTATATTCCTTTGACGCTTGGGACATTGATTTGCATAGTATCCCATCTCCTTGCAGTTGAAGCATTGTACATTGGAAACCTTTTTCTTACCCTTACAATCACAAACTTGGTGTCCTTTTTCTCCACACTTATAACAAACTCCCTTTCCCTTAAAGCATTTAACATTGTGATTATTTCCATAGTTATCATATGTGGGAAAACCCTTCTTTCCCTTCTTCCCTTTATCTATATTTTTCTCTACCATCCTATTCTTCTTTTTCTTTCCTTCAAATCCATAGGACTCATAATTATTTAAATATCTTATTAACACATGATATTGTTTCCTCATATTATGAGGATACTTGGGAGAATATTTTCCTTCGAAATGATGAATTAAGACCATAAGAGATATGATCCTTCTTACTCTTTGCATCACATACATTGGTGTAGTTACCATTCCTTCTGCTATGTGCTATTTATAATCAATTACATATACTATATTAGCTTATAAAATTATGAACTCTCTATAACACTAAAAATGGTATAACACATAGCATAAATTTATGCATTTTAAATCCCAGAATCATATACTTTGGTTACTTTGGGGGCATAAATCCTTCATAATGGTGGGTAAATTAAATGTGAATTTTCCTAAGAATATCCCACCAGGAGTGTCAAACCAGGTGCACAGTAAGGCCTATTGTCATGTACTAGGTTACCCCGATTCAGGCCCATAACACCTTGTTGGAGTTGTTACTCCTAGGTACCTCCATGCCAGAACCACATCCACTTGTAGTATCTAGGCAAGGATGTATTTTCTAGGAATATCCACACAATATCTTCCTTACCAAAATTATAGGATGTTCTTGTATGCTTATCCTCAAAGTCTATATTAGTTTTTTCAATAATCTATGTTTTATAAATCTAGTTTCTAGGTTCTCTACTAAACTTCCTATGATACCAATTATAACACCCTGACCCCATAAGCCAGGAGATGATGCATTATTTTATTACATTGGAATGATTACAAGAAATAAAATCCTAAAGGACAGATTAGTTTAATAGTCTTGGAAGACTAGATTATATACATAAGTTTAAGATTACAACTTGAAAGTAAATACAAGATAATAATTCTATTGGGAATATCCATGACTCTTAGATTATCTTTGCAAGTCATTAATAATATACTTCCTTACATCCTATGGAAAAATAAAACATAATAAAGGGGTGAGATCATATTCTTAGTAAGGGTAATAAAAACAATATAAGATACCATAAACATAAACATTAGGCATGGTGAATAACTAAAAACACATGCCTTTAAGAAAATAAACTTGAGTATAACATGGAAGGAATAAGAGCTGAATAAAAAATTCCATAATAAAAGATAACCATGAGTATTATACTAGTTAAACAACTACATAGAATATGAATTAATATATTTATAATGAAGTAATTCATAATGCGGGATATCTGAACTATATCATCAAGGCCTCAACCAAGAAAACTAAAAATGATTAAGGCCTATGCCAAAACCATATCTGAAAATGGGTAAGGTTCCAACCAAGTCCATATCTGTTTGTATCATGAGACCTACCAATGCATAGAGGGGCTATAGTGGGCCCCAACCATAAATTACTAAGTCCAATTCATTCCTCATATGAATGGAGTTAAATATAAACAACATATATATATGAAATGTAAATAACTTTCCCCAATCCGTAAATATAATCACTAACCATTATGAGTAGCATGGTGAATGATATCAAGATAGAACATCCACATTAAAACTAGTTATAAACCATTCAATAAAATATGGTAGATTATATCATAAAATATTAGTCCCAATTAATCATAATAATCAACAAATAGTGTTGAAATAGATGAAACTACTCTTATAAAAACCACTGAGTAATTCTTGAGAGAAATACTCTTTTACTTTGAGAAGAAGATTTCTTTTGAAAAAATATTTGTATAAAAATAAAAGTGAAATAAGATAGTTTTTTTATAATAAAATAATTTATTTTATAAAAATAATGGTGGATTAAAACATATTATAGATTATACTTAAAAATAGGTAAGAATTTGAAAAGTCCCCTTGAATCGGGCTTGTTTATGGAGAAGAATTTTTGGAAGATCCTTTTAAAACATGTAAATCCCCATAAAATAAAGAAGGATTATGATTGGTACGCATATATAGAACATTAAAAAAGAATTTATTAGGAGTAAATAAGAATAAATAATAATTTAATTGAGGTAAGTAGATAATAAGAGTAACCCAAATGAAAATGGAGGTTCGGGTAGAAAACCCTTACCTTATGTCTGAATGTATTATGCTATCGAACTTAATGTAATGGATAATAAAATTAAATACATTAATTAATTAATTAATAACATTATATAAATATATTTTATTCATTATAGTTTTATTAAGTTCATTTATTTCCTTATTGATAGGTTATAAGATTGAATTTTTTCGTTCTAGAGTGTTCGTTTTCTTGGTTTTTCATAATTGGTTCTCTTGTTTATAAGTAATGGAGTTCATGGGGAATAAATATAATTATACATAATTGATTTTATATGATAATAAGGAACATAAAGAATATTAAATGGTCATATAATTTATTTGTTTATATGGTATGTGGATGAGTTATTAGGTGAAACATTAATGAAAACCATTTAGATTATTTGGCGGTATTTTGATTATTATGAACTAGTTTTGTTATATTATTTAATATCATGTATAAATGATGGTTCCATAATAATTAAATAAGATATAATCCATATTTTAAAATCTTTTCCAACCATATAAATGGTTTAATGAACATCCTTTAAGAAGAAATTAAAGGATGAAATTTTGTCATCCATGAAGGTTGTAAATCGACACCTCCTGGACGATGATTTTGTTTTTAAAATAAAAGAGAGAGAGTAAGAAGATTGATGGTGTATCTTCAATTAACATGATATAATTAAAATTTATAGATGATACTATAGTTATAATGATCATTTTGATATAGGAAGTGAGTGATAGACTAAGAAAAGAAAATTAATTGAAACAAAATTAAAAGAAAAGGGAAGAGGATTCACCTCTTGAAATGTCCTCCTTGAGAACCTCCTTAAGGGAAGGGGTTTTGGTATTTTAGCAAGACCAAGAGCTCTTGGAAGTGGGTAGGGACTAGGGAATAGTATTTTTTATAACTTTGAGAATCTTCAAGGCTTATAGGAGTGAAGAGAAGAGGGAGTGATTTTTATAGTGGAGGAGAGGAGTAATTTTTGAATATCATATTCATTATTTTATTATTTTACTCAAGACAAGCAATAGTATTTGATTCTTGTGACCAAAAATAGTAATAGGTTAATGTGACTTCAAAAAAAGTGTGATTACATCATAAATAATTTCATAAATATTTTATTTATATTATAATGTATATATACAGTAAATTACCGTATTTCACTATTCACTAAAAATATAAATATTTTAGAAAAATCAAAAAATTCACCATAACCATTTTTCAACATGTAGAATTCAAAAAAGGACTATATTTTATCAAAATAATTTTATACATATAATAAATTTAATTTTTAATTAAAATCACCATTTACTCAAAAAATATTGTCTTTAAAATTAAAAATGATTTTATAACACCTTGAAAATTAACTAAGGCATTATTAAATTATCCTAAAATTATAGGACAACAAAATATTGATTTAGGAATACATTTTATGAAAATGAATTTTCTTTTAAATAAATTTATTAATTATAAAATTATAATTAAATATTTATTACTCACAAAAATACCAACACTTAATTATTAATTTTTAAAATATTCTATTTCATTTATAAGGTGGATGAATTTTATTTATACTTAAATGGGTGATGTTACTATTCATAAGGGTCATATTACTATTCATAAGGGTACATTACTATTCATAAGGGTCATGTTATTATTCACAAAAAATGTAAGTTTGTCTTATGAGACTCTAAATATCTTACTGAATGCAATCGTGTATGTCAGTTTTTCAAAATTCAAATCACAAAAGCAGAAAAATTATGTTTAATGGATTGGTTATAACTATCTTGTTTAAATAATAACAAAGTTTTGTTTCATAGGGACTTAGTGTTTCTTTCATTCTATATTAAATTTATTTGTAAATCCTTAGGGTGTTATAGCAGAAACCAACCACTGCATTCGACCGCCCCTAGCTGCCGCAGCCATGCAGTAGCTGGAGTGATAGTGGCTCACGGTCGATCATGGCCTGGCTCCGGCTCAGTCACCCCAGGTCTGACCCGGGTCTGACTCTCTTGGACCAACCATCTTCTTCTGGGCCTGGTTTTCATCCTCTGTCCTGCCTGGCCCAACCTGTTTTCTTGGCCTAGCCCGCTTCGTTCGTAGCCCCCGCTCCATGCCGTCGCTATCCGTATCCCATGCGGCCACCGCTGTCACATCCCACGTGTTTCTGCTGCTCGTGGCACCGCCTGCGCTGACCGCCACTGCACCTACTTTTGTGAGACACCATTTTTCCTTTGATGCTTGAATTTTGAAACAGTAGTAGATCCAAGCTCCTTGGGTCCCGATCTGTACAGACTCTACCTTTGTTTTTTATTTATCTCCAATTTGGGGGTCCGATCACATTTGGAGCCACCCAGAAAGTCAATTCGTGATCATGGGGATATGATGGTGAAGAATTCAAAGAATGGGGGGGGGGGTGGGAGCACAAAGAACACCTTGAGGAACAAACCTCATCCTTTGTTCTTGTCGGTCTCAATCCGTTTTCGTTAGAATGATTGATGAAGAGGAATAAAGAAAACTTCCAAAATAATCCCCGCAATTCTAAACCATCCCGAAATGATCAAACTACGGATCAATCTATTTGTGGATTGACCCATATTTTTTGTGGAAATCAAGAATGGGAAAACCATAAAGAAATAACCACCCTACCTCAATTCAGTTCGATCGCTGGAAAAGAACAAATTGTCGTTTCATTTGCTGGATAGAACCATTGAAATCCGAGGTGTTTCATTCAATCGATCCGTCATCATTTTCCAATAGTTTATCCAGAGGTTCTCTCTCCATGTATCCAGATAAATTTCAGGGTTATGAGGCTAACCCTAGATTTTTGACAATGCCTTAATAAAAATGAAATTTTCTGTATCAAAATAATATTTTTCATAATATTTTTTTATATTTTTTTTATTTACAATTACGTTCTCCATGACTTTTTCTACAGAAGACCTGCACTGAAAAAAGTTATATCACTCCTAGGGTAAATAAATTTCTCTTAACTTAATAGTTCCCTCAGATTTATAATCTAGGAACCCATTTAAGAGTTATTCCACTTTTCTAGGAAAACTTCACACGCGTGCTATTAAAAGTTTAATATTTTTCAAACAATTGTTCCGAGAAAATAAGGCCTCAGAATCACATGCCATGTCAGCACCTGATCTTGAAATAAATCCATATAATTTCTAAAAATAATACATAGATAAGTAAGAGATATAATAGTTACAAGTTTTATTTGTAACATCTTTGTTTTTTCCATGTAAAGTCTTCAAATATATATAGTAATATTTTTGAGACCAGGTGCTGAGATGGAGTATGATTATAAGGCCCAGTGATGACAGAATTGATGTTTAAAATATATTAAATATATTAATTGCACATGTGTGAAGTTTTCTTGAAAAAGCAGAATAGATCCCAAATGAGGGCTCATATTGGAAATCTAAGACCTCTGTTGAGTTCAAATCATGGGTTTTACCCTAAGTGTAACATAACCTTGGAGCGCATCATATGTTAGGGTTGAACACAATCACAGTTAGATTAATAAATAAATAAAATTATTTATTTATTTTATTTAATTTTTCACCATGACCTAATGTGGTCTATAAATACATGTTTATGGATAAATCTCATGGTTATCCACATAATCCTGGAGATTTTAGAGAGAGAATTGGAGGATCATTCTCATATGAACAACAACTAGATCAAGGATCATTTTCACCAATAAAAATCAAGGATATCACCAATGACTATGACATAGATCCATTATTTGTAAGTGATCGATCAATCTTGAGGTAGGATGTTTTTAGGTGGATTTATCCTTGTTTTATTTTTCATACGACGAATGTGAATTAATCAACTAATGAATTGATTCGCGGATAGAGCGTATTGTGGGTATGGTGTAGATTTATCTAGGATTTGGGATTTCTATTGTTGATTATTTATATCTATTAATTCTTAATTATAACAAAAATTAATCAAGTCCATCATGAAAATTTTCTGAGTTTTATTCCACATGTTTGTGTTTTGTGCATTTATTCCTCTGTTCTTTGCACCTTCATCAGGGGAAATTCCTTTGGCCCGTGATTCAATGAATACCTGGTATTAAATTATTACACAACAATTATTTAGTGCAAAAAATCAATACCATGGGTGCATAAGTGATCGAGGTTGTGATTGCGGGGCACGCTGACGATATATAATCGATTAGTTCTGATTTAGGGATACCCATTGTGGGTTTTCAGCGTGAAGCAGTGGTTTAGTGTGATAGTAGTGGATCCCAATCAAGTTGGGTGACCATATTCTAGTGAGTAGGTGATAGTGAAGATCAGTTAGGCTAGATATACCACCCCCATCATTTTCGGTGGTGGAAAACACATACATCGATGATGGGAGAAGCAACCATGTGAAGATCCATGGGTTGTGGGAAATATCAATATACACGGTGTGTAATTTGGGAATACACGCCATGTGGGGCCTTGGCTACAGTGCTAGGGTTTATATAGAGGATATAAGTATCACATGGAATGTGAAACATGTCACACGACATGTGACCTGACCTAGTGACTCTGCGTGTACTTTGGGAGTACATGGCTAGGCCAGGGGTACATGGGAAGAGCCTTGTACTCAGACATAGACAAGTACACCAAAATGACTAGGTGTAAACATACATGGGCACGTGCCATGATACATGGGTAGAACTTGTGCCAGAGTGACATGTCATGTAATTTTTTAAAGATGGATTGAAGCCCTTGTTCCCTTTAGTGTAGAAAAGATTCATTAGGGTGAGTTCCCTTGATTCCTTTCCCTGAGGGTTTAGTATGGAATCACATCCTGTGCATAAGATGGTGATCCCCTATGAGTAACTTTAGTCTCAAATGGAGTTGTTAGAATCCCTAAGTGAGGCTCAGAGTGAGATCCTATATTATCATCATTTTATCTAGGTGGGGTTCTTATAATCCTCATGACCAACACTACACAGGAATCGATCCCCTACTTAGAAGGTTAATCCAAATTGGGTTATTGGTATGCCCCATGGCCCTGGGTGTGATCCCCATCTATATATCAATCTATTTAGACTTACAGTGTGTAATTATTATGGATATACCCAATTAGTATGACATCTAGGATGGATTCCATCAATGACATATGACTCATGGATTGTGTTCTCTCGAATGAGTGTTATATGGAACATTCGAGTAGGAATCCTAAGATAAAAATATGGTTATGACCATACCTTGAGACTATGTGTCTACTATGAGTATATATGGATGTTCTTATTATGTATACTATTAAAATATCTCTACAATGAGCTAACTACTATTATTTATGCTATATGCTTAGTGATTTTGGGATGTCCTACTGGGTATTTTTATACTCACACCTACATGGGATTTTCCCACATGTGTCGTGTCTTATGAAGACGACCGACCATTCGATGGGGTTCTCAGTGGACCAAGAGCAAGAAGATCTTAGATTTGTGCTAGAAATAACATGGTTCATACTAGGAGTCCCATTTTACTATAATTCCATCTTTCTATTAGGTTGGACTTCTTTATAGTTTTTGGTGGGCTTGTATTTGACCCTTACAACTTTCCAGTATTTTTCTATACTCTGATTGTGGGATTTAGACGTGTGAATGAATTTGGTATCAGTTTTATGTTACAATTAAATATAATATGGTGTTGTTTATGTATGTTTTTATAGGTATCTTAGGCTAAGTCCTCCCATATGATTGTTATGACTACTCAATGCTGTTCGCCTGCCCTGGGCCTATTGGAGGCAGGCTTGGGGTAGTCACACCAGGCTTATCGCCGACCAGGCAAGCCCCTATGGGTTAGGTTGTGATAATATAATTTTATCAGAAGTATAATGATTTTAATATAATATAATTATAATGTAGGATGAGATTTTATAATTAGTTGAGATGATAGGTTAATTGAAAAAATAAGGGAAGAAGTTAGATACTTGATGAATTCGCTCCTTCTATAAACGGGTTCCTTTAGAATGAAGGATTTGGGATTCCTTAGCATTAGAAGATACCCATAATATTATAAGGATCTAGGAGAAGAAATATATATTGGTATTAAAGAGATAACTGAATGGTTTTATTTGTTTGGAAGTGGTAGAGTAGAGCTCCTTTTATAGGTGAAAATGAGGGACATTTCTTTAGAAACTTAAGTTTGGTGAAGGGTAAAGATGGAATCACTTGGAAGTTAGGTAAGTTAGGTGAGGAAATTTTGGTAAGAAATTTAGGTTTGACTCCCACACCTAAAAAAGGACTTCTAGAATTGATAAATATTATTTTAATTTTTAAAATTTTTAGCCACTTTAATTTACATCTTTACCCTATTTTACACTATTTAATTATTTACCGTAGTAATTTTTTACTAAAAATATAAGATGAACCCTCTTACCCAATTTCAACATGATAATTCCAAATTCATACTCTATTTAATCCAACTCAATTTCTAATTATTATAAATTTAATTTTAAAATGAAAACATAAAAAATGTTGAAAAAATAGTTTTTGTAGACAAAAGTGTTTTTAAACTTTAAGTGTTATTAATTTAATTTCATATAAACTACCAATTAAATAGGTGTTAATATATTTTTTTATTCATTAGAAAATTAAATTATATTAATAATTTAAAATTAATCAATTTTTAAGACAAAAAAACACAATACATAAGAAAAACAAATCTTTGAAAAATATCAGTTTTAACATTAAATTTTTAGCCACATACTTTTAGAATTAATTATTCATCTTCTAACCATTTAATTTTATCAATAAATTGTTATTAAAATATTTATTTGAGCTTTATAACTACACAAAATCATTCTTTAATAATAATAATATGTTACACATAAAAAAATATTTTTTTTAAATAATTTTCATTAAATATTTTTTTTGTTTCATTATTCATTATTTTTGAACTATATTATTTTTAATTAAAAAAGCTTCCCATTTTATATACATGTAACACCAATATATTATAATATAACACTATTATTGATAGCATATATAACACACAACACCAGATTAAATGAATGATGATACACTACTAAAATAATTATTATTTTAACACGACCATTATAACCTAGTCGTTAAATCAGTGAGTATGAATAATATTAACCATATTATGAAATATATATAAATTTATAAATAAATAAAAATTTATTTATTAATTCTTATTAAATAAATACTCAAATATTGGTAAAGTCACGTGAGACATTTTCTTCAAAAATGTTTTTTATTACTTGAGAAAATAATATAATTATTTTTTGCCACTTTTAGAAAATGTATTTGATAAAATGAACTTAATTTTTGAAATAAAAATATTAAAATTAAATTATGGTGGTTTTTTTTATTTTTTTGAAAGGATTGATTTTCCAGTGAATAGTGAAAAATATCATTTTTTATAAAACTATCAATTTATTTATATTAAAAAGTCCCTTAATGGTTTAAATTTGATATAAAAGTAAATTAGGTACTATTTAGTTAGATATAATATAATTAATTACATTTTAAATATCCTTGTAACTAATTTTTGTATAGGTACATTTTTTTGGCTTAAAAACACATTTTTAAGAAAATTGTTTTTCGTTGCGTTTGACTGGTTTAATTTTAAATTAAATTATGAAAATTATGTGTTTTGAAGTTTAAAAAATGGATTAAATATTTATAATTATAGAGTAAAAATTTATTATATAGGTCCATTTTATTTTTATCATAATGAATAATAAACATAGTAATTTTTATTACTACATTAAAGGGAAAATCGAGTAATTAAGGGTAAAAATAATATGATAAGAACTCTAAAATTATCTTAACACTTGAATTTTTTTATTTTATGATTAATTTTCGCCTATAATCATTCAAGGTTCAGTTATATGACCATTTATAACCATTTGGATGAGATTATGACCTTTATAATATTTTATTTAAAGAAAAGTCAAAGATGTCACATTCAAGTTTTTAATAACTATATATTTTTAATATGAGAATATCTAGAATATTTGTTTGAATATAAATATTATTTTTAAATTTAAATATTTATTTAAATTATGGTTATTTATTTTTAATTTTTAGTGAATAAATATTTACCCTAAATGCTTACACAACGCTGATGCGATAATTATTCAATTAATTGAAAAATCAAATAAATGATTTTAAAAATATTAAAAGTAATATAATTTAAATTAATTAAGTTGATAAATTAATTTTATATATTAATTTGACATATTATGTATCTATTAAAATTTTTTTTTGAAGTTATCTTTTTTTAATGATATTATTAAAGTCAAAATAATGAATAGTGTCAAAATTGACAATAATGATATTTCATGAATATAACATTTTATTAAATTATTTAAAAATTATAAAATTTTAAATAATCACAAAGGGGATAATATATGTTCTAAAAATTAATCCTCTGTGCAATTATATTCCATTTTTAATCATTTTGATCTAGAATAGTTTTATTATATTTTTATATTTTTAGAAATTCCAAAAGTTCCCCTCGCCTGAATTATAAAAGGGCACCCCTTCATTCACTTCTTTACACCAATTTGAGCCATATAACTAGAAAAAAATCTACCCATTTATATTATAAACATCCTTATCCAATTTATAGAGGTTCTGGTCCTTCTATAAGACCAACCCTAGATCCCTTAAGAATAGATCTAAAGGAAGTGTGCTTAATAAGAGGTAATCGTCTTTACCAACTCTTTCAAGTTTATTTCTTATTCTACTTAATATTAATATGTTTTTTCCATAATAATTTAATAAATACATTATAATATATATAATGATATGTTATTATTATTATGATACAACTATAATCCACCGTTTATCTATCCTATAAAAAATGAAAGCACCGTGTGTGCGTATGTACGACTTACCGTCACCACATAGTGGTGTAATTTTTCTTTCATTAATAGTTTACTTGGATGGTTATAAATATAGAAATAATGAATATATATGATATATATGATATATATGATATATTAATGATTCTTTAAAGGTTAATTATTATTTACCATTCTTTTGTTCCATCCATCTAAAAATGAAAACAACGTTCATGTGTACATATGACCTATCGTCTCCATGAACAACGCAATTCATTTTTCTATCTCTATGGATAAATAAATATATATATATATATATATATATATATATATATATTTAATATATATGATATTTAAATAAGTAATATTTTTAATATGATATAACTATGATACAAGTATATGAATCAGAACTACTGAATCAAAACATACATGAAAAACGAAGCAATTACCACCCGAAACAATGATTTTATGCACGACATTACTACATATATTAATACTTAGCACATTATCTATAACATTTACCTTTCATGGAATATATAAAATCTCAAAGTTGTAATATTGTAATAATTCCATCCACTAGTGTTGTCTCAAGTTCAATTCACACTAGGAGAAGACACACCTCAGGCTCTTATGATCGGTGAAAACCACAAAATGATCACCAAAGAGGTAATGTCACCATAAATTCAATGAAAACAAAAATTCTACTAACTCTAGATCATGGGTGGCATAGTTTTTCTCATCAGTTCATAACTATAAAGACCCATAAGAAATAACTGATCAATATTTCATCAGAACATAGCCCATCCCAAGACATAAAGCATAAAAAAACTCAAATAGAACTCCCTCTATTGGTATACAAAGGTCTGTAGCATTGGACAGCTTCTCCTTCAGGTATTCGAAGGCCACCTGAAATTAGTCTGTCCACAAGAATTATTGATCCTTCTTAGATAATGTTGTTATAGGAGTCAAAACCTAATATAAATTTTCTATGAACCTCCTGTAATAGTCTACAAGACTAAGGAAACTTATCACCTCTTCCACTATCTTGGTGCATTATCAAGAAAAAACATACACTATATTTTAAGGATCCACAACTACCCACTATTGGGACATGAAATTCCCTAATAAATGAACTTCAAAATCCTAGAACTCACATTTTGAAAACTTCCTAAATATTTTCTCATGATGAAGAACTCCCAAAATGTAATGCAGGTTCTCTGCATGATCCTCCTTTTATGTGGAGTATACAAGGATTTTTTTGATGAAAACAACCATTGACATATCTAGGAACTCTCTGAAAATTATGTTCATCAACCCATGAACATGGATGAAGAATTTATCACACTGAACTACATCACAATAAACTCATAATTTCCATAATGATAATGGAAAGTGGTCTTCTAAATATCCTCATTGATGGGACTCTATTTTAACATAGTTTTTCCACATCTTTTATTTAATTTTTATCAATTTAATTAATTATTTTGACACTTTTTAATAAATAATGGCACTTTTGTAATTTTATCACCACTTTTGTTAATTAACCATTTTTTATATTTAAATATGCGTTTTAAGTCCTTTTTTATAGTCTTTCTAGTATTCCAAATAAATTAAATTACTTTTTAGTTTAACAATCTTAATCTGGTTAATAATTTGAAGTGTCTATTAATTGATTAATTATTCTTCTTTATTTGCATTAATTTAATCCAGTATTTAATCTAAGACTTTACCATTTAATTCTGATTTATTAAATTAATTAACTTTACTTTTTAACCAGTTCAATTATTCTGCTAAGTAATTAAGTTTAAGTTAATGTTTAATAAAACAATGCATTTTTTAATGTTAGAGTTTCATTTTATCATTTAACTAATTAATTTTGTCATTTAATAACTCTAGTTAATTATAAGTATTTTAATTATATGTTTGCAGTTAATTAATTGTAGTTTGTAAATTATTTTTTTTGTTGTTATTGTTTTTAATTTCTAACTGTCGGTGAGTGTCGTACCGATGTTATGTCATACCGAAGTTTTTTTTATATAACTATCGGTGAGTCGTCGACTCACTGATCCTAAATCATCATCGTTTTCACGTCGCACCGTTTTCCCTTCAATTTTATATTTATCGGTGTCTTATTTTCGGTGATTCGGGACTCACTGATTGAAATTTCCTCTATCGGTCTCACAACTTTATTCCCAGTCACCGATCCAATCCTCACCGGTCTCTCTCATTTCTCCTACTACCGATAGTGCTCCTTTCCCTCTATCACCGATAGTTAATTTATTTAGGTGCTACCAGTAGTTGTTTTTCCCCCCTGCTTTACCCGCACTCACCGTTAGCTTATTATTTTATCTTTTAGTCTCTTGTTTATTTTAATTTTCGGTGAGTTAGCGACTCACCGATCCTTTTCTTTTATCGGCCTCACGCACTCACCGTTAGTGTTAATTTTCACTCACCGATCCTCCACCCTTTTCACACACCGATACCATATTTTTTTTTCCTGATACCGATACAACTTTCGGTCTCACGGTGTCTCAACCTCACACTGATGCAGCGTGTCCTGTTTTCCACTATCGGTCTAACTGATTGTTTTTTCCCTTCGTCAATCCGTCACTATACTTTTGATTCCCTTTTTGTACAATGTTCATCTTCACCATCCCTACAACACCATTTCTTCTTCCTACTGATTCATCCTCTTCCACCATTACATCGTTCAACCTACAAATTCAATCTCATTTCATCACAATCCAGCAACCTAGAATTTAACCATTATAGATCCAGATCTCATCAAAATAAGAAATAACACGATTCTGTTTTCCAATTCAAATCCTTCACAACTCTAGGGTTCTTCCACCACTGGATCTGAAATGGAGCGAGTAGATTAGAGTCGCCGGTACTGAGATGCTGGTCGCCACCGTGAGTAGGAGAGGTGCCGCACCTGCTAGAGTTGCGCCAGAACCGTGAAGGCTGAGGACTGCCGCGCCACACCAGAGCTGCTGTAAAAAGCCGAGTCAGATGGGTCGTGTTGGCCGACGAAAGGGAAGCCAGTCCGCCGCTGATGTCCAAGGAGGAGAAGGCCACCGCTAGCCGCTTCTCGAAGCCGTCACCGCCGCATAGAGGAACCTGCAAAGGAGGAGACCGCATCGCCACGCCGTTGCCGCTGCTGTGCGAAGAGGAGATTCGTCGCGCCGTTGCCCTGTTTGGAGAGGAAAACCTCAACCCTCCTCCTTTTGGGAAGCGTGGAATTGGGGAGGGGGAAGTAAAGAGAATTAAATAAAATAAATAATAAATAGATAATAATAATAATTAAATTAAAGTAAAAAAAGAAAAAGTAATAAATAAAAAAGGGTTAAAGTTAAATTAACTTTATTTATTCAAATGAATTGATTAGAATTTATAAAGGTTATAATAATAATAAATAGATAAGTTATAAAATAAAATATAAAACTAAATTAATAATAAAATTTAATAGTATAAATGTATAATTAATAATAATTATAAATAATTATAAAACATACTTTTTAATTTAATTATATTTACAACTTAAGTAATAGTTTTAAAATTAAAATTTACTAATTAATTAATTAACCTAACAATTTTTTTAATAGTAATAATAGAATTGTTATTACAATCTAAAATTACTAAATTTCTAATTACTTATTCATTCATGTTATTTGATTTTAATGAATTAGTTAAAAATTATAAACTTAAAATTTAGTATTTATATTTATCAACTTAATTTAAATTAACAATTTTTTAACTTATGTAATAGTAAGTGAATAATTTTATAAATAATTTTAAAAGCAAGTAATAAATTTCGGTTAAGATATCTATTCTTTTACTTTAATTATTTTTTTTAACAAGTGTTACAACAATAAACTTAAAATAGAAACTATGAATTATTAATTAACATTCTTTGTGATTTAATTACTTCATCTTGTTTATAACATGTGTAGGTTCATTCAAGATTCAGGTTTACGTCCAGATTCATTTAACTAACTCACTTGGAGTTAGTTATGTGAGTAATTATAACGTGACGTGCCGATCGCGAAAAAACGCACATTTTGCAGTGCGTGGGTAAAGGACTTTTGAAGTCGGTGAAAGATGTGGTGGTGACATGCAGCAGATGACAGATGGTATTTTAAGCAGAGAAAGCAACATTTTTTGTGGGGATCAGATATAGAGAGATTCATTCATACGGAGGGGCATTCATACACTTACCTGGAGAGACGATCGAGAGCAGCGGGGACGATGCTAAGCAGTGCAGTCCAGGGACTCAGGAGCAGAACATTCTTAGGGAGTTTCTTCTCCCTCACGATCTAAATTTTTGTACTCTGTTTCTGTAATGTTTCCTATTACTGCTGTTATAATGAATAGTATAGTTAGCTAAGTCTTTTAGTTCGGGGAGAGTTCTAGCTCTACTGGCATCTTTTTCATCCTTCTCATTAATCAATTCTTCTGTGATTAGAATTGATCGGCGAGATCGAATCTAATTTCATTTATCTACTTCATACCACAAGCACTGAAATATTCTAGACTCTGTAATCATTCGGCAAGATTGGTTATGGAGTTATCTTTTTAGTAAACAAATCATAATGAAACTTCAGTACTTACGGCGAGTTTGTACTGTTGTTCATCTTAAGACATCTTTCTGGAATTGTACTTCTCGGAGTGGCGAAATTTAGTAGTAAAATATCCAAGACTTAACTCCTGGAGAGGGAAGTAAGTTGTCTCTTTAATCCAGTGGTATGAAGTAGTACTTTACATGAAAAGGAAAATCAATTCAAACTAGTAGACTAGAATGAACCCGAGCATTCTTTACTGTTGTCTTTTATCATCATTTTAGCTCTGTTGTTGCACCTTGCTCCCAGCTGTACTTTGTTTTAGTATTGTTAAAACAATTTTACTATAGAATTGTAGTTTCACAGTACATAGAATCATAAGAAATTTAAAAGATATAAAAATATAAAAAGTGAAAATTAGAAAAACCACTCCGCTGCTGACAACAGTGGAGTTTTCCAAGTTTTTAGTTTAGTAGTGGCGAAATTTACCTTCCCTGTGGGTTCGACCTTGCTTGCCACATATACTGTAGTTAGTAGGAATATAAATATTAAACTTTGACCGGATTCAACGACGGTTTAGGTCAAGTTTTTGGCGCCGTTTCCGGGGAAGGCACGAGCCATTGCTAAAAAGAAAAACATTTAAAAAAACACACATATATAAAATCTTTAAAAAAAAATTGAATTGAAATTTTTGAAAACTTTATAAAAAACTGTTACTTTACATTCTGAGTTTTTTCTAATGAAAATGTTTATCCCTGTGTGTATGAGCACAAGACACTCTGCTGTTAGATTAGAGCCTCTAAACCCTGAATTAGATAAACACTTAGCTTCTCTAATAAGAAAGAACAAAATTGAAATGGAAAATCCAGAAAATAGAGTCCCTGAGAATAATAACTTTCGAAATAATCATCCATAACTCTTAGACGATCATGAACGGCCCAGGATGAGGGAGTTCCAACTCCCTCAAGTTTCAAGCAACCCATCATCTATTAGGTTAAGTCCTAGAGCCAGAAACTATGAACTAAAACAATCACACATTTCACTGCTGCCTGCTTTCAATGGGCTCTCTAATGAGGACTCTCTGGACTTCATTAGAGATTTCTATAACACTGTGCAGCAACTTCCACTTTTAGGACTTAGTGAAAATGAACTTAGGATGAGAGTCTTTCCCTTTTTCCTTAAAGGGAATGCTAGGAACTGGGTTTTAATTCTAGATGAAAACATTTTTGAAAATTGGGATCAAGTTTACAACTATTTTATTATGAAATTTTATCCCCAAAGATTAAAAGGAGAACTGAGAACTAAAATCACTAGTTTTTATCAAGAGGATGGAGAAGCTTTCCATGAAGCTTGGGATAGATTCAGGGATCTACTTAGGTAGTTTCCCCATCATCAACTCCCTTCACATCTCCTCATGGACACCTTCTATGAAGGGCTTTCCTCCTCTGGTCAGAATTTAGTGGATCAAGCTGCTGGGGGTAATTACAATGATAAAACTGATGAAGAGTTGAGACAAATTTTCAATAATCTGGCCCTTAATTCTCAACATAAGAATTCAAGAAGGAAGAGAGTCAATAGGAATGTTAATACTGGTTCAGGAGCTGATACTCAAGCCCAACTTGCTGAAATCACCAACCAACTTCAAACATTAATGAAACAGAATTGAAAACAAACTGCTAACCAAGTTGAAAACTAGAATCAGTATCAATCTCTTAGGCAACAGTGTACTCAATGTGGTATGTTTGGGCACTCTGAAAGTTTTTTTCCTAATGTTGATCTATCTTCCCAACAACCTAAAAATTTAAACTTTGTCAATTATGGTCCTAGGATGCCTCAAAAAGATGATCCATTTTCTAATAATTACAATCAAGGCTATAGGAACCATCCAAATCTATCATGGAAGGATCAAGGTATTATTAAGCAACATACTGCCCCTAATTATCAGAACCTACCAAGACCAAACTTTCAAAATCAACAAAGGGGAGAGTCTTCAAATGTTCAAGGAAATAATGATAATAAAATGTCTTCTAAATTGGATCAGATCTTGAATAAAATAAATTCACAAGAGGAAAGGTACATGTCTCAACTTAATAAACAAAAAAGTCAATATGAGTCAGACAAGATGCAAAATGATGTGAGAATGTAGAATATGGAAACACAGCTAGGCCAATTAGCTAGAGATTTGACTTCTAGGGATAAAGGTAAGTTGCCTAGTACCACTGAACTTAATCCTAGGGAGAATATCATGGATGTTGTTACTAGGAGTGGGATAAATACTCAAAATGTTGCTGAAAAAACTGTAAAAAATGCCCAAAATGAGAAACTGTTTGAATCTGGAAATGAAAATCTTCTTTGTTCTTAATCTGGAAATTCACAGAAAGATGTTGAAAATAATGAGAATCTGAACCTGTCACCTGAAAATCAAGATGAAAATTGTTCTAAAAATCAAAAAAATAAAGGAAAAGGAAAAGTTGTGGAAGAGGTGAGGGACATGCCTACTGTTCTAAAGATTTTTGCCCCACCCATCCCTTTCCCTGAGAAATTGAAACCTCAAAGTAACACCAAGGCTGAACTTCTTCAGTTCCTTGGTCTTCTTTCCAAGCTTCAAGTGAACATCCCTTTTATCCAAGCCTTAATTCAAATCCCATCTTACCTGAAATCCTTAAAGAAAATTGTTTCAAATAAAAAGACCCTTGAAGAATTTGATACCTACAGCCTCACTGAAGAGTGCAGTGCTGTACTCCAAAATAAAATTCCACCTAAATTGAAGGACCCAGGTAGTTTTGTCATCCCTTGTACTCTAGGAAATTCTGGTCAGCTGAACTGTCTGTGTGATCTTGGTGCTAGCATTAACTTGCTCCCATACTCACTATTTTGGCAGTTGAGGCTGGGTGATCTTCAACCCACCACAGTCATTCTCTAGTTAGCTGATAGATCTTTCACTCATCCTGTGGGTAGAGTAGATGACTTACTAGTTGGAGTTGGGAAGTTATTCTTGCCTGCCGATTTTCTTATCTTGGACATGGAGTGTGATCAAGAGGTACCTATCATCTTGTGTAGGCCATTCTTGGCCACAGGTGGTGCTGTCATTGATGTGTCTAAGGGACAACTGATCTTCAAAATTGGTGAACAAGAAGAAGAGTTCAATGTTTTTAAAAATATTAAGGAACCAACTTACTCTGAAAACTGTTCAAAAATTGAGTCTCTTGAAGCTGAATGTTCTTATAAAAATCAACTTGAACTCATTGAAAAATCTGAAAATCATTCCTCTGTTGAAGAAAATATTTGTGAATCTGTGTGTAAAACTAAAAATTCTGTTGTAACAGCCAAACTGGAAAATCTTACAGAACTGGACAACTGTCCAGTTTCGACTGTAGGAGAGTCTTATGTTTCTGAAATTAGGAGTTTTCTGAGTGAAATTGAGGGTGTTTATGTTAACACCAAAATTTATGAACACTTTGATGATACTGAGGGAGAACTGTTAAGACAATTAGATTATTCTTCTTTGATAAACCTGCTAAATTCTGATCTATAAAATCTGGACATTGTACTGCCTACCTTGGACAATAGCACTGTTATCTCTGAATCCGAACTGGAAATTGAAAATCTTTCATCTTTTAATACTCCTTACAAGAAATATATCGAATATCTTGGACCTCCCAGGCCTAGGAGTCTTCCTTCGAGTGTAGTACCACCTGATCTTGAGCTTAAGCCCATCCCTGCCCATCTTAAATATTCATTTTTGAGTGAGAACTCTACTTTACCTGTAATAATCTCTGCTGAACTAAATGCAAACCAAGAAGAAAGACTATTGAATGTTTTGAAAAAGTTTAAATCTGCCATAGGCTGGACAATAGCTGATATCAAGTGAATTAGTCCTTCATTCTGTATGCACAAAATTCCTATGGAACCTGATCATAAACCTAGGGTAGAATATCAAAGAAGATTAAATCCAAACATGAAAGAAGTTGTGAGAGAGGAAGTAATCAAGCTGTTAGATACTGGAATGATATATCCCATCTCGGATAGTGCTTGGGTCAGCCCTGTCCAGGTTGTCCCCAAGAAGGGAGGTTTCACTGTAGTTAAGAATGAAAAAAATGAAGAAGTCCAAGTTAGGAAAGCCAAAAAATAGAGAGTCTGTATTGATTATAGGAAGCTTAATGCAGCCACTAGGAAGGACCATTTTCCTATTCCCTTCCTTGATCAGATGCTTGAGAGGCTTGCTGGAAATGAATTTTTCTGTTTTCTGGATGGGTATTCTGGTTACAACTAGATTCCTGTTGATCTAGAGGATCAGGAGAAGACCACTTTCACATGCCCCTTTGGGACATTCGCTTACTGACGGATGCCCTTTGGGTTGTGTGGATCTCCAGCCACCTTTCAAAGGTTTATTATGGCTATCTTTTCTGATATGATTGAGAGAATCATTGAAGTTTTCATGGATGACTTTTCTATAGTGGGGAGTACTTTTGATACTTGCTTAGGAAATCTTGAGTTAGTCTTAGAGAGATGCATTGAAACCAACCTTGTTCTTAATTGGGAGAAATGCCAGTTCATGGTTACTGAAGGTATTGTGCTTGGTCATAAGGTGTCCAAGAGAGGTTTATAAGTTGATACTTCTAAGATAGAAGTTATTAAAAAACTGCCACCTCCTGTTAATGTAAAGGGTGTTAGAAGTTTTCTAGGGCATGCCGGTTTCTACCAGAGGTTCATAAAGGATTTTTCTAAAATAACTAATCCCTTGTGTTCTTTGCTGGTAAAGGATGCACCATTTAACTTTGATGAAAACTGCTTGAAATCATTTAATCTACTTAAGAAGAAACTCACTACATCACCTATCATTACTGCACCTGATTGGAAACTACCGTTTGAGCTTATGTGTGATGCTAGTGACATGGCTGTAGGTGTTGTCCTTGGACAGAGGAGGGATAGAAAATTGCATGTGGTATACTATGCTAGTATATTGCTAGATGATGCTCAAAAGAATTATACCACCACTGAAAAAGAATTGTTAGCTGTTGTGTTTGCTCTGGAAAAGTTTAGACAGTACCTGTTAGGCTCAAAAGTCATAATTTTCACTGATCATTCTGCTTTAAAATACTTGCTATCTAAAAAAGAAACTAAACCCGGGCTAATTAGATGGATCTTATTGTTACAAGAGTTTGACTTAGAGATTAGGGATAAGCAGGGAGCTGAAAACTTAGCTGCTGATCACTTATCTAGGCTTCCTGTTACTCAACTTCAATCTGAAAATCCCAGGAAGATTAACTCTTCTTTCCCTGATGAGAAGTTGCTATCGGTGTCAGTCCGGAAATCTGCTTGGTTTGCAGATTTTTCCAACTTCCTGGCAGTAGGTGTCATTCCCAAAAATCTATCTAATAACCAAAGAAAGAAATTCATTTTTGAGCTTAAATATTATCTGAGGGATGATCCCTTGCTGTTTAGGCGGTGTGATGATGGTATTCTTAGGATATGTGTACCTGAGGAAGAGATGCTTTCTATTCTTCAAAGTTGTCATTCTTTACCTTGGGGAGGTCACCATAGGGGTGAGAGGACTGCTCAAAAAGTCCTGCAGTCTGGTTTTTATTGACCTACACTCTTTAAGGATTCTAGGAGCTTTGTGGTCGGTTGTGATAGGTATCAGAGGCTAGGAAATGTGGGTAGGAAACAAGAGTTACCCCAGAAGGGTATTTTGGAAGTTGAAATCTTTGATGTGTGGGGTTTAGATTTTATGGGTCCATTTCCATCATCTCATGGGAATGAGTATATTCTTGTTGCTGTGGATTATGTATCAAAGTGGGTTGAGGCAGTAGCTCTGCCCAACAATCAAGCAAATAGTGTGATAAAATTTGTGAAAAAGAATATCTTTACAAGATTTGGAGTCCCAAAAGCTTTTATTACTGATAATGGAACACATTTTAAGAATTACAAGTTTAAAGCTTTAATGGAGAAGTATGGTTGTGTTCACAAAACTGGAACTCCTTATCATCCACAGTCCAGTGGACAAGTGGAAATTTCAAACAGAGAACTAAAACAAATTCTTGAGAAAACTGTGTCAAACTCTAGGAAAGACTGGTCTCTTAAACTGGATGAAGCTTTATGGGCTTACAGAACTGCTTTCAAGACCCCAATAGGTATGTCTCCTTACAGGCTTTTGTTTGGGAAGTGCTGTCATTTACCTGTGGAGTTGCAACATAAGTCATATTGGGCAGTTAAGGCTATGAAATTTGACTTTAAGAGTGCTGGTGAGAGGATATTGCTTGAGTTGAGTGAATTAGATGAGATTAGAAGAGAGAGTTATGATAATTCAAGAATTTATAAAGAGAGGACTAAGATCTTTCATGATTCTATCATTCAAACTAAGGAATTCAAACCTGGACAAAAGGTCCTCCTCTTTAATTCTAGAATTAAACTTTTTTCTTGGGAAGCTAAAGTCCAAGTGGTCTGGACCATTTACTGTTGTGAGAGTGCTGAATAATGGAGCTGTGGAAATAGTTGGTGAAGAGAATAAACCCATGTTGGTTAATGGGAAAAGACTGAAACTCTATTTTGAGGGGCAACCAAAGGGTTTGGCTACCTTCACTATTCTTGAAAACTGCTCTTGAATAAAGTCTGGATGGGGACTGTAAACCTAGCGCTGCATGGGAGGCAACCCATGGTCTTAGTTCTGTTAATAAATAAAAAATTGTGATTAAATAAAGTCTAACTGAAGACTTAAAATTCAGTGCTTCATGGGAGTCAACCCATGCTCTTTCTTTGTGTTTACTTTTGTTCTGTTCTTATTTTACTTTGAATAAAGTGCTGCTTTGCATGCTCATATATGCTCATTCATACTCTGTGTTTTTAGGATGTTGTTGCTTGTGTCAATAAAGGGAGTGGAATTCCCATGCTGAAGGAGTAATGGAAATATAGTCAGGGAAGTACCTTACTGTTAAATTCTATTTCTTCTTTCTGCTCCTTAATACTTTGCTGATAATATGTTGCATATATTGAAAAAAAAATCTGTTTTTGCTTAAAATTCTGCTTGTATTATAAAATTCTGCTGCATATCGTATAACTAATGAATTAAAAATCTGCATGAGCCTCCTTGTTTAAAAAAAACTGAATTACATTGTGATAAAACCTTTTCACTGCATGAAACTAAGTGTGGGGGGGAGTACATGCTGCTGGTCATTTGAATCTGCTTGTTTCGTTGAGGTGTTTAGCATGAACTTTGTCTATTATATTAAACATATTATTGAACTTATTGTTTAAAATGCTTACACCCAGTTAATTGTACACCCACACCTTATATGTTATGTTTGAACTTTAATGAAAATCTTTTCCATTGGACATCAATGTTAATGGGTGTACTTGTCAATGAACCTACTGATTATTTATTCATTGTGGCAAACTAAATTTTTGAACTTCATTAGGACCCTTTATACATGTCATTAATCTACTAAATTGAAAATCTGTTTTGAACCATAATTGATTAACTGTTCTTCTCCATATTTAAAAGTCAACTTTGGGGACAAAGTTGGGTTTTAAGTGTGGGGGAGGGGGTCAATTCTTGACTGTGCCAATCTGTGTTTTATTGTAAATCTCATCAATTCCCACTGCTTATTCAAACTTTTTGTTAAAAATGGTTAAATTTTTCAAAATTCTTTCATAATTTTAGGCTTTACAATTTTTCTCAATTGGGTCTTGCCTTAGGAAAAATATTTTGTTGGAAGTTAAGATTTGCATTGAATCTGAAATTAATGAGTTTGGTTGATTGCTGAGTGATCTTGTTTAGTGAATTGATGGAAATATTTTTTAGAGTCTACTTCTGGAAGTGATTTTGGTTACATGTTTGTGAAATTATGATCATAGCCATTGGAACTGGAAGTTTGATTCTGATTCTAGGGGCCTCTTTCTATCTTTAATTTATTAAAAGTAATTTCTTTAATGAGCCAATGTAAATGAATTTTATATAAATATTTTGAAACTAGAGTAGTTTGGGCATCTAGGATCCCACGGTGAGTCTCTGAGACCCTAGATGCTGGGTGCGTTTCTGTTAACTATAAGCCCTCTTTACACTTTGAATAAGTGCATTGCACAGTGCTCAGCACAATGATACAAGGCTTGGTAAAAATAAATAAAGTGTCTAGGGTCAAAAATGAGCTCATTAAGGTGAGGGGAATGATGAACTCCAGATGAAGAATGGATCAGTTGGTTTTTATGGAAATCATTTAAGTTGTGTCATTGAGGTGATTCACAAATTAATTAATTATTTTTTGGAACCTAGGTGAAAAATTAAAAGTACAAAGTTCCTTGGTTGAGGTCTTAATTCCATTGATATTTTATCTCTTGTCATTTTTAGAATTAGAACCTGAGCCTCGATTGAAGTGAGTCACTAAGTTGTATCACATATGAGGCATGGCATCTTCTTTGATGGATGGTCTTTGAGTTCTTAATTACCCTTGAGTATTTGTTTTAGGGAAAGATCTATTTGAGTTGTTCATTTTCTTAAAGTCTACTGTTATGTATTGTCCTCTGTTTAGAGTGATGGACATGTTACATTTTGAGAAAAATGATAAACAATTTACTGTTTTTGAAAGAGAATAAAACATGGGATTGTTTGAGGACAAACAATGTTTAAGTGTGGGGGAATTTGATGTGAATCTATTTTAACATAGTTTTGCCACATCTTTTATTTAATTTTTATCAATTTAATTAATTATTTTGGCACTTTTTAATAAATAATGGCACTTTTGTAATTTTATCACCACTTTTGTTAATTAACCATTTTTTATATTTAAATATGCGTTTTAAGTCCTTTTTTATAGTATTTCTAGTATTCCAAATATATTAAATTACTTTTTAATTTAACAATCTTAATCTGGTTAATAATTTGAAGTGTCTATTAATTGATTAATTATTATTCTTTATTTTCATTAATTTAATCCAGTATTTAATCTAAGACTTTACCATTTAATTCTGATTTATTAAATAAATTAACTTTACTTTTTAACCAGTTCAATTATTCTGCTAAGTAATTAAGTTTAAGTTAATGTTTAATAAAACAATGCATTTTTTAATGTTAGAGTTTCATTTTATCATTTAACTAATTAATTTTGTCATTTAATAACTCTAGTTAATTCTATGTATTTTAATTATATGTTTGCAGTTAATTAATTGTAGTTTGTAAATTATTTTTTTTGTTGTTATCGTTTTTAATTTCTAACTGTCAGTGAGTGTTGCACTGATGTTATGTCACACCAAAGTTTTTTTTATATAACTATCGGTGAGTCGTCGAATCACTGATCCTAAATCATCATCGGTTTCACATCGCACCGTTTGCCCTTCAATTTTATATTTATCAGTGTCTTATTTTCGGTCCGATTGAAATTTCCTCTATCGGTCTCATAGCTTTATTCCCAGTCACCGATCCAATCCTCACCGGTCTCTCTCATTTCTCCTGCTACCGATAGTGCTCCTTTCCCTCTCTCACCGATAGTTAATTTATTTAGGTGCTACCGGTAGTTGTTTTCCCCCCCTGCTTTACCCGCACTCACCGTTAGCTTATTATTTTATCTTTTGGTCTCTTGTTTATTTTAATTTTCGGTGAGTTAACGACTCACCGATCCTTTTCTTTTATCGGCATCACGCACTCACCGTTAGTGTTAATTTTCACTCACCGATCCTCCACCCTTTTCACACACCGATCCCATCTTTTTTTTTCCTGCTATCGATACAACTTTCGGTCTCACGGTGTCTCAACCTCACACTGATGCAGCGTGTCCTGTTTTCCACTATCGGTCTAACCGATTATTTTTTCCCTTTGTCGATCCGTCACTATACTTTTGATTCCCTTTTTGTACAGTGTTCGTCTTCACCATCCCTACAACACCATTTATTCTTCCTACTGATTCATCCTCTTCCACCATTACATCGTTCAACCTACAAATTCAATCTCGTTTCATCACAATCCAGCAACCTAGAATTTAACCATTATAGATCCAGATCTCATCAAAACAAGAAATAACACGATTCTGTTTTCCAATTCAAATCCTTCACAACTCTAGGGTTCTTCCACCACTGGATCTGAAATGGAGCGAGTAGATTAGAGCCGCCGGTACTGAGCTGCTGGTCACCACCTTGAGCAGGAGAGGTGCCGCACTTGCTGGAGTCGCGCTAGAACCGTGAAGGCTGAGGACTGCCGCGCCACACCGGAGCTGCTGCAAAAAGCCGAGTCGGATGGGTCGCGTTGGCCGACGAAAGGGAAGCCAGTCCGCCGCTGATGTCCAAGGAGGAGCAGGCCACCGCTGGCCGCTTCTCGAAGCCGTCACCGCCGCATAGAGGAACCCGCAAAGGAGGAGACCGCATCGCCACGCCGTTGCCGCTGCTGTGCGAAGAAGAGATTCGCCGCGCCGTTGCCCTGTTTGGAGAGGAAAACCTCAACCCCCCTCCTTTTGGGAAGCGTGGAATTAGGGAGGGGGAAGTAAAGAGAATTAAATAAAATAAATAATAAATAGATAATAATAATAATTAAATTAAAGTAAAAAAAGAAAAAGTAATAAATAAAAAAGGGTTAAAGTTAAATTAACTTTATTTAGTCAAATGAATTGATTAGAATTTATAAAGGTTATAATAATAATAAATAGATAAGTTATAAAATAAAATATAAAACTAAATTAATAATAAAATTTAATAGTATAAATGTATAATTAATAATAATTATAAATAACTATAAAACATACTTTTTAATTTAATTATATTTATAACTTAAGTAATAATTTTAAAATTAAAATTTACTAATTAATTAATTAACCTAACAATTTATTTTATTTAATAGTAATAATAGAATTGTTATTAAAATCTAAAATTACTAAATTTCTAATTACTTATTCATTCATGTTATTTGATTTTAATGAATTAGTTAAAAAAGATAAACTTAAAATTTAGTATTTATATTTATCAACTTAATTTAAATTAATAATTTTTTAACTTATGTAATAGTAAGTGAATAATTTTATAAATAATTTTAAAAGCAAGTAATAAATTTCGGTTAAGATATCTATTCTTTTACTTTAATTATTTTTTTTAACAAGTGTTACAACAATAAACTTAAAATAGTAACTATGAATTATTAATTAACATTATTTGTGCTTTAATTACTTCATCTTGTTTATAACATGTGCAGGTTCATTCAAGATTCAGGTTTACGTCCAGATTCATTTAACTAACTCACCTGGAGTTAGTTATGTGAGTAATTATAACGTGACGCGCCGGTCGCGAAAAAACGCACATTTTTCAGTGCGTGGGTAAAGAACTTTTGAAGTCGGTGAAAGATGTAGCGGTGACATGCAGCAGATGACAGATGGTATTTTAAGCAGAGCAAGCAACATTTTTTGTGGGGATCGGAGATAGAGAGATTCATTCATGCGGAGGGGCATTTATACACTTACCTGGAGAGACGATCGAGAGCAGCGGGGACGATGCTAAGCAGTGCAGTCCAGGGACTCAGGAGCAGAGCATTCTTAGGGAGTTTCTTCTCCCTCACGATCTAAATTTTTGTACTCTGTTTCTGTAATGTTTCCTATTACTGCTGTTATAATGAATAGTATAGTTAGCTAAGTCTTTTAGTTCGGGGATAGTTCTAGCTCTACTGGCATCTTTTTCATCCTTCTAATTAATCAATTCTTCTGTGATTAGAATTTATCGGTGAGATCAAATCTAATTTCATTTATCTGCTTCGTACCACAAGCACTGAAATATTCTAGACTCTGTAATCATTCGGCGAGATTGGTTATGGAGTTATCTTTTTAGTAAACAAATCATAATGAAACTTCAGTACTTACGGCGAGTTTGTACTGTTGTTCATCTTAATACATCTTTCTGGAATTGTACTTCTCGGAGTGGAGAACTTTAGTAGTACAATATCCAAGAATTAACTCCTGGCGAGGGAAGTAAGTAGTCTCTTTAATCCAGTGGTATGAAGTAGTACTTTACATGAAAAGGAAAATCAATTTAAACCAGTATACTAGAATGAACCTGAGCATTCTTTACTATTGTCTTTTATCATCATTTTAGCTCTGTTGTTGCACCTTGATCCGAGATGTACTTTGTTTTAGTATTGTTCAAACAATTTTACTATAGAATTGTAGTTTCACAGTACATAGAATCATAAGAAATTTAAAAGATATAAAAATATAAAAAGTGAAAATTAGAAAAACCACTCCACTGCTAACAACAATGGATTTTTCCAAGTTTTTAGTTTAGTAGTGGCCAAATTTACCTTCCCTGTGGGTTCGACCCTGCTTGCCACATATACTGTAGTTAGTAGGAATATAAATATTAAACTTTGACCGGCTTCAACGATGGTTTAGGTCACTCATCCTTCACCCACATTTAATGATATGATGACCCTAGATAAATCTTTGAGAACCAACTTGATCCTTTTAGATGATCAAATAAATCATCAGTCTGTGGAAGGGAATAATAGTTTTTCATTGACACCTAATTCAAGTGATGATAATTAGCACAAAGCTGTAAAATTCCATAGGAATTCTTCACAAAAAAAAACCAGTTAACCCCAAGGTGACATACTTAGCTGAACAAAACCTCAAAACAAAAAATCATCGATCTATACTCACAACTCTCACAACTAAGAATGTGCCATCCTATATTGAGAAATACAGATAGAATACACACCTGGTTGTATATCAATCCCAAATTTGATTTCCTATAGAGGGGGTAATACTATAATCTCCTCAATAAATAAATCATGGTACTCTTCTACAACCTTAGGAAACATTGACTATTGAACCTTAGATGAGCTCAGTATATGTCTAACCATCAAGGAAGATAAGTAAATAACACACCTCTAACCCATATGAGGGCTTTCTCACCAATGAACACCATTGGATCTCCATTAGCATCATATAACACAACTTGCCTCCTAAAGCAATCTATGATATCCTACATCGAATACAACTAGTCAATGCTGGGGATAATGTCATATGGATGTATACATAAACATAGGAAGTCTCCAAAAGAGTTTTTCTTCCCTAGAACTAGCTCACAATCTCTACATACTTTATATAAGTCCGAACAACCTCTAACAAGTGTATTTAATGCCAATGGCACTGGAAAACTCTCCACCTCAAGTCCCAAAGCATGGAAAAGGGTAGGTGATATGAAGGAGTTTGTATATACCAAATCAATAAAAGCATGAAACCATATAGAAAACAATAAAAAGAACCTTAAGCGATATCTAGATTGTCTGGAGATGGAAACACTGAAGTATGAAGCTAACCACAATATGCTCCATGGCCTCTATGTCCCTGCTATTAACCACATCAATGGCCTCACTCTTCTCTCCAAGGATGAGGAGAATCTCAGAAATATCCTCTGCCTACCCCACCTCCTCTCTACTATCCCAAACTAAAACACCCTACTACTGTTATGTTGGCTAAACCTACCTTAATGGAGGAACCTGAAGTGGAACTCCTAGAACATGCCAACTGCTCAGAAAGGTAAGGCACTCTCATCACTGATAACTTTAGACACCATAATAAAAACACACATATGATCCCTTGGCATAGGTATGAGAGCCTCCAACCCTAGAGATACAATATGAAGAGGGATGAGACCTACCCCCAAACCGATCAAAATATATTCTTTCTAAGAAAATAGGAAACCCAGACCATAGATTCACTACATAATGAATCATTACAACTCCCCTTATATGAATATTCAGTTTGGGTCAGTTCCCTCTCAATAACCTATGCTATCTCTAGCACCTTGAGATAATTATTCATCATAATTAGGGTGACCAGGAACTAGATCTCTTAACTCAAATCCTCCTTGAAATGCCTTACACTAGCCTCCTCATCTAAAAATAGGTTAGAAGCATAATGTAGAAGGGTCCTAAAATGGTTCCCAATCTCTCACATTCTAGAACTCCCCTTCTGAAGGGTAAGAATATCCTAGAAACTAGCCACCTTCATGGACGAAGAATGAAACTCTACTCAGATATGGTACTTGAACTTCTCCCATGAGACTGTCAGATCCTCACATTCCCTATGGAATAAGAACCACCACTTCCTCACTACCCTATATAACATCATCACAACTAAGGAAACCTAGTGATCCTTTTGAGCATGGATCAAAATGGAGGCTATATAAACCTCCTCCAACCATTATTTTGTGACTTAATATGTAGTAGATTCATTATAATTTTGTAGAATCTAGTACTAAAACTCTCATAATGTCCTTCTCCAAGAATTTTCATCATCAACCTATAATCTATGGTGATCTGTTGGAATATCCTACTGATCATCTTCAGCGTTAACCTGACAAGGAAATCAACCTGGAGCCATGCCTACAAAAAATAAAAAAGGTTAGAGCTCCTAAACCTATAATATTGAATAATTAACATTAATTAATTATTTTTTTATCTTGTTCAAGGTTTAAACTATCACAAGGTCTACCCATTTCAAACACCGGCATAAAGAATAATGATGCATGGTCCTTTCTTAGGTCTCCACCCCGCAACTATTACCATTTCACTTAACAGACTTAGTAAACTTAAAGGTTCATGAATCATATCAAAAGGGTCACTAAATTCCTATGTCTTAGCCAACCTCCCATTTTTATATCACTTATTAAACTTAGCTGACACTATTTCCCTACCAATCCATGTAACCTTACCTGTTCCTAACTCTAAACTCCATCATATCCCTCAACTTAAACCTTTGATACCACTATGTTATGACCCCATCCCCAAAGAGTACCCCATCTAGGATGAAAATGAGATGAGAGAGATATTGACTACTCGGAACTGCCTCCAGTAGGCCCTAGGGTTACGACTAGAACTGAGGGTATAATAAACATACAATTGGAGGCATTACACTCTAAGAGAACATATATAAGAGAGAGATAAGATATACACACCAATCAACACCTTCTCAGATGTACATATAAAACAAATCCAAAGTACATAAATTTAATGTCATACATTACTAAATAAACTAAAAGTAAAACCACAAGTAACAAAAGTTTAAGCTTAGTAACAACCACAAATCCCAAACAGCTCTTGCAAAACCATTAGTTAGTAATATCCGGTTTGATCTCTAACCTGCTCTTACTGACCTAAAAATTTTTTATATATAAATGGGGTGAGAATAATATTATAATAAGTAGAATAATATGATGTTATTCATTTATTTATAACTTTTTTTATACCCCCATTAGTAAATTTCATGTAAAAGTGCATAATTGGTGTGATATACTCATGTTTTAATACTAAATATAATTTTTGAGCATTATTTGAAGTAGTCCAATTGAGTCAGTTTACTATTTTAATTATAACTCTCACCCTAATTATCTAAATTACATGTTTATTATTTTTTAATATTCCTTATTCAATTTCTGAAATATCATTAGAAGAAATCATTATCCAATTATGCCATTTAAAGGGTCATATGGACCACACAAGAAGGCCCACAGAATCTGTGAAGAAAATGGACTAGCCATGAATATTGAATTACTGGGATCAATCCAGAAGTCCAAAATAGTTTATTATCCAAAAAAACGTTGGGGGAAAATACCATTAATATTGGATAAAAATTTCAAGTCCCAAATCCACTAAAAAGGGGCTCAAATGATTCTATGAAGTCCAACCCACCATTCTATCCGAAAAATGAAATCAGCACACAAAATATGTCTTTTCTTCTGATCTATACATCCACTCTAGTTGAGATTTTTCAGTGTAAAAGAGGATATTTATTTTGAAGACGTTTTAGAATAATTTTTTCAGATTTTAGGGAATATTACTATTCAAAAACTCATTCACATTTAGGACATCAAAAAAACATGGATAGAAATGGACAATTTAACATTTTTTTATTAAAACTGCCATAACTTTGGTTCTATAAGTCCAAATGCCACCAAATTTTGAGAGTAGACTGTCAACATTAATATATATAATGTTTAAGAAGAATATTTCTCCATATTCTCCTGTATAATTTATCAAATTGGTGATGCAAGTGGAGGAGAAGATTTAGAATGAAAACAATCCACATCCTTGGGTTATAAATACACCCCCCTCATCTCCTTTCAAGGGGTTTGAATTTCAGAGCAAATGAGGATAGCCTAGAACAACCAAGGCTCCGCAAAATTATTGGGAGGATCTTCCATACTCAACTTTCTATTTGAGATACCATTCCTCCATGCTTCTTTTGACTTACTTTTGTATTCTTCTTTGTTTGTAACATCGTAAGTGTTTATTTTGTAATTCTATTTTAATCCAAGTATATTTCTCATTAAATATTATTATAATCTACCATATGTTTTGAAATATTAATGTTATTTAAATTTATTATATAATCTTAAAAATCAAACTCTTATTTTTTTATTTCTTATTCAATCAAAATTCTGTTCTTAGTTCTCTTCATCGCTCGTGCGTGTGTTCAGATCACTGCTCTTTTCTCATCCCTTTCTTTTTATTCTTTCTATAATTCATCATCATAAAAATTACAAACATATTATTAACCAAACCAATGGATGAGTAAATATTCCATTGGGGTGAGTTATAATTTGGGGATGCTAAGTGATTGAGAGCTTTTTCTCGATGAATATTCTTTGAATTAACATTATGTATGTTAAACTTAAATTTTCATGGATTAATGACATATTTTTCTTAATGTATTGATTTAATGGATTATTGGAACTATAAATACACTACCATAAAAATTTATTGATTGATATCAGAACCCTAAGTTATGTTAAGGCTTGGATTAAATCCTTAAGACTTGGTAATTCCAATCAACACCATCTTGTAAAGTGTGTGTTAATTTAATGCAATATAAAGCAAAGATCAAGGATATCATAATATAAAATCACTAATGATGAACTCACCCCAATATTTATTAAATTGTTAAATAAATATAAATAAATAAATAATTTCAATTAATCTCTACAAACCCCCCCCCCCCCCAATAAAAATACAAATCACAAAAACAATCAACTGTAAAATTTGTACCATCACCAAGGATTCGACCTGAGTGCCTCTATACACATTAGAAGAGCACCAGACCTTTGAACGGTCAATAGGAGATAATTATACATGCTTCAAATGGAGAAATTTCCTAGTATGGTTCATTAAGTACTCATTAGTTTTTGGTTATTGTAAAAAAAAAATTTAAAAAAAATTGAAAAAAAAAACACAAAGAAAAACCCATCTTCACCTAAAAATTATAAATGGAAAAAACAAAAAGAAAAATCCATATTCTTATTTCTTTCAAAATATATCTGAATTCCCTGTAGCCTCCCAAAAAATCACTCATATTTTTTTGAACCTGAAATTGAGAAAAATATTCACCAACTTAAGAGGAACATTAGGGATAATCAAATCATTCAAGAACCAGTCCTTGTACAACCAATTGAATTAGATATGGCCAATACTAGGGAACAAAAACTTAAAGAAATTATTGTCCCTGATATGAATTACCAATCCCTTGGTTTTAAATATCCAAACATAGAGTCTGTAGTTTAACTCAAATCGAATTTGATTCATCTTCTTCCTCATTTCCATGAGCTAACTGGCGAGGATCCACATATTCATCTTAAAGAGTTCCAAGTGGTGTGCTCTACCATGAAGCCTCAAGGGGTTTATAAGGAACAAATCAAACTCCGAGCATTACCTTTATCCCTATATGACACTATTAATTCATGGATTTACTACCTCCCTCTTGGTTCTATTACCACATGGAATGACATGAAGTGACTTTTCTTAGAAAAATTCTTTCCTGCTTCTCATACTACTTCTATCTGAAAAGAAATAAGTGGTATTATTAAATCCCAAAATGAATCACTCCATTAGTATTGAGAGAGGTTCAAAAAGCTTTTGGAAACCTATGCACACCTTGTCTATGGAGAGAACTCTCATTGATTCTACAAGTGGTGGTGCTCTTATTGATAAAACTCCTGAAGATGAAAGAGATCTCATAAGCGACATGGCTGGAAACATGAAACAATTCCATACTCGAGCATATTATCAAGTCAAAAAATTCCAAGAGAATCAATATATAGAGACAAACAAGATGACGAATTAGATGAGTGAACTTACAGGTCTTGTGTGTCAACTGGCTGTGGCAGCCAAAGCTCCAAACTCATCTTATCCAAAATCTCTATTCCCTAGACCTATCAAGAATTGTAGAATCTATAGCTCACCAGATCATCCAACTAGAACATGTACACAACTTCAATAGTATCCATATGATTCAACCAGAACAATGGGGCTCAATACAAAATATTCTCAGTGGAACAATAACCCTCAATAATCAGGCCAATTCATTATAAACTTCAACCAACCCCACTCCGAGCCATTATCTTCTACCTTTAACCAAGGCTTTAGGTATGGTAATCCCATTTCTCATCCCCCTCAATTCCCTCCTTGAAACCCAAACCAATTCCAATATGTTCAAGGTTGTGGTAACTTCCAACAACCTTATCCTTTTGTTCCTCAACCTCAACAGATCAATCCTCATCTTACTCCTCCTAGATTCCACTATCCTAATGAGCCTTCTCAATTAAAAACCTAATACATTCACTTTCCCAAGAACCAAAATAAAGGTAATACTAATTTGGGACATGCCTCCTCTTTCAAGAAACCATGGTAAATCACTGTGGAAGGTCTTGCATCCTTCACCCATTCTAGCCTCAAAAAAATTGAAATCCAAATTAGTCAACTTGTATCCCACCTAAGCCAGCAGTAACCATACAATTCTTCCCAACTCCCAACTCAACCACTACCCAACCCTAAGGGAAATTTAAGTGAAATTTCACTTAGATCAAGAAATCAATTCATTATGCCTCATGATAAATCCTCTAAATCCCCTTTGAATAATGAGATTGAAAATTAAAAGACCAAAAATCTTGAAAACAAACCTGAAGACACTCCCTCACCTCCTTTCATTACTTTGAAAAACCCAATTCCATTTTCTCAAGCTATCTCTAATCCAAAGAAGTAATTTGAACCCGATCTTAAAATGCTCAACATGTTTACATGTGTTAAAGTCAAAATTCTTCTATTAGATGCCATAAAATGAATTCCTAAGTATACCAAGTTTCTTAAGGAATTTTTTACTCATAAGAGACAACTTAGGACTATTAATAATGTTTCAATACAATAGTCCATACCTATTAAGTGAAAATATCCTAGAACCTTTACAATTACATGAAATATAGAAAGTTCATACTTCGATGAAACACTCATAGACCTAAGAGCCTTGATAAATTTCATTCCTAAATCCATCTTCTCCAACCTTGGTCTATGTCCTTTACATCCAATGAGTGTTGTCATTCAGTTAGCCAATTGAAGCACAACCAGTCCTGAGGGAATAATTGAGGATGTCCTTGTTTGAGTCAATGATATTATCTTCCCAGCTGACTTCTATATCCTTAACATGGAAGGTGAAACAAATTCTTTC
Source organism: Viscum album (assembly GCA_963277665.1). Taxonomy (NCBI): domain Eukaryota; kingdom Viridiplantae; phylum Streptophyta; class Magnoliopsida; order Santalales; family Viscaceae; genus Viscum; species Viscum album. The sequence continues at coordinate 890,569,767 of OY728159.1, read as the reverse complement.
CAATATCCTATAATTCTAGGAAGAACTTTCCTTATGACATCTAAAACCAAAATTGATGTCCATGCTTCTGAAAGTCTCTTTGAGAGTGTGTTTAATCCCAATCAATAATGTTATTCCTGTTATACTGATAGAGAAGTTTTTGAATATTTCATTCTCATTAACCAAGTAATAAATGGAGAAGTTGATGTTGACATTACAAATGAAAACTCCATTTATCCAAAAAATCTTGAAAACTCTTTGGAATATGATACCACCTTTGACCTCCACCGCTCCAACATATATGATAATGAGGAAAATGAACAAGCATGTTCATTTTTTGATTCAAATTAGATTATCCAACATTCATAATTTCCTATCCATGATTCTAAAAATTATGTTATATGTGAGGTGAACCCTAAACTAGTGTGTTTATCTTATCCCTATGGCAGTTATGTTTGTGATATATGTTCCCTAATTAATAAAGTGATCACTGGTGAGGTTTAAATTGACCATTATTTTGAAAACAACATTGATATAAAGGATATTGAAAAATTTATTCAGTCTTATGACTCCACTGATCCTTATTACTGTACTTCAGTAAGTGATGAGATAAATGAGTTAAAAACAACTAGAATCTCATAATTTGATTTCATATGATTTGAATCTTACATTAATACACCATTAGAATTGAAACATCTTCATGAAATTCCAAGCATAGAAAACCAACACTCAATGGGATTCATAATACCTCAATTTGGATACCAAAGAGAGGATAACTATATTCTCTGTCCACCCCCATTGAATTAAAAGAACAACATCAAGGAAAAGGAGAAATTATCCAATGAACAATCAGGTATCCCAAAGGAGAAGTTTTTCTAGAATCACAATGAAGTTGAGAAAATACAGTGACCACCATTGGATTATGGGTAGTCCACTACAAATGATCAACTGTATACAAATAAATACAACACTACATGGGAGGAAACCCATGTTTTCTTTTACTTTTATGAAATTTTAATATATTTTTAGTTTTTTTAATTAAATGATTAATTTTTCTTGTTTTTATTCTCTTTTAGGTAATGTAAATTTTCCAAAGCATCAATATAGAGGACACATGCCCCAAGAACCACATCAACTTAAATCGGATCTCAAACTTCTATAGTTGACCCACCACTAGATAGAGATAGAGACCCACTAAATCAAAACTAGGGGGGACCTCTTTCCCTGTTACTCTCTCCCTCTTTCTTCTTATTCCCATCTCTTTCATTTTTTTACCACTTCCTTAATCAAACCCTTTCTTTTTCTATTTCTATTTTTTTGGGTGTGTATTTTAAAAACACTAAAAACACTAAAAAAAACTAAAAAAATTCCAAAATAAAAACAAAAAGAGTCATACTTACTCACCATACACTTTTTAAATTTTGTCCAACTATTTTGGGGACTCAAAAAACATGTTTTCATCTCAAAATTTTTGTATTTTCACCATGATTTTGGATAAATAATTTTGTTTCAAGAATAATAAATTTTTAATGATTAGTTTTAGATTTGAGAAATTATTATTCCCCAATCATGAGTAACAACATTAGATTTCATGCCAAGGTCACCTATGGATATATTTTCATTTTATGTGTTTTCACCCCTATTGTGAGTCTTGAGTTTTTGGACCTTTGATTTTAATTTCCTACTTTAGTGTGGATTAATATGATGGAGGCATTTTTTAACCACATAAGAATCACAAAATCCAAATAGCCTCCCATTTAACTTATATTAATCCTCCTTTTGAAATCCCCTTTGAGCCTATGAAAACCTTTTCTTTGATATCCACATTAAAATCCCAATACCTTGTCCCACCCAACATCTACATGTAAATACATTGCATAATTTTTTTAAATTTAAGTGTGAGGGGGATGGATTTCATTTTCGGTTCCATTTCATTGATTTTCAATGTGTTTTCATATGATTGAGGGAAATCATCCATTTAAGTGTGGGGGAGAGGTTGTCATTCAGTGAGTTTTGGGGAATGGAATTTAATTTATTTAATTTTGTAAATGTTATTGACAAGTGTTCAAAAAAAAAAAAAGAAAAAAAATCAAAAGAAACAATAAAAAAATGGGTTGTGTCTTGGGCAGGTCAAAAATCACTCTTTCTAAACCTTTGATCTTATTATAACTATTACAATTAGTGTCACGAGGAGATCAAAAAAGGGATGGGAGATGAGTGTGAGATCTTTTTCAAGTTAAAATTTCGAAAACGAAGAAAAAAAAGAAAAGAAAAAAAGTACACTTATGTAATTGGGAGAAGTTTTTTGTTTTGTAAATATTTAATCTTATCATCCCCTTAAAATCTTCTTCCTCCTTTTTTTATTTCTTCACACAATCATGCCCTTATAAATATGTGTTTCCATTTCTTTCCATATTTCATTTCAAAAAAATTGTGCATTGTTTTACCCATACTGATATTTTACCCCTCTTCTCCTCTCTCCTGGTCATTAAATTTATATCATCCCATAGCCACAAATAACCCCTTCAAAATCCCTCTTTATTATTGTTATCTTTTGGATAGGGAATTGAAGCTGAGAGCTCTTTAAAACTATAAGATTTTCACTTTTGGTTGGTGAATGAGTGAACCTCTAAAAATAAAATTTTAACATCTTGAGAGGTGTGTGTTTTGAGTGTCCGCATTTTCCATTTATAAATTTGAGCATGAAAAATGAATTGTGTTTGAACATTTTTTCTATAACAATTTATGGTGGAGTTCAATATGGATGAGTGAAATGGTCTAAACCTCCCCTGATTGTGGAATTTTTTTTTTAATATTTGTTGGTGAGTGAGAATAATTTTTTTATGTTTTGATATTTTTTTCACATGAGGACATGCACAAGACTAAGTGTGGGGGATTTGATGTTATTAATTTATTCATAACTATTTTTATACTCCCTTTAGTAAGATTCATGTAAAAGTGCATAATTGGTGTGAGATACTCATGTTTTAATACTAAATATAATGTTTGATCATTATTTGAAGTAGTACACTTGATTTAGTTTAATATTTTAATTATAAATCTCACCCTGATTATCCAAACTGCATGGTTCTTGTTTTTTAGGATTCCTTATTAAATTTACAATATATAATTAGAAGTAATCATTGTCCAATTATTCCATTTGAAGGGTCATATGGACCACACAAGAAGGCCCATAGAATATGTGAGGAAAATGGACTAGCCATGAATATTGAATTTTTGGGATCAATCCAAAAGTCCAAAATAGTTTATTTTACACAAAAATTATGGGGACAATACCATTCATATTGGATAAAAATTTCAAGTCCTAACTCTACTAAAAGGGGCCCAAATGATTCTATGAAGTCCATCCCACTATTCCATCCTAGAAATGAAATCAACACACAAAACATGAATTTTCTCTTGATATAGACATCCATTAGAGATAATAATTTTCAGTGTGAAATAGGATATTTAGAAGGCCAACTTTTTAGAATAAAGTTTTCAGATTTTAGGGCATATTCTTATTCAAAAACTCATTCACATTTCGACCATTGAAAAATCATGGATAGAAATGGTCAGTTTAACATTTTTTTATTAAAACTTCCATAAATTTGGATACATAAGTCCAAATGACACCAAATTTTGAGAGTATACTTTAAAAATTAATATATACATCTTTTAAGAAGAATATTTTTCCATATTCAGATGTCTAATTTATAAAATTGGTGATGAAAGTGGAGGGATAGATTTGGAATGAAAACAATCCACCTTCTTGGGAAATAAATACATCCCCCCTTATCCTTGAAAGGGGATAGCATTTCAGAGAAAAGGAGGATAGGTTGTCAAGACCAAGTCTCTTAAAAAGTCTTGGGAGGATCTTCAATGCTCAAATTTCTAATTGAGATACCATTCCTCCATTATTTTTTTGACTTACTTTAGTATTCTTCTTTGTTTATAATCTCATAAGTGTTTGTTTTGTAATTATGTTTTAATGAAAGTATCTTTCTCATTAACTCTTATTATCATATAGCCTATATTTTTAAATATTAATGTTCTTTAAATTTATTAAATCATTTTAAAAATAAATCTTTTCCTTTGCTTTCTCATTCAATCGAAAGTCCATTCTTAATTCTCTTCGTCGCTCATGTGTGTGTTCGATGCACCGCTCTTTTATTATCCCTTTGTTTTTCTTCTTTTTATAATTCATCATCATAAAAATTACAACCAGATTATTAACCAAACCAATGGCTGAGTAAATATACCATTGGAGTGAGTTATAATCCAGGGATGTTAAGTGATTGAGATCTTTTTATTGATGAATATTCTTTGAATTAACATTGTGTATGTTAAACTTAAATTGTCATGGATTAATGACATATTTTGCTTAACATAGAGATTTAATGGATTATTGGAACCATAAATACACTACCATAAACATGTAATGATTGAGACTATAAACCTAAGTTTAGTTAAGTCTTGTATTAAAGATTCAACACTTTGGAATTCCAATCAAGGTCATCTTGTAAAGTGAGTATTTATTTAATGCAATATAAAACAAATCTCAAGGATATTGCAAGCTTAACTCTCTAATGATGAACTCAACCCAATATTTATTAAACTATTAAATCAATATAAATCAATCAATTATTTCAATTAATATCTACAAATAAACCCCCCAATCAAAATACAATCAACTAAAAACAATCGACTATTAAAAAGTATCATCGCTGAGGATTCGACCCGAGTGTTGATATACACATTAGCAGAGAACCAAAACCTTGAACATTTTATAGGAGAAAATCATCCATGCTTCATCCTCCCTGAAGCCTCTCTTGAAAAATATATAGAAAAAATGCTAAATAACAGTGAACAATAGTGAAACCAACTCATCCCCTAATTAGGTATACTAAGTTCTCAGCCTCACCATGGATAACTCTCACCAAGTATTGTGTAAAAGAGAGAATATAATATAGTAATGAAATATCAAGGGTACTCTTCTCCCACTTCCCCACTAGTTTTATGCCCTACCCCAATGTCACACACCCCAATACATCTCTCTCTAAATAAGCCACCTAGTAGATACCTATACGAAGCATCGCACCATACACCTCATGCATCACATCATCACATCATCCCATATCACATCGCCATATACTAACTAGGTAGTTTTCAGGATCCACCACAACCTATATGATGTGTATCATACATCAGGTATTATACCCCAAGTCATCATAGTCCATACACTGAGTAAGGTAACTCAATACATCACAACCTATACACATCATAACTATAATAATCCTTTGGATACTATATATAGGGATACATGTGTGTGAAAAAACCATAGTCCATAAAAACACTCTATACACATATATTGTAAAACTAACTACCATCCATACCAGCACATATAACTACCAAGAGAAGAGATTAGGTCCATAAGGGGTAGTCAACCATTCATCCCCACCCTGAGATGTTCAGAAAAACACCCTATGAGATTCCATTGGGTGTAAGTCTCCCTAACTAACATGGGTGGGATATAATATGAAATCACATAATATATAGGATATAATATATCTCAAAACTACACTATGGGAATAACCTATTCCCAAGGTCAACTATAGTTATCGTCTATTAGACATCCAAATTCCACTGCCAGGGACTGGATATCCTATAAGCACACAAGAAATTTAAAGAGATACATTAAATTAATTCATTTATTTTTATCATTTACTTTCATTAATTAATTCATTATCCATTAATTAACCATTATCATTATTTTAAATTACATTAAATTAATCATTAGAGTCAATTTAATTGCCTCCAGGCATAATCCAAACCGAGTCCATGATATATGAATATTATCTCATTTGCTTTCTAGAATCAACCAATCCATTAGGATAAAAATTTATTAAAAATTAATAACCATCAAATATATCTAGGTACTCTAGGAAGACTACCCTAAGCTACCACCAAGTGAAATGAAACCAAGCACATCCAACTTCCTCGAGTAGTGGGTAAAGAAATACAGATAAAATAAGAAATCCAACCACCATCCATTAGATAGATTTATTTCAAACAAGCATCCAGTTTTATCACATCAATGGGTAAGCCTAGGTTCAACCCATTAAACCATCTATAATGACATCCCAAATACCCAAATGCATATCCTGATGTATCTCACCATCATAAGCATCAACTGCTACTAAATCATTTGGGCCTCCCCACCCTATATCACATCATCCATCCCAGACTTGGCCATCCCGGACTCATATCACATTTCATAGTGAAGATCACATAATGATCACATAAAAAAGTATCAAGAAACAATCATAGTCAATAGGGAAACTGGTCCCTCAAAACAAGGCATTTATCATTCACATGAAAATGAGCTCTCACAAATCCCAATACAAGGCATTAAACCTTTATAAGCATATGATCACTCTCTACCCTAAATATTTATCTTTATAAAAAAACCAGTCTTATTCCATCTTGAATTAACTAATTCATTATTCATAGGTTCCAACTATAGGAAACCTAATACATCAACTATAACAAGTTATCACAATATGCTTCCTTGCATAAAACTGGTATCATCAAACTCAGAGAAATATCATTCTCATTTAACATGTTTTTTATTTTATCAACCAAAATTAACATGATCCACATTATTTATAAATTCCATTAATACATGGAATATTATATTCAATTAAACATGAACATTTCATCAATTTGATTACTATAAAATTAAAACAAACACCAGATAAAAAACATGCCTCTTATTTAAATTTCTTAAGACAATTAATCAGTTAATTATATATTTACATTATTTACCATTTTATATCAAAAATAAATTCTAAACCATAACATAACAACATGATACACAATCATAGAATAGAAAAAACACTATATAACAAATCAACAGACAAGCCATTATCACAATATTAAACATCGACAACATGCGATCACTATCCAATTTAATATTTAATCTGAAAAAATATTTATTATATTAATCCCATTTCCATCCAAGGGGATAAACAATGCTAACTTTATGATTTTAAATAAATAAATAGGAGAGTAAATGAATACCCTTCCTCAAAGGAATCAATATTCTTCATATGAGAATGGACTAACATTGTAGATCCCGATCACCCCTCTCGCAAGAACTACATCCCTTCAAGGACTCCACGCCAAAACTTCACTAAAAAAACCCAAGAAATATCCATTAAAATGATAGAGATAATACACCATCACATGGAAGTAAGAAGAGAGAGGATCCAAATTGAATAATAATGAGAGAAAATAGTAGAACATACCTTGGATCACCGTAGATCAAATATAAAATATTGGAATCAATCCCATTCTAAGGGTTCTAAATTGTTTAGAGAAAACACTATTGGATGCCTAGAGTTTTGGGAGAAATCATCATAGGGTTTGAGAGAGGTGTGGGTACTATAGGTTATAAATCGCACTGCCCAGGGAAAATTTCTTGCATAAATAATCCATTTATGTTGTAAATTTATTGAATTTTAAGTTTTTCTAAAATACACATCACCTCAACCATTTTGAACCACAATTGATTTAGGTCATAAATCTCTAGTTAATGATGCAAATTCTATGGTCTTCATAACACATACCATAACCCACTTACAATGTAAATCCATACTTACACCATAATTTCCCCATAATTTTAGATATTAGCAGCCAAACACCACCAGACCCCCACTAAACCTCTTCTAAACATCACAGGATTCAGAAACACAAAAAGGGTTAGACCACATGAATCTGGGCTCTTATAAGTATAATCATTCATCACACACATATTAGTTAGTTAAAGTTTATTTTCGTTAGATTCCTTCACTTTTTATTGTTTAGTATAAGTTTCATAATGGTGATGTCAACCCCCATTATTTGATACAAAGATTTTTATTCTATGATTATTCTATGAATTGAAATCATTGTATTTAAATTATTTATGCAATACCATATTATTTTGATGAACATTATGGGCATGGTTTGTGAGAATTAAATCCATGATAGACATTTTTCAGATAAGTTATTGATAACCATGAGTTACATTATAATGATAATTTATTTTTATGTCATGTATCTAGAACCATATTTATGACATATATTACTCTCTAATATCATATATTACCAGTATTAATGTCTTGATACTTATTCTTGGTGAAATCATTAATGTTGGTATAGTATCATTCATGTAGGTGGATGAACTGACCCAAACAATAAAATACTATACTAATGAATGATTAAGAGTATAGAGTTATATTAGAATAGTATAATTTTATAATAAGAATAATGATGTTAATATAAAATCATTATAGTGGAGGATAATATTTTGGAAATATTTGTGATGATAAGGTAATTGAAAAATTAAGGGAATAATTTAGATACTTACCTGATGAATTCACTCCTTCTCAACACAAGTTCCTTCAGAATAAAGGATTTAGGATTCCTTATAACCAAAAGATACCCCAAGTCTTAAAATAATTTTGGAGAGAAATAATGGACAGTGATTTGGGTGATAACCAAGCATTTTGTGTGGTTTGGAATAGGTAGAGGAGATCTCCTTTTATAGGTGAAATTGAGGTATATTTATTTGGAAACTTAAGATAGGTGAAGGATAAAGATGGAATCACATGGGATTTAGGTGAGTTTGGTGAGGAAATGATAGAAAGAAATTTAGGCCTGAATCCCACAACTAAAAAAGGACTTATACAATTCATAAATTTCCTTTTATTTATTAAAAATTTGAGCCACTTTAATTTACCTATTTTATCCCTTTTTTACCTTGTTTAATTATTTACCATGGTAATTATGTTTTTATTAAAAAATAAAATGAACCCTAATACCCAATTTCAATATGATGATTCAAAATTTCAACTACATTTAATGTAATTAAATTTCCAAATTTGATAAATTTCATTTTAAAATGAAAACACAAAATATATAGAAAAATTGTTATTTGTAGAAAAAAGAGTTTTTAAACTTTAAGAGTTCTTATTATAATTTCATGTCAATTACTAATTAAATTAGTGAAAATAACTTATTTATTAATTGGAACATTATATTAGATTAATCATTTAAAAGTGATAAATTTATTAAGATAAAAATACATAATGCTTAAGAAAAGCATTTCTTTGAAAAATATTATTTTTTAAAATTAAATAATTTTAAGCACATCCTATTGAATATAATTATTCACCTAATAAAAATAAAATTTTATTAGTATATTATTTTGAAAATATTTCTTTTAATTTTATAAATACATTAAATCATTATTTAATAATAATTATATATTACACATAATAATATAAAAATATTATTATAAAAAATATTTTAATTTAATATTATATTTTTTATTTTTTATTTATGAATTATATTATTCTCAATTAAAATAATTTACCATTGGATATACCCAAAAACCATATATCTATTGACTATATTTCCAATGCATATATTTCCAATGATAATATATATAATTGACATATTTCATTATTAGATATAGTCTTACACCCACTATTTGAATCATCAATTATATTTAATTCTTTCTTAACATGTATATTTTATTTCAAATTTTATGCCTTATTACCATAGTTTAAATTATGGTGATGATCTTCCTTGAAAACCATGAGGATATAGATTTTATGTTCATGGTATTTTTATTTACTTGTGGTTTTATTCCTCTTGTAATTTTCTTAATGATGTTTCATGCTGAATTTTCATAATGTATTAATGTTTATCCTGAATTGCAATATTTTTTCTTAATAAAATGTACCATGGTTAATTTTATTTTGGTGTTTCTTGTGAAAAAATCTATCAAACACAATATTTATTTAAAGGAAAAATAGATAATAAAATAATGGGGTGTTACACAGGGTGTCAAAGAATCCTATAAACCTATTAATATTAGGCTTGGTGTAATAAAAAAGAGATTAAGTTAAATTTATCAAAGTTGTACATTTCACCTAATAGATTTATATTAAACACATGTAACTAAAAACCAACCACTTTATCCAAAAAAACCATCCTGTTATCTTATCACATTCTCCCACAAAACCATTAGTAGATAAGTAAGAAACCACTTAATGTGTGAAACATACCACTTTTTGGATATCGATTTTTGGTTCAATGGATATCACTTTTTAATAATAAACTATTGATACAACTTGAACTCCAATTATTTAATTTATTCATAGGTATCTTCAATCATATATGTGGCCGAATAACCTTGAAATTTCAGAACCAAATCCCCTTGAATTACAATAACACATCTATTGAAATGTTCTTAAGTTTTGGGAAACCAATTGATGGGAAAAAATCCTTTTATTCAGTATATATTTTTATCCTTTAACTATGAACATATGATACCAATTGTTAAAAAAATAAACATGAAATTAATTTATGAATTTTCATTCTCCTCTTAGTATATCTTCATATTTTAGTGGAATGTTTCTAGTAAATAATTGATATAATATCACTTGTTGTATGTAATATTCAACTTGATACCACTAGTTGACTTAGATAATTATTTTACACCATATTTCATTTAATATTAGGCTCATATCTGGAAATTATAGATTTAATAAGTGCCTTCATTTTAGCTTTCAATTTTCAGATCTAGTTTTGAGAGTGAAATTGGTTTCTTGAAACCTTTATTTGAGTTAGGTTTGGCCTTTTTACTAATGTACATGCCTGATACAAAATGGGACTTGAAATAAATATGAATATATATATTGTATGCATATTTTCTAACTTTAATAGTTCTAATTTCATATTCCACACATGTTTTTTGAGAGAACATCTACCCTTTGATATCCCCCCTTAATAATACACTAAATCAAACCAATTAGTTAATAAAAATAAAGCACAATGGGAGAGGGGTAGTTTAAATTTCCTCAAGTTGAGGAAAATGGTTGGTATTGATAAAATAACCCTTTATTTTCACTCTTTACTTTTACCTTTATTTCAGATTTAGAGAAAGGAATTCTAATACCACATTAACCACCTTTTCTTCTCAATCATTATCAATGGTTACCCTCTTCATTTATTTATAGGTGGATCTAATTTTAGTGATTCCATTAACAAAAAAATTTATCTCAAACTATCTCCTTAGACTCTTTAATTGTTTTGCTTAGGATTTGTTTTCTTTGTGAGACTAACGCCACTTGTGCATGTTTGTTCTTTTGATTACTCACCACTAAATTATTTATCATTTTCTTTATTCCATTATAGAAACCTTCCACTAATCTTTATCTCATTCCTTATAGTGGGTTTTTTGAGACCACTTAGGAATGATTCTTATTTGAAGACCATGAGATCCACCTCAAAATTCTCATTATATGATGGATTATACTTTTTATACCCATATATTATTATCAAAATTGGAAAATATCCTTGATTTTGTTTACATATTCCTCTTTTTTCTTTCCAATAAGTTTTTTTGAGTAAAATTTTATTGGTTCTTGATTCATTTTGAGCTCCATAATTATCCACCAAAATAGTAAACCTATTTTCCCACTCAACATTCTTATTTCTAGGGTAAACCCTTTCTTTATATGTCATAGGATTAATGTACCTCCTTATGAATCTTCTTTATATCATCCTACTATAATACCTGTCCACATAGTAAGGCTTAGAAAATTAAAAAACATCACCTATAGAAATCATAAATCATATGGTATTATTTCTATTGACATGTAAATACAACATGTATTCTTCTCTCAATGCCACCCCCATGATTCTAGAAATACACCCATTATATATTCCATTTCACCAAAATAGGTTTCACTTGAATATTACTTCATTTTTTACAATTTATTTCAGATTTTACAAGGATCTTATGATTATACACAGAGTCCATATTTAAAGTTTTACATGATCTACTTGTTCATAATACTAAATAAGAGATCTAAAACTTATATTTTTTTTTCAGGAACTAAGATTTGTTTCGATCTCCTTGATCCCATACTCTTTCTTCATAAGCTGGGTATCCATATCTTTTAAGTTTGACTTATCTTCTATACCTTATTATATTCTTTATTCAAGATCTGTTTTAAGTGTAACCATAATTTAATTCAATTCATTCTCTATATACATATGATTTTTGATTTCTTAGGGGAGTTATTCAAGAATGTTATAAAGACCAGTATTTTTTTGAGTCCTATGAAATTCAGGAGGAATTTGAATTTTTAATTTTTGGAGTATGGGTCATTCTAAAAATTGATATTTATATTGAAAGTTCAAGAGTTGGAGTGTTATGAGGAGGTGTTTTTGAATATGTATCAAGGTTTGGGAGGTTTACAGGTTCTTGGGTGAGTCTCAAGAGATTTGGGTTGAAGTTTGGATTTTCAAAAAGGTTTTTTACTTGTTCATGGTTATCACACTATTATGGAAAACATATAGGTAAACTATGTGATATGGTTTTGTTCAGGGTCATGTAACAAAATTGGTGCGTAGTTGTATAAAAACCATAAAAAACTTTTAACCTCATTTTAGTGATGATTCGCACAGTTGGAGCATGGTTTAGAAAACCATGTAGCCAAACCATGTGATATGGATATCCTGAGATAATTCTAACAACATAGTTAGTGCATGGTTTATAAAATTATGTGAAAAAACCATGTGGCCTATAATATTTCTAAAATAATATGAAATTAACCATTTTACCCATAATATTTTAAGTCACCCCTTCCTCTTTCTCCCTCATGCATGATGGACCAGGGAGCTCCCATCCATATTTTTTCCTTCGATTCCCCTTTAAATAGGACGATTTATTGGGTGTTTCTTTTCTATTTTGAGGTGAGATATCCCTTATTAATCCCCCTTCCTTTCCATGTTTTATCTCTAATTTTGGGTGACTTAGTTTAGGGTTTCTTTGATGATTCCACCAGAGCATAGTGGAATCTTCCCAGTATGATGGGGATTTTTATTGGAATGGATAATGAATGTCTTGAGATGATGAAAACATATTATCACATGTAGTTTTAATAAATGTGAATTTGACTAAAGATTTATCTATGGTTTTTTATAAAATTGGATTAATTTGGCTATTTAATTGGGAGAGTAAATTAATTATTTTTCATGGATTACATTTGGGTGCATGTTAGGAGTATACCACACCCCTTTGTTCATGGTTTTGAAGAGAAAATGACACCCGAAGAGTTTTTAAGCATTATTCCTATTTAATTAAATTTGTTAAATTAATTTTTAATTATTATAATTAATTTAATTAAAATTTATGGAATTATTTAGGTCCTAAAATGGGTTTCCAATGTCTTTTCATACTTGGATGAGTTTGGGATATCCATTAGGCTACACTTAAAGGAAATGGATTCCATCGAAGCAAGAGGTCCCTTGAGAATACCACTTTAGTAAATTAATTTTTTTAAATATTTATGTCATATGTGGTCCTTCCATAGATAGATATTAAACTTTTTTTAATCAAATTAATTTTTTAATTAAAATGAAATGCCTATGAATGGATGTAAGTGACAAGGGCCACTATAGACCCCTATAAATTGGTTTAGTGACTTAGTTGTTGATGGTTGATTTATTGATTTTAAAAGTGTGTTAAGAGATATAATGACCCTAAGGTGTGAGAATATAATGATCTAAGTGATTTTTGAAGAACTGGATAGGTGACCTTAATTTCTTTGAGTGTTTTCTAGATGCCTTGGCCACCAATACCTGAGGGTTTGGTTATAAAATTCTGATACGAGATACTTGAAACCATAAGGGGTATAAAATTAAATTAAACTAATGAATATAGAGGACCTTGGTATAGGTTATCTTATACCTTTTAAATAATAATTTGTGATGAAATAATAATGATTAGTTGGGTAGGATATAACAAAACCTTAAGATGCCTTAAAGCCTTTGGGATAGTTGAGATAAGCATGGGGTGTGTGTTCCTACCCCACGAATATGTGAGTTACTTAGGTGGTTATACTATGGGTATATTATGGATATGTTAGATTTGTGACGACTGATCTAGGATGACCTTGTTATTGGGATTTATATTATTCCATCATCATAGTGTAAATTTTTGTGGATTATCCTATGAGGTCATTGATATTGAAACATAATCATGATAATGATGAGGGGAACTATGTAATATGACTGATGGGCTAAGAATGAGAGTTGAGATTGAGATAATGGAACCCGTGTAGGGTGATCTGATTATTATGAGACCTAGGGTACCTTGGTGAGTGCCACTGTGTTATGTAACCCTTGATAGGATTAGTATGAGAATGGGAAGTGATGATTCTATGTGTCATCTTAGAACCCAAATTGATGATGTGGACTTGGGAAGTCTATGGTGGTAGGGAAAGGTCATGAACTTGATAGTACTAACTTAGTTATATAATATATGTTGGGTGGTTGGAAATTTTTTTTTTTATTATTATGATATGTAAACTAGGTGGATGATGGGACTTGATAATAAATGGTACTTCATTGAGAGACCTAGTGATTCCTAGGATCTAGAAGTTAATCATGGTGATTACATGGGATTCTTGTGAGACTACCCATGATCTATTCAATGCTCCTATATGTGGAATTCCTAGGTTGATATTTATGATTTATCTTTTGTACTAATTTATAATTCCTAGGATATTACCTAGGATTCGATAGTTTCTTATATTAGGTACTGAGTATATTACCTAGGACCATAAATTTAATCCTGAAATTATGAGATGCCTAAGATACTCCCTATGACTTAGTGGTTACACCTGATATATATGGATTCCTAGGATAATTCCTAAGATCTAGTGAGTATAACTAATGACTATGGGATTCCTAGTATATTACATCATATTTGGTGAGTATGCCTAACATATATGGGATGTATAATATACTACATAAGATTCACCTATTGAGCCTGATATAATTAGATTTCCTAATATTACCAATTAGGAATTGATTATTTCACCCATTACTATATTGATTTGATCATGTTATGATTGAAATAATTATATTGTGTTCTTAAAGACATATGACACTGGCTGAAATAGGTATAGTCAATCCCAGGTGTTACGTTAGAACCCGAGGATTGATGATATTTATTTATTTACTCTTTTGTAGTTATTTATTTATTATAAACATATCATATGCACATAAACTTATTTTATGATTATGTATATGATCCCATTGGTGGTTCCCTACTAATTTACACTCATTCCCTACTCAGGTGTCCATGGAACTTGGGTACCCAAGAAGTCTTTACTGATTGTAATTTTAAGTAGGGAAGATGCTAGGATTTTTAAAATCGAGTGGGACAACTCCAATTGAGTCCAGTAACTGGAATGAGGTGAGGCATGGGTATGGTAGTGGATCCTATTATTTTATTATTTTACTTATTTGTATATATGATCATCTATTTGGGTGATCAACTAATGTATGCCAGTATAACCACGTGTCTGTATGACTGTATATTTCTTTATTTACATTTGTTATAACATGTCAGATTTTATTTCTTCCAAAACCTCTAATTATTTATGATAGATGTTTCATGGTTATTTTTCCACTATGTTTTACTCTAATATGAGAGTATTGCCTCCCCATGGTAACACCCTAGATCCTTGTTGCCAGTTGGAAGAATCTAGAATATTGGGAGGCACACCTGAGGTCACATGTTGACTCTAATGGAGATATAAATCAGTGGTCTCTAACTAGAGGATGTTACAACATGGTATCAAATCCTTTTATTTTGTCTTACTATTTGGGGGGATGGTATAACAAGAATATAAATGTGTCATATATTTTTATGGATCTTAGATTGGTGTATCATAAATACCTTTTTTGATGGAAATTTTGGGTTTCCATAGATATGGGATTTCTATTCTTGGTTTCCAATTTTATGGTTGTATGATTTCATTAAGTATGGCACACTTGAGTTTCAGATTTATTATTTATGGGGTTCTTTGGATCTAAGTCCACTTATAAGAGACTTTTATAATTTCATTATATTTATCATGTATGAATCACATGAAATATATCTTCTTGTGTGTGATTTGTATCACTGATGTTTGAGGTTCAGTTGTTTAAATTGTCAACAACAACTTATATGGAATTTTACCATATAACTTTTTGATGGAATTATAATCATATAAACTAATATTTTCTCTAATTTAGTTCATGTTAATTCTATAGAGGGATTCTCCTTGACGATGATTATATAGACCCTCTTATAAGGGATGTATAGTGACCCTTAGTATCTTGCTATATGCATTGAATTCCTTTATGATCAACCCCTATGGGTAACTATGATGTTGATTATAGATAGAGTAAATGGGTTTAATTACTTAATTTTTTAGAAAAAACCTATATGGTTTCCCCCCATAATTCTTCTTTATGGAAATATTCATAACTAAACCATGTTACTATAGATGGCTCAACATAGATCAATATAGGATGATACAATTATATGTATGTATATGAGATCATGCTTCTCAAGGGGTAGTCTTATATGTAGTTTATTGGTTAGGATCAATCCACTAGTAGGATTATGACATAACAAGTGATACTTGATGCACATATATATATATACATAGGTGTATGAGAACCCTATAGTGGGTGTTTTGGAATGTGAGTTACCTTGGGGTATTTTGATGGGTACAAGGATGTTCCCTATGAGCAGTGACCTATGCGGGGTATAGTTTATAGGATAAGTGGTAGAGCCTAGTGACTTTGTGGTATTTGAGGGTAAAATGAGAGAGGGGTTATCTTGGGATTATGATATCCCTATATATGGGAAGCATGGATTGATGATTCAAGTTTTGAGGTCGGTTCATAAGAGGTGATACTTGGTATATGTGATATAGTGATGGAGTTAACTTGGGCTTCTGTGAGGGAAAACATGTTAGGAACTTTGGTATAAAGGCTAGTTTCATTGGGAAGGATTGGTAGGATGCCTAAACCTATTGATTTTGAGCACAATTCCTAATGAGATAGTGGATTGTGATGATGGATAGATAGATCTAAGATAGATAGAGCATATTTTGACACTTTTGGTCTAGTAATGATGCCTAATAGATGGGTGATCATGCGATATGCATTGTAATGAATGAGATGCCTCAAGCTTGTTGGGAAGTAAGCAATAAGTCACTTCTAGTTATATGGGATTTACATGATGTGGTTCATAGTTAGCGGTGTATGTGTGTGACATGATTCATGGTAGTTGACATGCTCATGAAAATTAAATATTTATAAAACCCTACAAATACCTATAACTAGTATGGTGGTGAGTACGAGTGTCAATTCTATATGGAAGGAAAATGGCATGTGTGAGTGACCAAAACAAATTAAAAAAATAAAATTGAAAAAATAAAAAAGAAGGTTATGAAGTGATGAAACAGAGTGTTTGAAAATGAAGTGTGAAATAGAAGTGGTGCAGAGAGAATAAAAAAATAGTGAGAGACAATTAGAGGCTAACATTATGGAGATTATACTGATATGAATTGATTTTAATGATTTTCTATTCTTACTTAAACTTCCAAAATTGTATTATTTCTTAAAAGAGAAGGCGACGATCCACTATTCTCTCACTTTAGTGTTCAACACAACTATTTGATCTTCCTAAGAAACAATCTATTAATCATCACCCATGAGTTAGAGTGTTTTAAATGTAGTGGATAATGTGAACATTTTCCATTTTCAGTACTTTGGTTAAAATTCAAAGGAAATTTATTCACTAACATTACATTCATATCCCTATAATAGCATAAAAATTATGCTCATTAAGAATAAAAATGAGACCTATAAGCTTAAATTTTTTCACAAACAATCATGGAATTTAAAAGGTCATATTAAAGATTTCAAATCATACAAATCTGATTCTTGAAATTGATCCAGATACTCATGTTCAGAGTAGAAAAAATAAAAATATTTAATGACTGCATCTTAAAAATAGAGTAAAAGAAAGAAGAATAAATAAGTGAGAAGCTTATCTTTTGAGATTCAATACCCTATCCTTCTCTAGATCTACTCTCTCCTTCACTCAGAGTGGTTTTGATCTATGTTCCTAGTTGTGCATTCTCCAGCTAGATGATAAATTCCTAGATATATAGCCAAAAACCACCATATAATTATGTGAAAAAAACTAAAAAATAAAATTGTGACATCATAGAATAATAGATTGGTCATCCACGTGGCATGATTTGACATGCTTATGATTATCTTTCAGTGAAACTCCTAGTGTATGAAACAATTCTCTGATGAAAAAATGCATCAAATCCATGTGGTTAGCATGGACTCAGAGGGATTTCCCACCCAGTGCACAATTCCTCAATAGTCTCCAATAGATTCCAAAATTTTCTTTCACAACTTCAATTTCTTCACTTTAGAATTTTGGGAACTATATTTGAATCTTATCAGCACATGATGTACACATGTTGATTATTCTTCCCAAGGCTTTGATCAATACTTAATTTTCTAGATTGACCTCAAATTACCCTATCTTGACCAGTGCTCGATTTCCAAAAAATTTATATGCTCATACTCATTTAAAAACATTGGCCAAAAGATCCTTAGAAAAAAATTGTACGGGGCATGAAATTTGATTCAGATTTAAGTCCAACCACCATCTTTGACCCTACACAATAGAAAATATCAAGACCCATAAAATAATAAAAATTATATTATTTTTATCCTCAGATTTCAGCCTATTATTTCAATGAGGTGGGTCGAATCCTTCAAATTGATCAACATTGGTGTTCATGGTTTCTACTTCTCTAGCTCAGTTCGAGGTAGTGGCACAGTGTTATTTGGTTTGGATGGGGGTATATACTGTTGAAAAATTTTAGGCGGTTATTAATTTCACTGGTTTTTTCCCACCCCCTCATTATTTTCCCTCATTTAATTTTATTTTATGTATCAATGAGGTTTGACCTCATTAAGTCTCTCACATGGTTTTTAATTATGTTTTAAATATTTCAATATTTTTTTGTATATAAAGAAAAGGAAAACATACTAGAAAAGCATCCCGGTTTATGATGCATAAAACATATCTTATGTTATTTATTTTTCCTTCCTCCTTACAAGGTGTTCATCTATATTCGTGGGTGTTAAATGACTGAAATTTTCCAAAATTTGGAATCATAGAAAGGTTGACTTGATCTATGATGCTAGACTCTAAGACTTCATCACCCCGATGCTCCTATCCATCATTGGCACTTCCTAGATCCCTTGTTGAAGGTGACAAAAACACTTTGGTTGTACATAATGTGGTGAATTAGGTTGGGGGATCAATGAAATATCCAATACTTATGAAGAAAAAATACATCTAATAGTCCTTGATGATGAAGGTTATGATCCAAGAATGTAGAATATGGGATGCCATCAAAACCAGCGGTACTAAACTCTAAGAAGATCAGATGGTGATGGAGGCCATCCTGTGTGCTATCCCGTTGGAGATTATATCCATTATCACCATCAAGGTAAGTTCCAAGGAATCATGGGACAATGTCAATACCATGAACATCAGTATTGACTGAATTATAAAGTCCAATGAACATAATATCCACAATGATTAGAAGGAATTTCTTTCCACAATGGTAAAACAGTGGACAACTTCATGATGTGGCTCACTAGGGGGTCAACCAATTCATAATACTCAGTGATAAAAAGACTCAAAACAAGGTCATTGAGAAGTTTCTACACGTCATATTATCCAGGTTATCCTAAATTTATCTTTCAATTTAGATTATACTCAACTTCTTGATGCTCTTTATGGAGGAGGTAACAAGGAGACTCAAAGCAGAAGATGATCATTTTGTGCCGGCTACCACCACAAACATTGGAGGGAATATACTTATCACTGAGGAAAAGTGCATTGTACAAATTATGGATAGGAAAAAGGGGGATATATCCTTGAATTACTCAAAGTCTAGCACCTGGTACCAATGAACACCACACCAAAAGGCAGATGGTGGGAATGATGGAAATGGAAGGGATGGCTCAGGATACAGTGATGACCGTAAGGACCAATGCCTCTACTATGAAAAAATGGTCCATTGGGCCAAATATTTCCATATAAATTTAAAAAAGATTGAGGCCCATATAATACAGAGTGATGATGATGATCCCATGATCCTTATGAAAATGGTATTCACCAAAGTGCCTAATTCCCCTCTGTCATGATCCACCACTCCCAATTCCCCACTGCCATAATATAGTCCTATCCGACTGGTCAAGGAAAAGGTCTTTGCACAATAGGATTGTAAGTAGTTGTGAAATGACAACCTATGGTACCTCGACATTAGTTCCAAAAAATAAATGACTGGTTCTCATGCTATCTTCTCCAAGCTCGACTTTGGGATCTATAACATGATCAAGTTTGGTGATGGATCCATTGTCAACATCGAGGGTTGTTGAACGATCATGTTATCCTATAATACCGGTGAACACTACATGCTCACTAGGGTATACTTCATCTCAAGTCTCACCACTAACATCATTAGAATTATAAAATTGATGAGAATGGTTGTCAAGTACTAATTGATGGAGTAATCTTGAAGATCTGTGACTAGAAACGATGCCTATTTTCCATGGCACAACACTTCCCCGATCAACTGTACAAGCTAAGAATCGACATTGTATATCTGAAATGATTGTATGCAAGGGTATCAAAAGTGTAATTGTGATGGTATGTGAGGAATTTCCACCTGAATTTCTAGGATATGCACAAGTTCTCTCAACATGATATGGTATAATTGCTTACATGGATTGATCGGGTGGATCAGATTTGTGAAAACTATCTCACTGGGAATTAACAAAGAGTTTTTATCCCCGGGAAAGTGAAGAATTACAAATATTAATCCCTAAACCTTGTCCATTGTGACCTCTAAGGTCCAATAAAACCAATAAATCCAAGATGGAAATGAGACTTTCTGCTGGTCGTGAATGACATGAGCTGATACATGTGGATCAATCTATTTGTAAGAAAAGACCAAGATCATGAAGAAATCAAATGCTTTCAAAACATAGTAGAGGTGGATAAACGGAGAAATTTAAAGTTACTCCTCACTAACCATGGTGTAAATTACACTTCAATGTAATTTGGAAAGTATTGTATTGAGTGCGATATAAAATAATAACTCACAACTCCCAATTTAAAATAGCAGAATAGAGTCATTAAAAAACACAACCAGACCATGGATTCCATGGATTGATGCATTCTTGGGATATTTTTGGGTGAGTCTATATCCACTTCCATCTTAATCCTTAACTAATCACTAACACACATCCTTGATGGGAAGACTTCATACAAGTCCTTTCATGGAAAATGACTAACAGTGCACTTTACTTTCACCTTTGGCTACATCACACATGTCAATGACATGAAGCCTCACCTGAAGAAGATATATGACCAGAGTACACTGGTTATCTTTTTTGGGTAAGAGTCCATGTCCAAGGCATACCATGTTATGACCCTGATGGAAAACACATTCATGTAACACATGATGTGATCTTTGATGATGCGACACAGTGGGATTAGAGTGATGATGAAAACAAGACATGTTGAGTATCGAGGATCCATTAAACATTGAGTACACTATGAAATATATAACAGGGATGGAGGAGAACAAAAACACCATCAAATACTAGATATTTTCACCCACACCCACTAGCGCACACTTTGAAGATTCTGTAACACTAAACATGGTCAAGGTGATGCCTGTGCCATCATCTGTAGTGTAGTTCACATCACCAGCATCTAACATGAAGGAAACACTAGATTCAAATCATAATTACGCTTCTATTTGGTTTCACACCATCAAAAACATTATCAGGTTGATAGGGACACCTGGGATTTCATTACATAATCTCAACTCCGATGAGTTACACTTTACTATAGCTGATGATTCAACCTATTTTGGTGAAGCAGAATAACACCTATGCTAGTGAAAAACAATGTTTGAGGATAAAATAAGAAAATTTTCATATATGGTAGTGAGGGATAAGTAGAATAAGGAATTGAGTGTGTTGTTTAATATAGAAATACCACTCGTATCCATAGGAATGGGTAGAAAAAGGAATTCCTTTGGAGGTCCAAAAATATGTTGATGTATGCCATGGAAAAAACTACCAACATCCTGGCCACCAAGACCACCTTCCTACACACCACATTCATTGCGGAGAAACCATGGAAAGCAATGATAAAGAATCAAGGGAATAATAGTTCAGGGACACTATCATGAAGTCACTTTGGTGAACCATGTTTTAGGAGCTACATATGAAAATTGATGTTGTTGAGACCTAGAGAGTGTGAAAGAAATTATGGGGTGATATTGTTGACTAATTTTAGGTGGTGATTAATTTCACTAGTTTTTTTCCTACCACCCTCATTTTCCCCCTCATTTTTTTATGGATAACCATGGTTTGAACTCATTAAGGTACTCACATGGTTTTAATGACATTTTAAATACATCTATATTTTTTGTCTATATAAATAAATGAATCCCCCACCATAAAAGCATCCCAATTTATGGTGCATAAAACATATATTGTGTTCTTAACTTTTATTTCCTCATTCCAAGGTGTTTTTTTGTATTCATGGGTGTTGACCGACTATAAATTTACAATATATTTGGTGATTAGGTTTGAAACCTACTCCTCGATGGGTCTTCAGCTCAGATAGAATCTAGATTTATCTATAATCTTCAGCAGGCACATGATGGTGGCTCTTCATCTTAGTATGTGGTCTTATATGATAATATTACTAGGTGGTAGAATCTACTGGTTTAGTGGTAGGAATGGATTCAATATAGGGATGGATTTGATCAGTTTCAGTCATCTCTTCCAGATCCAAGTGCATTTCCTTCAATGGTGGAATAAAGGTCCAGATATGGAAGTACTCGATGATCACCTTCTTGCTCAGGATCTATAGTTTCTACCATAATTAGTTGATCGACATATATTTTTTTTTGAGTTTCAATAGGTTTTGAGGCAATATTAAATCTTTGAATAGAAGATTAATTTTCAAGTAGATCCATAGGTTCATCATCTCTTCATCTAATGATGTGTGGACTTTGTTAAAATTGTGGTGATAGTGGTAGAGTTAGACAAACTCAGTTTCATTAGAAAGGTGGTGTAATATTCTTTAGTGATCCCGATATGAGGTGTCATAGTGGTGTGATATCAGATTTTGGGGTTATCCATTTCTCTTGTGAGTAGTAGAGGCTGGATCTACACAAACTATAGGTTATAAACTCATTTGTTATGGTAGGTTAGAATCAGATGCATCTTCCTATGCATGGGGGGGGGGGGGGGATGGGGGGAAGGCAACAATGGTAGTAGAAGGGTAGTGGTAGGAGAAGGTGATGGAAGTAGATGCTGACAATAGGTAGGGATAAGGTGGTGGTGGTAAGAGGGTAATGTTAGCATATTTTGGTAACTGTCATTAATAGGGAATAGTGGCTAGCAGTAGAATATGAAAACGATAGTACGGAAGTATATTATGATGGTAGTATATGAAAATGGTAGTGTGGTGATAGAAAATATTGAGGTTAGTGGTAGAAAGGGCGGTATATACAAGCGGTAGAAAAGGCTGAGGTTTGAGGTAGAAAGGGTGGTAATATAAGGTGATGGTAACTGAACCTAAAAATTCATATAAAATTTAAAAATTAGAGACATTCTTAAAAAATTGTTTTCATACCAAAATATCGAGTTAATGAAATTTATGACATTAAAAAATATTAATTTCAAAATAAATTAATAAATAAGAGATAAATAATTTTTCCAGAAATGAATTTATATAATCAAAATAATGAAATTTAATCTCAAAAATATATTTCATTTCAATTATTTAGATAAACAATTTTAAGAGTTGGAAAATAAAATCCATGTTCAATTAAAAATCATATTTGTAGAAAATGTGAATTCTACTAATTTTTTTTCAATGGAATTAAATGAAAGAATTAATTTATTCTAAATTTGAAAAATACATTAAAACAATTTGAAAAATATATTTCCCATAAAACTCACCAAACTATGTTTATTCAGAAATATATTCATTTAATCCCCTAATTCCACATTTTAATAAGATTTTTAGAGAATGTAAACTCCATTGGAAAAATCATCAACTTCAAAATATTTCCCAATTAGATCTCATATTCATATCAAATTCTCAATTATTCTACCAAAAAGGATATGGAAAAGTGTGTAAACACATTCAATATAAACATATGAATCTATGTTCAATGAGATATGACTTATGGGAGTGTGAGTCATGTTCTGTAATTGGGTTTTACTAGAGTGTACACCTTTTGGGTTTGGATGTGATTTAGGTGGTACATACTGATTACGCACAATACCTGTTGAGTTGTAAATCTATCAGTGGCTATGTATGGGTTGAGGACTTTGGTTTTAAAGATATTATTATGGGAATGGTTTTCTGAGGTTTTGGAAAGGGATATAAATGTTACCCTTAACACCAACGTGGATACAAAGGATGGATTGAGGTACCATGGTATTGTCAACCTGAGGTTGTGCACTTGATAGAGGTTGACCATCTGGATGAGAATGGCTTAGGAGGAGTGACACATTTGAAATAATGTAACCCTTTCATGTTTCTCTTGAGGGGTGGTATAAGAGAAACTATATGGTGGTGAGTACACTATAAACTATTTAAGGGTGTGACCCTAATTAGAAATGGAATTTCAATATATGTTTTGGATGATGTTCCAGGTGATCCAAGAGTGGTTAGATATTATTGTTTTTTAGGAATTGGGTATGATCAGGATAGAAACATTTGGTAATTATATGTGGTAATTGGTGGAGCATTAGTTATAGAGGTAAGAACTCGAGTTTCTAGGTTCAGGAGTGTGATGAAACCAGACATTTTATGGTGAATATTTAATTTTGATACTGATGTGGAAGTGTATCCAATTTAATATGGTTCCTTGGTGAATACCACATTTGGGATTCATATATGTTATTAGATAAAGTTTGGATATTGACATTAGGTTCAAGTGAGATTTTTATGTGATCTTAGGGTGAAACAGATCATAGGTGCGTCAATGATTAGGGTGTGGTCATGGATTATAGTGAAAATTACTGGTAATAAAACTATGGAATTATTCCAAGTTTTAGGTACATAATTTAGAGTGGGTGTTTGGATGATCTAGTGATTATTTTGGGAGATACTATATCATGATTTGGTAGTAAGATAGCATTTCAATGTGCATGGTCGATAGTTTTTGAGAATGGTCAGAAAGAGGAATTTTGACTAGTTTTTTCATATATATTTGGGTGCGGTGAGATGTAAACCAAACCAATCATGTCATTGGACTACTATAAATTCATTTTAATAGGAAATTCTGATGGTGCAAAGCACTAAGGATTGAGACTGAACTTTATGGGAAGAGATTCTTGGTGTGGAGTATCATAATCCTAGAGATGAATTTTTTGATGAAACCTTAGTGTTTTGAGATATATGGTTGTAGGTAAGAACCTTCTTAGTAATTTGGTGATGGTAAAAAGTGGTGGATCAAATTTTTATGAATACTACACCTCGTGTATGTTGTTATATAGTGGAATATTGTTTTACGTTCTAGGATAGAATGCGACGAATGAAGCATGAATTGATGACCATATAAGTCTATTTTAATAGTAGAGAGACCAATTATAATTACTAGGATATAATAAGTTATATGTAGCAGAGGTTTTAAAGACTCATGTTTTTCTAGTTCAGTGAAATTCAGGATGAATATGAATTTTTTATTTTTGGAGTAGGGATTGTTTTAAAAATTAGGATTTAGATATAAATTTAGAGAGATGGAGCATACTAAGGAGGTTTTTTTGGATATGGATAAAGGAACAAAAGGATAATTGGGTGATCAAGTGAACTTAAGAGATTTATGTATAAATTTATATTTTTCAAAAGGATTGTTTACCTATACACGGTTACTGCACGATTATGAAAAAATATGCGAGTAAATCACGTGAGATGGCTTTTAGGTTCATGGAAAATGGTTAATGCATAGTTGTAGATAAACCATGAAAAAACTAAAACCTCATTTTATTAGTTATTAAAATTCTTGGTGTATGGCTTGAAAAACTTTACAACAAAACCGTGAGGTAGTGTGAAAGTCATTTTCGTGGGCGCTCTCAAATAATGTGTGGTGTTTTGGTACTTAGGTGTAGCAGAGTGGTTGGAAAGGTTGTTCTATAAGGAGGTAGTACTTCAAACAACATATTAAAGGTATTTAAAAAAAATAAAATAAACTCAATACTAAATATTATGGGGTTTTTTTCAAGGTTTATAACACAAGAATATGTATGTTTGAAGAAGTTTTTTTTGTTGAAATTTTATTGATAAACCACAACAAGATGTTTTTTTAGAAAATATATTTTAGAAGGAATAATAGATATAACTATACCTATTTACTTAATTATTAATAATTATCATTCAAATTAAAATCTAATTAATTATTATCCCTTAATTTTTTAACCCCTGAACCCTATAAAGATTTACCTCAACCATAAATATGAAATGAATTAAACCCTAGGCTAGCATTGAAGCATGCAATCCTGTCACCCTTCTTTGATTATCATTATAAGGAGAGATTATGATTAGTGGTGAATTAGGGATCGTATAAATACTATAAGTGAGGATGAATTGAGTTTAGGTATTATATTTTAACCTTACAAATTGATCCCATATTGTTTTGTTTTATCGATTAAGATTGTGTTCACACAATTCACACATTACTCGACCTCACGTGCTTTGTGTTAAATTTTCAATTGATAGATTGGTTTCATTTCAGTTAAAAACTAAATTTATAGATAATATAAATTAAAAATAAATAGATCATTTATTTAATTTTTTTAATAAGGTGATAATTAGATCAATTAATAATAAAAACTACTCTTACATGGGTGGTGTAGTCATCGTGGAAACATTTTTCATGTGAAAAGGTCTAGAAAGTGTATAACCCAAACCAGTTTCTACAACTAATTTATATCCAAAATAATATAAGAATAAAATAATAAAAATGGAATAAAATATGTGAAATAGTATAGAAATAGATAATTTATTACAAGAATAACAACATTACAACAAAGAGAGGAAAAAAGATAATTTTAGAGGAGATCCTATCTTGAGAACTTCAATCCTATAATGGTGTATATAAATGTAAAGGAACCACTTTTAATATTATCCCAATCCTCTAATTCATAACCAACCCCCTTTAAATGAGAAAAATACACATTTATAGAGCAGAGGGGAGTCTAGGGTTCTAAGACTTTACAAGTGCGAATATGGAATTCTCCCAAATATTTTAATCCAAATTTCATTTGATTTTTAATCTTAAAAACACTTTAACTTTATATTATTATTAAAGTATGATTTTTTTGGAATTGAGTTCTCTATATATGGTACAAATTTTATACCAATCCAATCCTGAATGAATAATATATGTCCCAAATGGTGAAGTGGTTTCCATTTTGATGAGTCCAATCCATATTTAACTTCATGGCCCGTTTACTCCAATAAAATGAAAGATCCAGATCATATATCCTAAATTAAAGTTGTATCCCATTGAGTGAATAATTATTTTACAAAATTTTAAGTCCTAATAAATCACATAAAAATATTTATTACCAAAATATTACAGTTCAATTTAAAGGCTCAAAACTAGAATTTCCATAAAATTTTAAAATGGATGATCTAATCCCAAATATTCAATAAATAAGCATATTTAAAAAAATGTGAGTAAATTATATAATTTTTTATCAAAGAAATATTCAATAATTTTTTTTATCAACTCCTCCACACTTACCCTTTGGAACTCCTGGGCAAAGTCACATGTCATGCATTCGAGGGAATTGTAACAATATATGTATGTTGATATTTTCCAATCCATTATGGTGATATAAAAAAATTAATAATCTCATAAAGAAGTAAAAATCAATAAATTTGAATTTATTTATCTCATAAATTGTATAAAAATAACTAGTGAGATTAATGACACTAATTATAGAGAAAAAAGTTATGGGTCTACTATGCCATTAATTCCCCACGTGTGTGTGTGACAACCATTTCAAGATCATATATTCACACTTTATTCAGTATATTCAGGTCAAGTAAAATATTTTTTCTTACTAAGTATAATTTCACTAAACTTGTTTTATATTTCTTTACAATCAAATTTCAAGACCCACTCACTTAAGCATTCTCAAAAGTTAAACCATAAGCTCCTGACCTAGATATCCCCATATGTTGTACATTTCATCACTTCCCTATTTATTAAGATTATATATATATATATATTGTTTTTTATTTTCTTGAGGGTGTATAGTAGTTGGATATTAGGTACACACACATAGGTCAATTCAGTACAGTAATGAAATTTCTTAAACTATAAATGAACATATAGATCAACCATTTTTGTAAGATAAAAAAATTACCTAACTTGACTATACCTTTAATTAGGTGGGTACAATTTCACAAGTCATGGTTCCATGAAAAGTTATGTGTATAATCAATGAAACAATTTACTATGAAAAAATATCATAAATAATGGTGTCAAAATATAACACAACCAATCATATCATCGATGACATCCACTTTTATAAAAATTAACCCCTGATGATGAAATATTTCTCATGCTTGTCATGCTACCAATGAATTTTGAAAAATTTAAACATGAATTTTCCATATGTTCCACATTTAAATGATCATATTACATCATGTTTTTTCTTTTCTTTTTCTTTTTTTTGAAAAATAACCCAAAAAACACACAAAAAACACAAAAAATAAAATTATAAAGAAGCTACCCCAAAATGTTGTCCCATCCTGCTCACTTAAATTTTTTAATTTTCCTCAAAAATAAAAGGTTTATTGATGTTCTTTTATTATCTCTATATTATTTGATTTAATATATATCATTCTATATAATTTATCCACTTGTATATATAATGAATTATGTTAGGGACACCCTTACAGATGGCATACCGAGTTATGTACACAAACATTACACATGAAAATCATGCCTTGTATATATAATACACTTGAAATACAGACCAGGGTATAGGATCTAATACAGTTGTAAGAGTTGGACTAAATCAATGGGGATTAAAGGAAAATAAAAATGTGATATAATTTTCATTAAAAAATTGTCTCTTTATTGTTTTCTTTTTTTATTATATGTCTTATATATGACCAAACTATTAGGTGATCACTTTTTTCTAATACGATTGTGTAATGTGTCATGATGTGAATTCTACTATAATTATATGTTATAATCTGATGTTAATATTTTTATTATGATTTATTTTTATTTATCTATTATTTTATTATATGATACAGAGGGTATAATATCTTCAGTTTTTTATTACTCCTACACTACTAGTCAGTAGCCTCAAATTTATGGGTTTGGGGGGGGGGGTACCTTTGAGGTATGAAATTGTCTAGATTGAGGTGTATAATTAGTGACTAGAATAAGGTAGTTATAAATATAAATCTCAAATCATTTAAATTTAAAATATATAATATCTATAATAACTTGATATACATAGGTATTATTTCCCACTCCTATGTTTTTTCCATAAATCAATCATATCTTTAAATCTCTCTCAAAAAGGGAATGACATACCCACAAAGCAATTTATCCCTATGATATTTTGTCTTTATTTAATTATATATATAATTTGTATAGTTTGAAAACTACAAATCTCCCCATTAAACTTTATAGACCATACACATGATTATTATGTTTTGATACATGGGAAACATTATGAACCCACTCATGAAATATAGGAGGAACCAATCAAAATATGCCTCATAACTTGATTTGGCTCCTCAAATATCCTAATAAGAGTCAAAGAAAACATAGTAACTCAAATAAAATAATATTCTATCTACTTATAGAAAATAAAATTAATACATGATTTATAGTTGAAGGAACTGAGTTGTAGTTAAAGTGTTCACGGTACTATATTTTAAAATGTTTTGACTATATTTTATCATAATATTAAATTCATCCTTAAAGTACCTATATTCATCCATGAAATTCATAAAAAAATAGTAAACATGAGATAAAATAAGAAATGATATCTTGATAGTTTAATTGTGATATAAACATGTTATACTCATCATAAGTTTGTCATAGCTTAAATTATTTAATAAATAATCTTTCTAGATGTGTCCACACATACTCTAAAAACTCTTGGTCATAAATCATATATTTTTATGTGCAAAAATGAGATATATGATCAATTTACAATACCTATATGATTATAGGATCACTAAGAACTTGATCTGAGAAGGAAGAATCGATTTATGGTTTCCCCTCCCTCTTCTTTATCTCTTTAAAACTTGAGAGAATGGGTGAAGGTGATGTAAATTCATATCCTTGATTTTAGCAATTATTTTTGGGATAAAAAATATTTTTACACTTAGGTTAAATGTTTCATCATTATTCTAATGTCCCTTAAGAAACATAACATTCAAAATCACCTTAAAGCACAAATTAAGACTTATTTATCTTGTTTTAAGTGTCATTATAATTCCATCACACACTTATAAAACCTAAAACTTTCACATGATAGAATTTGAACCATTAACTTAACTAATTTCTTCTATTATATGTTTATCGACACAAAAACTTAAAGTTCATCCGATAAACTATTTATCATATACAAATACTTAAATATAAATAAATTGTGAATACCTTGATAAGTAAATTCAATTTAAATTATTCAAAGTATATATAATATATAATTTAATCAATTAATTTATTTTACTTGTTATTTTTCATACTAAAATGAATACCAACCTTCGATCATAGGCCCCACTTCATTATAAACACCAATTCTAATAAACCACTAGATCTTTGGATTCACATAGTGTATGAATCTATAGGACCCTATCTCAATAGTATAAAGTCAAACCCATATAACAAGATTAGTATCTGTTAACACATCATGCCCTATAAATAGATTGAGAAAACTCACAACAAGGGAAACTTTACTACAAACAAAGTGTAAAAAAATTTCATAGTTCCACTTTCCTTGTATACATGATATTTCTTCATTTGACTATATTTGATGGAATTTCTTATATCTAAAAAATACATTGGTTTAAAGATAAAAATACTTTAAAAGTCAAATTTCCAAAGATATATTTTCTTAATACCCAAATGAGACATGTCCTATCTTGATTAATCAGCTAATTTCATTGCATTTATGACACACCTGATGAAACTACCTCACTATAAACGTAAAATTACATGGTTTTAATCATGTATCAAAGTATATAATTTATATAAAAAATTCACATTATCTAATATAATAATACCAATGATGTAATAAAACATGTGATTTTTCTATTTGTTTGATAATCCTCACGATCTCCTATAATTAAGATCCCTAAGTGTGAAATTCATTAGAATAAGTCCTGATGATTATGAATCCCTATCACATTATTGATAGACATGATCCATTTCCTATTAGATTCAATTATCTAAACTATTGGATATATTTTTAGGATTAATATTCAAGTATACTTAGGTTAATATTATATAACACACAACTATAACATTTTAAATTTATAAATAATCTAAGTACATTATTGTATTGTAGATGTAGAAATTATGAAAATATTACAATATGTGTAAATTATTTATATATATGAAATTATATAAATTATATGTTAATAAAAAGTAAAAAACTCTATTGGTTCTATGGAACCAATTCTAATAATGACTATAAAATCTAATTGCATGCATCTTTAGTCAAGATAATGCTTATTTTTTACTTTGAGTCATCCTTATATACTATTGAATAAATTGATAACACTCTATCATTATCTAAAACAAATCAAGTTTATAATATTTTTATCTCAAATATCTACTAAAAAATGCGTTGATTGACAATACCACCTATAAAAATCCTTTCATAGTGCCATACTAGTAAAATAATTATAAATTTTATTATTGGTAAACTCTACCAAGGGAATTTTTTCTCCCAATGGGTTACTGTAGTACATGATACATCCAAACAACTTATACTTAAGTGTTTATATTATCTTCTTAGTTTCATCATTTTCTATGGTTTTAATGTAATTCTTAAGAAACACTAGTTTGAGAATCATTTCAAATAAGCCCCTACATATCCAAGATATAATTTAATAATCATAATTAGATTTTATTGATTAAGGAACTTCATGAAATTAGAATATAGTTTAAAAATGTAGTTATTCTAAGTGAAAACATAGTTTCATAATTTTTCTAAAGGAAATGGGAACATTTCATTATTTGATCAAAAAATATTTAAAATAATAACCCTTTGGGTTTTGAGGTAACATCACTCAAGAAGTCCAACCTTCCACTTTCACTTAGGTATAAAAAATAGCTAAATAAACCCCATTGAATCATGATGCTTATAAAAAACCATATAATAGTTAAATAAACATGAAACAAACTATTATACTAATATCTTTAAATGTCGAAAAAAATGAATCCTTAAGGAATAATACATCATTGCTACATTATGAGAAAAAACATTAAACTAAGGAACTTATTTATATCCTATTCACACATAATTCATGGAAAAAATTCCCTTAATAAAAATATATTTTGATACACAAATAGATTATAAAAAACCATCTAAATAATCCTAATATATTGAATTACATCTTCCAATTTCATTATTTAGATCACCTAGATAAAACCCCACCACTTATGACACCATGGAAGAAGAAATTATTTTTTGATAAAGATAATTTTTACTATAAATCACCTATTATATATGATGCTGTTATGTTTACAAGGATGAATTAAAATTTAATCATTCAATGGAAAATATTATAAATCATAAAACCAAATAACACCATGTATTGATACCCGAAATCAAGTGTAAATAGTAATTAAATAACTTGTGTACCTTTCATTGATTAAAGATACCACTGTAATCTTCAAACACTATGTTAAATGAAGATCCCTAAGATGCATCCAATGGACTCTATACTCCATGGTGTATCAACATTATGATATGATTCACCTGATGCTCAAGTAGGATCCTACTCAATTCCCATTATATGTTAGTATCTCTCATAGTAATGGGAGGAAGAAGAGAGCTTTGAGAGAGAATCTCTAGAAGTCTTAGGTAGACTCAAAACACCCCATATCAATGATATGGACTCCTTTATATAAGATTCAAGGATTCTCTCCAAGATTATTAATTTAGTTATACATTTCATAAATATATTAGTAAATTAATTTAGTTGTAATAATTTTAACCTTTGTTCATAGAATTTTTTTCATACGTTACATGTGATAATGATAACCAGTGTGGAAGGTAATATAAAAATTAGCATTTAATATTCGGATTTCTAAATGAATCATGACATATGAGTAATACACATCAGAACTCTTGAAACATTGTCATATAATACATTATAATATAGAATTGATGTGGTGGTAAGATATCATTATATATTGAATTATAATATGATAAACCAATAATATATAATATTCTTTTGTTTTATCCATGTCATAATATTTTACATAAATATCATCTGCTACGATATATTCTAATTTAATCACTTGAATATAATCTTTAGGGTATATCTCCTTCAATATCTAACTTCTACCAAACCCTTATAATTTATTCCATTTCACCATATATTATATCATATAGAAAACTTGTAAAATAGTATTCAAAACTCCTTATAATTATCTATTAATTATTTTTTTATAATGTTATCATTAAATTTACCATGTATCACATCATATGGAATAATTTTTTAATACCCATCTAAAAATCATTTTTTATAAACTCTAAATCATTTTTATAGTGGATATTTGAGTAATAATTAATCCCCATATAGTCAACCATAAAGTGTAACCCCATAGGAATTTATTGAATTGATAATAAATATGACTTCTTGAATTCATAAATTTAAGAAAATTTCAGCCTCTAGATATACATTCTAAAGATATAAAGGGATCTGGCATGTTATCCATCAAACACATGTATCTCTATACTGGTTTCCACCAACTGTATCATATAAATACATGAATTTTCATATGATCACTCTTTATGAAATATCAAGTGACTATGGGATAAAAATTATACTAATCCCATATAATCTCCTTATACATTTTAGACTTTTTGAGTATAGAATGAACATGTTGATAAAAATATCACATAACATTCACATTTATAGATGAGTACATCACATACCTCTTATTCAATAGATAATAACATCACATATATTATCTAGGTATGACCATACACTTTGAAAACTTATATCAATAAAGGGACCAAATTTAATACTCATCATATGATAGGGAAAATTCTATCTTGGTTATTCTCCAACTGACGACACGATAAACAACATAACCAACTAACATTGATTAGATAAGCCTCAAGGATTGCGTAAAACTGATATAAAAGTATGATGGTTCTCATTCTAGGTATATCATGAACTTCAGGTATGGGGAAATCCAAATATGAAACATTCACCCCTTTTAAACTAAAGACAAAGTGTATGACACTCTAAGTAGTATAGTTGGGGGTTATATAGAGAAAAAATATTTTTTTACCTCATGATCATATTTAATATATCTATATGAAATTATAGTCACAATATCCTTAACATTTAATTATAACCAATAATAATTCGTGATGATCATCGATTAGGGATAAATCAATTTTCTTTTACTTTGAGAGATTAATTCATGAAATATATGAAACCAATGTGAAAAATCACAGACGGCCTTTTTTTATTAACATTATATATTTTATATTCTTAACCTCCTTTAATAATATTTACAAAACCATACAAAGGAACACATATAATCATATACCATATGATAAATCACTAGATGAACCTTATTTTTATGGAATATTTTGTATCTTGTTAAACTCATTACATCTCAATGTAATCCTTTACACATCTCTATGTGACAATATAATAAAACCCTCCTAAAAAACTTCTTTAGTAAGTAACATTTATGAATAAAAATAGTTTAAATAATGAAAATACTTAGAAATAGTATTACTAATGTTCAACTCATTAAACATAATATTAAAATTCGTTTACATTATAATATCTAACGTTACAATGTTAATAATTTTTTTGTCAGCTTATAACTCTTATAAGTATGTGATCATCATCATTGTTATTAAAACCTTTCTATAAATTTTTTCTTAAAATCTATTGATAAATAATTTAACTCTTTACATTAATATTTTATTGATATAAACTAAATATTTTATGATATTAAGTGACATTCAAATTGTATTTTTGAATGGTATAGTATTTTATTTATTGTAGTTGAAATTATATAAGTATAAATATACTTCCAATATATTCTTAGAAACTACATTCTCTTTAGAAATCAGGTTAAGATACACAAACTCTTTTGTTTTAGGAAATAACACTTATTTCATTTTAGTGATAATATTTAACAAATAAACTATTATATCCATACCTTATAGGGAATTCTATTTGTTTGGAGAAATTTACTAAAAAGTTTATTTTATTTTTTAAAATATTCAACTGATAGTTGGTAGCATCACACCCCATATTCTTTTTAAAATATCTAGATAAATTCATTATCATGGAATTTTTTTTATCCTGATATCCCTTTTATAATATGTTATAGAATCTTATTAATCAGAAAACACATGTATTGAAAATGATCATATCATTTATTCATCTAAAAACCATTGTTTACATGTATCTCTTATAAAATAATAGAAAACAAATGAGATTAAAAATACACATCCTTTAATTCAAATTCAACTAATCTTTTAGGTAACCCCCACACCCAAGGCCTCAATAAAGAAACTTCTTGTTTCATTACTTGAAATCACACTTCAATCTTATTATACCAGCTCTTTATCAAATTTAAATTCCAATATATTTACAGTACTTGTAAAATAAAAATGTTGTTTCATATACACTTTTCAAAATTTAAGATTTAATTTTTATAGATTCATACCTAACATGGAAACTTCACTACATTTCTTTTTAACTTCTCAATATTTTTTACAATTAATTATCCATTTAACAGTCCTTCCATAATGGAAACATTTACCTTTATTATTATCTTCACCCTCTGGTTTCATATACTTTGAAAAACTATCAGAAGATCCACTCTTAGACTCTCCAACAGATCTTTTCTTCTTATGGTTTGAACTTTTACCCCTTTCAATTTTAATATAATACTTGATCATGGAAATCCCATGTACCTCTCAGATATCATCTACATATTGAGTAACTTAGGTAAAATTTTCTTTAGGTCATTCATATTATAATTCAAAATAAACTTCCATAAAATTTCTGGTAAAGATTATAGAATGAAATCAGTAGCCAGTTCATGATCAAGAAGTGACCCCAATTTCTCCAAGTCATTAATATACCCAATCATATTGAGTATATGAGTGGAGGTAGAGGTAAATTCAATCATCTAATACAAAAAGATATATTTAGAAACTTCATATATTTCATGTATTTATTTATCAAAACATAACCTTTTTAGGTTATGGATCATTCTATAAGAATTCATGGTTTCATGTTTCTTATAGATTTTAAGATCCATATATGTAAGAATAAATGTAGAAATGTTAATGGAATATTTTCTATGTTCATAATAAACATTATTCTCCAATTGACTAGCTTCTTCAAAAGGTGTTTCAATGATAATTATTTTATCTAACAAATATAACTTTTCTTCCTACTTGAGAATGATTCTAAACTTTCCATAACATTCTATGATATTGGTACCATTCAGATTCTCTTTTTAAAATATTGATCTTAAAGTTATACTTGTTAATAATGATGAAAGTTTATCTGTAACAGAATATTTCATTAGATTATTACCACTTTTTAAGTAAAATTTAAAAAAGCAATTTTATTAACCATGTTACCATAAAAATTATAACCCATTTTAGTTTACATCATATCTATTAGTGGGAAAATAAAAATATTTCATTAAGCTTTAGGTGAATTTAGAATTTATTCAATATCCTAGCTAAGTGTAACTTAAAGAAGATTCCAACAATGGTAAACTAATACTATTGGGTTTACCTAATACTTTCTTCCCTTATATAAGAAAATCTGGGGGCATCCAACATTTCATAACCTACTAGCTTGGATGATAAAGGTCTTGAAAAGTGTTTTATTAGGAAAAAGTATAACATGGATTATTTTTTAAAGGGGATTTAATCTCACCATATTCTCTCATTTTATTACAATTATACATGAATTCTTCTAATAATTTAGTTTTGAATCCTATCTATTTCAGTAAATAAAAATTTTCAACCCATATTGATGTGTAACTCTTTACACAACCCATAACTGGTGTTACTAACCCAAATTAAAATCCAACTATATTCATACATATCAAAATGTATCTCATACATAAGGTAAATTAAACCCTTTAATTAAAATTATTAGAGTTATATCAAATAAATAATCCCCATAAGAGTAATCTGGAGCACTAAATAGCCAACCCCCATTTTTATAGGCATCACATAATCCTCAAAGACTATGATCATTTCGAACCAATGTTACTTTTACCCAAGAATATTGTACCCAAGAGAGACATCAATTCCATAAAAACATGAACTCTTAATATGTATAAACTATAATAGACCTTTAGATTCAAGCTCATAACACACTACAAGTCAAATTTGAGGTAGAATAAAACAAAATGAATTATCATACCTAGTATATAACTCCTTATATGCATGTATGAAAATTTATATATGCTGTTTAACACTCTAAAACAAATCATACATATATTTATAATTTGGAAATTATATGTATGAAAAAATTAATAAATATAAAAAATAAACAAAAAATTCATATATTTAACATGAGATATTTTTTTTGAATAATTAATAATTAAGACCACTATAAACACTCTATAATTTAGTAATGCATCATAGAAATTATATAATTAAATAAATATAGACACTTCATATTAATTTCTAATATAAACTCATTCATATTATCCTTTATATGTAATTTACATAAATATATGATATAAAATATAAATAATTTATATTCCAATTCTATTATTTAAATAATTTACATAATTTGAATATCACATATCTAACATTATTTAAAGATTGATTATATCAATTATCAAAATTAAATTTGATATGGTTTAAATAATTTCTTAAATAAAACCTTTATAATTTGAAAATTTAAAATTATATATTATGAATAATTAATAATATTAAATATAAAATTATTTATATTTTACTTTTATTTTTTAATTTATAAACATTTTTTAAATTTCCCCTATAGTTTCTATATAAACCATTAATATTCAAATTATAATTCATCCCATATAATTTTAAAATGTATTTAATATTAAAATTTAATATAATAGAATATATATTTAATAAATGTTTCATAAAAATTTAATTAATTAATTTTTAACATTTTACAATTAATTAACTTGTAATATTTTTATCAATTAAACAAATATACCAAAATACATTTTCTATAATTTATAAAAAAATTATAAATTATATAATTAAATTCTAAATTTAAATTTAGAAAAATTAAAGTTTTAATGATATCATATTTTACGATATACATTATATCATAATCTATAATTGACTTGATTATATATTATATTTTACCAAAGATAATTCTTGACTTATGATATCATTATTGGCATTGGAGTTTCATATCTTACAATATTGATTATATCATAAGGGTGATACAGTACTCTATTTTTGAAACACAAATCAATGCTATCACCCTATACAATATCCCCAATCATATGCAACAATACATGAAAATCCAATATAATTGAACTATGTTTCCACCTATGTTATCCCATATTATATAGATTGACTTTATCATTGATTAAAATATCACATATCATATGACCACCCACAATAAAAAATTCCAATCACTTTAATGATATAGAACACAAAAACCATATAGTATATTATTTTCTTCATTTTTAGCATGATTTCATGAATCAAAATACATGATAATGTTATGATACCATTATTAAGTTTCTAATGATAAATTAACATTTAATTAATGTAGTAAAAAACATTATAAATCAAAAAATAAAATAAAACCTTGTATTGATACCTGAAACCAAGTATAAGATATAATTGAAGAACTTGTGTATCATGAATTGATAAAAGATACTACTGTAATATTAAAAAAAATCATGATGAATATCCCTTAGAGGTAGATAATGAACTCCCTCATTAGTGTTGTGTCCATAGGTTGATATGAATCACCAAATTATTGGATGGGATCCTCCCCAATTCCAAGGATATACTAATATATTTCATATTAAATGGTCAAGGAGGATGATATCTTTAAGGGGGAATCCATAGAAGGATTGGGCGGGCTCAAAACACACCATCTAAAAGGTAGTCCACCTTTATATAGGAATTATGGATTCTTCTTGGGCCCATGAATTTACTCATATGTTTCATAAATATATGAGTAAATGAATTTGATTGCAACTCTTATAACCTACAATCATAGTAATTCTCCCATATATTACATGTGATAATGATATCCAATGTGGAAGATACTTTAAATGTTAACATTAAAATTTCATTTCCAAAATTAATTGTATCATATTATTAAAGAAAATCACAAATCTTGAGGAATGAACATACCATACCCAACGATATGGATTTGATGAAATGAAAATATATCATTATATCTTGCCTTACTATATGATAAACCACTAACATATGATCTATTTTGGGTTTATCTATGTCATACCATAAGACATGTATATCATCTTATATGATATAGTTTAAGTGAAAAATATGTTTGTAATATTTAGGGTATATATCCTTTAGATGAAACATGTCAAGTTTATCTATTGTTTTCTACCCATTTATTTAATCTTATGAAACATATGTTTATTATTTAAAAACCAAGACATTAACAATAATAATGCATTTTATAGGGGTATATGTGATCACAAAATCACAATTCTAAATACATTTCATATATCTTCACTATTTTAAGTATATATTTATCAAATATATGATGTATCAAAATATCTTATAGTCTCTAATGATCATAAAATGTTTAAAGATAAGATAATGCCTTTATAGATTTAGTGAGAAATCTATTGGCGTATGATCAAAATCATGGGTGTCATAGTTATGTCTGTGAGGTAACACTAATTTTAACCCATATAAAATATATTCTACTTCATTTATCCACACACAAAATAATACCAAATTAAAATCATTATAATAGAGATCATACATGATTCCCTCCTTTGACAATCACATTACAAGAGTGTCATTTTTTTCAGGTAGTCAAAGGCCAAATCACAATACTTTAACAATAAGAATACATAACCCTTCATGAGCATGGATATAAATGAGGTGTATACCCAAGATAAGTTTAATTTTAACCTCTTCTAATATCCTTCCAAAGATATGAAATCGCTAACTCAAAAATATTTTTGGTGGTTCCAATGAAATTAATGAAAATATTTTAACTAGGTTCATAATAACACCTCATCCAATATAATATAGATTAGAAAATATAACTCTTATAGAAAAAACATTTCATTAATTTATTGAATAACCACTGGTCATATAATAGATAAAAAAAACCTTATATAATCAATATCATGATCCTTTTATATTGAATAAAGATAGATATAATAGATGAAAATGACTAAAATAAGTCTATATATGACTTGAATATATAGTGAATCAATCCTCTATACACTACAAGTGCATTTTTAAATCTGAAAAATATCACTATAGTATTTAAATAACCATAATTACATTAAAAGGACACCTTTATTATATTATCTTATCAAATCCTAAATTTATGATACCTCAACCATATAAAAAATGTTTTAGAATAAAATTGAAACTCTAAGTTTCTTAAATAGATTACATATGAAAGATATTGAGTAATTTTTATCATAATCACCCAGTTTAATTGATTAATTTTGAAAAAAAATTAAAATATACCATAAATTTTTTTGGATAAATAATTCATAAACAACTCAATTTTTCATCAATTTTAATGAAACCCATTTGAAATGAATTTTCCACCTCAGCTATTGAGTCTCAAATCTCCATGGGTTCCACCTGATATGGAGGAATACTTATAGGAACCAAAACTAAATGTTTCACTATGATGGGATTTATTCCATTCCATTGTGGTAAATTCACAATTTAGTGGGGAATACTTATGAAATCCCAAAAATGATTATGGGATGTGATTATACTTCAAATAATGTTGATATTCCTTAATGAGATTTTATATTATAGGTATTAATTTGATGGAGACTCAAATAAATATCTATCTCACCTATTATTACC
This sequence comes from Viscum album, assembly GCA_963277665.1. Lineage (NCBI taxonomy): Eukaryota > Viridiplantae > Streptophyta > Magnoliopsida > Santalales > Viscaceae > Viscum > Viscum album. Next base: position 890,528,466 of record OY728159.1, on the reverse strand, counting down.
ATTTAGTAATCCTTTGTACATTATGAAATTACCTTACATTGATTGAAATCTATATTTTTTCATACAAAGTATAAAAAATCCATGCCAAGAATGAAATAGTAAGGATGTGTTTGTAGTAGGAAGTGATCTAATGATAAATTATTATGGGTATCTTTTAGCTCATAATCATGAAATCCATCCCAAAAACATGAATTTTTCAAATCTTTAGACTTACAATTTTTAATATAATACTAAAAATAGAAACTTTACAATGATTATCTAATACTAATTAAGATAATATAAAATTTTACTTCATTTTATATGATTATACAAAATATATCAACATTAAAAAACACTCCCTATAATATCCCTGACCCCATAAACCCAAATATGGTAGTTATATTACATTATTGGTGCATAATTAAAGAGTTACCAAGGGATAAAATATGTTATTAGTCTTGGAATACTTGATACACACATAAATTACATTTGAAAACATAAGAAACTATATGAACATATTATGATAACATTATTAGCCTCTCCATCATATCTCTAAAAACTAAACATAGTTCCCCTTTAGGTTTCCTTTGGAAAGGAAAAAAAAAAGGACATGCTTAGATTCTCAGTAAGGAGTATCATACAACAAAAGCTATCATAACATAAACATGACATACATGATATGGAAAGAAAAAAATAAACAATATGAATCCATAATCAGTAGAAACTAAGAGAATGTTATATCCATGATAAAAAATGAAAACATGTATAACAATAATTATTTATATCATATCGATGGAATGAATAATGTTAGACATAAAAACATGATATTAATTACTTTTTCCATAAAACTATACTTATATGGGGAGATGAATACACCAAAACCCAAGCTATTTTTCTCAAGAGACCTATTAATGAATTAAGGTGTTATATAATTTGGACCTCCACCTGTCACCTGATTAAGTACAATGCATTCACCATAAGAGTGAATACGAGTTTACATATCATTTCTTAAGGAAAATTTAGCTGAATAAAACATGGATATCAATATAATGATAAATAAGGAAACAAATAATTCTCCATTAAATAGATTAATATTGATGTCTAGGAGAATATTACTTAATATACTTAGAAACTATGGGGTATCATTAAAGTACTAGGAAGTAATCAAATCAAATAAATATAGTGTAGATGGTACTTTCAATGAGATGGGTTATCCATAGATGATAATAATTGGGTTTAATAGTTTTCTTTGGTAGGAGACCAAGGTAATCATAGGAAAAATCCCTCATTAATATTAATTAAGAGAATGTGAATATTCCAAAGCATATCCCCTGGGAGTGTCTAGATAGGTATGTAGTCTTAGGCCACTCATTGTGCATCAGGGTGATGATTGATAAATTTATCAACCAAACCTTTTTAGGTTGATTAAACCTAGTTTAATTTGTTCTATAGCCATATAAAATTGTTAGTATCCATATAGGGATGTATTTTATATAAAACTACATACACTTTTGCTTTACTAAAACATAGAATGGGTTTTCCACTATGGAAAATATTGAGTTCAACAATGGTTTTTGGTAACTCTTGAATAAAAAGAATATGAGGGAGTGATAACAATATAGGATTGAAAATCCATGAAATTTCATGATTAATATGGTAAAATTATTCCATGTTAATGTATGTATAAAACAAATGGAAATAAGTGATGAACATAACTTGAGTCCCAAAGAATGAAAATTGAGATAGAAAAACCCCACTTATGTCTTGGGTAGAAATTAAATCAAAACCTCTTGAAAAAAAGGGATTAAAATTAATCTTAAAATAACATGAATAAAATAATTTCATTATATAAAATATAAAATAGGAATTATATACACCACATTAAGAAAATTAGTTTCATAATACCAAATATGTCCCAAAGAGAGTAATTTGAAATGAAAAAACTCTTTCCTCTTATCCCGTAATATACAAACTTATTTTATCCTCCTGTATCAAAAAACTAAATTTCTTAATAAATTAATTTAAAACCTTAATAATATAAACTTTCATCCGTAATATTCATAAATTTTCATTATCTATATGAATTATTTTGATTTTCCACATCAGGTGTTTATAATATTGATCGTTTGTATTAGTTTCATAATAGAGGAGTCCATATTCATTCTTATTCAAAAGTTAATCATAACTAGATAATTAATTTTATTTTTAGGTATTATTTATAATTATTTATGATGTTTCAAATTCCATTCATGGGTGTTTTAGTCTTTATCCTTGATGATGAAATCAATTTCAAGCATGTTTCAGTGATTCTTGATGATTGAAGAGTGTTTTCATAATTGATGAATGAAATATTTCTATAAAATATCTAGAATAAAAAAAATTATTTACACATTTTTATTATATTATACCAATAATTATATTCCCAAATTCATTCATGATATAAATTCATAGTATTGTTCAAGTAGGTGGTTAAACTGACAGACACATGAACATACCCTGAATTAATAAATGATTATGAGGTGGTTTCATTGTAATTTTGTTAAACCAGAAGAATAATGATATTATTTAATGATTATTAGTGTGATATATCATAATTATAAAGTAATAATAATAATAATTAATTGATATGAAAATATTACATAATTTGAATAAAATATTTTTAGCTTACACACTTATTTTAAACGATTATTTTAATAATGATCATTTATCGATCATATAATTAATAGGTTATATAATTTTTAATAATATAACATTAATGATATCATAAAAATAAAACTAATTCATTAAATTCATTATTGTAACCATAAATTATTAGTGGTGATTAAAAATTTATTTTGTTTATCGTGGTCGCGGTAGTCCACACGTACGCATAAATGAAAATTTTGTTTTTCTTAATGGATGAGATTGATGAATATAAAATGTTAATACCATTAATATAGTAACATTAAATCATATAATTTATTACAATATCATTATATTAGTGTGTCTTTAATAAATTTTAATGAAGATAATTAAGAAGAAAAACAATGTTGTTGATAATACTAACATCGGGGACTTGAGTTTTCCTTGGAATTATCCTTATAAAATGAAGGGATTATGTAAAATAATGGTGAACATAATATTTTTAAGGTGAAATAGGGTTTTATTTGGAGAAATTTTTTATATTTTAAAATATAAATTCGAAATTAAGGTGTGTCTTGAAGTGTTAGTGATTTTACTCTTTTATAAGTAAAGAGAAGGGTAGTTTTTGGAGTAGCCCTTACATTTTCAATAATGTAAGGTTACTATTCAAGGTTTAATGAACAAAAAATAAATAAAAGAGGAGGATATAGTGATTTTGGATCTAAAATAACTACAAAAAATATTTTTTAAATAACTTTGTTTGTTTTTAGGATATTTATTTTAACTTTTAACTTTTACCCTAATTTAATTTTACCATGATAATTAATTTCTAACCACAGTAATTAATTTTAATTAAAATGATTAAGATTAAAATAGTTTAACTAATTTTATCCTTTTGATTTAAAATTTGAAAATAATTTTCAAAAATAAAATTTATAAAGGTGTGAAAAATTAATTTTAAAATAAACACCTTAATTGTATAAAAACAATTTTTAGAAAAATATTGTTTTTAAGATTTAAATTTATATATAAGATAAAATTATCATATATACTAATTTTAATGGAATAAATCCGTCTATTATAAAATAATAAATTTTATTAGGCTTTCATGGTAAGCCAAAACTAAATATACTTTGAAAATAATTTATTCAAAGAAAATACCGAAAACAATTTTTTTTAATTAAAGTAACATTTTAATTATTTATAAAAATGATGGAAATAAGAATTATAAGTTCAAATAATATTTTAAAATAAATATTTTTATTCCTTAAATCCATACTTTATTTATTAAAATATTTTTTAAACTTCTAGGTCTTTATTATATAATGATAAATTCATACAAAATAAAAGTTTCATGAACACCGTATTTTTTGACTAAATACTAATATTTTCAGAAAAATAAAAAAAATTCATACTAACATAATTTTTATATAATGGATTTAGAAATAAATTCCAATTTTTTAATTTAAAATCCTAAAATTATTCTTTTAAATAAATTCAGGAATAATTCCTCTTCTGAGAGTGCATCATGAAATAGTTTTAGGAAGTAGCATTTACCCGCTATAAAAGTGTATTAGGGGCTGTAGTCACATAACCCAAAGGTTTAGAGTTTTAGAGATTAGATTCATATATAAATATAAATATATACATATAGTATTATATAATTAAAAATTCATTATTCCATAAAAATTATCCACACATGAATCCATTATAGACACATCCTTATAAAGAAAATCTTAGGTAAATTAGGAGATAGAAGAAAGGGTGATTTTTGATGCTCATTAAGTTTTAAAATATCAAAAAATAATGATTATGGAATAAATAATATGGAATGAGTAAAAAAATATGAATCCATATCAAATAATACACGAGAATAAAAAAACATGATCTTGAATGTATATCATAATGATTGTAATAAATAACAATGAACATTATAAATATAACATCAAGGCCTCATGCCAGGAAATTATAATTAAAATGGTAGGCATAAAATTAATAACCTATCCACTTTTTTCATGAGGTCTAACAATATATTGAGGTTCTATTTTAGGCTCCGCATATCACATAACTCATCTAATTCATTCTAATGTAAAATTATAATAATGTAACTCATACATAAAATTTTAGGAAAAAACCAATAATCTAGATGGTTATCTTATAAGATATACCAGTGCATTGATGAAATATTTTAGGCTCCAATTATTACTTAAGTCATCCGATACATTCCATTATCTAAGAAAAATGGCTAATAAATACATATCAAAATGTTCAATAATAAACAACATATCTATAAGAACCCGGAACTTCTTTTCAGGTATGTTTTTCCTTTTCTAGTCGTTTTTGGGAAAAATAGAAAAATCTAGAAATTTTCGAAGTACACGCTGTGTACTGTGATGCCGCTAGAGGCCGTGTGCTGGACGTGTCATGGGAACACACACGACCATGTATGGTTGATGTGGAGGCTGCCTAAAGCGGAGTACGTAAAGGGAGAGTACACACTGTGTACTTCAAAAGTAAACACCGTGTACTTTGTTTTTTTTCATTAAACGCACCAGGGTCACATCTAACCCCCAGAAGCGTCTTTTTCTAGGTCCGGTTCGGCCGAGAGGAACCGTACGACACCAAAAATCCTCTGAGACCCCGAGCCTCCGTCTATTCTCCGAATCGACCACCGTCAGTTGCGTTAGAACCGTAGCAGTAATCTCTTCCTTTTCTTGAGCCTTGTTTTCCAATTCCAAGTTATCGTGGGTTGAACGTTTTGGACATTTTCTTATATCTATGATGTTCCAAGGAGAATCAAGTTTCAAGGTTCAAGTATATTGATCTCCTAAAACCAAGGTAGGTGGTTTGTGACTTTCCATTGAAAGTCCTTGAATATTATGTGCAAATTCCACCAATAACCTTGAACGGGGTATTGTGTGATTACCGTTTTACCCTTGTTATATTCCTACCATGATAGTATTCATGTATAGAGGATGTTGAATATGAATATAGTTGAACTACTATGCTTTGGAGGTTTTTCCCACACACGTTCTGTTATGACCGTTTGGTCCTGTTTTGCCTTGGCTGCTTTGTCTGCTTCAATGCCTGTTGTAGTAGGATAGAGAAATGTTTTCTAACATGCTTTGTATGTTGTAGAACTCTTTATCCAAGTAGTTCTGTAAGTCTACTTTGGTCATATTGTACTGCTATGCCGTTATCCTATACAGGGCCGTGAGAACCGGGTGTAGTAGACTATAAGGGGATTGACCGAGTGAGATTCCTCAGAGAGTCCTTGAGATTTTGGCTATATGAGGATTGACCAAGTGAGCATCCTTAGAGAGCCTAGGATTACATTGGAAAAAAGGGGATAGACCATGAGAGCTTCCCCAGAGAGAGTCCTTGACTGCTTTAGACTATACAGGGATAGACTGTGTGAGCTTCCTCAAAGAGTCTCTGTTTTGTTTGTCTGAATCACCTGATTACCATAAGCTATAGGAGGGATTGACTATGTGAGATTCCTTAGAGATTCTATGAATGAACTAGGCTATAGGGAGAATTGACTGAGTGTGCTTCCTCAGAGAGTCCTTGACCTTGGGGATATAAGGGTAATTGACTGTGTGAGCTTCCTCATAGAGTTCCTGACTACCCTAGACTATAAGAGGAGTTGACCACATGTGCTTCCTCAGAGAGTCTTTATAATTCATTATGACCAAACCAGAGGGGTTAGGATGAGTGCACTACCTATAGGGTTGTTGGTACTGGTTAGGTAGGACCAGAGGGAATGGTTGTGAGTACTTCCAGAAGGTTACCTATTGTGCTTTGCTGCTTGTTAGCTATTGCTTGACTTTAGAACTATGGTTTGTTTATTGTTCATCATGTTCCTATTTAATGTTTCCTATACTTTTACCTGCCATATATTCACTGACTGTTAGACACAGATCTTAGGGTGGTTGCCTACTGGGATTTAGTCTCACACCCTGTTTGGGTTATGCTTTTGGGCCCAAATAGACTATATTGTTGCATGTATAGACAAGGGAAATCGCCCTTCGACTTCAGGTACTTGACTTGCTGTGGAGCTATAGAGCATGAGACCAAGCTTAGACTTGTGATGCTGAGGAGCTGTTTATCTTTATTTTGTACTTGTTTTAGTACTGTTTGTATTTCCAACATTGTGACTTGTTTGGATGCTTTCCTAGACATATGTATCATGCATCATATATATATATGCTCCTCCTGTTTATCATATTTAGTCTTCTTCTATTCACTTGTTTATGGATTGTTTACTATTTATGCTATTGTTTATTGTTTCTCTTCTGCTGTGTACTCTACCAATGAAAGCATAGTTTCCCAACTATCACACCCAAGGCCCTCACTGCTAGTCGGCAGCCTCTGGCGTTTGGGGAAATGCGCTTGAGGCCATGTGACCAATCGGGTATGGGGCGCCTCTAGGTGGCTTCCGGAATTGGGACATTACAAAGTGGTATCAAAGGGGTTTTATTTCTCTTGACTTACTGTTTGGAGCCTATTTCCAGGGATAGGATGGAATAGGTACTTGGTAATAAGCTGTGCCTGGGAGTAGCTAACCCGTGTACAGGGAAAAGCCATACTACCTCGTTTATTGCAATTTATTGGTTTAAAAATTTTACAGTTGATTTGATTTCACCATTGGGTGATTCACATGATTTGTGCTATTAATATTGTTGTTATTGAAGTTATATTTCTGTCGCAACCCGATGAGATGAGTGTATGCCATCTCATGCATCATATAGGCACTTGTTAGAAATCACATGACATGCATTCTTGCCATGCCATCTAGGTTGCATTAGCGATTTCATGTTGTTGTGATAGATGTTGTGTAGATTATGCATGTTGTTGTGATAGATGCTTTGATAGAATCCCTGCTGTTTTATAGGGAACTTTTTAGTATAGTGCTTTGCTTAGATGGATGCCAAAATTTGGTTCTTGAGGTGTTATGGGCCCTCATGGACCAGAATTTTGTGGATCATTGCTTGTTCCCTTGTTATAACTGGTATAAGATGACAAAATTTGATTCGCGGGGAGTATGGGCCCTCACGGATTGGAATTTGGCACCTTAACGCTGGTTTTTTGTGTTTTATGGGATCCTGAGCAGTTTACGAGGCTACTGTCTAGAAAAACCCAGACTACAAGGTGTGTAATTTATGAATACACACCATGTAGTCTATAGCCGTGTCACTGACTGTGCGAGCAGGGACATGGGGTTGTAAAAAATCTTGTAGGAACACACAATGTAGTAGTTTAGCATGCCGTGTAGTATGAAATAGGTACCCCGACCATGTCACGAACAACACGGGTCATGTTATCTTTTCACATACATGCTGTGTCTGAATTTTACACGCCGTGTAGTCTGATCTATTTACCCGGCCATGTCATGAACAACACGGGTCAATGTTACCCTTTCTTGTACATTCCGTTTCCATCTAGAACATGCCGTGTAGTGTCAACCATGTTTCTGGTCATGTCTCTAACAACACGGGCCATGTAAGGCATGTCTAGTACACGCCATGTCTGCCTTGAACACGCCATGTAGTTTTGTCTTAGAGGAGCCGTGTGGATTAACCGTGAATAAGGACTCGGGCAGGGAAGAGGATTCAAGTACACTTCGTGTGTTAGGACAACACGCCATGTATTTGGGTTGTTACACGACCAGTTTAGGCAGAAGTACATGCCCATGTGAATGAATTAAGGGAACACACCATGTAGGGAAAGAACACGCCGTGTAGTCATGTTTTTCATAACTTTAATGCCTTATTTTCCCTGTTCTTTATTGTGCCTTCAGTTTTCACTCCTTGTTAATCATGAATCTAAGGTGTGCATTTGACTTTGCAGAATCATGCCACCTAGACGTCCTCCGATTGACTGCCAGTCTCAGGGGAGTGATCAGACACCCAATATGGCTGACCATGGACTTCTTGTAGATCCTCCTGTTGTGCCTGCCTTGGAACCAGTGGTTATAACAGTTGCAGGCACCGATGTGCAGTTTAGGGAGGGTTTTCTGGGGATGATGCAGACCTTCCAGGGAGCGCAGCCTCCTTCCCCATCGATGGATGATTTGATTCGGGTTTTCCAGTAGTATCATCCTCCCACCTTCTCAGGGGAAGGAGGACCTAAGGCTGCAGAGTCATGGCTCAAAGCCACACTGATGATCTTCGAGCATCTCGAGGTACCACCAGAGAGGAGGGTGAATCTTGCGACCTACATGATCCGAGACTCCTCCAAGAGGTGGTGGGATGTAATATTTCAGGTGGGAAACCACCAGAATATGGCTTGGGAGGAGTTTTAGCATATCTTATACGATTACTTCTACCCAGAGACCTTGAGGGAGGACCAAGCCCAGGTGTTCATGAGCTTAGATAAGGGTACTCTTTCTGTGATGGAGTATTCCTCTCGCTTCATGGACTTTCATCATTTCACGCCTATCCCAGCGGGTGATGAGTTCTTCCTGGCTAGGAATTTTGAGTATGGTCTCAGGCAGGAGATCCATTACCAGGTGAACATCTTCAGGTTGACTTCGATATCCTCTATCATCAACTAGGTGCTAATCACAAAGCACAATATGAGAGAATCTAGAGCAGTGAGCCAGGGTGGTTCGATATCCAGATTTAGTGTTCCTTCTTCTGATAGTAGGAAGCTCCACAGGGAGTCTGCTTGAGGAGATCAGAGTAGGCGGGATGCACCTTACGGTAGACAGGTATTGTGCTACCAGTGTGAGAGGAGCAGGAATACGAGGCCAAGTTTCCCAAGAGACCCGATGGAGTGCCAATATTGTAGCAGGATGGGCCATCTCCAGCGTTTCTGTCAGTTTTTACCTCCAGCAGCCGGAGACAGGGGTTCTTATATGACCCCACATTCGGGATCATCACCACCAGTTTCTCACCAGTTTAGGAACTTGAGTTATTCTAGATATTCAGGCCGAGGTGGAGGTCATGGCTAGGGTGGTCAGTCGCCGGTCTATCAGCGACAGCAGGGCAGATCAGCTCAGAGCGGTCAGGCAGGATCACAGGGCCGTGGAGCAGGCCAGACTTTTGCGATGGAGCAGACCCATTAGGAGCAGGATCCCAGACCTTCCACCGTTCGAGGTACGATCTTAGTAGCCTTAGTTTTATCTTCTTCTCTTTTCGACATAGGGGATTCTCATATATTTATTTCTGTCGCTGTTGTGGAGAGCCTTGGGCTCTGTATATTTTCTTCTGACAACATGTTGACACTAGACACACCGTTGGAAAAAAGGAAATATAGCGTACGTCTGTACAGAGAGTGCCTCTTAAGGTTGCGGGGTATCACTTCTTATGGGACCTCTATGTCTTAGAGATGATAGGATATGATGTCATTCTCAGAATGGACTGGCTAGTTCCCTTTTATAAATTCGTCGACTAGTACCACCGAAGGGTGAGTTTTATATCACCAGAGGGTGAATATTTTATTCATAAGGGCGAGTGGGATGTCCTGGTGAGCAGAGCAGGTCCAAAGCATCATGGGATAGGAGGAGTTACAATAGAGATTACTAGTCTATATTTGAATGACTGGGGGACTTCACAGTTAGACTTTCCTCCAGTGGTGGATCATTTCAAGGATTTCTTTCCAAAGGAATTTTAAGGTTTGCCTCCAAAGCGTGAGGTAGACTTTTCTATTGAGCTTGTGCCCGGAGCGGCACCAGTGTCCATTTCTCCTTATAGGATGGTGACACCAGAGTTGCAGGAGCTCAAGAAATAGTTAGAAGAGTTGCAGGAAAAGGGTTCAATTCGACCTAGTACTTCTCCTTGGGGTTCGCTTGTCCTATTTGCGAAGAAGGCATACAACACCCTCAGGCTTTGTGTGGATTATCGGAAGCTAAACCAGTTGACAGTCAAGAACCGATATCCCTTGCCTAGGATTGATGATCTCTTTGATCAGCTTAGAGGAGCCCGAGTGTTCTCAAAGATCGATTTGAGGTCCGGTTATCATCTAATGTGCGTTAGACCATCAGATATACCTCTCACAGCCTTCTGGAGCAGGTATGGTCTATATGAATATATGGTTATGCCGTTCGGTCTCACGAACACGCTTGCAGTTTTCATGGCATTGATGAACCGAGTGTTCCATCCATACTTGGATTCCTTCATGGTGGTTTTAGTGGACGACATCTTGGTGTACTCTCACACTCGACACGAACATGCTAACCATCTTGATATCATTCTGAGTACACTGAGAGAGCATCAGTTATATGCTAAGCTCTCAAAATTCCACTTTTGGATGGACCAGATTCACTTCTCGGGTCACGTTATCTTAGAGATAGGAGTATCATTAGACCTAGAGAAAGTGAGAGAAGTAGTTTCCTGGGAGAAACCGAAGAACGTATTTGAGGTTCAAAGTTTTCTAGGGCTGGATGGTTACTACAGACGTTTCATACATGAATTTTCATGCTTAGCAGCACCGTTGACAGGTCTGACTAAGAAGGGTGCAAAGTTCATATGGTCAGATTCTTGTGAGTCAGCCTTTCAAGAGCTGAAGGGGAGGTTGATATCAGCACCGATACTAGTCTTTCCAGAGTCGAGCAAGAGCTATACTATTTACTACGATGCTTCAGGTATCGGGCTAGGAGCTGTGCTGATGCAGGGAGATGGAGTCGTTGCGTATGGGTCTCGGCAGTTGAGGCCACATGATAGGAACTACCCAACGCACAATCTCGAGATGGAAGCAGTTGTTCATGCCTTACGCTGTTGGAGACATTATCTTCTAGGAGAGCATTTTGTGGTTTTCACTGACCAAAAAAGTCTCAAGTGCATCTTCACTCAGTGTGATCTGAATCTGAGACAGTGCAGGTGGGTCGAGTATCTTCAGTCCTTTGACTTTGAGCTTGCCTATACACCTGGGAAAGGCAACGCAGTGGCTGACACGCTGAGCAGGAGAATTCAAATATAGGCAGTCCAGGAGGCCATAAGTGAGTGGAAACTTATGGCTCTGTTCTCTGAGATGCATTTGGAGGTGCACGACAGACATGGGAAGACTTTTCTATCTTCTGCAGCTATTACCTCTACTCTTCTCGATCGGTGATGGATAAAGTAGCTATTAGATTCAGAAGGCCTAGTCCTGCGGGAGAGTGTTTCAGGAGAGGACCCTCTTACTGGATGAACAGTGGGCGAGGATGAGATCTTGCATTTCCAGGGACGCGTATGGATGCCATCAGACATACGCGAGGAGCTAATGCGTGATTTTCATTCCTCAGTTTGGGCAGTTCATCCTGGTGTCACCAAGATGTATCGTGATCTACACCGCCAGTATTGGTGGCCAGGTATGAAGAGAGATGTTGCTGGTTTCTTCATGAGGTGTTCCACTTGTCAGCAGGTGAAAGCGGAGCATCAACGACCAACATGTCTTTTTCAGTAGTTACCCATTCCGGAGTGGAAGTGGAATGATGTTGTGATGGACTTTGTGACCAGTTTACTGAGGTCACCTCTATGAAATGATGCTGTTTGGGTTGTCATCGACAGGCTTACGAAGGTTTCTCACTTCTTACTGATCAAGGAGACCTTCAGTGTTGATGAGATAGGACAATTGTACATATAAGGCCCCAGCCTTAAACCTTACTTAATCTTGAGTTATTACAAGATTACATATTGAGGATCTTTTCGGGTTTAGAGTTTTAGAGAATTAGATCATAAAACTTTCATTACATTCCACATATAAACAAAGTGGTTACATAAAGATATTATTCTTCTTTCCCATCAATGGAAACATATTTAAAATAAAACATGGATTCTTTCTAGACACTTCCTTGACACTATCATCATATCATGTACCTTTCCCTTGACCTGTGAAAAACATTTCAAAAAAACTTGGGATGAGCATAAAAATCTCAGTAAGGGATATAAAAATATGGAAAGGAAACATGGGTACATATATACATAATAATGAAATCATACTTTACCCATAAAACATAAGCACTTTAACATACCTCATCAAATCATGAATAAATCATAGAAATCATAAGACATAAAGGTAACTTGAGGCATTCATAACATTCTTACGTAGGGAGTAACCCTCTTGGTTACGTTTGGAATACCCATCACAGTATATTCCCTAAATCTCTTCGGAGAAACCTTAATGTTTCACTCCTTCACATTACCCAATGCATTGGAGAGCTATATCGGGCTCACCTGCCCTTAGTTTATCACGGAACCACCCGTCTTCATAATAATGCCCAAGAACCATAACATAATCGTATCACATAAAACATACATAAAGGAAACATAACATTTCCACATTTCAATCACAAGATATCAATAAAACACATTGATATAATAAAAACATTATGAAAACCATTTTAAATAAAAAAATAAAAGAAAAGTAAAACATGGTATTTATTTTTCTAAAAAAAAACGGTATGGCTTGTAGAGGAAGCTGGAACTCAAATAATGGTCACGGCGGCGGAGAAGTCATTGTCGCCGCATAAGTACGAAAAAAACATTCCCTTTTGTCATTTAGTAAATGATTAGTATAAAAAAGATTCCTTTTGAATAAACGTAAAAGTAAAAGGGGTTTATACACCGTATAAAAGAAGGTTGTGTATAAAACAAAATATTCCTCAATGAAAGGAGATTGAGACGAAGTCCCATACCTCGGGTCCGACTTGACTCGATCGTTCTTTAATGTCCTGAATAATAAACTTGAGTTAATTTATACTTGCTTAAGAACCCTTTTCAAGTTCATTATTACTTTTATATCACTTATTTCCATGTCATGAACACTATGTAATTATTTAAGTTAATAACGGTCGTTTTAACGATCATTGGTACTTGAGTAAAAAATAAACCCTTTATAATTACAAGTTGTTCATGTATCCATTATATCCGGAATGGTATTCATGATGTAGATATCATATATTTCATATATATCCAGTACATGCATGCATTTATAATATTACATAATCATTTAGAGGTAAGAAATGAAATGCACCGTTCATGGAGACGGTAAGCCGTACGTACGCATGAACGCTACTTTCATTTCTATTTCGTATTTTATAGAATGGAATCATAATGATATAAAGGTATATTATAATTCCAGTATAATATCATATATAATATCATAGTTCCATCCTTTATACGTCCCACATATGGTATTTAACGAATCAAATCACTTTGAGGGGCGGTAGTCCGCACTTCCTTAAATGAAGATATCGCGTTTACCCATAATGGAAACCATAAAGGTATGCCCAAAATGAAAAATACATAAGATTAAGGAAAACATAAACATATTATATATCATATATAAATATAGTGTAATCTTAATGGCCACCTTTGAAGGTGTTAAAAGAATGTTGAACAATCATCATTTCGGGAGGCATAAATTCACCATCCACGGAAACAGTATGTTCTTTAACCATTAGATGTAGGTGTATGTAAGTGTAGCTCGAATAATTCTTATAACAAAATCCTAGTATATTAAATATACTGGAGTTGTTACAAAATAAATTAATAAAAAGAGTTTAGGGGGTTGGAGAATCAAAATAAAACAAAAGGACTCAAGTGAAGACATTACCTTAAAATCGGGTAACTCCCTTTGGTTTGAGCTCAAAGGATTACTTGAGAAGACTTCTTCCCAAAGTGAGGCTTCAAGGAGTAAGAGAGGGATGTGGAGAGACAAAATGGGCAGGGGTTGGCTAATCCAAAGGCTTTGGGAGTGTGGGTAAGGAGGTAGAGGTGGGGGCCTTTTATAAGAGGAGAGGAGGGGCACTCTTGGAAAGTAAAGAAATGTTACATTATTTTAAAATACGTTTCAGATTCAAAAGGTCCCACATTGATATAATTCTAGTTTAAGGTGATAAGGGTTCTAAATCCACCCATAAAATAGGTTTTGGACATGTGTAGTTCATAGATTTTACATTATCATTTCATTTTATTTAAATCCTTTATTAATGAGGTAATCGCTGCATCATCATGATGTCATAAATAATTTAATTTATTTAAAGTCTAAAAATTATAAAAAAAATACTATGATGTAGGAAATCTTTTTATCTTTCCAATTACTATTTATAATAAAAAATATGACTTTTATAACCCCATGTAAAAATTGTTTTAGTAAAACATCTCATGTTTGTGTCATTTTTACTTTAACATTAAATAAAAATTTATTTATGTCATTTCCCAACCAAAGTGGCTCTATGGGGTCCCCAAGTTGACCCATGGATTTTCTTGGTTGGCCATGACACATAAAATGAGGGAAGGACATGTGTCAAGCTCATCTCATATTATTAAAACATTATTTTTACCTTAAACTACACTAATTACCACTAATCGCGATTAAGAACTTAAAAGTTACTATTCACCAAAAAATTATTTTAATCTCATTGAACCACATTTTACTTCTTAATGACAACCATGTATGTCGGATTTTTGAAAATCAAATCACAGAAGTGGAAAATTTTCATTTAAACGAAAAATCAGTTTCTTTAACTACCACTTAGTGGTTTCACTATTCATCAAAAATTGAAGTTTTTTAGAAAGATACCAAAACTTCACCCTAAGATATATTTGATATTCCAAATTCAAAAATGATGTCTATTTTACAAAATTAAAAACATGTAAGTTTCATTAATTAATTTAATAACTAATTCCCACTGTCATTGCAAATAGCGTGTTTTTATGAAACAATAAGTATCAAAAGATTGACACTAGTTTAAGTCCAATTTCAAAGTGAAATTGATTCCAATGACCACCATTGGATAAAATGGTAAAAATATATTCTAATTTCACTTCAAAAAAAATTCAAAAGATAATCTAATCATATAAATAAATTAGATTAAAAAGAGGTTTTGAATTAAAATACAACATTTTTCACTATTCATTAAAAAATGAACTTTATCGGAAAAATACCAAAAATTCACACAAAGTAAATTTTGATGTCCCAATCATAAATAATAAGTTTATTTTGAAAAACATAGCTTATAAAATTGTCAAAAGATATATTTAAAAAGGGTTTTCCATCAAAAGGCAGTAAAACAATCTTTTAAGAATATTAGTGTATTCCATGCATAAGATTGTATTTATTTTCATTTTAAGCCTCTAAAACACTATCTTAATCATTAATAGACATAGATAAAAATATCTATTATTCATTACTTACTTGTGATGTTACATCCTTCCCCCCTTTATAAAATTGCGTCCCCACAATTCATTTACTTATCGAATAAATGGGGGTACTTATCCCTCATTGCATTTTCAGATTCCCATGTTGCCTCTTCCGTCATGTGGTTTTTCCACAAAACCTTTACCTGATTAATCACCTTATTCCGTAACACTTGCTCCCTATGGTCAAGAATCTAGACCGGTTGTTCCTCATAAGATAGGTTCTCTTCTAGCTGAACTACCTCTGGACTCAAAACATGAGATGGATATGGCATGTACTTTCTCAGCATCGAAACATGAAAAACATTGTGTACCTGAGATAAACTCGGAGGTAAAGCCACTCGGTAAGCAACAGATCCAACTCTCTCCAGAATTTCATATGGTCCAATGAACCTTGGACTCAGCTTTCCTTTCTTACCAAATCGCATCACACTTTTCCATGGTGATACTTTGAGAAAAACATGATCACCTACCTCAAAAGAGAGATACTTCCTCCTGTTGTCCGCATAACTCTTCTGCCTACTCTAAGCTGTTCTCATGTGTTTCTGTATTAGCTAAATTTTTTCTGCCAACTCTTCTACCAATTCTGGTCCCATCAACTTCCTTTTACCCACTTCATCCCAGAAAGCTAGAGTTCGACACCGCTTCCCATATAATGCCTGAAATGTTTCCATCTGTATACTAGAATGAAAACTGTTATTATATGAAAATTCAACCAAAGAAAGATATTGGTCCCAACTTCCCTGATAATCCATCGAACAAGCTCGTAGCATATCCTCCAAGGTCTGAATTGTTCGTTCTGACTGCCCATCTGATTGAGGATGAAAAGCTGTACTAAAATTTAATTCAGTACCCAACAACTTCTGAAGGCCTTTCCAAAAGTTAGAAGTGAACCTGGGATCACGACCATATACAATGGAGAGAGGAACTCTATGTAACCTGACTATCTCTTTAAGATACAAAAGGGAAAGTTGATCTAGGGAAAAAGTATCTCGTATAGCAAGGAAATGAGCAGATTTAGTTAAGCGATCAACAATAACCCAGATTGCATTATTACCTCGAGATGTCTTCGGTAATCCCAAAACAAAGTCCATGGATATATTCTCTCATTTCCACTCTGGAACTGGTAAAGGCTGAAGCATCTCTTTCAGTAACTGCTGCTCTGCTTTAACCTGTTGACATGTCAAACACTTCACAGTAAAATCAGAAATATCTCTTTTTATTCCATCCCACCAGTAATACTCCCGCAGATCTCCGTACATCTTAGTACTGCCAGGATGAACTGAAAATGGAGAACTATGAGCTTCACATAACAACTCTCTCTTCAAATGTGAATCACAAGGCACACACAATCTCTTCCCAAATCTCAAAACACAATCATTATCAATGTTGAATTCATGAAACTTACCCTTCTGAACCAACTCTACCTTTTTCTGCAACTCACTGTATTGCTTCTGTTCTTGCTTGATTCTGTCTGATAGAGACGATCTCACTGATACCTGAAACAAAACAGAAGAACTTCCTGCACCGACAACTTCTATGCCAAAGTTCATTAAATCCTTAACCAAAGGATCAAGTTCCAAACGCAACATTTCTAATGAAGCATTACTTTTTCGACTCAAAGCACCAGCCACTTTATTTGCTTTTCCCGGATGGTAATGAATTGTACAATCATAATCCTTGATTAATTCTAGCCATCTCCTCTATCTCATGTTTAACTCTTTCTGAGTGAATATATACTTTAAACTTTTGTGATCAATATATATTTCACACTTTACTCCATACAAATGATGCCTCCAAATTTTTAAAGTAAAAACAACAGCAGCTAATTCTAAATCATGTGTAGGGTAATTTACCTCATGAGTTTTCAACTGTCGTGAAGCATAAGTAATTACCTGATCATTCTGCATTAGGATGCAACCAAGTCCTTTCAATGAAGCATCACTGTATATAACAAACCCACCATTCCTGGAAGGTAGTGCCAAAACTGGAGCATTCACCAATCTTCTTTTCAATTCCTGAAAACAATCATCACATTCTTTTTTCCAGATAAACTTAACACCCTTCCGAGTTAGCTTAGTCATTGGACTAGATAACCGTGAAAAATTTCTAACAAACCTTCGGTAATAGCCTGCCAAACCAAGGAAGCTACGAATCTTAGTTACATTTTTGGGTCTTGGCCAGTCTTCCACAACTTTTTTTTTGCAGTATCGACAGTTATCCAATATTTAGAAACAATGTGACCAAGGAAAGAAATTTGTTGCAACCAAAACTCACACTTGCTGAATTTTCCATACAGTTTCTTTTCTTTTAAGGTTTGCAAGATAACCCTTAAATGTCTTTCATGATCCTCTTTACTTTTAGAAAGAACCAAAATATCATCAATGAAAACCACCACAAACTTATCCAAGAACTCATGGAAAATTCTATTCATTAAGTCCATGAATACAGCAGGTGCATTGGTTAGCCCAAAAGGCATTACTACAAATTCATAATGGCCATATCTTGTACGAAACACAGTCTTCGGAATGTCTACTTCCTTTACCTTCAGCTGATGGTACCCCGATCTCAAGTCAATCTTTGAAAAATACTGAGCTCCATGGAGCTGATCAAACAAATCATCGATATGAGGCAAATGATATTTGTTCTTAACAGTGATGTTATTCAAGGCTCTATAATCAATGAAAAGTATCATTGAACCATCTTTCTTTTTAACAAATAAAACAGGAGCACCCCATGGTGATGTGCTAGGTCGAATGAAACCTTTCTCTAATAAATCTTGCAATTGCTCCTTCAACTCTAAAAGTTCAATTTGAGCCATTCGATAAGGGGGTTTTGAAATTGGCTTAGCATCAGGAACTAAGTCAACAGTAAATTCAACTTCCCGATCTGGTATTATTCCAGGCAACTCATCAGGAAAAACATCAGGATACTCATTTACCACTGGCACATCATTAATCTGAACAGTTCCTTTATTTTCAACGATGTGTGCAAGGTAACATTCATTTCCATCTTTTACAAGTTTCTCGGCCTCTTGATAAGTTATCAACAGTAAGGGTTCATTCTTGTACACAAACTGAAAGTCTTTCTAAAAAGAAACTTCTTTAGCTCTACAATCAATCTTAGCATGGTAAATAGAGAGCCAATCCATACCCAGGATAACATTAAACTCTACTAGAGGTAGAACAATAAGGTTTGCAAGTAGGTTCTTTTCACATATAAGGATAGGAAGATTCTTATAAATTCTTTTTGCCTCAACATTTCCCCCAGGTGTTTTTACCAAAAGTTCAGGAGTCATTTCTTGAGATGGTATTCCCATTTTACTAGAAAATTTTTCAGAGATGAAAGAATGTGTAGACCCTGAATCAAACAACACACTGGCATAATCTGAAAAAACAAACAAAGTACCTGATACAACTTCATTTGATGGACCGACATCTGCTGAAGTAGTTGCAAAGGATTTCACCACCCCTTTCTTCTTGTAGTCTAACTGCTTCCCATCACTCAAGCTCTTTGTCGGACACTCATTTGCATAGTGACCCATCTCATTGCACTTATAACATTTCACTAACTGTAAATCAAATTTGGTCTTACCTTCACCTTGATCCATTTCAGTACAATCACGAGCCTTATGTCCCATCTTACCACATCGGTAGCACTTTCCAGAATTCATAAGACATTCCCCAGCATACCTTTTGCCACATTTATCACAAACTGGAAATAAAGTTTTCTTACAATCAGACTTTTTTGAATAATTCTTACCTTTCTCCTACCACCTCGGTCTCTTCTTCTGTTGGTTGTTATAGAACACTTGATCATCGGCAAACTCCATTTCCACCTTCTCAGAACATCGAACAAGCTTTTCATAACTTTTAAACTCACGATAAGCTAATTCCCTTCGATATTTTGGCTTTAATCCTGAGTAAAAACGATTGATTTTACTATCAAGGTCTCGGATAAAATTTGGAGCATACCTTGCCAATCGAGTGAACCTTTCTTCATAGGTAGCCACTGAGTCTTCCTCTTGCCTCAATTACAAGAATTGATTTTCCATCCTAAGTCGAACAGCCTTAGGAAAATACTTCTCAAGAAACATACCTTTGAATTCATCCCAGTCAAGAGCATCAATCTCATCGGCATCCCTGATATTTTTAACCATAGACCACCACTGATCTACCTCACCCTCCAAACGGTAAATAGCAAGACTAACCTTTTGATTTTCTGAACACCCCATGACATCGAAAATCTTCTCCAGTGCTTTAATCCACCCTTCAGCTAACACAGGGTCAGATGATCCTCTGAATGATGGCGGATGTTGCCTCATGAAATGTTCCACCACAGACATGTTCCTCTGCGGTTGATCTGGCTAATCTCGTGCATGGATACCACCACCATTTATCGCTTGAGTCAACTGCGCCATTACTAAAACAAACTGTTCAGTTCCAATTATGACCATCTCAGGATGATGATTCGGAAGGTTATTTCCTTCTGTATGCCTTCCTAGCACTGCTTCCCTGTTTCCTCTGTGGAAAACCATTCTGAAAAAACATGTCTTAGATGAAGAAACATGGTAATCTTCAAATACTATATCACTTCAATTTGACCATAAAAAAAAATATTTTTGGATAATCATTTAATAGAATTCTAACTCTTAAAGTTATCTAAACTGACCTTTGATACCAATTATAAGGCCCCAGCCTTAAACCTTACTTAATCTTGAGTTATTACAAGATTACACATTGAGGATATTTTCGGGTTTAGAGTTTTATAGAATTAGATCATAAAACTTGCATTACATTCCACATATAAACAAAGTGGTTACATAAAGATAGTATTCTTCTTTCCCATCAATGGAAACATATTTAAAATAAAACATGGACTCTTTCTTGACACTTCCTTGACACTATCATCATATCATGTACCTTTCCCTTGACCTGTGAAAAAGATTTCAAAAAAACTTGGGATGAGCATAAAAAGCTCAGTAAGGGATATAAAAATATGGAAAGGAAACATGGGTACATATATACATAAGAATGAAATCATACTTTACCCATAAAACATAAGCACTTTAACATACCTCATCAAATCATGAATAAATCATAGAAATCATAAGACATAAAGGTAACTTGAGGCATTCATAACATTCTTACGTAGGGAGTAACCCTATTGGTTATGTTTGGAATACCCATCACAGTATATTCCCTAAATATCTTCGGAGAAACCTTAACGTTTCACTCCTTCGCGTTACCCAATGCATTGGAGAGCTATATCGGGCTCACCCGCCCTTAGTTTATCACGGAACCACCCGTCTTCATAATAATGCCCAAGAACCATAACATAATCGTATCACATAAAACATACATAAAGGAAACATAACATTTCTACATTTCAATCACAAGATATCAATAAAACACATTGATATAATAAAAACATTATGAAAAAAAATTTAAATACCAAAATAAAAGAAAATTAAAACATGGTATTTATTTTTCTAAAAAAAATGGTATGGCTTGTAGAGGAAGCCAGAACTCAAATAATGGTCACATCGACGGAGAAGTCATTGTCGCCGCATACGTACGACAAAAACATCACCTTTTTTCATTTAGTAAATGCTTAGTATAAAAAATATTCCTTTTGAATAAACTTAAAATTCAAAGGGGTTTATACACCGTATAAAAGAAGGTTGTGTATAAAACAAAATATGCCTCAATGAAAGGAGATTGAGATGAAGTCCCATACCTCGGGTCCGACTTGACTCGATCGTTCTTTAATGTCCTGAATAATAAACTTGAGTTAATTTATACTTGATTAAGAACCTTTTTCAAGTTCATTATTCCTTTTATATCACTTATTTCCATGTCATGAACACTATTTAATTATTTAAATTAATAACGGTCGTTTTAACGATCATTGGTACTTGAGTAAAAAATAAACCCTTTATAATTACAAGTTGTTCATGTATCCATTATATCCAGAATGGTATTCATGATGTAGATATCATATATTCCATATATATCCAGTAAATGAATGCATTTATAATATTACATAATCATTTAGAGGTAAGAAATGAAATGCACCGTTCATGGAGACTGTAAGCCGTACGTACGCATGAACGCTACTTTCATTTCTATTTCGTATTTTATAGAATGGAATCATAATGATATAAAGGTATATTATAATTCCAGTATAATATCATATATAATATCACAGTTCCATCCTTTATACGTCCCACATATGGTATTTAACGAATCAAATCACTTTGAGGGGGCGGTAGTCCGCACTTCCTTAAATGAAGATATCGCGTTTACCCATAATGGAAACCATAAAGGTATGCCCAAAATGAAAAATACAAAAGCTTAAGGAAAACATAAACATATTATATATCATATATAAATATAGTTTCATCTTAATGGCCACCTTTTAAGGTGTTAAAAGAATGTTGAACAATCATTATTTCGGGAGGCATAAATTCACCATCCACGAAAACAGTATGTTCTTTAACCATTAGATGTAGGTGTGTGTAAGTGTAGCTCGAATCCTTCTTATAACAAGATCCTAGTATATTTAAGATACTGGAGTTGTTACAAAAGAAATGAATAAAAAGATTTTAGGGGGTTGGAGAAGCAAAATAAAACAAAAGGACTCAAGTGAAGACATTACCTTAAAATCGGGTAACTCCTGTTGGTTTGAGCTCAAAGGCTTCCTTGGGAAGACTGCTTCCCAAAGTGAGGCTTCAATGAGTAAGAGAGGGATGTGGAGAGACAAAATGGGCAGGGGTTGGCCGAGCCAAAGGCTTTGGGAGTGTGGGTAAGGAGGTAGAGGTGGGGGCCTTTTATAAGAGGAGAGGAGGGGCACTCTTGGAAAGTAAAGAAATGTTACATTATTTTAAAATGAGATTCAGATTCAAAAGGTCCCACATTGAAATAATTCTAGGGTAAGGTGATAAGGGTTCTAAATCCACCCATAAAATAGGTTTTGTACATGTGTAGTTCATAGATTTTACATTATCATTTCATTTTATTTAAATCCTTTATTAATGAGGTAATCGCTGCATCATCATGATGTCATAAATAATTTAATTTATTTAAATATAAAAATTATAAAAAAATACTATGATATAGAAAATCTTTTTATCTTTCCAATGACTATTTATAATAAAAAATATGACTTGTATAACCCCATGTAAAAATTGTTTTAGTAAAACATCTCATGTTTGTGTCATTTTTACTTTAACATTAAATAAAAAAAATTATTTATGTCATTTCCCAACCAAAGTGGCTCCATGGGGTCCCCAAGTTGACCCATGGATTGTACTGGTCGTCCATGACACATCCAATGAGGGTAGTACATGTGTCAAGCTCATCTCATATTATTAAAACATTATTTTTACCTTAAACTACACTAATTACCACTAATCGCAATTAAGAACTTAAAAGTTACTATTCACCAAAAAAATTATTTTAATCTCATTGAACCACATTTTACTTCTTAATGACAAAAATGTATGTAGTATTTTTGAAAATAAAATCACAAAAGTGGCAAAGTTTCATTTAAACGAAAAATCAGTTTCTTTAACTACCACTTAGTGGTTTCACTGTTCATCAAAATTGAAGTTTTTCAGAAAGATACCAAAACTTCACCCTAAGATATATTTGATATTCCGAATTCAAAAATGATGTCTATTTTAAAAAATTCAAAACATGTAAGTTTCATTAATTAATTTAATAACTAATTCCCGCTGTCATGACAAATAGCGTGTTTTTATGAAACAATAAGTATCAAAAGATTGACACTAGTTTAAGTCCAATTTCAAAGTGAAATTGATTCCAATGACCACCATTGGATAAAATGGTAAAAATATATTCTAATTTCACTTAAAAACCAATTCAAAAGATAATATAATCATATAAATTAATTAGATTAAAAAGAGGTTTTGAATTAAAATACAACATTTTTCACTATTCATTAAAAAATGAACTTTATCGGAAAAATACCAAAAATTCACACAAAGTAAATTTTGATGTCCCAATCATAAATAATAAGTTTATTTTGACAAAAATAGCTTATAAAATTGTCAAAAGATAGATTTAAAAATGGTTTTCCATCAAAAGGCAGTAAAACAATCTTTTAATAATATTAGTGTATTCCATGCATAAGATTGTATTTATTTTCATTTTAAGCCTCTAAAACACTATCTTAATCATTAATAGACATAGATAAAAATATCTATTATTCATTACTTACTTAGGATGTTACAGTACATCTGAGAGATTGTACATCTACATGGAGTTCCACACTCCAATGTTTCAGACAGGGATGCACATTTTACTTCTTGGGTCTGGCATGGGATTCAAAAGGATTTGGGTACATAGGTACTTTTGAGTATAACTTACTATCCCCAGACATATGGCCAGTCCGAGTGTACGATTCAGGTGCTTGAGGATATGCTCTAATCTTACATTCTAGATTTTGGAGGTTCTTGGGAGAAGCATATACCTCTTGTGGAGTTTGCCTACAATAATAGTTTTCAATCAACTATTCAGATGGAACCCTATGAGGCTTTGTATAGTAGGCCATGCCGATCACCCTTATGTTGGATGGAGGCAGGAGAGGCAGCTTTGTTGGGACCTCATCTTGTTCAGGAGACCACATAGTAGATAGAGTTGATTCAGAAGAGGATGAATACTGCATAGTCTCGATAGAAGTCTTATGATTATCAGCAGAGACGACCTCTAGAGTTTGAGGTCGGGGATCAGGTTTTCCTGCGTGTCACACCGAGGTTGGGGAACAGGAGGATTAGGAGACAGGGCAAGATTTCACAGAGATACGTCGGTCCATTTGAGGTGTGGGATAGAGTTGGGCCGGTTGCCTATCGGTTGCAGTTACCTTAGAGGTACTGGGCTATGCATGACGTCTTCCATGTTTCTCAGATTCGACATTACTTTTCATACCCATCTCATGTCTTTCAACCCAAGGAGGTTGAGATCGAAGTGGATGCTTCATTTGAGGAGCATCCTATCCGTATTGTCGATCACAGTACGAAGGTTCTCCGTGGCCGGTCTGTTCCTCTAGTACATGTGTTATGGAAACACAGGCGAGTACAGGACGAGACTTGGGAGAGGGAGGCTGATGTATGATCGTAGTGGCCAGAGTTGTTTGAGGTTTCTTATTCTACGCCGCGTTAGGGAAATTCAGGGATGAATTTATTTAAGGGGGGAAGTTTGTAAGAACCCAGATCTTCTTTTCAGGCATGTTTATCATTTTTTGGTCATTTTTGGGAAAAAGAGGAAAATTTGGAAATTTTCAAAGTACACGCCGTGTACTGCGATGCCGCTGGAGGCCTTGTGCTGGCCGTGTAATGGGTACACACACGACCATGTATGGGTGATGTGGAGGCCAACTAAAGCGGAGTATGGAAAGGGAGAGTACACACTGTGTACTTCAAAAGTACACGCCGTGTACTTTGTTTTTTTCATTAAACGCACCGAGGTCGCGGCTAACCCCCAGAAGCGTCTTCTTCTAGATCCCGTTCGGCTGAGAGGAACCGTACGGTGCTGAAACTCCTTCGAGCCCTCGACCCTCCATCTATTCTCTGAATCGACCGCCGTCGATTACATTAGAACTGCATCAGTAAGCTCTTCATTCTGCTTGAGCCTTGTTTTCCAATTCCTTTTCTTTTCCAAGTTATTGTGGGTTGAATGTTTTGGACGTTTTCTTAGATCTACGACATTCCAACGATAATCAAGTTTCTAGGTTCATGTATATTGATCTCCAATCACCAAGGTAGGTGGTTTATTTCTTTCCATTGAAAGTCCTTGAATATTATTTCCAAATTCCACCAATACCCTTGAACGGGGTATTGTGTGTTTACCGTTTTACCCCTGTTATATGCCTTCCATGCTAGTATGCCTGTATAGTGGATGTTGAATATGAATATGGTTGAACTTCTATTCTTTGGAGGTTCTTCCCACGCACATTCTGTTATGACCATTTGGTCCTGTTTTGCCTTGGCTGCTTTGTCTGCTTCCATGCCTGTTGTAGTAGGATGGAGAAATGTTTTCTAACATTCTTTTTATGCTATAGAACTATTTATCCAAGTAGTTCTGTAAGTCTAATTTGGTCATATTATAATTCTATGCCGTTATCCTACACAGGGCCATGAGAACCGGGTGTAGTAGACTATAAGGGGATAAACCGAGTGATCTTTCTCAGAGAGTCCTTGAGCTTTAGGCTATACGGGGATTGACCGAGTGAGCATCCTCAGACAGCCTTGGATTACTTTGGGAAAAAGGGGATAGACTGTGAGAGCTTCCTTAGAGAGAGTCCTTGACTGCTTTAGACTATACGGGGATAGACCATGTGAGCTTCCTCAGAGAGTCTCTGTTTTGTTTGTCTGAATCATCTAATTACCATAGGATATAGGAGGTATTGACTATGTGATCTTCCTCAGAGAGTCTATGAACGACCTGGTCTAGAAGGGGAATTGACCGAGTGTGCTTCCTCAGAGAGTCCTTGACCTTGGGGCTATAAGGGGAATTGACTGTGCGAGCTTCCTCAGAGAGTTCATGACTACCCTAGACTATAAGAAGAGTTGACCGTGTGTGCTTCCTCAGAGAGTCTTTATAATTATGCATAACCAAACCAGAGGGGTTAGGCTGAGTGCACTTCCCAGAGGGTTGTTGGTACTGGTTAGGTAGGACCAGAGGGAATATTTGTGAGTACTTCCAGAAGGTTACCTGTTGTGATTTGCTGCTTGTTAGCTGTTGCTTGACTTTGGAACTATGGTTCGTTTATTGTTTAAAATGTTCCTGTTTATTGTTTCCTGTACTTTTACTTTCCATATATTCACTGACTGTTAGGAACAAATCTTCAGGTGGTTGCCTACTGGTATTTAGTCTCATACTCTATTTGGGTCATGATTTTGGGCCCAAACAGACTATATTGTTACAGGTATAGACAAGGGAAAGCACCCTTCGACTTTAGGTACTTGACTTGCTGTGAAGCTGGAGAGCATGGGACCAAGCTTAGGCTTGTGATGCTGAGGAGATTTTTATCTTTCTTTTGTAATTTTTTTAGTACTGTTTGTATTTCCATCATTGTAACTTGTTTGGATGCTTTTCTAGACATATGTATCATGCATCATATATATATGTGCTCCTACTATTTATCATATTTAGTCTTCTGCTGTTCACTTGTGTATGGATTTTTTACTACTTTTTCTATTGTTTATTGTTTCTCTTCTGCTGTATACTTTTCCAATGAGGGAATAATTTCCCCACTATCACACCCAAGGCCCTTGCTGCTAGTCGACAGCCTTTGGCGTTTAGGGAAATGCGCTTGAGGCCATATGAACAACCGGGTATGGGGCGCCTCTAGGTGGCTTCTGGAACCGGGATGTTACAATATCAACACTTAAACTAACAATATATGATTATCTTACATGGTTGTCTATATAGAATAAAAGGATAAATAATGATCTAAATATTTATTCCCAGTCAATCAAATGGTGTGACTATCATGGGAAATAATCTTCAGTAAAAATAATGATGTATAGATTATTCACAATGGGAAGGTATTAATAATAAAATTTTACATATAAATGGTTGATGATATTTCATGGAAAAGGAAGTGATGTATCTGTACTCTCTTAGATATTTCATTTCCAATACACTATAGATATAGTGGAATTTTAATAATGAATAATGGAATTATTCTAATAAATTAACAAATTTTGAAATGGTTATAATGTGAAGGAATATAAAATAATTAATATTCAAGGAATTAAATATAATGGGGTATGTACATAAATAGAAAATAATTTAGAGGAATACAATAATTTATTGAAGATCTTAGAAAGATAATTCTTAGTTTTTATTAAAAATTTAGATAATGAAAAATAAAGAAACTATATTTTTCAAGAAAAAATATAAACGTAAGAATAATTTCATAAAAAAATATTTTTTATTGATGAAAAATGATTAAAACATATAATATAAATAATTTAATTGAAAAATATATATTGATAAATATGATAGAAAATTATAAGAATGTTTAGAATAAATATCATTAAAATTTTCATAGTATTTTAAATATCTATGAAATAAAATTAAATGATCCCTAAGTAGAAAAAGGCTATTTAACATCGAATTTTTTATTTTAACATTGGTTTTAAATGAAATTATTGCATCCAATGTTATAAACACACTTTTAAAATTAGTTATATAAAACCGACAATGAAAGTTGTAACATGTTGGAATTAATAACACTTTCAATGCGGAAAACTACATTTAACTTCAGTTATATGTATAACCGATGTAGAAAATAACTTTTAACACTAGTTATAAAAATGCAATGTTAAAAATATTTTTTAGAATATTTTTAATATAGGTTATATATACAATCGATGTTAAAAACATGAAATCAAAGTTATTATAATCATATTTAATTTCACAAGACTCAATTTGACTGGTCATGGAGCCATGATGGAATTACAAATCAAAAGTTATGTTTTTTAGAAGTTGGAATTCTCTAAAAGAGTAATTTTTCACAAATCCCATTATATATCTTTGTTCAAAAAATAATATAACAATTAATACATTACAACATCCAAATGAAAAAAGTAAATGTTTTACCTTCTTCTTCATACCGGCACTCATTTTCTATGACATTAGAGATCACTTCTATATATTATTTTGCTTCATAATGAAAAAATAATGAGGTATTTTGAGAACTACCTTGAAGATCTCATGTGTAACTATAATCATTTTTGAAATCATAATCATCATCGATAACAAATTAAAATTGTAAAAATATATATATAATCAAACAAAATCGACACAATAACTATAATAAAAATTTATTATAACTTAAGAAAGATAAAAAGTAAAAAAAGGAGTAGATCAAGGAATTAAAAAGTTAGATAAATGAAAATTATAAGAAAAATGAATGGGTAAATTTATTTTTATATGTAAAAAATTCAAAATCATGTTATGGATTTTTAAGAGGGAATAAAAAAGTCCTAAGTGCATGATGTAAAAAATTGAAAATCAGTAACACACTCATTTAAAAAAAAAATCTATTATGAATTTTAATTTCATTTTTTTATGAAAATGATGTTAAAATATTAATTTTAACACTATTTTATAAAAATATGATGTTAAAATTATTCTTTTATTTACAGTTTAAAAAAATATCTCAAAATCATTTTTTCAAATTTTAATTTTTAAAATCTGATCATAAAAGTTGCGTTTAACATCACTTTTTTAAAAAATTATTTTGAAAATATAGAAAGATTCATAATTTGATTCACAGGCTTTAATTTCACTGGTCATGGATCCAAAATAGACTTATGGTTCAAAGTTTATGATAGTATAAAGTTTTACATCTTTATAAGAGCATTTCTAGTAGAAATTTAAACTTCTAACGACCATAACTTTTCATCCGTAAGTCCATTTTTGATACATGATGAGTAAAATTTAATCCTATTAAATGAAGTAAAACATTTTATATAGTATTTTCAAGTTTTTTACACTAGTTATGTAAAAAATACATTAAAAATATTCTAATTTTTTTTAAAATTTGGTTAGCTTATAACCGATGTCAAATATATTTTATAATATATTTTTAATGTTGGTTATTTTGAAAACTGACCATAAAATTATTTTATATAATATTTTTAACACTGGTTTTCTAAATAACTATAATTAAAAATATTTTTAATATTTTTTAATATAATTTTTTAAATAAATAATGTTAAAATTAGTAAAAATTGAGCTTAAAATTAGCTTTTAACAATGGCTTTTTAAACACCAACATTAAAAGACTAACGTGGAAAACTAATTTTATACCAGTAGATAGTAAAAAAAGGGAAAAGGAAATATAATAAAATGAGTGATCCTAACATAAAATATTAAAAATATCTCAATATAAATAGAATAGAAATAATATTTTTATGGAGGAAAAAGGTAATATTAAGAGAGATATTAAGAAGGAAAACCTTATATATATCGTAATTTGTAAGGTATTAAGGATTAATCAAAGATAGAATAATAGGTGGAAAGATAAATCATTAAAATTAAAGTTAAAATAGAATAATTCATTCTTATATGTTTTTATATAAACAATAAAGTATAATATAGATCATGAGGAGGAAACACAACTCAAATGTGATAGATTGAGATAAGAATCCCCATACAGAGTTCATGTTAGAAAAAATTCCTTGGAATATTTTTAGGTAGTTTTAATTGAAAATATTGGAGAAGATGACTTCCAAGGAGGATCAAGAATTAATAATATGGTTATTGTAGGAATTTTGGAAGAATATGGAGTAATCTATAGCATTTATATTTATAGGATATATATTATACTACAACATGTTTCTCATTAGATTAGAGTTATGTGACAGGAAGTGTGATTTCACCATAAGGTAAATGAACATGATAAAATATGTATATATAAGGTGAGGTTGAGTATATATATGTGTAACTCAGACCATAAAAATATTAACTAATAATACAGGGTGGTGTCATGCTGTGACGAGTCATGTGTGACTAAATCAAATCCACATAAGAATTAATTTAGCATGTTCAAAGTGAAATAACATAATAATAGGATATGTTATATTATAGAGTAGTTGAAGCCAATATACAATGTATTTAATAGAATTAAAGTTCATTATATGGAAAGTGGCTTGCACCATGGTGTGCTCGTTAAAGGTGAAACATAATTATTTCACCATGATGTTATTTTCAGACTCTGAGCTATGAAATTTGGCTGTGGAGAGATTTTCTCCATAAATCTTGTATTTTTACCATGATGTTTTCAAGATTGTAAGTAAAATTAATCTAGGTTTTTGGGTGAAGGAATTCATTTCCCCATGAAGTTTTTTGGAAATTCCATAAAAGAGTCAAGGCAACTAGAATATCCAAAATTTAATTATTGTATCTTTTAGGGATCCTATAGGATCTTTTTATGATGGAGTTTAAATCAAATATAAATTCTTAATTGTAAAAAAGTTTCCATCCTAATCATGGATAATTAAAGATAAATTAATAGGGAAAATTATAGATTCTATCAATTTTATATAGATATCATTCTCTATATGAAGGGAATAAAGATCATGAAAAAAGAGGGAATTACATATATGTGATGGAAAGTGAGAGAAGAAAAATAAGTATATATATGAGTCTATTATTGGTATAATTATGTTGTCCTAATATATCTCACGTTCATTATGTTTTGATGATCAAAAAACCCTTTTTATTTTATCGGTCATTCTTATTTTAAGTGTGTTTAATAGGTTTTAATCTTATTAATTTAATTCTTCTATAATAGTTCAATTCTACAGTAATATACATTTTTTATAAAGTTTTCTAAAATTTGGATAAGTTTAGAAAAATAAACTATGTGAGGACTTTGGCTATGTGGAGTTTAGATATGATGATAATTTGTCTACATTAATCAGATTGGTGACAGAATCACCTACATGAATCGTTTATGTCACAAAATTGATAATGTAAAAAAAATATCAATGAAACAACTATATCAAATTAACTATTCTAGGAATTTTGATATGTGAATTAAATCCATAGAATATTTGGATATATAGTTTCAATTAGACAAGTGATTCATTCATGCATGTGAAGATAAAATACATGATAAAGTTAGCTACATAGATTCGACTATGATAAATTTGGCTAAATAATTTGGCTATGTGAGGAATTCAGTGATATGAAGATAATATTTATGCATAAATTCAGTTACATGAATTCAGATGCATAGATTTTAGCTATGTGGTGATCTAGAATCAGATAAATTTTTCTTCAATTTGTGTATTTATTTCCATTGAAGTATTTTAAGTGAAACTTAATACTAATTTTGATTCATTAAATAATGGACTAGGTCATTATAGTAAAATAGATTTCCAAAAGGATGAAAGTATTGAGAATGAAAAGAGAAAATATTATTATATTTCCTAAAGTTTTTTACCAAGGTAATTTTTATAAAAGTTAACCTATAGTTTTACCTTGACACCTAATTTTCATGGATTTTATGTTAATAATAGTTTTAAAGATGAAATATATAATTATTCAAAAAATAACAACAAGAAAAAAAGTTACAATGTATTCTATTAGTCTTTTGAAATTTTTTGTGCTGCTTCTTCTATATGGTATGAAGAAGAATAAAAATCATGTTTTCTATAGCTGTTCTTTCAAGATAAATCCTACTGTGTTTTGAAGTCTCTCCTCAAGCTATTCTCCATGAATATTTTCTCTATTGGAGTTCTCTTTTCTTTTTACAATTACATATTAAAACTATGCACATCAATTTTTAATCTCTCAGTATTCTCTCTCTCATCCCTAGAAGTGTTCAATCCTTGTAATGATTATTGAAGGTTGATATTTTTGTAAATCCATGTAGGATGTCAATAAGATCTCATAGACATATACCAAGTGATGGTTTCTTGAACCCATCTAGGTAATCCATAGGAAATGGACTGCTACTAGTGAAATGACTAAGATCTAGGAGTTAAGAATTGGTGTAGTGGACTAGGGGACCTTTATTCCCTGAATCACTATAATTCTTTCATATTATATCGTTCTATTATATATTTTTTATTTCAATTTCTTATTTGTGATAAGAGAATATTAGAATCAATCATACCTTAATAGAGGGTAGTTTTAAGTGAATAAAATTTCAAGAACTCAATTCAATCCTTCTATTGAGTCATTCTAAAATATATATATAACCAAAAATTGGTATTAAAGGATGAGACTCTTGATTTCCCATCTATAGAAGGTTGAAGTCATAAATATAATATTAAAATGGATGCAACAGTGGAAAATATAGAAGTTATGCCTATGGTCAGAGCACCTTATTTTAGTGGAGAAAATTATGGATGTTAGAAAGAACAAATGATTATTTATCTAAAGAACATTGGTCTGAAGATTTAATTTAAAGCTGTATAGACTTTCAAAATTCCTAAAGGAGATCCAAAAAATGTGATACTACTATAGAAGATGAATATGATCTAAACTCCAAGTCTACGAATGCTATTATATGTGGACTTCATCCAGATGAGCTCAATGAAGTTTCTCAATGTGCTGCAACACATAAAATGTGGGTAGTTATATCAACGGGTTATGAAGGTTCTAATAATGTGAGAAAAGTTAGGTATAAAACATAAAAAATAAAGTTTGATACATTCATAATGATTTATTGGTGAGAGAATCACTCAGATGAATGGAAGGTTGATATACATTATGAATAATGGGTCTTCTCTAGGAGAACTAGTTCTTGAACCTGATCAAGATCAAAAAGTTCTCAGAGTTATACCATCAAAATTTAGTGGGATTCAACTTCTATTAGGTAATACACTATTTTGAAATAATTGAAAATAAAATATCTCATTGGAACACTCATGATGTATGAGGAGAAAAATGGAAGATGAAGCTAGTGAGCATAAAATGGTTAAAAAGGATAATGTTTTTTTGAATGTTTAAATTTAAAATAATGAGAATAAGAGTGAAGGAATAATTTTTTTAATCATATGATGAAGACAATTTAAATAATTATAATTCTAATGGTGAGCTTGCTCAATTATCTAAGAAGTTCAAAAAGTTATACAAAAAGAGTATAGGGTTCAATCAATCCTTTAAAAATTATAAAAAATATTATTGAATCTCTAAGTCATTATGGTTATATGATTAAAATAAAATTAGACAAATCAAATTATATTGTGAACAACTTCAAGAGAAGGAAAAATACGACAAGAAGTATAAATGGAAACAATATTTTAAGAAAAATATAAAAAGTGTAATTATAGCCACATAGAGTGACTTTGAGGATTCTAGTGATGACCCATCTTTTGAATTTGTAGCCAAAATCTCAAACTAATAGGATTACATGTTCTTTATATCATAATTGAATGAAGTAAATTCATTTTATTCTTTTGAGCATGAATCTAATTTTGAAACTGAAAATTATTCTTTTGAAAAATTGAATGAATATTGTACCATGCTAAAAACTAAATATGAATACTTTGAAAAGAAAAATAAATCCATTAAAAAATTATATATTGTTGTTATAAGTGAAAATGAAGGATTAAAAAAAATTTCAGACCAGAAAATCAAGATAGAAAATTCTATTGACTTTTTGGTTCAACATGGTAATAGAATTAAAATAATAAAGAAATTAGTTTAATAATTTAAATATTATTCTATTGTTTTTACTAAGGGGGACGAGTATCTAAATAAATTCCTTGGTAATAATTATAAGATCTTGTGTTTTGAACTAGTTGGAAATTCTAAAAATAATTATAATTTTCATTTGGTGGATGGGATAAATATATAACTGAGATTTAGAATTTAATTCTAAGAGTTAAAACTCTTAAAAGTTTTTTTATGAAGTATTGATAGGTGTATTGAGTGATCAGATGAGTTTTAAGAGCTTCCAACTTCGTAAACTTAGTTTTGGCGGAGGCACCCCTAGGTGTATCGTTGGTGAACAATTAGTATTAACCCTACAACACAACCATTTAACCTGTTTTGTATAGGGACATATTTAATTTGATCATGTGATGTGGCCCTGAAATCTATGTAGTTTGGTGCATAGTTTTAGAGGAATTTACATGGTTGGTGAAATTTTTACTTTACTGTGTGCTGCAACCATTAGGGATGGTGGTGGTTAGGATAGTAGCACCACATGGCCAGCACATGGTTATGTAAACCATGTGAAGAAACTATGAGGAATGGTGGTTCTTATCTAGTGAGGCCCACCTGGTTTTCTTAACCATGTAGCCTAACCATGTACCTCATTTAAAAGGAGAAGGTTACCATTTTCCCCTTCATCCTTAAATGTGCTTCTACCTTATTTCTTTCCTATTTACACCCACCAGCCTTCCGTATATGCCCTCTCCTTCCTCTATCCTCTATGTATGGGTCACCTTTTTTCTTGGTCCGATTTGATCATTTTCATATTTTTTAGGATTCTATATGTGATTATGTGATTCTTAATACCTCATTTATTTTTTCATATTCTTATTTTAAGTGTAATTATTATGTGAGCTAATATGAACTATTTTTACATTGTTCGTCTGGTTCTTTATTTTCTCTCATTTTGGATCAAATAAAATGCCTATAATGGATGAGTAAAGATTCCTTGGCATGATTTTGGTAGTCTACATGTTTTTAAATTTAAGTATTTTTGTTTATAAAAAGCGTAATTATTCCACACACTAGACATTCCATGACTTTCTCCTAAAATTTTCAACTCTTCAATTTTATTTTCTAGACCAAAAACTACAACCTTTATGAGACCCATTGGTATTTTTTGAGGTTGATAACTCAAAAATGAACCAACCCCTTGGGATGTGTTATGCTATATTACCTTGATGAAAAATTCATGCAATTATCTAAAACATTTTCTGGTGTGTTGGACTCGACCCTTAAAAATGGAAGTAAATAGTTTTGATTAAATGAATTGTTCAATATAAAAGAATTACACTTGTCCTATATGTAAATTATTAGGTGCAATGATTAACTCCTTTTTCAATTTTATGTAAAGTGTTAAATATAATGTAATGAGATGTTAGGTGGGTTAGATAAACCCTCTTGGTCCCTGGTCCATTACTTTATTCTTGAATATTAAGATATACTAACCTAAAAGTATAACATTAAATTATTAAATGGAATGGATGCTTCTCATGGACTTCTTGTTGTTTATAAATGAAATGGTCTAACTATATAAATTGAATTTATAGATGGAATGTATTGTATTCCTTGGACTTGAATTTTTAATAGACATTTATGTTGATCATGAACAATGTTTAGTTATTAAATGTGAGGTGAATACTATTTTTGGACATGGTTTATTATAAATCCATGGCCTATTCTGAATTATTAAATTTATTACTTGAATATTATAGTTAAACCTTTGTTAGAAATTTTAGATATGATGCTTCACACCCCCTTTGTTCATGATGATAGGCATGGAACTCCTTATCATTTATTATGATTTTGGACATGACACTTCTCATCAATTCTTGGGAGTTGTTGGACATGATTCTTTATCATACATTGACTTAATAAGTTAGACATGATTCTCCACATCATTTATTAGGATTGTTATACATTGAATTTTATATCCTCAGTTCGAATGATTGGGATGATTCCACCTTATTTAAAATATGAGACCCATATGATAAATGATCCATAAATTTTACCTTGAGTTTACCATGATCATGTTCTTATATTTGGTGGTTATCACTAGAATGGAATGAAAAGCGTTCATCCCTTAGATTACAATCAGGACCTTAGAGACAAAATTCTTTATTATTATGAGTTGGCTCAAAATCACAAGGTCAATGATTCCTTGGTTTCAAATTGGGTTATCTACTATTATTATACATGATGACCTTTACTATTTCCCTTAATTATTAGGTAGAATCATTAGGTATTATGTTTAGAGAAATCCAGCTTGATAAGAAGTAGGTATGGTCTGCTGGGCATCCCATAAGGGGGCTGAGTTCGACATGGTTATTACCTTTTTATTTATTTCACTACCTATTGATTATACTTACACATTGTTATATTTCATATTCACATACTACATTGTATTAGATTCAATTTTTGGTATCCTACCAAGATGTACTCACACCCTATTTAGGCCACCATTTGGTACGCAAACAGATCTTCTGACTATAGGTTAAGACTTGGATCATGCTTATTTTTGGTTGCTTTACTAGGGGATAAAATGTGGCATTAGAGTAGTGGGTGAGATTGTACTCAAGACACCATCCAAAGTTGGAGTCTTTATTTATTTATTTATTATTTTGTCATTCTAGCCCTATTGTATGTATTACCTATTGTATGTGGACTGCTTATATTATGAATCAACATGTTCATACATGTATGGTTTTATTGGTACTCACCTAGTTATCTATTTATTATTACTTTTCAATTATGATTATCTTACATTGACCTTATTTCATTTATGTTTATTTTGTGTTTATTACCAATCATGATAGTATAGTATCCATACTATACAACCTTTATAACTCCACTTCTAGTTGGTATCCTTTGGCATATATGGAGGCACTCTTGAGGCCTTGTCACCAACTGGTCTGGTTATTATTTATTGAGTGAACCAGGTTGGAATGTGACAAAGTGATTTTAAAGGCATCTTTATTTTCCTTTATCTTACTCTTTGGGTTGGTAAATAGGAGACTAGTATTGTATTGGAACTTGCTAAATATCTTGCATCTGGGAATGGACAACCCACACATGAGGGAAAGATCAAGTTTCTAGTGATGAGAGTATTGTTTATGCTTTTCATCATTATAATTTATTATTACTTCACTATGAGTGTTCAATTTTTTTCTTCCACTAGTTATTCATTTATGAGATTTATCTCTTTTCTGGGTATGGAAATATAGGAGGCGTGTTCATGCATTATTTAAGGTGTATAGGATTCACAAGTCATTTTCATACTTATCTTTATACAATTCTTATGTGATTATTTAGCATAATTATCTATATACCATGCTTGTGTGATTATTTCCATGTTTTCCTATATTCTTTATTGATGTGATATCCTTATATATTATGATTATGGTATAAGGATGGTTAAATAAAGTGTCTACATCATCCTAAATATAATTTTATCATATATCTTGATGGTAACATTATATTTACCCACCCAAAGATGTAGTAAATAACTGAAATGATTTTAAAATGGTTAATAAATTAACGTCAATTAGATATTTAAATGTAAAATAACTCAGAGTTGTTTTAATAAATTCAAGTGATTAATTATGGATTTCAGTTAAATGGGATTCCAATTATAACTTATGGAGTGGTTGCCTCTATAACTTGGGAATGGATACCTGTATAAATGAATCCTTACATGCTAGAGTCGACCCTAGTTGGGAGATCTTAGAAATATATTTTGGTATAATTAACCTCTTAAAATGTTAAAGTAAATTGAAGTTTTATTCTTAAATCTAAATGTTTAGTTTTGGGATGTTAGTTAAATGATGTACTAATCAAATATTATAAAGGCTTGTACCACTATAACTTAGGATAGATACACATATAACAAAATCCTTTTATACTATATTCATCCCTCTTAGGTCAGTTTTAAAATAATATGCCTATGAGATAAACCCACTAAGGGTGTTTTAAAATTATGATATTTTTATCATTAATGGGAAGCACTTAAATGGGATTCCAATTGTAATTTATAGAGAATTTCCTCCATAAACTGGGAATGAATTCCCATATATCTAAACCTAGATTATCATGATGGGACCCTCATAGGTCACCTCTATCTTTACACACCTTGGAACTTAACACCATGAGGGTATATTTATGTTAAATGGGATATTTATTTAAAGTGTCGGTATCCAATTATACATATTTTCATATAAATTTATGGTGGAATCTTATTGATCCAATTTTCATGAAATGATAAAAGCATTATTTTTTATTTTTTGTAATTTTTTTTGATGAGGCATCATTTAATTAAAATGCCTATTACATCCTAAAGGGTGTTTTACTCTATAGTTTGTGATTTAGATTTAATTTAACTATGCCCATTTATGAAAACTTTTTGATAAATAATGGTTTAAAATGAAATTATGAGATAATTTTCCTAGAATAACATGTGACATCAGCTAATTAAAGTGCCAAGTATGATTTCCTCTATAACTAATAATTAAAATTTCATTAATATAATCTTTTTTAAAGTTTATAACAAGTGTAAATTGATGTAATAACTTAAATTAAACCTTTTAGATGATTTCAAAGCATAAAATCTAGTGTAATAGTTAGTTCTATTGTTTCCTTTAGAGTTACCTTGGATGGGAATGTGAATGTTTCCCACATGTATCTATTGACTTGTTCGGTTAGGTTAGGATTAGAGGTTAGGCATGTGATCCTAGTAACATTTTAGGTGATAACCTAGTTATGGAGTCAATTACTTATAAATGTGAAGGGTTAGCCTATTGTGGTATCAACCTTTTAAATATGAAATTGGTAGATCTTATTCTGAGTTTTTAGGCATGGGAGGTTCTTTCCATCTGTTTGTTTGAGTTAGGTAGGACTCTTAGTTAATATAATGACACCCAGGATAGGTGGGCGGTCATGTGATAGGTTGAGACCTATTAAGGATGTTATTATCATAAAATTATCATTTTCAATGGGTTATACATACCTAAGGTTTGGTCAACTACTTTATTAATCCTGTGATCTTTCCTCTTTTTTGGAAGATGAATCGGAAGGCCTCCTGTCAGGTTAATACTCATATAGGATAATAAGGATTTGGGTAAATCCTTATGTATACTATTTCATACTAGGATGCATGCTTCTATCGGGTATTTAAATCACTTTAAATGGTATGATTGTTATGTTTATGCGATATTGAAGAAGTATGATCTATCACACATGGTTCCCATTGAGTTAAGGAGTTGAAAAAAATGATCCATGAATTATTTAGTGATAATCATTCAATCTTCCTAGTTTCAAATGAGACTTTTAATTTTATAATTATGTATGGTTTGGATTTAGTATAGATGTTAGATTCATTCTTGGATTAGATAAATGACCCCAGAGATTTTATGTTTTGGTAAAAAAGTTTAAATGGTATGTTGATACTGACTTATGTACATCATGATAAATATGATGAGTGCATTTTTGGTTATGACAATTAAAACTATACCATAGGGTTATGATGATGTTTTTTTGGATATATGGTGATAAAAAATGATTTGGTTATGGTAAATGTTTAGATTCTAAACATGGAATGTTTACTAAGTATAGGGGAATAATACTCAAGAAATGTTCTTGGATGATCATTAGATTCCTCAGGAGGTAAGGCCATCATGATTGAGTGGATATTATACATATATAGGTGAAACTAATTTGTTTTTAAAGGTATTGACCAGAGGTGTTTTAACTATTCTTCTCATGAAGTTGTATGTGGTTGGTGGAAGTTGTGATGGTCACTTTGTTTTGAGTATGATTAGAGTGTTTAGGTCCTTAGTTGAAGGCCTTTCAAAGGAAGGCCGATATGATTAGAAATGAATGAGTTCTAATGGTAATAGTTAATAGATTCTCAGTGTACTCCAAGTCTAAAGATGATTATGATAAATATCTCTAAATCATCTTGAGTACACCGAGAGAGAGCATTGACTATACACTGAGCTAAACAAACATATTTTATGGTTGATGAATAGAATCCTTAGGAGTTTTTCTCAAGGATTAGTATAAGGTAATCCATAAGGTGGGGAGTACATCATTATCTATTTTAGGGTTGTGAACCTTGTTGTGTTTTTATATTCAATTAACACCATGGATACCATTCTTAAAGAGTGGGAACAAGTGATGGGTGATAGTTGTATTAACACTTAGGATTGAGTGGGTTTTTATCCAATCTAGTCATTATGTTCGGTGATGGATAGAGTATGGGATTTTTTAATTAAGAGATAATTTCATTGGTGTGATAATGAGGATTACCATAAAGTGGTATGGTAATTAGGAATTCATTTATTTGGAAGGATACCCTCATGTGAGAAGGGTCATGGAACCTTGAGACCGATGATTGGACGAACATTCTAGTATTTGGATTTCATTAAAAAAATGAGACTGATTGTTGGGTGGTAATTTTGTATTTTGTGCTATGGATAAGAAGAATATTTAGACATGTGGTGGTTCAAATTAATTTCTCTAAAAAAATTATATGAGGTTGATGAGGAACCCCATCTAGAAAGCTGTTTGGATGAGGTGAGTTTAGTTCAAAGGTTAGCTTGGGATTTTCAAGGAATAACCAACATGACTAGACTAAGTGTGGTTGATTAGAAATCAACTATTTAAATCAAATAAAGTACCATAGATAGTGTAATCATTTTTGACCTAGTGTAATGAGGTGAGAAACATGTCGAGATAATCATTAGGATACTAAGGGCGTGTTTCAGTTGGAAATTTTTACGGTGGAAGTTTTGTGACTTATAATTTTCCATCAAAGGTTATAACCTATAGTGGGGAGAACCATAGGTAAAATCATGGAATGAAATTTTGATTTTAATGTTATTAGAATTAGATAGGTTCGAGTAATCATTGTTTTAGTGTTTCATTTTTGGTTACAAGTGTTGTATATTATTTTAGTGGCTTAAGTAACATATGTTTAATGTTGATCTTGGATGCGTGTTGGGTATATAAAAATGAAACATGAACATTTGAGTGGGAATTCTCAACCTAGTAAGGTTATGTGTTGTTTTTAATTTCCATAAAGGATTCTAAACAATGAGAGGTTTTAAGGTGGGGAGGTTTCAATATCCCATGTTTTGAGTCGGTTAGAAATTCCAAAGGAATTTTAATTTTTTATTTGGGGGATGAGATAAATCTAGAACCAATATTCAAAATTTAATTAAGATATTTTTAAATATTAAAATTATTTTTTTTGATGGGGTTTAAGTATTGAGAGGTGTCATAGGATCCCAGATGAGTTTAGGGATCTTTGGAATTCAAAATCCCAGTTTAGGGTAAGACAACCCTGGTCACATGGTTTGAACATTGTTATTAATGACTGTGTGACATAATTATGTGGACTGTTTTGTATAGGGACAC
The DNA here is from genome assembly GCA_963277665.1 of Viscum album. Lineage (NCBI taxonomy): Eukaryota > Viridiplantae > Streptophyta > Magnoliopsida > Santalales > Viscaceae > Viscum > Viscum album. Next base: position 890,487,119 of record OY728159.1, on the reverse strand, counting down.
GTTTTTTTTAATAATGAGAGGTGGATCATACAATTACGTGTTTTAGTTCATAGGTGAAGAGGAATCCACATGGTTGGTGTACAATTTTATTAACCATGCACTAAAAATGTGTGGGATACGGGTGCTTAAAAAAGTACCACCATATGAACAGTGCATGATTATGTAAACCATGTGAGGAAACCATACATTAGGGTTGTGATTGGGTAATGAGTACTAAATGATTCATGAAAATTTTACAAACCATGTTTTCTAACTGTGTGCCTCATTAGAAAGTAGAAAATTACCATTTTTCCTGTTCACCCTTAAACGGGGTTCTACCCCATTTCTTCCTCATTCATTCCTAGTATCCCTTCATGTGCACTCTATCCTTAAACCTTCCTCTATGGGTGGTTCTCCTTTTTTTCATAGTCTAATTTGATCACCGTTAGAGTCATTTTAATCCTATAGGTGAGTATAAGATTCCACATACCTCTTTTCTTTGTCTTTATTTTCCTTTTTAGTGTGGTCATTGTGCAAGCTAATATGCCCTAGTTTTTGGGTGTTCATCTAGTTCCTCATTTTCTCTCATTTCAGATTGAATCAAAGCCCGATAATTGATGAGTGAAGCTTCCTTGTAATGAGGTAGGTGGTCTATATGTTTCTCATTTAAATTATTAACTTTTATAAAATTCGTTTTTGTGATGGACACAAAACTTTAAATGTGTTGCTCCTAAAATGTGTAACTTTTCAATTTAATTATATATACCATGATGTATACCCTTTATGAGACCCTTTGGTATTTTTTTAGGTTGAGACCTCAACCTAAACCACCACCATGGGAAGTGTTATTCTATATTCCCTTTATGAAAAAATTCATGAAATTAACCAAAACACTATTTGGTATGTTGGACCTAACCATTAAAAAGGGAAGTGAGTAATTTCAACTAAATGAACTCTTAAATGGAAAGGAATTACACATAGACCATATCCAAATTATTAAATGTTACTATTTACTCCCTTTTCACTTATCAGTGAAGTACTAAATATAATGGAATGAGTTGTTAGGTGGGTTGGATAAACCCCCTTAGTCCATAGTCCTTTACTTTATGCATGCCTATTAAGATGGAACAAACTAAAATTATAAAATTAAATTGTGAAATGGCATGGATAATTCCCATGAAATTCATGTTTCTTATAAATAAAATGGTATAAAAATATAAATTGAATTGATAGATGGCATGTATTATATTCCTTGGCCTTGAATTTTGAATTGGTATGGATATTCATCATGGATGATGTTTAATTATTAAATGTGATATGACTACTATTTATGGAGCTAGTTTATTATAAAGGAGTGGCCAAAGTTTAATTATTAAATGAATTACTTGGTTATTATAGTTGAACCTTATTTAGGGATATTGGATATGAAACTTCACACCCCCTAGTTTATAATGATGTACATAATGCTCCTCATAATTTATTAGGATGTTAGATAAGATCCACCTCATCAATTCTTGGGAGTTATTAGATGTGACACTTCATGATCCCTTGACCTAGGATGTTGGACATGATTATCCACGTCAATGATTGGAATTTTTGGACATGGAATTCCATATCCACAATTTAAATTCTTGGGATGATTACCCATTATTTAAAATATGAGACCCATCTGATAAATGGTTCAAACATGTTACCCTAAGGTTACCTAGAGCATGTACTTAGAATCAGTGGTTATCACTATAATGGAACGACAAGGGTTTATCCCCTTGATTACACTTAAGTCTTTAGAGAAATACATCCTAATTATTAAGAGTTTGATCAACCTCCTAAGGTCATGGATTTCTTTGTCTCACCATGTGTCCTCTACTATTATTATACATGGTGACCTTGGCTAAGTCTCTTGGTTATTGGGATGAATCTTCTGGTCTTATGTTTAGAGACATCTGGAATGATTTGATGTAGGTATGGTCCACTAGGTATCCCATGAGGAACTATATTTTGGCATGGTAATTATTTCATTTATTTATTTAACTACCTATGTATTATAACTAAACACTATTATATTTTATATTCATATAATGAATTACATTATACACCATTTGTGGTAGCCTACTAAGTTTTACTCACACCCTATTCAGTCTACTATTTAGTACCCAAACTGATCTTTTGACTGTAGTATAGGACTTGGATCATGATTTTTTATTATTACTCTACTATAGGATAGGATGTGGCATGAGAGTAGTGACAAATCATGTACTTGGAATACCTTTATAAGTTGGAGTTTTTATTTATTTATTTATTTATTATTTTTTCAGTTTATCCCTATTGTATGTATTACCTGCTGTATGTTGACCACTTGTATTATGACTCATCATGGTCATGCATATATGGTTTTATTGGAACTTTCATCGTTATATTTTTCTTATTACTTTTCAGTTATTATTATCTTTCACTTTACTTATTTTATTTTTGTTTTACTATGTTTAATACTAATCATGAGGGTATAGTCTCCCCACCTTACCACATTTATGACCTCACTTCTAGTGAGAAAATTCTAGCATATGTGGGGGCACACATGAGGTCTTGTCACCAACTAAACCAGTTACTATTTACTAAGTGAATTGGGCCAGGATGTGACATCAATAAATTACTTAAAGATAAGTTTGGAATAAAAGGTAATGGAAAAAAACTAGAGGTGTAAAAACATTATTCTATGCCTAGTTCGAAGAAAAAAACTTGTCTAAAGTTTTTTGTTTTCATTATGGAGAAACTGGACATTATGATAATGTTTACTGCCTAATAAACCATCTATTTTTTGGTGTTAATTAATCTTTTATTTCAAGAAATTTATCAAAATTTAATGTTGGGATTTATGGACAATAAAAGAAGATTTTTGAATCCCAAATATTTGGTTTCTAACATGTTTGGACTAAGGAGAATATGGGTAACAAAACAAATTATTCTTTGATATATTTTTTAGGAAAAAACCACAAGAGTATCAATGAAAAGTGGTATATTAATAGTATATATTCAAGGAATATGAGTGGATATTTCTAAAATTTCCATTATTTATCCAAAAATTGATGGAGGATATGCCTCATTTAGTGAAAATTCTAGAGAAAAGATTATTAGAGTTGGATAAATTATAAATGCCAACTTAGTTCTCATTAGAAAAGTTATTTATGGGGAATAATTCTTACACAAATTGATAAGTATTTATAAAATTTGTGATGAAGGTTTCGATGTAATGTTTTCAAATAATGACAGTTCTATTTAAAAAAAAACTCCTTAAGTTTAAGACACCCATAACTAAGAATGACTATAATTTAGATCTGCACATGAGGCTCAGCCCGATTGGTGAGGACTCAGAAAGTGCATCCAAGAGACCCGAGATCAAATATGGGTGGAGACATATTTCCAGGTTACTATAGTAGGCACGATAGAAATTACTACAGTAGGTTCGGTTCGGTATTGTAGCATACAGAACTATTTATGCATTTGGGCCTTTGGGACACTAGTTTGTTCCTCAGGTTCTATAAGGACTTTAGGCTACCCAAGGTATTCGGGCCACCCAAGGCCTTTAGGATAGTTATATCTCAAGGACTTTGGTCCACCTCAAGGAATTTAGTCCACCCCAAGGCCTTTGGGCCACATGAAAAATGAAGATGAAACCAGTTAGATTACCAGGGACAAGGATCCAGATGAGAATTTAGAGAAGACACATTCACCAGAGTAGAGCTAACCAAAATTGGAATATTGAGAGGGTATGGAATTTCCATTTGTACCAGGCATGTGTAGCTCTGCATAGGACAACTAGCTGACCAGCCTTGCGAAGGTGGAGTGTTGATATCATGAAATTTTCTAGGGAGGGGCAGTTCCAAGTTGTCTTATCTGGATGATTTACTCTAAGACCTACAGGTCATGTAATTATCACATAATCCTTCGGGCCTTGTAAGTGTTCCCCCTCACCATTGTGAGGGGGATTATCAAAAATAAAGAAAAAGTGAAGGCCTTCAGGCCATTCAGGCATGCTATAATTTTGATCTTAATTTTTTTTAGATAAAATGAGAATATTTTAAATATTGAAACAAATTAATCTTATATCTGAAATAGAAAACTTTTTCATTTTAATGTTTATTATTTGAGAAAATTATCCAATAAAAATTTAATTTCATATTTACCACAACTTAAATTGAGTAAAGAAAAACTATGCAATGCATGCTAAATGGGTAAGCAACACAAGTCAAATTTTAAATCTATAAAAAGGTTTCTATATCTTGAACTTTGGAACTTATCAAAATGTGTTTATTTAGACCATATAGAACAAAAATCCTAATTGGAAACTATTTTTTATATGTTAGTTGATGATTTATCTACATTTACATGGGTTTTATTTTGAGACTTAATGGTAAATGTTTTTATTTCTTATAAGTTTTCTTAAGTTGGTTCAAAAAGAGAAATATTCTAAAAATATTTCTTTAAGAAGTGACCATGGATTTGAATTTGAAAACACGAATTAAAGTCATTTTATTTAAAACATGCTAATGAGACCATTATTTAATTTGTTGTCAATGAAGTTTCAATATATGTTTGGTGATAAGTGGTGATGCTTGTAGAATTATTATGGATTCACTTTATAGTATTATATGTCACACTTGGAATATTATCCTTATAATTATGATGATTTTTGAAGATGATATTAATGTTCTAAGACGTGTTAAGAAGGGAAAATTATTTACAATTATGGAGAAAGAATTGAAGGTCATGAAAAATAAAGTATATTTTGAATGATGTATATTTAAAGAATATTTTTTGTGAAGGATTGGATTTATATTATTTACACGGAATATATTATAATTATTTTATATAAGGGACTTGTACAAAAATTATAGCCAACCAAGACAACTAGGCTAGTCAGCTTGACCAAGAATTGTGGGAGCATTAGTTAACCATGTTTGTGAACCAGCCTTACCAGCTAGTAAGGAAGTATATGAGTGGACCATGTAGGCCCTCATGAGTGTACCTAGGTGTAGGCGCATGCTGATAGGCTAAGAAGGTGATGGTGGGCTAGTACAATTGTAATGTGACCCATGAGGAATGGGTGCATGTGTATATGGGTACTAATACACCATTTCTAGATAGAGGGTTTAACACTAATTTATTTATAAAGGATAAACATTCTAAGTGATAACCAATGTGGGAAAAGTGTGAGCAACTTTACTATTTATCCATTTAAAAGGATACAAACATTTCATTCGATACTTGATCGAACTAATGTGGGTTGTCCGATCGCTAATGAGAAATTTATTCAACTTCAACTCTCATATGATATCTCTTATTAATAATTATTCATGGATGAACCATCTACTATCACCACCAAGGTTTTCATGATAATCCTATGGAAAAGATAACAAGGCAATGAGGCATAAAATATCCATGCATGAAATCTTCATCTTGCATTCATGCTAATTTTGAAGAACGTGACACCACCAATTGAAAATAGAGTTTTATTAGGTAGTTAGAGCAACCAATATCCATAGAATGATTCAAATTTAAAATTAGTAAGTACACACAATTCATATCGCATGCATATAAGAAATGCTATACGAACTTTCTTTATAAATGACAACTTCATTCTCTATGTATATTTGAGAAGAACCAAATCATTAGGTGATATTAAATTATTTGAAATGATATATCTATTAGAGGCCTCAACAAAACTTGAAATGTAGAGATATGAGGTGGTTCAAGGCATTGATACTCTTCCTATAAATATTTAAGTGTGAAGCCAAGAGTTTGTAGTTGTCAGTTGATATAAAGAGAGCTCTTTTTTTTTTCTAAATTAGATAGAGAAATATGAAATTACTATTTCAAAAAGGGTATAGATTATACATAGATTATAATTGTGTGAAGGAGAAGGATTCCATGACCTCTTGACTTAAAAACAATGCACTTAATAGTTTCTTGAAGAGAATTGAGTTTCTCATATTGGTTACGCGAAGTGTGTTGAGACAGTGCATACCATAATAATTTGGTTTTTCATGATGATAAAACACACTAATACTTTGTGTGAATCATTTATATAAATATTATGCATGAATAAATATAGTTCATATAACTTTAAGATGAATAGTGATCCTGCTATCAACATGAAGGATTTATTTGAGAAGATCATGTACACTATTGTGTAAATATAGAAGATAATAAATAGTTATTCATGCATGATTACATGCTTACATACATATGTAAAAGTATTAATAAATTGAGAAAAAAATGAAGATTGATATAGCACATAAAATAATATATAAATATAAATAATATGTGGTATGGTTTATCAAAATAAGAACTTGAATTGGTAAGCACATAACATATTAATGAGAATAATATTTGCATGTTACCATGTAATTCATTCATGAGAATCTATTAGAAAATTGTGGGATTTAATTTTTCACATATAATTCAGTTTAGGTCTTCATCATAAGAGGAATGACTCATTTACCAAGCATAGTTTCACTAAGGCAACTGGTAATTTACAAGTGATTGGAATTTATTGAGCTAGTCATATAGACTCGATCAATGGCTGTTGAGGGTAATTGAAGTGTACATGAAAAAGTAAAAATATTTCATGTTAATAGAGGTAGATCAAAGATCATACTATAGTGGATCAATAAATGTATAAAATGTGAAGTATTCCAATTGTTTCTAGGATTAGGAGAAGACTTTTGGTTGGATCCAGGAGGAGAAGGAGTCTCTTAGTTGGAGCTAGAGTAGTGGAAGTGTTTTAGTTGGAGATGAAAGTAGTGAAAGTCTTAAGATTGGATCCAGAATAAAAAAAGTCTCTAAATTAGATATTATAATATTTTAATCACTTTTTTATAGTGAATAATATGTAACCATGGGTAATAACTAGTTTCAGAATCCGAACCTTGTAAATCTTGGGTGATACTATCTACATTATTACAACTGCACATGAGGTGATATTGAGATATAATATTGAGTGGATCAAGAACCTTAAATATTTTTAAAAGTTTAATTTTAAATAAAATGAATTCAGAAAAATAAACTATTGATTCACCACCCCCCTCTCAGTGGTCAATCTGACTTGGGGCTCTATAAGTGGTATCAAATGAAATGTTACCTTTAATGATCCAAGAAGCATTCTGATAGATGGAGAATCTTAATTATATTAATGGATGATGTGTTCCCACATTCTATGGGAATAATTATCATAGATGGAGGAATAATATTCCACCTTATCTTCTATCACTCAACCTAAAAGTGAGAGATTCTATAATAGTGTTTTTTTCACCCATTTATGATGATGCTTCCATGACACAAGTTGATTAGAGAAATATAGAGTTAGATGGAAAGGCTAAAAATTCCATATTTATGGCTCTATCATATATGTTTTACACATATTTCAGGGATCTATAGACTTAAAAGGAGATCCAAGACAAACTAATAAGCAATTATGAAGGCAATTTCAAATTCAAAGAATCCAAACTACAAGTTTGGAGGAGATGGTATGTGAAAATAAAAATTAAAGGTGAAGAAAATATTGGTAACTACTTCAAAAGAGTGAATGAGATAGTCAACATCATTCTAGGATTTAGTGAGAAACTGGATGACTCTATATTTTTTAAAAAAATGATGAGGAATTTTTTAGATCACTTGGATCCAAATATCTGATCTCTAGATAAAAGAGATGATTTGTATCTTGATGAACAACAAAAAATTATCATAGGATATGATATGATAAAAATTTCAACACAACACAAAATTATCATAGAATCTAAGATGATAAAAATTATAGCTTTCATGAAGAAATAAAATATTGAAAACGACTTTGAAGAAATAAGGATAGGGAAGGTTGAAGAAGAAGAGAATGTTGAATTAGGTGATTCAGATAGTGATGAGGATGGTGATGACTTCATTCAAGCTGTTTCCCTTATATAAAAAGGAATTAAAAATATAAAATGTAATGGAAAGAGTAATCAACCACAAAAATTATTTAACTATGGTAGCTCTGGTCATTTTTCCATGAGGTGTACAAAGAATAAGGTTGAATAATTAAAATTTGAATAAGAATTAGATGATGAGAGATATCATAAACATAAATTGGGTAATAATATAAATAATAACTATAACATCAAGAAGATAAATATTATAAGAAAGAATAATAAATATTCATCATTAATTTATTCTTCAGATAATGAAGTTGGTTTTATTGATCATGCAAAGAGAATAAATAATTATTCAATTAGTAGTGACGATGAATAAAAAAGAACAAAACAATATTAGAAGCTGAAAGAGAAACTAGAATTATATATGGGTTAGATTAAATATCTCAATAAATAAAATAAAAATCTTTAGAAGGAAAATAATAGATTAACTTTTGAAAATAATGAGAATGAAATAGTACTTAATGGTGAATAAAAGTAGGAGTAGATTAAGAAGGAAGTATCTTTTGATAATGAGATCAATATTCCCAAATTAAAAACTGTTGAATAAGATAAGATGCTATGTGATATTTAAGAGAATTTAAATTATATAGAGGAATATTTTTTTGAGACACAAGCCATACATGCCACAATTATGTATGAGTTTAATAAGGACAGAGAAGATTTTAATAAATCTATTGATATTAACGGAGAATATTCTCAATTAGGAGAGAAGGAAGGTAAAAGTGTACCTAATCATTCTGATAGATATGTTATTTATAATAATTAATATGTAAAAAATAAAACTAAGAATATGTGGACTAATAATAATGAGAATAAATATTCTACATCAATAGATGGGAAGAACATTCCAATAAGGTCAAAAAACCACCATGGAAAGTGTGGATCGATCTGGAAGTGAACAAAAAAACAAATATTTGGATTCATCTAGTACCAACATAATTGAATAAAGTTTCAAAGATTTTATTGGTGTTATGGTAATCATGGTTATACAACTTACTCTTGATGGTTTATCACATCTTTACCAATAAAGAGGGAAGAATCAAGGGGGAGTTTCAAAGAGAATATAAGGCAAAAGATCAGAGAAAACAACCTGTGGCTATATCTATACCACAACTATTTACACAAAATAAATTTCATATTCTGAAATATGTTTGTGGAAGATACAATTTAAAAGGTCATAAGGCTGAGGTATGAAGGACAATATTGGAAGGAGAAGTTCCCTATTTCATAAAATATAATAAATTTCAAAAGAAAACCAATGGAAAAGTCATGTGAGTATTATGAGGAGATTTAGAATGTCAATAGTGATTGCCTAGTTGTTTTTCCACATTAGTTGAAATTGGATAAATAATTATAGGAAGATGAGAAACTTTCCAAATATAAAGGAAAGAATGTGTTCTCATAAAATGAGGTGGAATTTTATGTGAAGTTATCCATAGGTGTAAAATTTAAGATCAAGAAGACTAAGGTTAAAAAAATTATTCAATATAAATAAGAGTAAGGGAAGAAAGAATATATTCAAATCAACAATACGGAAAACAAAAATAAGTGTCCAAAGAAATCTTTCCATGGTGATATTGGATGAAAATAATGGCCTAGATTGAGAGGAATATCTCACTCTGAATGTTTCCTTTGAAAAAAAGAGTTCCCTTCCTATTCCCTACTATTTTATGTGTTTTAAGATAAAATACGGGCAATTAGAGGTGATTTTTTGCAGCTATCACTATTGGAAAACATGATGAGACTGCACTTCATGGAGTCTAATGACTTTCCTAAAATGGAATAAAAGAATGAATCCATTAAGTGGGAGAAACCTTGAGAAGAATATATCATTTTACTAAATTCAAATGAATTTGGAAATTATGGAAATATTTCAAACCAGAAGGTTGAGGTATGAAAATCACAATTTCATTATTGATTCTTAATTGTATTAATCATATCAATTAAGCGGGAGTTCTTGGTTGATGAAAATATAAGACAAAGGGGGATTTATTTCTTTACACCTGAACTTACTGATATGTTTATTGAAGTGTTTATAGGATTTTTTTCATTTCATTGAATACTCTAATTATTGTAATCCCCTTAAACGAGTCTTGAGAATTTAAAAGAATGATTTCACATGAATAGATTTTTATGGAAAACTTATACATCCTTGGTTATATATCTCTTTTTTCAATACCAGGATAGCCCACATAGTCATAGAGTTTATATCTGTAGTATCTTTTTTAAGAGAACCATGTGATGTAATTCCTCTTTCAGAACCATCATAATTACATTGAAATCCCCCCACTTGTCCTTTGAATTTTATTTTCAAAGGGGGGGAAATTTTAGAGAACACATATTGAATTTTAAATATATAAATAGATATTGAAAAAATAAATACAGAGGCGGAGATTGTTAGGGCCAGTGTTGAATTTTTTATCAATGATGGGTTAATATGTGTTTGATGAGAAGTGGTGATGCTTTTAGAATTGTTATGGATTAACTTTATGGAATTGGATGTTACTCTTGTAAAATTATCCTTATAACTATGATGATTGTTAAAGATGATTCTATGACGTGTTAAAGTGGAAACATTTTTTACAATAATGAAGAAATAAGTGAAGGTCATGAAAAATAAATTATATTTTTCATGAGGTATATTTTAAGAAGAATATCTAAAAAGGATTGGATTTATATTCTTTACATGGAATATATTCTAAGTAATTTATTTAAGGGCCTTATAAAAAAATTATACCCAACCATGCCAACTAGGCTAGCCAGCTCAACCAAGAATAGTGAGATCATTTCTCAACCATGCTTGGGAACCAGCCTTTCTAGCTTTTAAGGTTGTAGGTGTGTGGGATGTGCATAGGCCTGAAGGAGCATCCCTGAGTGTAGGAACATGAAGATGGTTTGAGGTGGTTATGGTGGTCCAGTGTAGGTGTGACATAACCTACGAGGTGTGGGTACATATATATGCAGGTGATGATCCTGCACTACCATCTAAAGGGTGTTTCAATATGAATTGATTAATAAATGAGCATCCATTATATGTGAGAACATATATGGGACAAGCATGAATTGTGTTACTATTATTCCATTTAAAAAAGTTATGAACATTTCATCCACCACATGATGGAAATAATATGAGATGTCTGATCACTACTAAGGATCATCTTCAACATCATATATTATTATAGATATACTATGAATCATTATTCATGGAAAAAACATCAATGACCACCACCTAGGTCTCCATTATAATCCTGTGGCCAGGATAATGAGGTGATGATGCATAGAATATTCATGCATTCTATCACCATCTTTCATGTAAGATTATTTCAAAGAAAACAACACTATTGAATAAAAATTTAATTGTAGTAGGAAGTTTGATTAGGTGATATCGATGGAAGGGTTTGATCTTTAAAATAAGGAAGAGAATAAGATTCATATTTCCTGCCCATGAATAATGAACCAAAAACTCATGTAAGAAAAGACACCTTCATTTTTGATGTATATTTATGAAGAACCAAATCCTCCAGTGATATTAAAATACATGAAATGACATATCTTTCTAAGGCCTTGACATAGCAATAAAATTTGAGATATGAGGTGGTGAAAGGAATTAATACTCTACCTATAAATACCTAATCATGAATCTAAGAGTTTGTTGTTGCTACTTGAGATAAAGAGAGATATTATTTTCCAAATAAAATAGAGAAACATGAAGCCACTACTTTTTGAAGGAAAAAGATTCTATGAAACTTATTCAAGAATGAAGGAGAAGGATTTTGTAGCCTCTTGACTTGTGAACCACACACTCAAGAATTTCATGAAAATACTTGAGATTAACATACTAGTTACACAAAGTGTGTTGAGACACAAAATACCATAATAATTTGGGTTTTCATAAATAGAAAACATTATTATCTTTTGAAAGAAGAATTTATAGAAATAGTATGCATACATTCAGCGTTCATGCATACATATAGTTCAAGTAACTTGAAGAAGAACAATGAGTCTACTATTTTCATGAAGTATTTTTTTGAGAAGTGCTTGTACACTATTGGGTGAAGATAGGTGATAATAATTTTTTTCATGCATTATTACATGATTACATGCATATATGAAATTATTTAGACATTTAGAAACAAATGCATATTGATATAGCATATAAAATTATAAGGAAAGAGATATAATATGTTCTAGGGTTTCTCAAAATAAGAACTTGAATTGAGTGGAAAATTAAATATTAAGGAGAATAATATTTTAATTTTCCCATGAAATTCATGCATGAAGTGTTATTCATAAATTTTTTACTTTAATTGTACACATAAAATTGAGCCCATTCCATCATTAGTAGAAGAAATAATAACATCCTGATCATATTTTCATTGAGGCAACTGGTCCTTTACAGGTGATTATAATTTATTGAGCAAGACCCACAGACTCGATTAGTGGTTTTTAAGGGTAATTGATGTGTACATAGAAAATTTAGATCCTGAAAGATATTGGAGGAAGATCAATGATCATAATATATTGGATCAAGCCTTGTAAAAAATGTTAAGTCTTTCAGTTGGTTTCAAGAGTAGGTGAAGTATTCTGGTTGGAGCAAGGAGCATAAGGATTCTCTTGGTTGGAGCTGGATCAATGGAAGTATTTCAATCAGAGCTGAAATAAGTGGAAGTATTTAAGTTATATTTAGAAGAAAAATAAGTCTCTCAGTTGGATCCAAATAATAAGAAGTCTCTTAGTTGGATCTGAGAGCATTGTAATCACTTTTTTGATTGTAAATAATCCGTAATTGGGGGGAATAACTGGTTTCAAAAATGAGTAAGCTTTTTTCCGAACCATGTAAATCATATGTGATACTCTCTCCATTATTAAAACTACACATGAGGTTAGATTGAGATATAATATAGAGTAGATTTATAACCTTAAAAAGTTTCATAGGTTGAATTTAGAAGAAAAATAATTCATAAGAAGAAACCACTAATTCACCCCTCCCTTCTCAGTGGTTAATCCAGCCTGGGGCTCAACACATGGTATTGAAGATAGTTTTTCTTCCCCCATATCACCTAAAATAATGTTTTTGTAATGGATGATAATAACTTATAATAAATTTATAGGACTATGTTATGTGAATATAACTTTCCTACTCACTATTGGGATGAATCTGCAAATAAAAAAAGTTATGTCAATAATGGAGTTCTAACTAGGCCTATTTTCCAGAAAACACCGTATAATCTACGGAAAAATAAAAAACCAAAAGATTTATACTTTAAAGTTTTTGTATTTAAATTTTATATTATAAACCCCAAATAAAATATTTTTAAATTTTACCTAATGGCTAATTATGGAACCTTTTTTGGTTATTCTAACAATTATAAGGTTTATAGAGTTTACAAAAAAAGTTAAATGATTTTTGAAGATTAAAATCATGTGAAATTTAATGAAAGTTATCTATTTGATCATAAAATGAATTAATTTGATGATTTAGTTTATTCTTTTGAAAACATGAAACTTATCGCCTTTAAAAAAAATAAAGAATGATGATTTGGAACTTTAATTTGGTGAAACCAATCTAAAAATTATAGAAACTAGTGAACCTGAAAGTGTGCTTCCTAGACATGCTAGAACCCTAAGAAGATACCCATTAATTATACTTATAGTAAGATTATATAAAGGAATTTTATGTTTAATTATTATTGAAAAATTTATAGAATTATCTTCTTTTCTATCCCAGCATAAAAATAAAATCTTATAAGAAGATTTATTTGATAAGAGTTGGGTTTTAGCTATGTAATAAGTGTTGAACTAGTTTAAGAGGAACTAAGTATGGGAGATAGTACATAGACCATTTTATTACCCTATTTTAGGAACCAAGTGGGTTTTTAGAAATAAAAATCATGATCATGGTGTGATCACTACGAATAAGGCTAGATTTGGGTCTAAAGGGTACAATCAAGAGGAAGAAATAAATTATAAGGAATTTTTCACCCCTATAGATAGACTAGAATCCATTAAAATTATTCTTTCCTATGTATATCAAATTGATGTTAAATCTTCATTTCTAAATGGTTTTCTTATGGTGGAATTTTATGTTGAATAACCTCTTAGTTTTAAAAACCCCCACTTTTTATATTCCATTTTCAAGCATACTAATGCTCTTTATGGTATTAAAAAGTCACCTAGATCTTGTTATGAGCATTTTAGCTCTTTTATTTTGAAAAATAAATTTTCTATGAGATATAAAGATCCTAATATTTTCAATAATTATTCATCTTTATATATTTTTTAGTTTAAACATTTACTTATGATGTGATTTTTGGTTTTATAAATAAAATATTGTGTAATGAATTTTTGAAACTCATGAAAAAATAATTTTGAAATGATTATGATGAATGAGTTAAACTTATTTCTTATATTTAAAATTTATCAAAAATAATTTGGGAGTGTGCTAAATTAAATAAAATACATACTTGAACTAATTAAATGGTTTGTACTTGAAAGTAGCAAAGTACATGAAACCTCTTTGAGTTCTAATGAAAAAATTGACTTAGATGAAGCTAGGAAACCAGTTGAAAAAAATTATAGAGGAATAATTGGGAGTCTATTGTATTTAACTTCTAGAAAACTAATTTTTTATAGTATATTTATGTGATAGATTCCATTAAAATACCAAGGAATATTATTTAAAATATACCAATATAATTTTAAGATATTTTAAAAGAATATTTTTTCTATCTTTAAATTTTCCATAAACCTCTAATTTTAATTTGAATTTATATTTTGATGCAGACTTTGGTGGTTGTAAACTAGATAGTAAGAGAACCTTAGAAACCTATCACTTTCTATGTAAATCTCTGGTATATTGGTCTAGTAATAAAAAACACTCAGTTTTATTATCTATTAATAAAGTAGATTATATAGTTGATGGTAGTTGTTGTACACAAATGATGTGGATAAAACAAACTTTGATGAATTTTGGATTCAATTCTAATCAAGTTTTAATCAAATGTGATAACAATATTACTATCAATATCTCTATGAATTCAATAAGCCATTCTATAATAAAGCATATAGATATATGATATTATTTATTGAGATATCATTCTAAAAAAAGCGATACCTCTCTTGAATTTATCTCTATTGAGAATCAATTAGTTGATATTTTTTCTAAGCCTGATGCTTGTGAGATTTTTTATTTTATTAAATGGTAATTGGGGTTGCTTAAATTTCAATTAATTTAACATATTTTATTGCTATTTATTTTAATTATTTTATAATTTCTATACTTGTTTTTAATTTCTTTATATTTGAATATATTGTGAAATTTAGAAAAATATTTTAATTTATTATCAATTTTTTTAATTTTAAATTGTTTTTTCTTTATTATTTTTTATTTTATTCCTTATTTAAATTTATATTTAACCTTATAACTAAATCATCTACATACCCTTTTACCAAATTGGGTATGCGACCTAAACCCTAAAATTTACCCTCTCCTCTATCATGATTCAGCTACGTCCCACCTCTCTTGAAATTAAACCACCCCTCTAAAATCTCTCAACGTTCAACTGAACTCTCAACAATGGAGAAGATGTAGTGTAAATATGATATTGGTTCTGTTTCTTTTAATAACGCCAAGACTGGTGGTGCACCACACCATATTATTTCTATAAAATCTATTAACTTAGACTATCTGGATGGAATAGATTTGTTGTTGAAGAAGTTATTTTAGTTATAAGGCTGA
This sequence comes from Viscum album, assembly GCA_963277665.1. NCBI lineage: Eukaryota > Viridiplantae > Streptophyta > Magnoliopsida > Santalales > Viscaceae > Viscum > Viscum album. The sequence continues at coordinate 890,471,438 of OY728159.1, read as the reverse complement.
GAATTAATTTTTCGATAAGAATAAGTTAGTATTTTTTTTGAACATGATGTCAAAGAGTTTATAAGAAATATTGAATTCTATTTTAGTGAAACAGAGGACATGATATATATGAACATGAATGGAAAGACTTGTTTAATTCTTATGGGGATATGGTAGATATTTTGCACTAGCCTCATGAAGGTGAGAGTATATTTAGTCAGAACCTAATTAGAATAATATCGGTAAGACCCTCATATGTGTTTTAGTTTCCTTTTCAATCATCTAATTTTGAGACGAAAGTGGTAAAACATGTTGGGGATGAATGTAAAGTTCGATGAAAATTCATTCAGACATGGATTGCTCAGAGAGTAGGTGAGATGGGGAAAGTGTTATTTTAGGAAATGTATCTCCTATATGTCCTTATCAATAATGTGAAACTAAGTTTTCCATGGTACAAGATGAGATTAATTTACCATTTTTTTCAATGAAAGGGGAAGAATGATTCTTACCCCTATAGAAGAATTGTGTCACTGATTTTAAAGAATAAGGAAGCATATCTAAATGAATGAGGACTCATCAAGTGCCATAAGAGTAACAATACATCTATTTTTCTTTTGAAGATATTTGGGTAAAACTAGGATAATGACTCCAACTCCTTGAAACATGTTGGATAAGAGAGTCATAATTAAGAAATTGTACCACCTCCTACACCAATTTAGGGGGATAATTCTATGACCTCACCTTCTAGTGATGAAACACCCACTAAGGGGGTGCCTAATAGGGATGTATAAGATACATTTATTGAGAAATATGATACTATATTGATAGAGGACATACTTATTGAAGAAGTTTAAATGTTTTAGGAAGTTATAGATTCTAGTGTATACCAAGTTAGTTAAACCAGTGGAACCTACTATTGAGAAAACAATAGATCTTAGAGTGGAAATACCAGTTGAAACTAATCCTAATGTGTCTTTTATTAGTGTGACTACTACTAATGTACCTAGAGTGGAAGGACTAGTGGTCAGACCATTTGTTGTTTTGGAGGCCAAGGCTGAGTATATAAAGGTTGATCCGCCCTCTAGGTCACTTAATGTTGGTAGAGATAGAAGCTTTCATGTGATATTGGAGTAAAATCCAATTCATTCATAGACACCAAAGAACATTTCATATCTACCTCATGTGTATGAGGATGCACCATTAGTGAGAAATAGATTAGAAGGATCAGATGTTGAGAGGCATATGCAAACTTTTTCATCAGTTTTTTTCACTAAGTTTGATAATATAAAGAGATATTATGATAAGATAATTAAAGAATTAATCTCTTCAAAGATTGATATTATATATTTTAATGAGAACTTGGTTTCTAGAGTTGACATTGATAGGTTTTTTGAGATGTTGACTTCCCAAGAAATTTGATCAAGAATCTTCAACCACTGTAACCAATTTCATCAGGTGTAATTGATAAGAAAATTGAGGATATACCCGAATAGCCCAAAGGCCTTATTTTTTTATTGATTTTTAATAACTCCCCTTTCAAGGGATGAGGGGGAACCCATACAAGGCCCGTAGGAATAGAGATTACATGACCCGTAAGTCTTAGGAAATATACAGGCTATAACTACATGGAATTGCTCCTCCACATCTTCTTCATCATGATGTTAGCTCTCCACCTTCACATGGCTAATTTGGATAGGATTCCCATGAAAGCACATGCTAGTCCTGATGGAAAATTACCTACCCTCTCTTTCTGAAAAATCCACTTAAAATTATTCTCTGGTGAATGCACCTGCTCTGAATCCTCATATAGAGTCTGATCCTCTTAGAGTCTGCCTATTTGTTAAGCCCAATTTTTGGTGGCCCGAAGGCCTTGAGGTGGCCCAAAAGCCTTGAGGTGGCCCGAAGTCCTAGTGGTGGACCAAAGACTTAAGGTGGCGCAAAATCCTTACTGAACTGAAATATTTACTGTCCCGAAGGCCTTGGGTGGCCCAAAGGCCTTGAAAGACCCGAGGCCTAAACCGGTAGCCCGAAAGCCCAATCATATGAATAGTCCCAGCTGCTACAGAACTAAACATTTCCTACTACAGTACTTCTACATTACTACTAGAGTAACCCAGAAATATTTCTCCACCCAGTTTTGAACTCGGGTATCTTGGATGCACTTGCCAAGTTCTCACCAACTAGGCTGAGGCTCTTATGCAGAAACTTGAGGCTATAAAAGGCCAAGTAAGTGAAATAAAAATTTTATATTCCATAAAGTCATAATCTAATGTGAATTGATCTTTAGTGGAATTATAGAGAGATACGATTCCAAACCTTCTTGTGGTTCAGTCAGATCTTTTTAAGGCATCCCTTCATGAGATTCAAAGTTTCAAATTAGATGTGAATGGGGAATTTAAAACTTTGAGATGTATTATGGTTATCTAGTTTTATTTTTTCTAATATAATTCAACCTAGTGTTGTTTCATTAGAACCTTATATGGTTCCTAATATCCAGACTCAATTTTACTAACTTTCATCAGACTTGAATTTAGTTCCATCCCAAATCCTTTCACTATAATGTGAAATTATCACTCTAGTCTTTCTTCAACATTTTTGAAAGGACCTACTAGCTGAATTCAAATAAACTATAGTGGATATAAGAAGATAAGGTATTAGACCTGATGTATATTTGAATAACATCATAGGATTTATTAGGGAATTTGTTCCCTTGATCAATGATAAGTTAGATGAAAATCTGGTGGTGTCCAAGGATTTCGGGAATATGGTTTCATCTTTTCTTAGACAAAGTTAGAAGGAACTATCATAACATTACAAACATACTGGACATGATCTATTAGGGTATTGAAGAAACAAACTCATATTATTATGAATATGAGAACATTTCTTTAGAACCGGAAGAGTTCTTTCTTACACCAACTCCAAAAAAGGAAGTACTTGCACTATATAGACCCATCATACCCATTTCACCTATCCAAAACAGTTGTACATGCTCCCAAAGCTTCAGTTTCTCAATCACCCTTAAGTGATGTACTTTGATTTTATCAAGTAATTGTGGAGAATTTAATATAAATAGAACAAAATTAAACTTCACTGTAAGAAATTATAATCATATTATAGGTATCTATAAATAAGATTCAAGAAAACATATTCTCAAAACAACCCATTAGTTAGTCTAGTTCCTCTCAGATAGCTATTGCGGTTCATTCTTATTCTCAAGGGTTTTATGCTATTCATGTTGAATATTTCCATGGAATACTAAACAATTATCTAACAGTACTAGAATATAAGTTACAGAAAGACGAGAACACTATCTTATAATTTTAAAAATAAAAAATAATTAAAAAAATTTAAAAGTGTGTTAATTCACTATTCCTTTTATGAGGAAAAATATCTATAGGCTATGTACCTCTAGATATCCACAAGGGAACTAAACATAGGCTTAAAAACTTGTTTAATCCCTCTTATTTATATTAGTAAGATCACTCAAAGTATTCCACTTCTACACCTAATGAAATAGAGGCTTACGCTTTAGTACTTGAAAAGAAAATAACCTTCAATAACTCTAGTTCTTTTGATATCTGTATAGAAACTAAGAACCTAGGAAAAGTGTTGAGTATGTCTTTAGAATGAACTCAATATTGATCTAGTTTTGGAGTGAAAAATAGTTCAATGGTAGATCTTGTAAGGATATTTCCTTCTACAATGGTTGATCAACCTATGATCTCTTCCTCCTCTCTAACCTTTAGAAACATCCACACAAAACTCCATATGACTTTGAACCTATCCATAAGCTTGGTTTATTCTAATGACCTATTATATATATATTTTTTCATGTATTATGTATCTATATTCTATACAAGTGATCTTGATTAATAATATTCTTATCTATCTTCTTATTTATGTGTGATATGATTACTTTCATTTAAGGTTTTTTCTTTTACTTGTGAAGATTTTTTTTCATTTAATTTTTTCCACTTTATTCACCATTTTACTTGATTCTATTAGATAATATTAGTCATTCCTTATTCAAATTTAGTTTTATCCTTAAAATCTAAATTTCCGTCATTGAATGTGGTATAGTGAATATGTTTTCTTATTTTTCACATTCATTTTTAATGTCAAAAAAGTGGGAGAAGATAAATAAAGGGGTAGAAGAAAGGATAAACACAAAATTTTAAAAGTAAAATACATTATATATCACTTCTAAAAAAACTCTTTAAACTATTTAAAATTTCATAATTAATGTTTACTGGGTTTTGTGATCAAAAAATTGTTTGATATTATTGGACTAATGATGTTTCAAAACATATGTCCGGTGCCTTAAATATTGATGACCCTGAAACCAATCATATTTTTATAATCAATATCCTTTCAAGTGTTCTTAATAGGTTTTAATATTATTTAGTTCAATTCTTCTATAATATTTCAATTATCATATAATCTATATTTTTATTAAATTTTTATGAAAGATGGCTAAGTTTGAAAAAATTAGTTATGTGAGGACATTGACTATGTAGAGTTTGGATATGTTGATAATTAAACTGTATAAATTATCTACATGGTAGAATGACCTATGTGAATTACCTATAGTAAATAATTGGATATTTAATAAATGACTACATTTATGAAATGACCACATCGAATCAACTATGTCGATAATTTGGCTATGTGAATTGAATTCATGGAATATTTGGATATATGGTTCAAATCAGCTATGTGATTTAGTTAGGTATGTGAATATAAACTGTGTATATAAGTTGGATACATATATTTGACTATGTGATCAATTAGGGTATGTAATTCATCTATGTGAATAATTATCCTATGTGAAGATTGGATACATGGATCAATTCAGCTATGTGAATTCAGATACACGGATTTCAACTATGTGATGATCTAGAATCAGCTATGTAATTTTTAAACTTAGATATTTATCATAGTTGGAGTATTTTATGTAAAAAATAATGCTAATTTATATGCATTAAACAATTAACTACCTCATTATAGTAAAATTTATTTTTAAAAGGATGCATGCATTGAGAAACAAATGATAAGAGATTATTTTATTAACTGATGATTTTTGTAGTGGTAATTTTGAGAAAAGGACAGCTAATATTTTACCATGACACTTAATTTTCTTGGAAGTTATGTTCATAATAGTTTTTAATAAGAAATATAAACGAATTTGGATAATAAAAACAAGAACATAAAATCAATGTATTCTCTTACTCTATCAAAGTTTTCTATGCTATTATTTCTTTATACTAGAAGAAGAATCAAGTTTTCTATAAATTTTGTTACAAGATAAATAATTTTATGTTTTAAATACTCTCCTTAATTTATTATCCATTATTATTTTCCCTCTTGGAGTTATATTCTATTTAGTCAATTTTATCTTTTAATTGCGCGCTTTAATTTATAATATCTCCTTATTATCCCTCTCATTTCTAGAAGTGTGGAATCATCTTACTAGGTATTGAAGGATACTATTTTTATAAATCCTTTTAGGAACCTAAGAAAATATCCTATACTTTTACCAAGTTATTACTAATTTCACCAATTAAGGAAGTCTATAGGAAAATGGCTGGTCCTAGTGAAATCAACAATATCTAGTAGTTGAGTATTTGTGGAGTGGTCCATGGGATATTTTTTTCCCTAAACCACTCTAAGCCTTCTGTGTTCTATCTTTATCTAACAATTTTTCCTTCCATTAATTACTTGTGATATGAGGATATCAAAATCAATCATAACTTAATAGATCTTGGTTTTAAGTGAATAAAATTTCAATAACTCAATTCACCCCCTCTTGAGTCTATGAAAAATCTATCTGACTAATATCTATCTCATTATAGGATCAATGAGTTTTATTATATGGAAGAAAGATGATCTAATTGGTACACCATAAATGTTTTCATCTCATTCTTGGTTCATGAAGATCAATATAATTTCTCTTGGAGGAGCAGTGTGTTTTATGAGTGATTGTGAGCATTGAGTTCTCTAATTTGTGAGGATTTTAAATATAAAGGGTTATTGGTGATTTTCTAAATTTCAAGAAACAAGCATCATTATTGGTTATTTTGGTACATCAACACATCACCATTATATTCTCATTGGATTATTTTATTTTGGATAGACCAAGTTATAATTCATTGTATATCTTTTTATTTGATTTATTGCTTCATAATTATTGTTAGGGAGATAAGTGTTCCTTATAAAAATAAAAAAAGATCTTATGAGATGTTCATTTGAAGAAATTTATATACCTTGATTCACCCCCTCTAAGGGTATGTACCTTATTTGAGACCAAAACATGGTATCGAATCTAAATATTATTAGTGTATTATTATCTCTATCAATCTATGTCAAAGTTCTTCAACCATAATGGCATTACGATCTTTGATGTTTTTTTTCAATTTTAAAAGAATCAATTAAATATTATTTTTGATCATTGATAATGGATATCTACATAACTTCCATATATGGGATCTTGATTATCATGGAAATAGGAGCACTATTAGATAAATATGTAAGGTATCTTGATTTTGAATCCAAATGAGTCAATGAATCAGGGGGATCTTTGTTTAATTTAATATACCTAAAGGTGATATTGTTTTAATAATCAAAAGAAAAATGGGAAAAACTATCAACATCTATGAATGAAATTCAGGGAATGTGAAGGTAAATTATTGGTTCTATGGAATTATTATAAGGACTTTAGGAAGTAATTGAATGAGGCTTTTGATGAATTCTTCGATCAGGTGAAAAATATTATAAAGGAAATGCATAGACTTGGAGAAGACCCCATTGATATAAAGATCATGAAGCATATCCTGATAATATTTCCACAATGTTTCAATGTGATTGTCTCAATTCTCAAATATAAGGTCCCAAAGGAAGTCACAATGAATAGTATTCATAACACTCTCATTTCATACAATAGGAGGAATAATGATAATGATCCCTGGAAAAGGATAACTCTTTGGAAGTGGAGTTCAATACAATGAAGAAAATAAAATTGTAGGATAATCCCAAAAGATAGGGAAGTTGATGAGGTGATGTATTTTATTTCCTCAAATATCAAATGGGGAAAAGTAAAATTCAAAGGGAAGCTTTAACTTCCTTGATTTTGGTGTGAAATAGTTAAAAATATCACAACAATTTTTCTAAATAAATTTATAGATGAATAATAAGAATAAATACCCATGAAGAAATAATTAAAATATGTTAAAGTAAAGATGATTTTAGAGTATAAATTCTCCAAAATTATGACATGATTTCATAATAAGAAGTTAGATTAGAAGAAACCAAAATTATAGAAATTTAGGATACCAGATACTTCAATGAATAAGTACTCATGGATTTCATATATAACCCACAACCTAAGGACAATGATGACGAATGAAAAAATGTTGAGGGAATAATACATGTGTTTTATGACCAAGGATGAAGAGAATAAGTTGTGTCATAAAATACTTGGGAACTTGAGACAAAATTACTTGGAATGTTGGATGAAAAATGATGGAAATCATGATATCCCTAATTTTTTTGTGATATTATACAGATATTTGATACTTTTCAAAAGTAAAACATTATTTATAAGACTTATAATCCAAAGGATAAGAAGCCAAAAAAATTTCTTGGGTTTTTTCACATTGATGTGTGATAAAATATCACCAAATACATGGATTAAAAAGTTTATATATTTTATCCATATGTTATCAAATCTGGATAACATTAATTATGGTAATTTCTCATAGATTATAAGTGTTCAAGTGTATTACATGTTATCAATTATTGGTGGAGAAGATGATTGGGATGAAAATTTAAAATTTTTAGACTAATAAAGGAAAAAATTTACCAATAATAAAGTGGAATATTATATTAAGAAGAATTGGATAAGAAACCATTTTTTGGTGGTGAGAAGTCCTTAACAAAATAGTGTTGTAGCGACGAGGAACCATATCATTAAAAATATGACCTGAATGGTGCTCATTGGAAAACATATACTAGAGATATATTAAAAGGATGAAATCATAACATCATTGTACATATCAAATGGGTATTTTTTATACTTGGAAAAAGATATGACACTTTATGAGATGTGATATGGGAAGAAATTAAGGTTGGAATACTTTCAAATTTTTGATATTAAGTGATTTATAATCAATTAAAATAAACATTAGAAGTTAAAATATCAAGGGAATAAAATTTTATTTCTTGGTTACTTATCCAATAAAAAGGCATACAATTTATATAATAAATTTCTTGGAATAATCATTGAAATTAATACGTCACTATTATGGTAAAATAGCATAATTCCCAAAACTGTGACTAGTTTAAACAGAAAAATAGTGGATAAAAGTTATGATGATGTGAGTACCCTAGGGGGAGAACATGGGTCTAAAGATGATTCAGAAGTATATATTCATTATGAGGAAAACATCATCATCATTAGCTATATATAATATACGAATTAGGATTAAAATCAATGAAGAGAACATCATTTGTGAATGAATAGCTCTATGAAAACTATATTGACAAAGACTCAACAAAAAAAATAATTCCTATATCAAGTAGAGTCAAATAAATTTAAAGAGGCTACTAGAGATAAAAATTAGGTCAAAGAGGTGCATTATGTTCTTGACCAAATTGAGAAGAATCAAATATGGGTAATTTATTACAAGGATAAAGAAAAATATCCTTAGAACCAAGTTCATTTTTTCTTAACAAACTCAAAATAGATATCAAGGTATTTTAGAATAAGGAACAAATGTTGTAGAAGTGATATTCCTAAATCAAAGGGATTGATATTTATGGGAACTTTTCCCCATTTCCTGATTAGATATAATTCCGTTATTATTGTAAATTTTATTTCTAAGAAGACTAAAGGTGTCCCAAATAGATGAAAAATTAACTTTCCTTAATGGATTACTTGAGAAATAGGTATGAATAAAAAACTATATAGTTTTCTTATTTATGAATATGAGGGAAATATATTTTGGTTGAAGAAGTAATTCTATGAGTTGAAGTAAGAACTAAGGGATTAATAATCTTAGATTGATCAACACTTGAGAAAAAAATGGATTCTAGTGAGGAAGATTTGATCACAATATCTACATCAATATGGATAATTAATAGAGGATATTGGTTCTCATTTATGTTTATGATGTAATTTTTATGTATTGTATAAAGCATAATACAATTTTTTTTCAAATTTCATGAGGAGGGGGTGTTTGAGATGTTGTTAATTGTGATTTAATATTTTTTCTTGATTTATAGGTAATAAAATAAAGGAATTTAATTTTTATTTTAAAATATAAGTATACCAAAAATGAACTCAATGGATTTTTGAATGGAGGTGATGAGGACCCCATTATAAACTCAGATGAAGTCATCAATGGTTGATGATGGAGAAAAGGTTGATGTGATGAAATATAGTTAAATAATTGGGACGCTATTGTACTTAACAGCTGCATGAACTTAAATTATGTTTTATACTTTCAAGATGTATGATACCAAATATATCCCATGGAAATACACATTCTATTAGTAATTATAATTATTTTTTATGTCAAAAGCATAGTAAATTTCAGACTGTATTAGCATGAAACATCACATGAGTTATTCAGAATTATATATGATAATTAGACTAGTCAACCAATGATCACTAGTTGACATTGGAAAATTAATTATATCTTAGAGTAATATATATTTATTAGAAAATAAAAAATAAATATTTCATTTTTTTGAGCTCTGTGGAAGATGAATACATTATGACTACTCATGTATCTACTTAATTTCTACAAATAAATAAATAACATAAGTAAATTAGAGTTGATGTGAAGTTTTCCATTTTAATCAAGTGTGGTAACTCGAGTGCTATAAATCTTATAAAAAATAATGTCTATCATTCAAGGACAAAGAACATCAAGATAAAGTATCATTTCATATAGATTGTTGAACAAGGCCTAGTGAAGTTGGAGTATGTGTTTAAAAAAAAAACCAGGTTTTGGAAATCATGAAAATGTAACTACCTAAGTATGATTATGAGAGGCATGTTTTGTCACTTGGAGTATAAACATTTCCATACAACTTTTCAGTTTTGATAAGGCACCTATAATACCCTATAAATTTTTTCAATTTATATCAAGTTATGTTTGTTCTCTTGAATTAATTGTTTTTAATTATAACCCTCTCTTATGGACTTTCATAAAAGTTATCTTTTGGTTCATTGAAAAAGGGGGATAATTTTACAAAGATATAATTTTTAGATGACTAGAATTGTTATATACTATTGAAAAATGGGGAGCTATCCCATGATGATGCTTAGGAAAGGGGGAGAGTATTTGAATGAAAATTAAATGGGAGAATCTTGATTGAAAATTATTGAATATAATGATGATAAAAGAAAAATTTTCATGAGTATATTCTCATTTAACTCTTATTTCTCACAATGATCTTAAGTCTTGTGGGATTAAAGTGGATAATTAGTGAATCAATAATACTCTATTTGAGGGTAAGATGTTTCAAAGTGTGTTTTTGGTCATTTATGAAGGTTTGAGTTGATGTTGGGTTGGATGTGTTGAAGAGTTTTCCATAGAAAAAGGGGAAGATTATTATAAAAAATACATTAGAGTATTTTTAGGTTGTTTTTGTTGAAAATGTTGGTGAAGAATACTTATAAAGTGGTCTAATAAGTCATACCATGGTGATTATAGGATTTATAAAAGAAGATGGAGTAAACAATAGTAGTTTTTTATATAGGATAAAAATAATTTTGTAATAACATAGGTCATGTCACAACATGTATCATATAATATTAAGTTTATGTGTCTAGAAGGATGATTATGACATAATGGGAGTGACCATGATGTAATGTGACTATAGAAGGTGAGTTTTGGGATATATAGGATTAACTCAAACTAGTGAAAGATAAATTAATAACATTTCACACCACAATGGGTGTTGTTACACTATGATGAGTTTTTTGAGTGATTAAGACAAAGATATGCAATAATGAATTTATAATGATCAATGGGAAATCATGTTTCAATAAGAGATGTTTTTCTATGGAGAAGTTAGATATAATATTTGGTTTCCTTCCTAGAAGTGAAGGTCGCGCCATGGAAGGAGGCTCGTGCCTCGGTGATATGGTGAAAGGTGAACCCCAAGTTATTCTCCAAGAAAATATTTGTTGAGTGCATACTATGAAATTTAATGGTAAAGAGATCTTCTTCATAAAGTAGGTATTCACACCATGGTGGTTTCAATATTGGAAATAACATGAATCAAGGTTTTTGAGTGGAAGAAGGAATTGCATTGTGTAGGTGGTGGTGAAACCACAAAGGATTCCAATCAAGTGGGATATTTAGAATTCAAAATTCCTTGATTTTTTTGGATATTATGGGATATATTCATGGTGGAGATTGACTCAAATTTGAAGGATTAATGTGATGAATTTTCCCATCCTGATCACAAATAACTAAAGATCAATTAAAGGGTAGAATTAGATATTTTCTCAATACTAGAGAGATATATTTCTCTAAAAAAAGGGAAGAAAGATATTGGGGAAAGTGGGAATTTCAAATATATGCTGGAAAGTGAGTGATAAGAAATAAGAAGATATAGGAGTCTTTCTCATTGGAGAAAGTGGGAATTTCAAAATATCATCATTGTATGAAATAGAAACCAGATAAATTTAATATTAAATCAATTATATTTCTTATTAATGTTAATAATTATATTTTATGGATTCATATTAAATATAATAATCTCATATAATTTCTCAATCAAAAAATAAATAGTTTTATTCTAACTAAATTGCTTTCAAAAAATTATATGGTTTCATTTAAAAGTTACATTTATAAATTTTGGAATTTTATTTTGATAAAATACAAATTTTTTTTTGGATTCAACTAGTATAAATTATATTATGATTAATTTTTACAATTTTTTAGAAAGAGTCAATTTTTTGGGTGAATAGTGAAAAGTAACGATTTTGTCAATCACGTCTCTTTTATGGAATTATTATAATATAATAATGACTTAAAAATATAATAAATATATTTTATAAACTAATTATATATTTAATAAGTGTAATAATTCATTTAAAAATTTTACGTTGAATTTAGAAACATATGTTGGTGTTTGATATTTAAGTAGAGTTTTATTTATAAGAAAAACAATTTTTGATTATTTTATTTTAATTAAGTAATTACAAGGTTCCATTGGGTTATATATTTTTTTAAATGACTGATTAATCTAATTTTTTATATTTATAAAACAATTAATCTTAGGATGATCAATTATATACTTTATTTTGGTGTAAATTCATTTTTTATGCTTAAAAGGTATTTTTCTAAATACTATTTTCCATTGTATTTTACGCATTTATATTAAAATTAATTTTTACCACTTCTAGAAATTAAATATTTTAAAAATATTTTCATATTTATAACAAAAATTTTCAAAAAAATTAACTAGTTCAATTTTATTTTTAGTCATAAATTTTTTTTATCATTTTAAAAAGAGAGTCACCTCAATAGAGGGTTATATGTTGTAAAAGGGTTAAAAACATGAGATAAAGTCACAAAATATTATCTATAATATTATAGGATAAGTGAATATCAACCAAACTTATCTCATCCTCTAAAGTTTCATTTTTCTGGGCCAATTTAATTTGAATGAGACTTCAATATTATTTTAAAACTTTGAATATTTACAATAGTGCAACTCCCCTCACTTAAATCAAGATCCCTTCACCCCTAACTTATCCACACACATTAAGTAGAATAGATATTAAATTATCTTACAAAATCCATCCAAAACACTATTTATAATATAATAGATATTTTATTCTTCTAAAAGTACTAATCCAAGAAGGCTTAAGTAGATATCCAAGGGAGGATACACAAGGAAGAGGTAATTGTGTAGCCAAACTTTTTCAAGTTTCATTATTCTTCTACCTAAATAAAATTTATTATACCCATCATAATATAATGAAAATTTTATCATTACTATAAATAAATGTTACTATTATTATCATGTGACAACCATTTTATTTCTTCTTTTCATCCAATGGAAAATGAAATTATCGCTCGTGCATACGTGCAGACTAGAACCTCCATGAAGTGACATATTTTGGTTTTCATCAATGACTCACATGGCTAGATATAAAGGTGTATTTATTGAATAAATATAATATTTATGATATAATTATATTTTTTTAATGATTAAACATTATTTTCTTTCATTCCCTCCTATGTGTTGGAAAACTGATACGTGCTCGTGCGTACATGCGGGCTACCACCTCTATGAAATGACATATTTTTTTTCATGATCAATTTACAAGAATGGTTATAAAATTATATTTAATGTATAAAATTAATTAGAATGAAATTATAATTATTCTGGTGATGATGAAACCATGAATCATTTAACCATGATCAACCTTCCAAATTCATTTTGTATATTATTAATCGAATGGCCTCCAAATGTAAACTTGACCAATTTATTAACTAAATAAAATATGACAATAAATGAAATAAAAGTAATAATAATAAATTAATATAAATGAATATGTTTTAAAGTAATTAAATAATAAATATAATATTATTATTTAGAAATCCAAAAGGCATACAAGGTGAGTTAGGACTCTAGGTAAGATATTTTTTAAGACCATGTTTTAATGTTTTCCTTTAAAATATTTCTCTTTAATATTCATATAAGTTATTTGTTTTCAAAATGTTCTTATCTATACTATAATGATATTAGAAGTATATTTTAATCTATCTTTTAATTTATTTACAACGTTTAAAATGTAATATTTTTAACATTTTCTATACGGGTCGTTTTTCACTTGCTAATAATGGCGTAAAATAATATATTTTTAACATTTAAATCATGAACAAATTTTCCATATATAATGAATTTTATTTATTATGAAGATTTATATTCAAGTTTTCATGTTTTACATAAGTAAATTAATTTCCCATTATTTTATAAATTTTTTATTATTTTAATAATTAAGAAAAGAAAATGAAATTTCATCTTATTTTTATGAGTTGTTTGAAAATGTTTCTGATTATGTGTTCAAATGATTTTTATGATGAAAATTAAAATATTATATATGATTTATTCATGTAATGTTTCTTTTAAATTGTATATAATTATAGGTGGGTCCATTATATAGATGTAAAATCCATTGGGTAATGATTTATTCTCTAGAGAAATAATGATCAGAATTAATTGATTATAAGTTATTCTATTATAGGTGAAATATGAGTTAATATGGGTTATGGATATGATGTCCTGAGACATTTTATGGTTTTTATATGCTTTATATGAGTTTTAATGGTTTTTATAAATTTTTTATTTCACTAGTGGTTATGTTTAATATGATGTCAATGCTTATTTTGTAAAAAGGTAATCTTCCTTATTAATTTTCATGTTTTTAAAGGATTAAAAGGGCTATTTTACTTTTATATCCCTTTTGTTATTTTCTTCTCATCCCAAATATTCATATATTCTACAAGACTTATAGATGATTAGGTACATTAATAAAGTAAATGATACAATTATGGTGAATCATCTTGAAGAGATAAAAAAATTTCATGAATTAAACATGAGTTTAAATATAGTAAATTATTTTTGTGGGAAAAATTAACACTAAGTGGAAGTGTTTTTTTTTTCTGTAATGGTTTTCTTAATTATCTAAAACTATAAACCTAAAATATCATGGGGATATAAGAAAGTTAAAAATCTTTACTATTAAACTCAACGTTATAGGTCGGTTATTTACAGATTTTTTATAATTAGTGTTAAAGATATTGTATAAATAATATTTTTCTTGCATCAGATCTGAGTATTTGGGTCAAGGGTATTATAACTAGTATCAGATCATAGTTTAGATATCATTATAGGTTAATATGATTTTAATAAAAGAAATTTTAAGAATTTTAACTTATGGTTATATTATCATGAGATAATATTTGAGGTTTTACATGTTTATTCATATAATCTATGTATTTTTTATAATTTCTTTAGAGGTGACATGGTGAATGAATTAGAAAGGAAACATGGGAACAATACCCTTCCAAATAAAAAACATGAAATGGATGGAATTAGAACTGATTAGTTTGTGTTTGTATTAAATCAATTAATTTTAGATAAAAATGATGAAGCCTATGAATGATAGATAACAAATTCTCTATAGTGGAACATGTTAATAGTGGATGATTTATAGATTTAAAATGAATAACATTGCCTCATGAAGGTGATAATCTACACATACACACTGATTACATTAATTTTTTTAAATTGATATAATGTTAAGAAAAATATGATATATTATATTAAAATAATGATAATTATTCCATAAATATCATATATATACATTACATATATCATTATAACCATCCATTATTAGTGGTGATGGAAAACAATTATCTTGGTTCATGTACTGGTAGTCCACCATATACACGAATAACAATTTCATTTCTAATTTGATGGAAGAGAAGATATATATATGTTATTACATTAACATAATAACATCTAAGTATATGTAAGATACTGAAGTTATTTTTCAATATGTTTGAAGAATATTTTAAGGAGGTATAAGAAGAAAAAAAACTATAACATTCAGTTAAATACTATACCTCTTTTTGGGAAAAAATCAGTTTCTTTACACCTTAAACACTTTATGGTTGGTATTATGCTCAAACAATTTATCTAGAATGTGGGGAGGGATTTTAGGAAGTGATTTGGTAGGTATTGGATAGACTAAAAGGCTTTTTAAGTGTGATTAAAAGAGGAGAGGATGTGCCCTTTTATAAGTGAGGGGAGGGTCACTCTTGGAATTTCTTAAAGTATTAAATTAATATAAATTAATTTTCATGTTAAAAAGGAGAAAAAAGATATAATTAAAATATATAATATGTATGGGTCTAAATAATATCATCAAATATATTTTTTACAAGTTGATATTAGGGTTTAACCCTTATCTCTTTGTTTTAACCTTCATTAATAGTTTTTGACAATTACCGTTATAATGAATATTTTACTCTTTAGGGGTAAATATAATAACTATAAAAAGAAAATGGGTACATAAATGAAAAATAGTTTATATTTTTAAACATATATCAATAAATTTTACAAATATAAAATTTTCTAGGAATTTTGAGTCATTTAAAAAATATTATTTATTATAAAATAACATTAATGCCATTTTTGTACTATTCATTTAATTTGACTTTTAAAACAACATGAAAACAGTGGAATTAAAATATAATAATTTCAAACCTCTATAATATGTTATATTTAACTAAAAAATTCATATAAAACTATAATTTATTCAAATTATAATAAAAACATTTATTTTATTTTCCTATTAATTGAATAAATACTATGTTGGCATTGCGTAAGAATTTAAGGTAATTATTTCATCTCTAAAAATTTTAAATAAATTTTAATGATAAAATAAATAATTTATATTTTAAATAAACTTTTTCATAATATAAAAAATCCTATATTTATCCCTTTGTCACAAATTTAGAGAAAATAAATCAAAGGGAATGGTATTTTTGACTTTTCTTTACAAAAAATAATATAAATTTCAAAATAAAATAAATATAGAACCAATTTTCTATATTTTAGAAACATGGATGGAAATGGAAAAAATGAAATCATATAATAGAATAAAGTATAGTGTTAGAGGCATCTTTTATTCCTTATCATATTATTTTTATCCTTATTTACCTGATTTTCCCTTACCGTGGTGACAATTATTTACTGGGGTTACTATTCATAATGGCACAAAATAAAAGGGACCAAGTTACAAAATTTGGACCTATTGATTCAAAATATGTAATCTAATTTTCTATATTAAATTTCTATATGTGTAAGATATTAATTTTAAATTAAAATACAAAATGCAACAAAAAATATGTTTTCAAAAAATGCCTTTTTAAGTATATAAATGTTTTTATACCAAATTCATGTATAAAATTTGTTCAAAAGACTATAATTGGATTATTTTTAATAAAAAGTAACTAATATAATTTTAAAACTAATAAAAAATTAAATTTAATGTCGTAAATAATTTAAATTAAAATACAAATTTCAATAAAAATCAGTATTTTTTACTATTCTTTGAAAAATCAAACTTTTCAGAAAAATATTCATATTCCACCATAAGATAATTTTGATATAATGATTTAAAAAATGATATTATTATTTTTATAATAAAATTTATAAAATTTATATAAATTATTTATAATATTTTCTCATAAAAAGAAATAAAAACCATTTTGAAGAAAAAATATTTTTAAAGAATAAAATGAAATTACTAAAAATTGACCGATTATTTACTAAAAATTTATAAATATATTTATAATGAGTAAGATATTTATATATATTTTTAAAGAGGTTAATCATATCTATACCCTCTAATTTAATGTCTATGTTATAAATGTTAGGTTTAAATAATAATATTTCATGGTTCACTTTGTCTCAATGTTATGTGTTGTATATGCTATCAAATATAGTTTTATTTTTAAAATATCAGGGTGTTACATTCTACTCCAATTTAATAAATTTCATCCTCTAAATTTCAACTCAGTCTCGGTAATCATGGTTTTGAAATTTTAAAATACCTTTATTTAAATCCCACATCTTAAAAAGGGTTAATAAATCATTCTTTGGAAACGATATAAAAGGGAACTATGAAGGTCATCTAGAATTACATATACTAGGTTTCCAAATAGAATAAAATTAACAAGGAGTTAAAATATCGATATGGAAAAAACAATATAACTTCCAATTAATTATGGAGAGTGATAGATATTATTGATCTCAAGAAATTGAATGATAATTAGAACATTAATAAACATAAAACCATATACCAAAAATATGTAAAATGGGACATCGATTTATAAAAAATTAATATAATAGGAAAATTTTTTGTTTCAAGATATTTTTCTAAGAGTTGATGAATTCCATTACCATATAGACTAGAACATAAATAAATTTACTTATTTGATAAGTATAATTTCATCCTTAAATCAATTTACTCCACAATCTCATATTTTTCTCCAAAGGATGATTATTCGAGAAGAATTTTTCATTAATGAAGCAATAAAATCAACTTATATCATGTTACATAATCTTTAAAAGGATAGTAAGTTATTCCTCATGTATTTAGATATTAACCAAAGATGAAATGTTTAGTGAAAGGTAGGATAATATCCAAAATACATAAAAATTCATTTGATGAAACAAAACACTAAAATCTAAATCCTCAAAAATAGCACCCAAATTTCAACATAGATCATTTGATAAATATATGACTTTAAAATTCTTTGAAATATTTACAACCAGGTTTCAAACCCAAAAATAAAAATGATTTGGTCACAATTTCTTCTGATATTGATTTAAAATTTTTCTTAAATTAACATTAGTCAATCATAAATTTATATACCCAAAAATTTATATAGCCTAATCAAATAATAACACAGTGATACACAGATCAAGGTATATTGGTGGTGGCTCAGTATAATATTGATAGTGGAGTCATTGAGTGTGGGAATTGGAAAATCATTATGATTGAATGGGAGGTTGTGCATGGTGGTAGTATGATCATGTATATGCGTTTCCAATTATAGATTCTTTACTGTTATTTAACAACAGGGGATGGTTTTCCAAAATATGTAAATTATTTCCATAAATAATCTGAATCACCATAAAGCCACATTAAAATCATATATACTTCTAAAAGATGATTCCACCTTGATTTCTCAAATAAAATCCCATAATATCATTTAATGTTCCCAAATATTATAATGACATTCTTTCAAAATAACATTAACAACTTAATTACCAAATCAATTTTAAATTCCATGATTATCTATAGGATAACTCATATGTTTTTAAATCGTAATAACCCGTAATTACCTCAATATCAAAGATCATATAAACCATAAAAGTTATCAATAACTTTAAACATATATACACAAGATTTAAAAGAAATATTCCTTAAATATTACTTCATGTTCAACCTAAGGGTTACATATTCCTTAACGTAATAAAACATCTCCCAAAATGTCATTAATCACTTTAAAATTACATCACATAAAACAACAAAAGATATGTATAAGAATTTAAACATATGATCAAACTTAAACTCATAAACCCATGATGGTATCCATAACTCTAATGATAACCTATCAAGTAAAATACTAATCTCCAAAGTTAGTTAAAACCCATTCTAATACCTACAATAACATTCTAGGGCCCTCACTATCATATCTGATGATAAAATAATAAACTTTTAAATTTATAGATTTGATACTAATAAATGTGACCTAATTTAAACCATCCAAAACATAAAAACTTTAAATGAAATATGGGATCAATTACATAGCCAATTAACTTTTAGGTTTAGATTTTAAAAAAATCAGAAAAAACCTTACATAATAACTTGTACACATAAATAACTAGTTCTTAAAAATCCAAGTCATCTCCCACTAATTTCTTCATATATAATATATTTCTTGGGTATAACATACGTAATAAATTTCTTTAAAACCTAGGGAAATAGAAACATAAGAAGTGTGAGATCAAATTATTAGTTAGGGTAAGCATACAAAATAATAATTAGACTTAATCAGTGAGCATAAGATGAGCATAAGAGTTTGATGACATATTTAAAGTGAATAAACATAATATAAGATAATTCATACCCATAAATACCTAGATCATTATTCATGAAACATGTAATAAAGATTTTAAAAAGGGAATATTCATAGGAATAAATAACCCTGAGACATGTTATGTCAATCTTGATCAAATAAAACATTAACAAACCATATAAATAATAAAGATTTTTTTTGTTATTTTGGAACATCAAACATTCATAATGGAATTATGTAACTGGATAATTCTAATATCTCTTAGGAGTAACCAATATTTAGTAAACTCCACCATATATTAGGATTAACTTACATCTATTAAACTCTATCTCATTACTTAATGTATTGGAGGGCTATAATGGACCCATTCATCCATAGTTTATTGCATAACCACCCATCCTTGGTTTATAATTTTATCACCCATAATTGGTTTATAAATGAACCAAAAATTATATTTTTGTAGTGGAACCACCCATAAATAATCCATATCTATTTATAAGTACCATATAATGATAAAAACAAAGATAATATCACACTTTTCAATATAACAATAACCATTATTCATTCATAGATTAGATTACTTGTTGAAAGGAAATGGGTTCGATGATAATATATTTGAAAAAAAATAAAAAACTATCTAGGGAATGAATAAGGATGATATCATTAAAATATATCCCCGATAGAGCATAAGTAAAATTGAGGTTTTTTTTCATTGATAAGTAGAAATGCCATAAAATATCATTAAAAATACTCTTGAGTGAAATACCCTATCTAATTTGAAAATCAATTTTAAAAACTAATAATTCACAAAATATTATGAATATACTTTTATGAATATAATTTTATTTGAAAATTATAATGTAATCTCAAAATAAAACAATTCTCATAATATAGGGAAAATATGTTCATGTTGTAAATGTTAAAAATAATCATTTTTTCAAAAAGAGAGTTAGAAGTGACCCATGTAGAAAAATTTATAATTTTTTTATTTTCTTTATAAATGGTCAAATATATTGTAAAACAAATTTACCATATCAGTTTTTTATAAAATATAATTATTGAAAACATTTTAGAAAATACAGATATGGTAAAGAAATATTTCCAATCCAAAAGAAGATATAATATCATTTTCACTTAAAAAAACTTTATTGATGTTTATTTTATCCTCAAGGGTGTAAATAAAAACTAAACATGTAAAAACCATTAATATCTAGAGTAGAATAAAAAATATTTGGTTCTAGAAAATAATATCATATGATTTCCCATAAGTAAACCTTGAATAAAAAAAGTCATAAAAAATAATAATGTAACATAAATCCTTTACCATTTTCACAACTTTAATTTTTTTTTGAAAAAAATATGATTTAAATATATAAATACAATTAATTTCATGAATTAATATTCTAAAATTCATTTATTAATTATTAATTACTCTATTTAATTAAAAAATGTTGCACGACATGAAAACATGTCTTAAGAAAATGTGATTGAGACAAAGAAAACCCTTATAATGATCATAACTAATTATATGATAATTAATCCATTAAGGGATTATATGAGCATATGTAAATCTACATTAAAAAGTGTAATTTCATAATAATACAATTTATAGATCAATTCACACATAATAATAGCATAAACAAATTCAATTTAGTAGAAATATAACCAAATGAACGGAAATTGAGTTAAGAAACTCCTTACCACTTGGAAGATTTCATGTCAAATCTCATTGGATGAAATAATTTGGATTGAAAATTAAAATACCATGAAGTGTGAAGTATTCATGATATAATAAGTAAAATTGAAAATATTAACACCATATAAAATAAAATAGTTTCATAACATTAAAATATGCCTCAATGAAAGGAATTTGAGACGAAATCTTTTACCTCAGGTCCATTTATTCTATATATGCCATTTAACTAATATATATTAAAATTATATGAATTATTTTATTTCTTAAAAACATTTTATAGTTTTAATAACTTATCATAAACAATTTATCTCATTTATTTTATTGACATATTTAAATACTTAATTAGTTAGGTCCACATTGGTTGTTTTGAGGACGTTCAGTTCATAATTTCAAAATGACTTCGGTATGTTGGTTGTAGTAAAAGTGGCCATTATCCGATAATAAACAGAATAATAATCATGAAATAATTATAAGTTTTATATATCAATTATAATTTTTTAAATAAAAAATTAATATTTTTAAGAAAAATGAACAATGTTACAATCATGGAGACGGTTGGTTATACATACACTTGAGTAACGTTTCCATTTTTTAATGATCATGATGTAAACAAGGTAAGTATTAATTTATATTTGTATAATGATTATTATATCATAAATATAATATCATATATTTATTTAAACATATATATACACCAACCATGTGATGTGGGGATGAAAAAGGAATCACATCACTTCATGGAGGTGGTAATCCACACGTACTCCCGAACGATGTTATCATTTTTCAATGGATGGAATGGTAAGAAAAATTTGATATATTATATTTAAATAATGATAATTAATTAATTAATATAATATATATACATTAAATACATCATTATAAATATCTGTAAGAGATGGTGATGGAAAATGAATTACATCGGTTTGCGATGCAGTAGTTCGCTATACACATAAATGGTGATTTTGTTTCTTATTTGATTGTAGAGGAGACAAATATAGGTTATTAAATTATCATAAAAAATTTCAATATATTTAATATACTGGTTATATTAATTCATCATGTTTGAATAATATTTAAAGGATTTATATTAATAAATAAAACTAAAATATTCAGTTAATGACTATACCTCTTCTTTGGAAAAATTTATTTTCTTTACACCTTAAACCCTATAAGGTTGGTACTATTAAAAAAAAAATGCCTCTATAACATGGGTTGGGATGTTAGGAAGGGACTTGTGTTGTTATTTTCTAAGCTAAAATTCTTTTTAAGTGTGAATAAAAGAGGATAAAAGGTTCCCATTTATAAGAGAGGGTAATAACGCTCCTGGAATTTCATTGTAACAGCCCAAGATTTTATAAAAAAATATTCTTTTTAATTTTATTAAAGTCTTGTGTTGTACGCTACACCAAAAGGAGCTTGCACAACACGCATCCTTGACTTGCCTTGCATTACACGCAATCACGACCTTCCTCGATAGCGTGTGTAATACGCAATACCGAGTTTCACTAAACAACGATATGCTATTAAAATATTATTAAAACTAGCCGTTATGAATAGTAATAACCACTTTTTAAAACTCTGTAAATATTATTTTTCAAAATGAACTTCATTTTTGGATTCAGAGTATCGAATTTAGCCTAAGGTGAAATTTTGGTACTTTTCGGATAACTTTCATATTCTGATGAATAGTGAAAATTACTAAATTATAATTAAAAACAACTTTTTTAATCGAAATAATTAATAGTGATAAATTATTAATTTGAGTGGTTTTAAAGTATATTTAGAATATATTTTTACAATTTAATACAATGTTGGTCATTGGTTGTAATTTCAGATTTAAACCAGACATAAACAAATGTCAATCTTTTGATAGATATTGTTTCTTAAAAACACACTATTTGTTTTAACAGCGAGATTTAATTATAAAATTAATTAATGCAACTTCTATGTTATGAATTTGGTAAAATAGACTTCATTTTTGAATTCGGAATATGAAATAAAGCTTAGGATGAAATTTTGGCATTTTTCTGAAAACCTTCAATTTTTGATGAATAGTGAAACTACTAAGTGGTAGTTAAAAAACTGAATTTTTCATAAAACTTAATTTTACCGCTTCTGTGAATGGAATTTCAAAAATCCGAGAGACACGGTTGATTTCAGTAAGTAAAATTTGGTTCAATGAGATGAAAATAATTTTTGGTGAATAGTAACTTTTTACTTTTTTTTACCGCGGGTAATAGTAAATAGGGTAACTAAGGGTAAATATGATATTACTATTACCCTAACACATGTCCTAATTCTATTGGACAAGTGTAATTCGACCAAAAACAAGCTTAGGAATAAAATATGACCATTTAGGCCCACTTGGATTAGATTAGGACATTTATTATTATTTAATTCAAAGAAGAGTTAAAAGAGTTAAAATCAAAGTTTATTTACTAAAACATTTTTAATATAGGGTTATACATAAGATAAATTAGATTGTAAATATTCATTAGAAATCTAAAAAGATTTCCTACATAATGGTATTTTATTTGTAATTTTTAGACATCAAATAATTTAATTTATTTATGACACAAAGATGATGCAATAATTATCTTATTAATGAAATATTGACATAATTGATGTTATAAACACCAAACTGAATGTAATTTGAGACTTTTTATGAATTCCACTAATTTTCTAGGTTACTATGATATATTAGTGTTGATTTAATAAACTTTTCTCGAACATATAATTCTGTTATGACTTTCACAAAAATCATATATCAAATAGTGTCAAAATTGACACAAAATAGTTTTTAAATCAAATATTATATTATTAATTGTTATTTTATTCCTAAAAATCTAAGGTTAGGCCAAATGACTTAGATAAGGATATATATATTAATAATAAACAATTTGGGGTTCGTTTGGCATGTTATAGTAAGTGTATTAACCATATAGTGTAAGAAAACAAAAAGACACGGTAAAAGTTAAATTATTTAACTTAGGGTTAAATCTAATTGATAAGGTTAAAATAATACCCTAAACTTGTCTAAATCCTATTGGATGATAGGATTTCGACCCATCCCCACTTTAGCTTCGAAATAAGACCCTTTGGAACCATTATAAACCGATTTTGACTTTAATATAAAATAATATTTTGAGATATTCCTAAGGTGCCCCTCTCCTCCCTTATAAAAGGGCACCTCCTCCCCCTCCTCCTCACACCAATTTGAGCACTCAAGCTCGGCCCACCCCTACCAAAATCTCTTCTCCACTTCCCTATCAACATCCTAGAGGTTCTTTTCTTCCTCAAAGACCAATTTTAGTGCCCTAAGAGGAGGTCTCAAAGAGGCGCTTCAAAGAAGAGGTAATTACCGTTACCAATTCTTTCATCTTTATTTCTTCTTCCACTTCTTCTTCTTAGGTTGTTTCATTATGAAGTAATAACATCAGTATCACTAATATACTGATATGTTATTATAAGTATGAAACAACCCTATTTCACCATCTATCCATCCTACGGAAAAAGAAATCACCGCGCGTGCGTACGTACGGAATACCGTCTCCACGCCGTGGTGTAATCTATTTTCCACCACCACCTTACATGGATGGGTATAATGGTGTAAAGAATAACTATACATAGTTATTACAACATCATATTGATTCTGATATATTGTATAATCCACTCTGATTCAATTCAATATTTATGAAAATGATATCATCGCTCGTGCGTACGTACGGACTACCGTCTCCACGACGCGATGAGATTCATTCTCCATGTTAACCATTTAAGAATGATTATAAAGTATATATAAGAAATAATAATGAAATATATGACATTATAAAGCTACTGGATTATGTATATATATATATATGTGTATGTCATCTACTTACTTCCATTTCAAGACAATAAGGAATGGAAAACAGCGTTCATGCGTACGTACGGACTACCGTCTCCATGAACGGTGTTTTTCATTTTATTTATCTATCTATTATATATATATATATACTGAATATATATGATATATAAATCAAATTTTATATTCTGGAAGTAAGTAAATCATGATATAATTAATAATAATGTCAAGAACAACAAGTCAAAACACCTACGATAAATGAAACGATTTTACCCAAAACGCTTCCTTAACATGGAATTTACAAAAGAACGGGTAATATAATGTCATAAGTGAACCATATATGATATCATAACAATGAATATGATTCTATAATAAGTCAATGACATTATTTAAATCATTATACAGGAGGTTCGGACACATACGAAGCAAATCGGACCTAAGGTAAGGGAAATATCACAATCTCATTTTTATCCGAGATTGTTTATTCGTAAGTATTTACTGGGGTGTATTTTATCATCCACATCCATGTTTCATAAATATGTAATATTATTTCCATCCACCTACAATTGTTTTAACCCATTTTTACCCTTCGGTGAGTTTTTAGTAAAAGAAATGAATGGAATCTTTTGTCGTTTTTCGTACGAGGTACTTTTTTTGACTTTTTCGACAAAAGTACGAGAAGAATGTTTTTTTAACTTATACGGCAAGAATGGATTTTTAAAACAGTATTTCCAAGAATCTTCCTCTATAAGTTTTCAAGTTTATTTTTAATCAACTTCTTTTATTTTAACGTTTTATGACATGTTATGAAAGAAAAAATGTTTTTGAAGAAGAAAGGATATTTTCCTCAAGAATGGAGTTCAAGTGTTTTATCAAAATTATTTTCCATCTAAGATAATAAAGGGTTCTGTTTTTATCCCTATTATTACATTGATTTGACTATGTTGTGATGGAATTATGTTTATGAATTCTTTTATCTTATATGAATGGTTTTATGATGTCATGTTGTTTAAGAATCCCATTTTTATTACATGGGTTATGCGATGATGTATGATTTATGATTATGTGGCACACATAAGAAAGGATTCATTATAAGATGGGTGGTACCTATATCTCCCTCCAATGCATTGGGTAAAGATTTTATATCTCATGAGATAGACAGGGCTGGAACGGTAGGTTATACCGGTTCAGTGAAACAGGACTGAAACGAGGGTTACTCGATTCAGAAAGGGACTTTGTCCACTAAGATAGTCTTGGAAATGAGTCATGACTAACAAGAAATGATTTTCCATGATTATGTGTGCATGCCACCAAGTTTCAAGTTTCATGTTATGATTATGGTGATCTCATTTTCACTTCTATGATTTGTTCCATGTTAAGATATTATGATCTCTTTTGCAGGTTATGATTTTCAAAAAGATATGAAATGATTTTTATTTCTTTTGTATACCCTTACTGAGCATTTGAGCTCACCCTTTTATGTTTTCTTTTCCCCAGGATATAAAGAAAGGTTTTAGGTAAAAAAAGGAAGATCTTTATGGGAGATTTTGAAGATCTTTCACCACGATTAGAAGATTATATTCCGAGTTTCCAAAGACACTAAACTATTACGGTCCTTGTGTGTGTGTTTTTGTTATGTACTAAGTATTCCGCAAAAGTAATGTAATATCCATGTACGTCAAGATACGGGTCTCTACAGTTGGTATCAGAGGAAAGGTTTAGTCAACCTTTGGAAACTAGGATGTGAAAACGTTAGTGAGATCCCTAGAGATATTTCTAAGGTATGTCTAGGGATGTCCCTAAGGATACGTATACGTATAGGATAGTCCTAGAACTATGGTAACGATCTTAGAATTAAACCTAAGATGTTAGATATTGAAGGTACTCCCCCTTTATTATGTTGTTTTCCCTAGCATGATTTTTGCCTCTCACACTATTCTTTTTGGGTTTTAGAAAATGGCTGGAAACAAGATGATTCACAATAATGGAGGATATGATGGACAATGGAATGATATTCTTCATAATGAAATGGGATTTGGAAGTCCAAACATCATTATTATGTCGAATCAACAATCTCATAATATGATCAATAAAGTAAAATTTTGTAAGTTTCCCGACTCGGCTAATAAGAGAAATATGGAGTTTCATGATGATCATAGAGGAAAGAAAGTTCAATTTCCCCTATGTAATTCATGTGGGAAGAGGAATCAAGGAGAATGTTTCAAAGGAACTGGAAGATGCTTTGGGTGTGGAAAAGAAGGACACAAAGCAAGTAAGTGCAAAGGAAAAGGTTCATTTAACACCATGGATGAGGATAATGGTATTGCTACGACATCAACAATGGTTAAATGTTTTAAATGTGGAATGTATGGGCATTATGCAAACCAATTCCCTAAGGGAAAGTCTCATGAAGAGAATCAGTATGGCCGTATGGGTAGTATTTATGTGGATGATGATGAAGAGACTACAAATGATATGTGAGATGAAAGAATTGTTGAAGCTCGGTTAATGGTTTAAGAATGTAGTGGAATGATTACATGTTTATCATGTGTAATGTTGTATAAATAATCTCATGGTACTATATAATAAAGAGACATGTAAGGATTGTTACATTGTTGTCTGATTAATGTTACCAGTAACCATGAAAGGTTATTCAGATACTTTTGGAAAGTAGATGATAAGTGCATAATGAAAGGATAAGAAGATAATGAGATGTTTGATTGTATTCATGAGCTCATGATTGATATAAGGACTAAGTGATATCATGGTTTGAGTATATAGAATTTTGAGGATTTTGGTATGTGAAAAGTGTTAACTTTTAACTGCATTCATGTTTTCACTAAGGTATTCATGAGAATACATGATTAAGGACTTTGAATGTTTAGAATGTGACCAACAAGACATATCTTGTGATATGTGGGGATCAACGACAGTATTAAATCTCTGGTAATAGTTTTCACTATATTATGAGAGTCGACTGCAGTATTATGGATAAGCCTAAAATATTGGAATGGATTATGTTGGACATAAGTTAGTATTGTCTGTTTTTTCGATATTATTGATGGGATGTTATAGAGTTTTGGAAAAAGGACAACCTGCAGGACGGGCGACAGCCCATCGCTTCGGACAAGGCTGTGGGACTCGAACCCACAACCGAAGTGCGACTGGACTTTATCGCCTACCACTGGCCTACAGGAAGTCCCTGTTTAGTAGAAACTAGTTTTATTATATTAAGCAGTATGATATATGAAGTATATGTCCATTTTAGGAACCATATATGATTAATCTCACTATAGATCGACTTATGCATATAATTTTTGCTAACCTTTTGTTTGAGACAGATGGAATGACCCGTCATTCTATCACATGATCTGCTAACACTTCATGAATAAGAAATTCAACTTCATTTATTTAAGAGATGAAGTGGAAATTGTTCAAGGCACGAACAACAGTGAGATTGTACCAAAATAAAGTAAGTATTTATTCTAATTCAAATTTTCAACTTTAGGGAAATGATCTTGAAAACCAAAAATGTTGTCGTAGTGATCTTATACCTGATGAATCAGATGGTACCTTATATCATCACAAATCTATGGATTTGTGATTACTGGCTTTTCCATAGCCATGTTCTCTACCACTCTCCATCAGAACATGATGGTTAGATTTCTCTTCCATATCCATATTTTCACCTATGTGGAAACCCAATGATTAGTTTATTTGGGTAACCGTTACGTTTCATACTTTTGTTTTTAAAGATTGGTTTTGATATTCCTTTTTACGATGTGGGTTTCTATTAAAGAAACTTTCTAATAGTAAACCATTTATAACCCCGACGAATTTCGAGGGCGAAATTCATTTTAAGGGGGGTAGAATGTAACAGCCCAAGATTTTATAAAAAAATATTCTTTTTAATTTTATTAAAGTCTTGTGTTGTACGCTACACCAAAAGGAGCTTGCACAACACGCATCCTTGACTTGCCTTGCATTACACGCAATCACGACCTTCCTCGATAGCGTGTGTAATACGCAATACCGAGTTTCACTAAACAACGATATGCTATTAAAATATTATTAAAACTAGCCGTTATGAATAGTAATAACCACTTTTTAAAACTCTGTAAATCTTATTTTTCAAAATGAACTTCATTTTTGGATTCGGAGTATCGAATTTAGCCTAAGGTGAAATTTTGGTACTTTTCGGATAACTTTCATATTCTGATGAATAGTGAAAATTACTAAATTATAATTAAAAACAACTTTTTTAATCGAAATAATTAATAGTGATAAATTATTAATTTGAGTGGTTTTAAAGTATATTTAGAATATATTTTTACAATTTAATACAATGTTGGTCATTGGTTGTAATTTCAGATTTAAACCAGACATAAACAAATGTCAATCTTTTGATAGATATTGTTTCTTAAAAACACACTATTTGTTTTAACAGCGGGATTTAATTATAAAATTAATTAATGCAACTTCTATGTTATGAATTTGGTAAAATAGACTTCATTTTTGAATTCGGAATATGAAATAAAGCTTAGGATGAAATTTTGTCATTTTTCTGAAAACCTTCAATTTTTGATGAATAGTGAAACTACTAAGTGGTAGTTAAAAAACTGAATTTTTCATAAAACTTAATTTTACCGCTTCTGTGAATGGAATTTCAAAAATCCGAGAGACACGGTTGATGTCAGTAAGTAAAATGTGGTTCAATGAGATGAAAATAATTTTTGGTGAATAGTAACTTTTTACTTTTTTTTACCGCGGTTAATAGTAAATAGGGTAACTAAGGGTAAATATGATATTACTATTACCCTAACACATGTCCTAATTCTATTGGACAAGTGTAATTCGACCAAAAACAAGCTTAGGAATAAAATATGACCATTTAGGCCCACTTGGATTAGATTAGGACATTTATTATTATTTAATTCAAAGAAGAGTTAAAAGAGTTAAAATCAAAGTTTATTTACTAAAACATTTTTAATATAGGGTTATACATAAGATAAATTAGATTGTAAATATTCATTAGAAATCTGAAAAGATTTCCTACATAATGGTATTTTATTTGTAATTTTTAGACATCAAATTATTTAATTTATTTATGACACAAAGATGATGCAGTAATTATCTTATTAATGAAATATTGACATAATTGATGTTATAAACACCAAACTGAATGTAATTTGAGACTTTTTATGAATTCCACTAATTTTCTAGGTTACTATGATATATTAGTGTTGATTTAATAAACTTTTCTCGAACATATAATTCTGTTATGACTTTCACAAAAATCATATATCAAATAGTGTCAAAATTGACACAAAATAGTTTTTAAATCAAATATTATATTATTAATTGTTATTTTATTCCTAAAAATCTAAGGTTCGGCCAAATGACTTATATAAAGATATATATATTAATAATAAACAATTTGGGGTTCGTTTGGCATGTTATAGTAAGTTTATTAACCATATAGTGTAAGAAAACAAAAAGACACGGTAAAAGTTAAATTATTTAACTTAGGGTTAAATCTAATTGATAAGGTTAAAATAATACACTAAACTTGTCTAAATCCTATTGGATGATAGGATTTCGACCCATCCCCACTTTAGCTTCGAAATAAGACCCTTTGGAACCATTATAAACCGATTTTGACTTTAATATAAAATAATATTTTGAGATATTCCTAAGGTGCCCCTCTCCTCCCTTATAAAAGGGCACCTCCTCCCCCTCCTCCTCACACCAATTTGAGCACTCAAGCTCGGCCAACCCCTACCAAAATCTCTTCTCCACTTCCCTAGCAACATCCTAGAGGTTCTTGTCTTTCTCAAAGACCAATTTTAGTGCCCTAAGAGGAGGTCTCAAAGAGGCGCTTCAAAGAAGAGGTAATTACCGTTACCAATTCTTTCATCTTTATTTCTTCTTCCACTTCTTCTTCTTAGGTTGTTTCATTATGAAGTAATAACATCAGTATCACTAATATACTGATATGTTATTATAAGTATGAAACAACCCTATTTCACCATCTATCCATCCTACGGAAAAAGAAATCACCGCGCGTGCGTACGTACGGAATACCGTCTCCACGCCGTGGTGTAATCTATTTTCCACCACCACCTTACATGGATGGGTATAATGGTGTAAAGAATAACTATACATAGTTATTACAACATCATATTGATTCTGATATATTGTATAATCCACTCCGATTCAATTCAATATTTATGAAAATGATATCATCGCTCGTGCGTACGTACGGACTACCGTCTCCACGACGCGATGAGATTCATTCTCCATGTTAACCATTTAAGAATGATTATAAAGTATATATAAGAAATAATAATGAAATATTTGAAATTATAAAGCTACTGGATTATGTATATATATATATGTATGTCATCTACTTACTTCCATTTCAAGACAATAAGGAATGGAAAACAGCGTTCATGCGTACGTACGGACTACCGTCTCCATGAACGGTGTTTTTCATTTTATTTATCTATCTATTATATATATATATATACTGAATATATATGATATATAAATCAAAATTTATATTCTGGAAGTAAGTAAATCATGATATAAGTAATAATAATGTCAAGAACAACAAGTCAAAACACCTACGATAAATGAAACGATTTTACCCAAAACGCTTCTTTAACATGGAATTTACAAAAGAACGGGTAATATAATGTCATAAGTGAACCATATATGATATCATAACAATGAATATGATTCTATAATAAGTCAATGACATTATTTAAATCATTATACAGGAGGTTCGGACACATACGAAGCAAATCGGACCTAAGGTAAGGGAAATATCACAATCTCATTTTTATCTGAGATTGTTTATTCGTAAGTATTTACTGGGGTGTATTTTATCATCCACATCCATGTTTCATAAATATGTAATATTATTTCCATCCACCTACAATTGTTTTAACCCATTTTTACCCTTCGGTGAGTTTTTAGTAAAAGAAATGAATTGAATCTTTTGTCGTTTTTCGTACGAGGTACTTTTTTTGACTTTTTCGACAAAAGTACGAGAAGAATGTTTTTTTAACTTATACGGCAAGAATGGATTTTTAAAACAGTATTTCCAAGAATCTTCCTCTATAAGTTTTCAAGTTTATTTTTAATCAACTTCTTTTATTTTAAAGTTTTATGACATGTTATGAAAGAAAAAATGTTTTTGAAGAAGAAAGGATATTTTCCTCAAGAATGGAGTTCAAGTGTTTTATCAAAATTATTTTCCATCTAAGATAATAAAGGGTTCTGTTTTTATCTCTATTATTACATTGATTTGACTATGTTGTGATGGAATTATGTTTATGAATTCCTTTATCTTATATGAATGGTTTTATGATGTCATGTTGTTTAAGAATCCCATTTTTATTACATGGGTTATGCGATGATGTATGATTTATGATTATGTGGCACACATAAGAAAGGATTCATTATAAGATGGGTGGGACCTATATCTCCCTCCAATGCATTGGGTAAAGATTTTATATCTCATGAGATAGACAGGGCTGGAACGGTAGGTTATACCGGTTCAGTGAAACAGGACTGAAACGAGGGTTACTCGATTCAGAAAGGGACTTTGTCCACTAAGATAGTCTTGGAAATGAGTCATGACTAACAAGAAATGATTTTCCATGATTATGTGTGCATGCCACAAAGTTTCAAGTTTTATGTTATGATTATGGTGATCTCATTTTTACTTCTATGATTTGTTCCATGTTAAGATATTATGATCTCTTTTGCAGGTTATGATTTTCAAAAAGATATGAAATGATTTTTATTTCTTTTGTATACCCTTACTGAGCATTTGAGCTCACCCTTTTATGTTTTCTTTTCCCCAGGATATAAAGAAAGGTTTTAGGTAAAAAAAGGACGATCTTTATGGGAGATTTTTAAGATCTTTCACCACGATTAGAAGATTATATTCCGAGTTTCCAAAGACACTAAACTATTACGGTCCTTGTGTGTGTGTTTTTGTTATGTACTAAGTATTCCGCAAAAGTAATGTAATATCCATGTACGTCAAGATACGGGTCTCTACATTCATGAAGTATTAAATTAATAAAAATTAATTTTCAAAATAAAAAGGATGAAAATGATATATTTATAATATAGTATGAGTATGGGTTTAAATAATATTATACAATAAAACTTGGACAGGTTTAGAATAGGTTTTTACCCTTATATCTTTGTTTTAACCCGCATTAACCCTTTTTGACAATTACCATGATAATGATGTTTTTACTGTTCAATGATCATTATAGTTAATATGAAAGGATAACTACTCATAAATGGATTATATTTTATATTTTTAAACATATAACCTCAAATTTTATGAATATAGTTTCTTTAGTATTTTTAAATCATTTAATGAAATATTATTTATTATAAAATAACATTAATGACATTTTTATAACTATTAATTTAATTTGACTTTTGAAAACAACATGGAAACAATGAAATTTGAGTATATTACTTTAAAACATATATAATAATTTATCTTTATCTAAAAATTACTCAAAACACAATAATTGATTTAAAATTATATTAATTTTAACATTTTTAAAATAAATTATATTATTTATATATTAATTGAATAAAAATTATGTCAGTGTCACATAAACATTTAAGGTAATTATTTCATTGATGCATGCCTATCGTAGGGCGTGGCAAAAGAAAATTTATTTTTCTAATACAGCACAGTGGCTGACCAGGGTCGTCTCACTTGAGGAGCATTGAAGTCAATTAAATCACTTATTCTATTTTACCTAATCTAATTATTTTGGGTTTTTTAATAATTATTGAATTTTTTTTGAGTGTTTTTGAAAACATGAAATTTAAATAATTTAATGAAAACATTAATTCTAAATGTAGATGAAAATTCTAACAGAATGAAATTAGGGAAGAAAGGTCTTGGTCCTAAGGTTGGATAACACGGGTTCATTCATTATTTATTTATTGTTTAAATTCAATTTGATAATTCATTTTATGAAACCTCATTAATGAATTAATTTACTTTGATTTATTAAGTGTGTGATTTTAGCATGCGTCTCACACACCAAACCACACCTCCTCCAGTAATCAAGTGGGGTAACACCTCAACTGAGAATGTTATTCCTACAAGACCCAACTCTACCATATGCCGTTTCATCCCTTATAGCAACCCCAAATACACTGTATGAGGGGTTTTCCTAAGATAATATAGGGAAAATTATTAATCAATGAAAAGAAATGGATTTGTAAATAGTGTCGTGGTGGACGACCACCAC
This sequence comes from Viscum album, assembly GCA_963277665.1. Lineage (NCBI taxonomy): Eukaryota > Viridiplantae > Streptophyta > Magnoliopsida > Santalales > Viscaceae > Viscum > Viscum album. Next base: position 890,436,929 of record OY728159.1, on the reverse strand, counting down.
ACCCGTGCAATATTCCCTCCTCCACTACAAATAAAATTAAAACATTTTGAATTGAAGTGAAATAATAAAGAGAACTGTGAAACCTCCTCCGGTTCCAAGCCTCGAGTTAGTCACTTGCCCTGGTGAAGTGCATAGAGTTCACGATGGAAATATGGAAAGGAGAGAATGAGATTGAGATTGGAAGAGAAGGGGTGGAATAAGGAATGGTAAACACTTTAATATAAAAAAAATATGAATTAATTACATGTGAAAAGAATACTAAAATAAATAATAAAAATATAAATGGACCTTGGGTTCCTCTCATTGGTTCCCCGAATGGTGTTGGGAAGGATTGGAATGAATTGAGAGGTAGAAGATCCTCTCCTTTAATAGGCAGATTTTTGTTCTCCAGAATTTTTCACATTTTGACCCATTAATTGGCTGAATAACGTGTGGAACCCTTCATGAAAGTTATTCATTAATGTGTTTTCCGTTCCTACTCCAAAACTAAGCTCATTTTTCCACCTATTTTAGGATTTATGATTTTTTATTTGGAGATTTCTGTTTCTGGATGAAGGATCTAGGCAGCTTCCTTCAAAAATAAGTTGTTCAATGGCTGCCTTAATGGATTCAAAACTCAATGTAATTTATTTTATGAATGACCCATTTAGTCCTCTTTCATCCCCAAGTAAAATAAATGAATTTTAAGATGTGTAGGCCGAGATGGATGTCCATTATAGTGGTGGGGTCCACATTGTCAACCTGAAAAAATCTTCAACTTCATTGATTTTTTATAGCCTCTTGAAGATCAATTAATCCCCTCATCCAGAAGACAAAAATGAAGGAAATAAAATAAGGATTATAAAAAAATTTTAATCACAAAATTGGGAATTATATTTTTCAATAAATGACCAAAATACCCTTGACGCAAAAATCTGTCTAAAATCCGGAATTAGGCGTTTTTCACCATTTTTCTCAAAACACATCATAAATCCAAAATTGATTCATATAAGCTCAAATTGATTATTTGGGATGATTAAAACAATTTAAATGCATACAAAATATGTGGAAAATATTAGCTCTATCATTCATCTATAAAAATTATAATTAAATTAAACTGATAAAAAATAATTTATCTTTTAAATTACCCTTTTATAATTGAGTGTATCCTCTTTTTATCCCTATGTCAAAAATTTAGAAATAATAAAACAAAGAGAATGAATTCTTTTTCTTTTCTTTACATAAAAAAATATAAACCTAAAAATCAAGGAAATATGGAACTAATTTGACATATTTTAGAAAATTTGATGGAAATGGTCGATCTAAACTCATCCAATAGGATAAAGGAAACTATTTGGTCATTGTTTAGTCATTATCATATTTTTTAACCCTAATTACCCAATTTACCCTTACCATGATGGCAATCATTTACTATAGTTACTATTCATAATGGGAAAAAAAATTAAAAGGAACAATTTACCAAATTTGGACCTCCGTATTAAAAATATTGAATCCATTTTCCAATATTAAGTTAATAGAATTGGCATATATTAATTTTAGATTAAAACACAAAACATAATAAAAAACATTTTTTTAAAAAAATGAATTTTAAGTATAATTTTTTTTAATAGAAAATTAATTTAAAAAATTCATTACAAAGACAATAATTGGATTATTTTTTATCAAAAGGAATTAATAAAATTTTAAAACTAATCCAAAATTTAAACTTACTTTGTAAATAATTTAAATAAAAATAAAATTTTCAATAAAAATCAATATATTTCATTATTCATTGAAAAATATTAAAATTTAACCATAAGATAAACTTAATATAATAATAAAAAAAATTATATCATTTTTATCAAATAAAATATTTAATAGTTCTAGAAATTACTTTCAATATTTTCTCATAAAAAACAATAAAAACCATTTTTGAAGAAAACAGATTTTTGAAGAATAAAACGACTAGTAAAAATTGATCCATTATTCACTAAAAATTTATCAATACATTTATATTGACCAAAAACTTTATATATATTCCATAAATCAGTTAATCCTATTCATACCTTCCAATTTAATGTATAGGTTATAACAATCATATTTAAATAATAATATTTCATAGTTTATTTAATCTCAGTGTTGTGTATCATATACATAATAAAACATAGTTTTATTTTTAAAATATCTGGGTGTTACAAACCATGTATGGTGGTTATGAAAAATGAATTATGTTACATAATGGAGACGGTAGTCTATACATACACATGAGTAATGTTTATATTTTTTAATAACATGATAGAAATAAATTAAGCATTAATCTATATTTCTATAATTAAAAATCTATCATAAATTTCATATTATTTCATTAAATCCACCTAAATATACCGTCAATGTGAGGTGGTGTTGAAAAATAAAATATATCAGTCTGTGAGGTGGTAGTCCACATGTACGCACAAGTGATGTTTTTATTTTTTGTTTGATGGTAAATAAAGAATTAAAATATTTATTTTCAATTCCAAATTTAATTTTATATCATATGTCATATTATTTCATTTGGATCTATAATTATGATCAACCATAAGATTTGGTGATGAAAAATGAAATACATTGTCTCGTAAGGCAGTAGTTTTCATGTACACATGAAATATGTTTTCATTTTATCTTAGATCGATAATTTTATGGAAAATGTTTATAATATAAATATAATAACATTTTATTACATGGGTGATACTTATCTTATTATATCATAATGGTTAGGAGAGGTTTGATGGAGATAAAAGTATAAATAAAAAGAAAATACTCGGTTAATAACTATATCGCTTATTTACGCGACCTAATTAGGTACATACAAAATTCTTAGCATGGTATTATGATTTAAAAATAACCTCTAGGATGTGGGTAAAGATGTTAGGAAAATATTTGTGTAAGGATTGGCTGAGATAATAGGATATTTAAGTGTAGATAAGAGAGGAGATGTGGTATGTTTTTATCAGTGAGGAAGATGACACTTTTAGAAATTTTCAAAAGATTAAAATATAATAATGTATTACTAAATCAAAATGGATTCATAATGACTCATATTCGATTAAGATATAATATAGGGTGGAAATATTTCAATAAAATGATATTTAGACAAGTTTTTTCTCATTTTAATTCTTATCATTTTAGTTTTAACCCTTTAACTCTTTTGAACTCTTACCATAGTAATTGACTTTTTTTTACTAATGTTACTTTTTCATAATGACTATATATGAAAGTGGTATCATTACTAAATTTGGAAATTATAATTAAAAATATTGATTCAATTTTATAAAATTTAATTTCTATAGTTAACCATACTTTTCTTACATATATATTACATCATAGTAGATGAATATTCATTACAAAATATAACGATCCATGCTATAATCGTTTAGGTCTAGTACCTTTGGAAACATAGATACATAAGAAACTAGTTCATAAGTGATCTATATGATCTCAAACTAATTTATTAATAAATATAAAACTTCTTATTAATATCATATATAATACCTTTCCTTATAACCATGGTAAAGGAAACACAAGACAGGGTGATATTAGATACTCAATATGGGTAAATAAAGGAGATATCAATATATCTTGAGGATAAGGGTATGATAACTTGAGAAAAAAAAATTAAAACCACAACCTATATATCATAGATCATAAAATTTATTCATGGAATAAATCTTGGTCGTTCATAAGAAATTAATTATAAAGGAATCAAAGAACATGAAACATGAGAACAAAACATTGGAAAAAGACATAGATTTGTGGCATACACATAAGAATAAAAAATAATTTCCATATCATTAAAGGATCATTTACAAAACTATAATAGTGTAATGGGTTTACTAACTAAACCATCATAACATTTAAGGTTCACTCCCAATACTATCAGATTGGATATAGTCCCTTACTAAATTTAGTTCACTCCCCATTCTAGTCCTATTTATCTAATGAGATATCAATCTTTACCCAGTGCATTGGAGAGAGATATAGGTCCCATCCACTATATAATTAAAATAATACATACTTGTGACACAATATCCTAAAAAAATAAACATATGATAACCCATTAAATAAATGGTCTTCATAAAAAATTTATCATATCATAACCTATGAAAAGAAATAGGTTTCATAAACATTTCATCATAGTATAACCCATATAATGGAAATGGTTTTCATAAACATGTTGCCATCATAAACATAAACCATCTAGGTAAATAGTAAGAATGATATAATTGGTTAATATTACTAATAAAGCTTGATTAACATCAAAGGATGTCATCTTAGATGGAAAGTGATTATGAAATATCTCTTATAACATTCTTTTTGAGGAAAATTACACTTTCACTATGAAATAATTTATTTCAAATATGAAAACTTCCCAAATTTCAAACAAAAATTTATTTGAAAAATATAATCAGAAAATTTTAATGGAAGATTTATAACATTCAGTGGTCATGATATAAGAAAATATCCTCCTTTATATACACATTAAAACAAATATTCCATTCACATTTTGGGTAAAAAGTCAAAAGAGACTTGTTTAGAAAAATAAAAAGAAGATTCCATTTAAAAACACTTTTAGAAAATTAAAACATGGGTAAAAATGAATTTAAATAATCTGTATATAATCGTAAAATAATTCTATAAAACATTTAAAAAAAATATGGACATGGAAGAAGAATGATTTTCAACCTAAGAGAGAAATAAAGTTGATTTTCTTTAAAAACATTATTTTGGAATATTGAGGGAATAAAGAGAGGAAAATGGAGGGAATTTATTTCTTAATAAATAACCATAAAATAAGAAAATTAATTAATTTATTTATAAATATATCATAGTATCTCATCATTGAAATCATAATCCTAAGAAATCCTGATAAATAATGTGATTTTAACATCAAACTTTTACCACTTGGGTATCATCTGAATCATAATCCCTATGAAAGAATAACATTAAATAAAACATTAAATATCCTGAGAATAAATAAATTCATGATATAACATGTTTTTGGGTCAGTATATACCACTCATAAAATAATATAGGTGCTTAACATAACATTTATCCCAAAAAAGACAAATTTTGTTGAAATTCCCTTACCTTAAGTCTTGAATTCCTTCCCACACAATTGAAACTCCAGTATAATAAATATAAGTTTATTATAAATATATTATATAACCATAATAATATTTATAATAACATGTATTATTTACTTATTACCTTATATTTCCCATTCATTAATAATTCCTTGTTAAAACCACATTTGAGTTAATAACTATTTTGTTTTTCATGAATGTTTTTGTTCGGAATTCTATTTCCTTTTAATTTTATCAATATTAAATCATATTAATAATGTTAATAATGATATAAATATTATATATATTCATTATATATATATTTATAGTAATCTATACATGTTATATATAAAAAATGAAATACACTGTTCATGGAGACGGTGGAGCGTACATATGCATGAATGATGTTTACATTTTCTTGAAGTATAGAATGAAAGAAAGGTAAATAATACATAAAAATTAAAAATTAAAAATTATTTATGATATATAATATATATTCATTAAATTAATCCTTATTACCTTCCATCTAAAGCTTAAGTAAAAAATGAATCACAATACTTCACGAGGCGGTAGTCCGCTGTACACACGAGCGACGTTATCATATTACCAATGAATGGAAAGTAAGAAGGTATATGAAATATTATAATTAAATAAGTATAATAATATCATAATTATCATATATTAAAATTAAATCTAACCATAATAGGAATTTATGGAAAACGAATAACATCGATTCGTGAGGCAGTAGTCCGTCGTACACACAATCGACAATTTTGCTTCCTATTTGGTAGAATAGGAGATATATGTATGTCATTCCATTAAAATAAAAAAATATAAATATATTTTATATATTCTTGTTATTATATTATCATATTTTAAAAATATTTGAAGAATTTGGAAGAAGAAATAAAACAAAAAATACAAGTTTATGAATTTTACCTCTTCTTCAGAGAACCAAGTTAGGTTTATACCAAAAGCCTTATTAGAGAGGTTAAATAATAATAATATGGCCTATATTATGTGGGTATGGAAGTAGGGAATATAATTTTCCAATTATTTTCCAAAATAAATGGTTTTGTAAGTTTGAATAGGGGTTTACCTTTTATAAGTGGGGGAGATGACGCTCATGAAATATTTGAAAAGAATAAAGTGTACCCATGTTTTTCACATAAAAAAGGTTAAAAAATGGTTAATTATTGAACATTAGAGGTTATAAGGTTTAAATATTTCCATAAAATTGGTGTTGGACAATTTTATAGGTCATTTTAACTCTTATATTTTTAGTTTAACCTGTGATAAATCTGTTTTTACCTTAACCATGGTAATTAATTTTTACTGTTTTCACTATTCATTTTGACCAAAAAATTAAGTTGAAAATTTTATATAATATTAATTATTCTAATTAAAAATATAAAATCCATTTTTCCATAATACATTTACAAAAGTGGTAAAATTTAATTTAAAATTAAGTTTGTAGATGTGATGAAAAAGCAGTTTTCTAAAGAGAAACTTTTCATAAGTATAGAAAGTTTTAATATGAAAATTAGATAATAAATTGATTCCAATTACATAAATTTGATTAATAAAAATATAATTGAATTAATTATACTTTAAAAAAAATTAAACAATATGGAACATTGTAAATTCATTAAACAAAATGGAAGCTTTTAATAAAAGTCATTATTTTTTACTATTCATCCAAAAAATTAATCTTTTCATAAAATTCTAAAAAAATTCACTCAAAGATAATTTTAAAATTTATATTTAAATAATGAATTTTATTTTTTTCAAATTCATTTGATAAAATTCTAAAAAATTACTTTTATTATTTTTCTACTAAATGTAATAAATTTTTTTTGGAGAAAATAATATTTTTGAAACATATAGATACGTTAAAAATTAAGTTATTTTTATCAATAAATTTTATTTATATAAAAAAATTATAATTAATATTTTAAAATTGGTTATTATTATTTTTATCCCTAATTTTAATGGCTAGGTTATAACTATTATTGTTTAAATAATAATATTAACAATATATCACAGTTCGTTAAAAAAACTCAGTATTGAATGTATAACAAGTTATCAATGAAATTAAGTTTATTTGAAAATAATATATTTCATAAAATATTGGGGTGTTAAATTATACCTCACTTAAAATGAATTTCACCTTTGAAATTCCATTACTCTAGTACAAAAAAATAGGGATACTTATACCTAATTACATCTTTAGGTTCCCACATAGCTTCTTCAAATTGGTGGTTTCACCACAAAACATTGAATATGTGAGTGGTCTTTAGAAATCTATATGTATGAACATTAATCTCCATCAGTTTTTCCTCATAAGAAAGATCATGCTCTAGTGATATGAACTCTAATTTTAGTACATGTGATGGATCAGGTATGTACTCCCTCCAGAGAGATACTGAAAAAGAGAAGGGGTAGGGAAACCCCACCCATATTAAATTAAACGAAAAGAAAGGTGTGAAATAGGACATTAAAAAATAGCCTTACACAGGCGAGTAAAAACCTTACCACAATAATTAGCATGGAATAAATGACAAAAAAACTCTGGAGCTCTAAATGAACAACTAGAGATAACCTCCACAATTTCTCTTTTCGAGAGGGAATCCACCACTTGATTGGCTTCACAAAGATCATGTGTCACTTCAAGGGAGATTCGATCAGCAAGTTTAAGGTAGTTCATCCACACTGGAAGCATCCTACATGGAACATTCTGTGATCGACTTTTCATAATCTGGACAGCAACAAAAGAATCCAGTTCTAACCATAGATCATTCCATCCATAATGGACAAAGTACCTGATAGCTTTAATCATTTCCTATAGTTTATCTTCAATAAAAATCACATTTCCAATGTTGTGAAAGAAACATCCCTTGAACAGACCCCGATATGTGCGGAAGACACCACCGCAACCAGCAGGTCTAGGTGTGCCAAATGAAGCTCTATCAACATTTAACTTTAACCACCGTGGGATACGATCAAGAATTTAAAAGGAAAAAATATATCTTGATCTTAGTTTTCCTTTATTTCTGAATCTCATAGCTTTCTTTCATGGATAAATTCTTAGAAACACCTTTTCAGCAACTTCAAATTCTAGATCACACTAGTGATTATCAGTATAAATTTTTTTCTGATATTATGCTACCCTTATGTGTTACTGAATAGATCTAAACTTCATCCCAGTACATTGGAGTTCTAAACTTATTTCTATATAAGGCTTTATAAGGATCCATCTGAATTCCTGATTGAAAGTTATTGTTATATCAAAAGTCGACTAGACAGAGGTGTTGATCCTAAATACCATTTAAATACATATTATAAGATCTTATTATATCCTCTAGGGTTTGAATTTATCATTTATAATTACCATATATACGAGGATGATACACAGTACTGAAACTCAACTCCATATCAAGATTTTACTGAAGACTCTACCAGAACTTTGAGGTAAACCTCAGATCCCAATTAGATAAAATTAAATGTTTAAATCCATGAAACCTTATCCCTACCTTATTGTATATTCTATAAATATGATTAAGATATAAATATTCTTTGATAGTGATGAAGTGTGTTATATTTTTAAGGAAATCAACTATAACCTATATAACATTATCCCCTTTAGATGTTTTGGGGAGTCCAATGAAAAAACCTATAGTGATGTTTTCCCATTTGAATTATGACACAGGTAATGGTTGTAACATACCCTTATAATTTTGTATCTTAGACTTAAATTGATAACATACCAAGCATGAAGATACAAACTCTATAATACCTCTCTTCATTCAATCCCATCAGAAATACCCTTTCAGATATCTATACATCTTTGTACTTATAGACCGAGTAGAGAATAAAGAATTATGATTTTTATCTAATATATATTTCTTAAAATCTAGTATGGATGAAACACATATATAGTTCATGAAACTTATTATTACATCAATATTGGTGTTAAACTTAGGAATATTTGTCACTATCTTTTTTAGTACCATATCTTCCATATGCGGCTCTTTTATCATCACATGGATAGATGGTTGAACACTTATTTGAGATAGATAATATTTATCCCCTCCCTTAAATATTTTAAGATATATCCTTTTTAAATCCATAAATATTTGATATTTTATGATCCTCATTGCATATAATCTTGTATGATTATTTCAACTTAGATCATTGACCACCTTTTTGACTTTCCTAGGGTGGTAATTAATTGAGAAATCATAATTTTTTATCATCTCCAACCATCATCTCTAGTGCATGTTCAACTCTTTCTATGTGAATACATAATTTAAACTCTTATGATCCATATATATTATACACCATTCTCCAAAAAGATGATTCCTCCATATCATTAATGTATAAATTACCATATCATACTCAAAATCATGAGTTGGATAAATTTTTTCTTATAAACCATCAATTTTCATGAGGAATAATCTATAACCATATCAGTTTTAAACCCCATGTTTATCTCTATGATAAAACATATTTTCCCAAAATCTAGTTAATAATTATCTACCAAATCATTTATACTAACCAAAACACCACGTAGGCTAGTGGTAGGAATTTAAATGATATCACATTTCATTTTTGTATTCAAGCCTCGTGACCTCTCCAGACATGATTGGTTATTGTTTTTAGTAAATAATATTAATATAATTGCTATAAAATCCTTAGAAATATATTGAAAATATTTAAAAATAATCTTAATCTTCAAAGTTCATATACACCCTGAAGGGTATTAATACTTTAATGTTATTATAAGATCATTATTCCTCAAATAATACTTTATTTTGAACCTAAGAGTTATATATACATTATTCTAATAAAATGTCTCCCAAAATTTCATTAATCACATTAAAATACCATCACTTAAAACCTCAAAAGTGGTGTTTAATAATTTGAACTTATGATAAAACTTTAACTTATAAACCCATGATAGTAGCCATAACTCTTATTTTACTCTTACATGAAGACATATATGATTCAAAAATTAACACATTCCTTAGAAGTTTTAATGTTATTATATCCAAAATACCATTGGTGAAAATACTTCCAAAATATAATTCTTGAGTCCCAATATATACAAACATCAATCCTTTCACCTCAATAGTTGTAATAACATAGTTATTTCCTTGGTCAAGGGGATAACCCTTATTTTAGGGCATTACTTAGATATTTCCCAAGTTTCCCACATATAATACATCAAATTACTTGGAAACTTGTTACACTATGACCTTTATTTCAACTAATAAAAAACATTCCCCTCTATTTGAGATATTCTTATATGTGATTATTTGAACCTTATTGACATATAGGAAGCTGATTATTATTTCCTCTAAGTTCATTACCACACAAAATTTCATAAAAGTCTATCGCCCTCTTATTTTACATGTTAGGACTCTCACCTAAGTTCACATTGTTAATCATATATCACGATAAATGATTAGGAATAATACTAATATATTTATCTCCAATCATTATATTTTTTGTATTCTCATAATCACCAAATTTTCTATCACATTTAGTATTAACATGATTCCTCCAGGTTCCAAACATTCACTAAAACCACAAGGCATATTATGAGAAAAAATAATCATAGTGGGAAATGTCATAATCATGAAAAATCACTTATAGGATGTCTAAATCATGACACATTCATTTTAATATATGACACATAAGGAATAACCTAGGTCATTCATTTTCATTATTAAAAATATTTTATGATGGTTTGTAAAGATAATGTGAATTAACCAAATAAGATCCCTTGGAATGTAAAACTAGGTGCACAATAAGGGCCATTTTTGTGTACCAGGTATTTCTAGAGTCAAGCCCAATAATCCTTTTTGGAGTTATTACCCATAAGTACATCTATTCTAGATACAATTATACTTGTTGTATCTAAGAAAGGATTTATTTCTAGGTAAACCACATAATCTCTTCCTTATCAACTCTTTAGGATGTTATCCTATACTTAGGCTCATCATAAGGGTTTTCACCAAGGCTTTCTCATCCTAGTTTCCAAATTAATAGTTAAACCTTTCTATGATTCCAACTATAGTGACCCATAATTTTCATATATAGATATTACTTCTTAATAGATTAATTTTCAAAGCAAAATATTATAATCCACACCAAAATCATTTAGGCATAATTCCTTTGGAAACATGGAAACATAAACAACTGGATAAAAAATGAGCTATATAATCTCCCAGTAACTTATTAATAATTATCACCCTTCTTATATATATCACACATAATAAATTTATTCATAACCTAGGGAAAGGAAACATACGAAATCATGATCTCAAATGCTAAATATGGGTAAATAAGAGGGATATAAAAATATCATCAGAATAAGGGTATGAGAGTATAATAATAACATTTTAAAACTATACCTTTCATTTCATTGATCATAAAATTGAGTCATGGAATAAATCTTAGTAGTTCATAAGACATGAATTATAAAGCAATTAAAGAACATGATCCATGAGAACATAACATTAGCATATGACATAGATTTTTGGAATACAAATAATTATAGAAAATAATTTACGAAGAAGTAAAGGCTCATTTCCAAAACTATCATAGTGAAATAGGTTCACTCCCCAAACCATCATATTAATTATGGTTCACTCTCATGACTATTATAGTAGACAATTTCCCTTACTGAACTAAGATCACTCCCCATTACAGTCATGTTTATCTCATGATATATTAATATCTACCCAATATATTGAAGGGAGATATAGGTCCAACCCATCACATAATGAAAATAATATATAAATTTTCCACAAAATCATAAAACATTCATCATATTAGATCCCATGAAATAAATAGGCTTCATAACACATTTTTCATATAAGAAACCATGAAAATAAATGGGTTTCATAAATATATCATCATAGTATAATCCATAGAAAGAAAATGGGTTTCTTAAAAATAATTTAATCATATAAATAAAACATACAAAGAAATAATAATAATGGTATCCTTGGTCCATATCCCAAGTAAAACATTAGTAAAACCAAATTATTCCACTTTAGATGGAAACTTATTTTAAAAGATCAATTGGAACATTTTTTTTATTAAAATAATCTTTTCACCATGAAATAATTTATTTGAAATATAATAACTTACCAAATTTTAAATATAATATTTTATTTAAAAAATATACTTGGTTAAATTTAAAGAATGTTTTAAGACATTGATTGGTCAGGATGGAGAAAAATAATGTTCATGTCGTACATGTTAAAAGAAAGATTCATTTTACATTTTCAATAAAAAGTAAAAAAAACTTGTTTGGAAAATAATAAGATGATTCCATTTAATTTTTTTTTAAAAAAAGTGAAATGTTGATAAAAATTATTTTAAATAATATTTGTATAATATTAGAAACCTTATTTAAAACACTTTTATAAAACATGGACATGTAAGAAAAAATATTTTTTGACCGAAGAGAGAGATAAAGGTGGTTTTCTTTAAAAATATTATTTTAGAATATTGAGTACATAAAGAGAGGAAAATGAATGGAAACATTTATTCTTAAGAAATAACCCATGGAGAATATAATTCAGGATGTTCTTAAGAAATAGATCATAATATTTCATTATCTAAAGAATAATCATAAACAATCTTGATATACAATGAGATTGTGAATCAAACTTTTACCAATTGGGTATCTTTTGAATCATAAGTGCCGTGAAATAAAAACATTAAATGAAAATTTAAATATCATGATAATAAATAAATTCATGATATAAAATGTTTTATGGGCTATATATACATCACATAAAAGAAGATAAGTGCATAACATAACATATGTCCCAAAGAAGACAAATTGAGATGAAATTACCTTACCTTAAGTCTTAAATTATTTCATACATGTTAAATATAAGTTTATTATAAATTTATTACATAAAAATAATCATATTTATCATACCAAATATTATTTAATTATGGCATTTTATGACCCAATTATTAATAATTCTTTGTTAAAATCACATTTCAGGTAATAATTATTTTGTTTTTCATGTATGTTTTTGTTTGGTATTCTTGGTCCATTTATTTTGATTATAGTTACATTATATCTATAATTTTAATCATGATATAAATAATATATATATTCATTATATATTTATTTATATTAATCCATACAAGTTAGAGATAGAAAATGAAATACACCTTCATGGAGATGGTAGACCATATGTATGCATGAAAACTGTTTCCATTTTCTTAGTGGATAGAATGAAAAAATGTAAATAATATATCAAATTTATAGATTAATTATTATTTCATATATATTACATAAATTACTTAAATCAATCCTTATTATCTTCTATGTAAAGTGTAAGTGAAAAACTAACCACATCGCTTCGCAAGGTAGCTGTCCTATATATACACGAGTGATGTTATGATATTCTAATGGAATGAAAATTAAGAAGGTATATGTGATATTATATTTTAAGAAGTTTAATAATATAAAAAATATCATATATAAACATTAAATCCATCATTATATCTATATTTTAGAGGTGGTGATGGAAAACTAATAACATTGGTTTGCGAGACGGTAGTCCGTCGTACAAAGGATTGGCAATTTTTTTTCCAATTTTGTGGAAGAGGAGATGTATGTCAGTTATGAAATTAAAATAGTAAGATATAATTACACTAGTTTTATAATATTAACATATTTTATGAATATTTTAATGATTTTTAAGAATAAATAAAACAAGAAATACAAGTTTTATAATCTTACCTCTTCGTCAGAGAACCTCTTTAGGTTTATACCTAAAGCCTTCATAGGAGAGTTTCCTAATAAAAATAAGGCATATATTATGTTGGGAGGTAATTAATGAAGGAATTTGGGTATTTTTTTTCTGAACCAAGTGGTTTTGTAAGTGTGAAAAGGAGAGGGTGTCTTTATAAGTGGGGGAGAGGACACACATGGAATATTTGAAAAGAATAATGTGTAACCATGTTTTTCACATTATAAAAGGATCGAAAATGGATAATTATGTAACCTTAAAGGTGATAAGGTCAAAATATTTCCATAAAATGTGTGTTGGAAAGGTGTCTAGGTCATGTTACCCCTTATCTATTTAGTTTAACCCTCTATAAACCAGTTTTAACCTTTACTGTGATTATTAATTTTTTTCTATTTTTACGATTCATTTTGACCAAAATTTAAGTTGAAAATTTTATATAATTTAAATTATATTTATTCAAAATATTTAATCCATTTTCTAAAATTCTATTCACATAATTGGATAATATTAATTTAAAATTATGCTCATAAACGTGATGAAAAATGGTTTTCTAAAGAGAAAACTTTCACAAGTATAAAAAGTCTTAATATCTTATATTCAAAATGAAATTGATTTAAATGACCTAAATAAGATTAAAAATATATAATTGTATTAATTTAACTTTTAAAACATTTTAAATAAATATAGAACATTTTAAATTAATTAAACTAAAATGTAATTTTTAATAAAAGTTAATATTTTTAAACTATCAATCAAAAAATTTATCTTTTCAAAAAATTCTCAAAAAAGAACTCAAAAATAATTTTGAATTTTAGATTTAAATAATTAATTATATTTTTTTGAATAAATTTTTTAAAAGTGGAAAAGTATATTTATTATCTTTTTATAAAATACAATAAAAACACTTTTTTTTGAGAAAATAGTATTTTTGAAATATATAAAGACATTAAAAATTAAGTACTTTTTTTATCAATATGTTTTATTTATATAAGACCGTTATAATTAATATTTAAAAAAATTTCTTTCCTTTTCATACCACCAAGTTTTACTACTACATTATAATGGTTCATGTTTAAATAATAATATTAATAATATATTGTGGTTCGTTAAAAAAACTTGGTGTTACGTGTAATGTAATATATCGAATAAATTAAATTTATTTGAAAAACTATTTTTTTAAAACATCATGGTATTAAAATTTATATAATTGGTAGGAATTAGTTTAAAAACAAACCCACAAAACATGATGAAAACAGTTTTTTAGAAAAGTTCCTTTTTATGATTAATTTTCTTTATACAAAAATCAAGTTTAATATTGGTCTCAATGAAATTTATTAGATTATTTTTCATCAAAATGAGATAATTAAATTTTAAAACCAACCCAAATTTAAATGTGAATTTTTAAATAACTGAAAAGAATAGTTAATTTTCATAAAAATCATTATTTTCTACAATTTACCCAAAAATCAACATTTTCAGAGAAATCCCTAAAATTCACACTAAGTTTATATTGAAATTATGATTTTAAAAAAGATATTAATTTACACAAATAAATTTTTAAATATACTTTAAATTATATATAATTTACTAAACAAAATATAATAAAGACTATTTTGAAGAAGGCATATTTTTAAAGTATAAAATGACTTTACTAAAATTTGATTACTTATTTATGATGAATTAATAAATAAATTTTCATTATATAAAACCTCTATAAATATTTTTCATAACTTACTTATTCCTATTTATATCTTCAATTTAGTGTCTAGTTTATAACAATCACATTTAAAAAATAATATTTTTATAGTATATCACAATTTTCTTAAAGATCAATGTTGCGCATACCACACTCTAATAAATAAATTACTTAAAGAAAATAAGTTATAAAATATTTAATTTTTTTATTAAATAAATTTCATGTATTATTAATTTTTATAATTATATTTTATGGATTCATATTCTCTATAATAATTTCTTATAATTTTTCAGTCAATTAAAAAATAGTTTTTTTTAACTAAATTTTTTTCTATGAATTATATGATTTTATTTAAAAGATATTTTTTTTCATTTTTTAATGTTAATTTGATAAAATTTAAATTATTTTTTGATCCAATGATTATAAATTATCTCACAGATAACATATATTTTTTCCAAAAAAAGAGTCAATTTTTGGGTGAATAGTGAAAAATATCGATTTTATAAATACTATCACTTTTATGACAATATCAAGATATAAAAATGATTTGAAAATATATGAAAAATTATATTTAGAATAAAAATATATTTAATAAGTGAAATAAATAATTTAAAATATTAAGATGAATTTATAAAATATGATGGTCATTTTGTTATCTAAGTACCATTTTATTTCTTATAAAAACTATTTTTGATTATTTTATTTTTCTAAAGTTAGGACAAGGTTACATTTGGTTATAGATTTTTGAAAAGTCACATAACCCTCCTTTGACACTTATTTTTATTCATAAACCTATAAATGTCACGAGGATAAATTTTATACTTGATTTTAGTGTAAATTCAATTTTTATGCATAAAATGAATTTTTCTAAAAATTGTTTTTTGTAGCCTTTTAAAAATTTATATTAAAATTAATTTTTATAAATTTAATAGATTTAATATTTTAAAATTATTTTTATATATTGAATAATTTTTTTTGATTTTTTTAATGAGTTCAATTTCATTTTTGGTCACAAAAATTAGTTACCACGGTAAAAAGTGACTCACATCGGTAGAGGATTAAATGAGGTAAAAGGGTTAAAATTATGAGATAAGATTCAAAAATATTATCACTAATATTATTGGATTATTTTATTTAGAAAAAAATTATATCATTCTATAAATTTTTCCATCTAGATCAATTTTATTTGAATGAGACATTAATATTATTTTAATACTTTGAATATTTACAAGAGTGCCACTCCCATTGCTTATAAAAGGAGACTGTCTCCCACCACTTGTACACACACATTGATCAAATTATATCTACCAATATATTCCCAAATCTATTTAACACATCCTATAGGTTCTGGTGTTCCCAAGACACCAATATGAGAAGGCTTAAAGAGAGATCCAAGGGAGGATACCCAAGGAAAAGGTAATTGTGCAACTAAACTCTTTCAAGTTTCTTTCTTCTTCCACCTAAATAAAATATATTATAACCATAATAATGTAATTAAATCAATATCTTTAATATAATTAAATTTTATTATGATTATGTTACAACCATTTTTTATCTTCATTCCATCCAATGGAAAATTAAAACGTCGATCGTGCGTACGTGCGGATAACAACCTTCATAAAGTGACGTATTTTATTTTTCATCACCACCTTGCATTGATGGTTATAAAGTCATATTTAATGAATATATATAATATTTATGAAATTATTATGTTTTTTATTGATAAACCATCATCTACTATCCTCCCCTCCTATCCTCTATAAAATGGGAATACTGCTCTTTTGTATGTACAAACTACTGCCTCCATGAAATAACGTATTAAATTTTTCATGACCAAATTTAAGGTATGATTATAAAAGTATATTTTATTTATTAACATAATTAATATAAAATTATTAGGATTCTGGTTATGATATAACCATGACCCCTTTTTCCATCATTAATCTACCAAAGTTTTTTTTGGATATTATGAACTGAACGACCTAAAAAATTATGATGTGAACTTAACCGATTTTAAAACTAAAAAAAAACATGGTAAAAATAAAATAAAAGAAAGAATAATAAAAAAATAAAAATGGAAAATATTACTAATCATGAAAATAATTAATATAAGTTTATTACTCTAAAAACTAAATGAAATACATTGAAATTCATGACTTGAGGAAAGACATTTTTCTTTTAAACCTTTTTTTATAGTTTCCCTTCTAAATATTTCTATTACATATCCATATCCTTTATGTATTTATAAAATATTATTCTTTATATTAATATAATTTTTATTTTTATTTTCAACTATATTTTAATTTCATTATAATGGTTTAACAAAGAAATTTTTTATTGATTTCCATACATGTCAATTTTTACATTCTTATAATGAAATTAAAAGAATATTTGTTCAACATTTACCACACTAACACATTTCTACGCCATTAAAAAATTATTCATTATGAATATTCTTATTCACGTTTTTTGGATTTTTCAATGTAAATTCCATTCCCTTCATTTTCAAAAATTTTTCATTTTTAAATAGTTATCAAAAGAAAATGATTTTTCATATTATTTTTATGATATTTTTGAAAGTGATTTTGATTATTTGGTTAATGTGTGTTATAATTAATAGTGAAAGATTATATATGTTTTTTTACATGTAATAGTTCTTTGAAATTATAAATAATGATTGGTGGGCCTAAGAAATATCCCTATAATGCATTGGTTAATGATTTATTCTCTAAATAAATGATGATTGTAATTAAATAATTATAATTTATTACATTACATATGATATATGAGTGAACAAAGGTGATAAATATTATATAAAAAAAATAAAATCATGGTTTTCTATAAATTATATGAGTTTTAAGGGTTTTCTTATTCGAAGTTTGACTCCAAAAGTTGTTATGTATTATTATGATATCAAAGTTTATGTTATAGAAAAGGTAAACTTTCTTATGGGTTTTTATGTTTTTCAAAGCACTAAAGTGTTTCATTACATTTTATATCCCTTGATGAGATTGTTTTTATCATCCCATGTTTTCATATGTTTTTTGATAGGGATTATGGATGAGTAAGTACATTAATAAAGTCAGAGTTCTAACTATGGTAATTCACCTTAAACAAATAAAACAGTTTCCTGGATAAAATATGAGTTTTAACATAAAATATTATATTTATAGGAAAACTTTACATTGAGGGTAATTTTCCACTTTTTTATGTAATGGTTTTCTTAATTCTTCAAAAATCTAAACTAAAAAGATTATGGGAATATAATAAGGTTCAAAATCCTTGCTATTAAAATCATGAATATGGGTTGGTTATGTATGGGTTGTTATAGTTGGTATCAAATCTAATGTATAAATAATATGTTTCTTAAACCAGATCTCAGTATTTAGGTATGGGGTGATATATATGCTTCATGGATTATCCCAGTTTCGATGAACCAAGTAAAAAATTATTTTTCACTCTTTATTCTCATTATAACATCATAATTATTTTGAGGGAGATAATTATTCCTAAAAAAATTGGAATAATATCATTGGCATGAGTCATTTGAAGAAATAGATATACCCTTATCCACCCCACATTTTGGGAATTTTCCTTGTTTGGGAACAACAGTTCAAAATAAACATAATGAAACATTTGAAAAAATAAAACCATAAAAAGAAAAAAATAAATATATAAATATTCTTGAATATTGTAGATTATATTATATAAAATAATAATGGGTAAGGATAATTAATTTAAACCCAAAAAGAGAGATAATATATGGATAAACCCTTTATCTTAACTCAATATTTTCTTTAATGATCTCCAAATTGTGGAATGATCAACATATAATTTTTAGTTATAAATTATAGAACCTATTTTAATTCAGTTAATTTAATATTATTCACTTAAATTCATTTACTACCTTTATTTATTAAACATGGTTTAAATTTGTCATTAGATGTTAGGTGTTCCTAAAGTTCAATTGTTATATTGGTATGATCATCTTTCTTCATACCTCACTCAAAATATAATTATATATAAATATTCAAGCTAATATAATAATAATATAATAACAAGTTACAAAGTTCTATCCTCATTCTATGGAAGTTATAGGAACTGTTTACACAAAAGAATTCTATAACATGATCATTTAAGGTAAATTTAACATCCTTGAGGAGTTACTGAATAAAGAACATTTATTTGAGAACAACCATTCCAAATATATATTAATAATTTAAATTCATAGTTTTTACCATATATATTCAATGTTAATATTTTTTAAACCTCCATAATTTATTCATTTATACACATCATGAAGATAATGTCCATTCATGTTATGTTAGATGTTTTTTCAATATACAAGCATGAAGTAAATGGAATACATTAATGATATTGATGAATTCAAGGGATATTGATGTTATATACACAGTGTTTTAGATTTTTTATGGTATATTAAAGTTAAATTATATCACCCTAAGAAGTTATTAAGCAATAAACTTCCTTGAAAATAATTATCTTTGGCATTCAAACAGTATACCTGAGATATATTTGGATGGGAATTCCAAGTTATCTATACATGATAAATAAGATGATAGAAATTATCATATGACTTATTGGATGATACAATATTTTCATAGAGGTAATAATTAATAGAATTAAGTTCCATTTTTCATATTAATTCCTACTCATAGAGGGATATATATCTCTTATAGAAACTATGAAAACTGATGGTGTAGTGGCATGGACCTTATAAATGTGTTTTATATGGATTCTACCTAAGATGAGGAGTTTATAAAACACTAATATATAGAATATAAATTTGTTTTATAGTTTTTAGTTTAGGTAATTTCATGATTTTTAATTCTATAGTGAAACTACATAGCTTCCATGTATGTTCACATTATGACGTAACATAATAATCGAGAATTATTCACATCATCTCCACAAGGAAAACATGTTAATCTCAAAATTATAGTATAAATTTAGTTGGTTATTAAAATTTGTTAGTTTGAATATTGGATTATGTACTATAACTATATAACATGAAAGTGACATGATTTTTTGACGTTAAGAAGAGCATAAGAGAAATAAAACTGGTTTTAGTGAATCGATTAAGGAATAAGTAGTGGTGTTGAGATCAGTTTTATTATTGCATATTATGTATTCTTTAATTCATAAACTCTTTATTATAACACTACTAAATTCTTCAAATTCCTCTCTCAATAAAATATATATCTCTTTAATATAATTTTAGGTCCCTATAAGGTTTCATATACAAGCTATACAAAATGGATTCAATTTTGTAATCTATGATTTTTTAGTGCCTTAACCTCTTAGGAGAATTTAATTCTTCTTAGAACTATGCCCCTTCATAAGGTTTTTAGGTTGGGATTCTACTATCTCTACATCACCCAATCCCTAAATATTAAACACTAGGCGATCAAGCTAATATTTTATTAAGAATATAAGAAGAGCATATAAAGGAATAGATCAATTCTAAATTTTGATAGCACTCCACAAATTTATCCCACTCGAACCCCACTATGAAACTAAATAATACTAATAATATTAAAATAATATAATAAAAGAGTAATAAAAGATTCTATATAATGATCAATAAGATCCTTGGGTGCATCTCCTCTCAAATTATCAAACAATGTGATGATGCTCCCCAAAATTCTAGAAAACCCTTCTCTATACATGGGGTCAACTTCTTTTAATTAATCTTCTTGAAATAAGAAAACGTTTTAGATTTATTTTCTAGAAAATAGACCCACTTAAATCTCGTGTAATCATCAACTAGGAAAAACACATAGTATTTTCCTCCAATGCTTCCAGTTTATGTGGGACTAAAAAGATCCATATACACCAACTGTAATGCATTAGATGTTGAGACTTCACCAATTGATTTAAAACTTGATTTATGTTTCTTTCCATATTAACAAGGATCAAATTTTTTTGAAGAATCATATCTAAGCTCCGGTAGATCCTTAACAAGTATTTTCTTAGAGAGTTTACATAAGTTCCTAAGGTTATAGTGTCCTAACCTTCTATGCCATAACCAAGAATGATATTTCATTTCACTAAGACAAGGTATATCTTGGCTCCTAAGGCCTTCTAAGTTTAGTGTGTATACATTCTCTTACCTATGGGTAGAAAGAATAAACTCTTCCTTGGAATTGTGTACTAAGAACTTATCATTACTAAAATTTACAAGGTAACCTTCATCACATAATTGACTTATGTTAATGAGGTTGTTCTTAAGACCCTTAAAAAATAAAACATTTGAAATCAAAGTTTTTCCAAGAATAACAATGTTACTTGTACCAATAATTTCTCCCTTATCATTATCTCTGAAAGTTACTTTTCCTCATTTTGTCTTGATAATCTTTTCAAGGAAGTTTTTATTACCAGTCATGTGATGGGAACATCCACTATCCATATACCATGTATTGCTATTGGTACTATCTTTATTTTCCTAAAAATAAGAGTGTTAGACTTTTGGAACCTAAACTTTCTTGGATCTCAAAACTTCAGAAAGCAAAATTTTAGATATCCACATTTTCATAGAAAAATAATCTTCATGAAAACCTAAAGACTGAGTTTTGTTTAAAGAATTTTTTTTCCCAATGTCCACCACACTAACATTTACTGTAGAATGGAGTACTTTGAGGAACAAAATAATTATTACTAAAATATGGTTTAGAATGAGTATAACCAAATCCAAAATTATTCCTTAGAGTTAGAATTTGAGAATACATCTTATCAAATTTTTCCTTACGTAAGGTAAAGTTTGAAAAGCATTTACTCAAGGAAAATATTTTTGACTTCCGTCTAATAACTAAGTTTTTATCCTCAAAAGCAATAGTTTTAGCACTAGAGTTAGTCTCTAAAATATTTTTCTTAGAAATTACATTTTCAAGATCCTTAGAAACTTTATCCTTCTAAGAATTAACTTCCTTAAGGTTTTTTGAAATACTTTCAAAAACATAAATTTTCTTATCAAGATATTTAGAAAGACCTGATACTTCTTTAGTAAGAGTATAAATTCTAGAATTTTCCTTATAAGATTTTTATTGAATTTAGAATCTTCATTCTCAAGAAGTTGAGAAAACCTAGATACTTCTTCATAAGTAGGTAATGTATTATCTCCATTAGAAGAAGGTTCTTCATATGAAGACTTATAGTATTTATCATCACTACAATTTTCATTCAAGGATACATTGGTTATAGATTCAGCATTGTGTACCTTGGCCATTAGAAAATGATTTTCAATAGGTATCTTGGCAATTAGACCAAGATTATTCTGACCAGAAGAATCATACTCTGAGGATTCATCAAAAGAGTCTCCAACACTGGCACTCCAGGTGTCATTGGATTTCAAAACCTTTTTTTTCTTTATATTTTTAGTACTTATTTCTATTCCTCTCAGAATTATTTTCCTTTTTATCCTTTCTCTTAAGCATAGGACAATATGGACTTATATGCCCTGCTCTTTTGCATTCATAACATGTGGCTTGTGAGTCTTTCTTGTCCTTTCTTTCTTTATTCTTAAACCTATACTAGAAGTTTTTATTTCCAACTATCTTGTTCATCCTTAAATAAAGATTAGAAATATTATTCTCATAATGTTCACTTTAACTTGATTTAGATAAAACAAATACTTTATTTGACTTGGATCTTGTAACCCTTTCAGGAGTCTTGGATTTAGTAGTAATAAAGGCTACACTTCCATTACCATTATTCTTCTTATTCATATCAATATTTCTTTTTCATTCTGGTCTCATGTTGAAGAAAAGTTACAAAAATCTCATCAAGAGTAATTTGAGATACTTTACTATTCTCATCAATAGCTGTTCTGTTAGATTCCCACTCATTAGGAATGATATTTATAATCTTGTCTACATGTGCCTCATCATCTAAAACTTTCTCACCCATTGATTATAAACTGTTAACAATATCCATAAACCTTTGTTGTACCTTTCACACTAGTTATCCATAAGGGAATAGAAATCCATGATATTTTTCTCTAAGCATAGCTCTTCTAGTTTCAATAACCTTGGATGTACCAAAATGAGTAACTTCCAATTTCTTCCAAATACAATTTGCAGCTTCACATGGAGAAATTTGACTGTATATATTCCTAGTCATGGAACATAACAAAGTATTGCGTACCTTGTAGTTTAGTTGATATTATTACTTTTCTTGATTAGTAAAAGTTATGACTTTATTTATCATGAATCTTGTAATCTTCAATAAGTATAACGAAGTTTTCCACTCCAGTATTAATAAAAAAAGTCTTTATACGATCTCTCAAATATTCATAATCATTTCCATCAAATATAGGTGGTCTATTAGGATTTATATTATCAATCGAACCGATATTCATTCCTTACATCTAAATGAAAATATATTTCCACAAAAAACTTGTTAATAGTAAAAGTTTGTAAATAAGGATAGAAATCCTAAGTAAGGAAAATATTTAGAACAATGAAAACTGAGCAAGAAAACTTATATGTGAATATAAGTATTTCATAGACCTCCTATAATACCAATTCTAGGATCGAAATATGAATGTAGATGATTAATTACAATATTGGGGGGGGGGGTGAATTTTATGTTTAAAAACTTTCATTTTTAACCTTAAGAAAAACTATGTTTAACAAGGTTAAACAAGGTAAATTCACAAGACCTTTTTTAGTTCTACAAACTTGCTAGGTTCCGGAAATGTGGTTCTGGAAATGAAACTTAAGTAAAGTTTACAAGAAAAATATTCTACCTTAAAGCATTTAGAATCTTACTTAATCAGAGTACATAAAAGAACAAGAAAGTATAAAAAAGTTATACGTTCTTCCTTTATCAAAATACAACAGAAAATAAACTTGAAACAAAACAAGTAACAAGTATGAAGTCTTTTAACCCAAAGAGTAGGGTATCCAACAAACTTGGATAAAGGTACCTTAATTTATACTTTTATGAAAATCTGTCTTTCCCACACTAGGGTAAGACCTTGATTAGAATATAAGATTCTGTATTGATATCCCCACAAGCCCTCGAACTTCAAGTTAGTCGACACCTTTGTCTTCCTGATCAAGGAAGTCCTTGAACTTTAAGGTAGTAGACACCTCTGTCTTCATATCCCCAAAAGTACTCGATTGTATATAGCAACAATAAGAGTCATACGAAGCAAGCTGAACAAGATGTTCAGTGCACACAAGGCATGAGAGTATCTCTCTCTAGAAATCACTTAGCATTATGAAATATCTAGAGTGATGGACCGGTTCTCAGTTATTTGAGCTTGTTCAAATGAGCTCATATTTATAGGCATTTCTCCAACGGTCGACTCCCTCCTCCAATAGTCATATTTTTCCTTGAATTTCAGAGGGACCTGTACACGTGTCACTCAAACAACGGTTATTTAAAAATAGAATGTACGTCATAGTTTCATAACTATAACAAGTGTAAGTAAAATAAGGTTGTTTAACCAAGTCTATTTTTTCGGAGTCTAAGGAAAGATAAAAGTTTAGAGTTTAAGTGGAGACTATAAATCATAGATATTCGGATTCTGTTTTCCAAATAATTCATAACCTGAATTCTTTAGACTTTGGAATCTGAATTCTTAAGAATTTAGAGTCTGGATTCTGAAGAATTCAGAGTCTGAATTCGGAGGAATTCGAAGTTTGAATTTAGAGGAATTTGAAGTCTGAATTCTAAATAATTCAGAGTCGGAATTCGGAGTCCCAATTCTAGGGAATTTGGAGTCTGAATTTCGTAGAATTCAGAGTCCGAATTTTAGAGAACTCGGAGTCTGAATTTCAGAGAATTCATAGTTTGAATTTTAGAGAATTTAGATTCTGAATTTCAAAGAATTTCGAGTCTTAATTTCAGAGAATTCGGAGTCTGAATTCAAAACCTGAAATTAGATCCTAAAAACATAATTCTCTAAAACTATGGATTTATAGGATTCTGAGGTCTTTGATATGAAAACTAATTTTACCCTTTAGAAATAAAAGATTTAGATTTATAGAAACTATAAAATGATCAATTAAAAAATAGGTAAGGATAAAATTTCTTTGAGGAAGGAAAAATTTCCTTATTAAGATAAAGCTTAGGGAAAATATGATTTTCCTTAAGATAGAGTGTTTGTGATTTTAAAAACATATAGTAATGGAAAATTCATAAGGAAGCCTTATTGACTAAACACATATTACATTAAATGATCAATCCTTGTAGAAAAATGATTTTAGATCATCCCACATGGCTATCAACTTGAATTCCCACATTTAATATCTTCTTTCCTTTCCAACATGGATAAAGTTTTCTTTCTCTTAATTAGGTTCCATCTATCTATCTTGTCATTGTATTACCTGATTCAATTAGGAAATAATGTATGCATATTATTTTTGTCCCCATAAGATGTTTAGGTCTTCCATGTGGATTTAAATTTTATCAATGAATATAATTTCTTGATATCCTTCATTCCCTCTATATAAATCATTTGATACTATTCTTCGGTGTTTTGAGATAACATAAAAACTTTTGAACCATTTTTTGTGCATCACTGGTCAAACTACATCATTTATTAAATAAGACTCCTAAGGTTATATTTATAGAAATGGATCCATCATTTAATCCTTATATGAATTAGTGTAGTGAAATAGTGTCCATATAAATTCACCTAAACTTTTTTTGGGGTATTAACATATCCTATTTTAATTTACTCACATTATTTTGGGCTATAGACCTATCCCTAGGGGTGGATATAAATAAAATTAAATATGATGTTACCTTAAATGTCTAACACTTCAAAATTGATAGGGTAATTTATCCTCAAGTTTTCATTTTTTTAATTCTATAGATATAGTGTATTGTGACTTCTTTTATGTTCTCTTGAAAACATAGTTCTAAACTCAAATCCAAGCTGTTGTTGAGTGGAAATTTTAATCCTGAAAGGCATCAAATATCACCTTGGTACCAATGTAATCTCAATTCCCCCATACTACATTGGTTATGATGTTTTACTAGAAATATTATTCAAGATAAATTAGGGGAATTGATGTATTTTCTAGAAATTAAACATGAGAAAACATTGATTAGGTATCATATTCTAAAGGTTAGTTATGAGACTCCATTGGATCTAGAATTATCTTAGAGTGGTGGATTAAACTATGGTGGCATAATGAAACCTAATTGGGTACTATGATAAAATTATGTTTTTTAGGGGACATATATTAAGATCCTAAAGCAATGAACATTTTCCCAAAAATATTTCTTTATCCATCGATGTTAATATTACATATATTTTTCATTCATCTATTTATTCTTCCACAACCTCTTCTCATACATAAATTTACATCCAAACCTTAATGATATATCTTTAAATTAACCATGTTTAAAATGAAATAATTAATTAAAACAAAATAATTAACTATTTATAATAGGTTCTTATTCCAAATACTACCAAAATTCAGGAATCTATATCTAAACCATTAAAAATAAAAGAAAAATTAACAAAACATGCCTAAAAAAAATACCTAAACAAAATGAAATATTGGTGTAATGAAGATTTAATTACACTTTATTGATTATTTTTCCTCAGTTAATATCCCTCAACATGTTTTAAAAAGTCCCCATTTAATCCCAAGTTTAAGTTTGGGTCATTTAAGACTAAATGAATAAAATTTAGTTTGATCAAAATTAAAACATGCATCAGCTTCAAAGATCCCTTTTCCAGAAGTTCCCTATCCACTTTCCAATTTAATATTTCCTTATTAGAAGTAAATTTTCTTTATTCGTATTATTTTAGTATTCCCCTCACTATTCATTTCATTTGATAACTAGGAACAAACACTTTTTTTCTTATTTTAAGCAATAAGTTTTATATTTCAATTACTGGTTGAGTATGAAAAAACCATCCCTTACCACAAGAATCCCCTAAGGTTATTTATGATAACCAAGGAATAAAAGTAGGTAAAGGAATGTTAGGTCTCATATTACCTATATTTACTTGATTTTTAATTAACACACATTATTATTAATAATATATAAAAACTTCAAGTGAGATCCCAACTTCTCACTTTACTACAGCTTAAAGGACTTATTAGATTTTCATTTAAGTTAACTCCCAGAGGTTTTGTTTTTCATAATAAATAATTCAATTTTTTTATGTTCCAAAATATGGTGTGTAAAAATTATAAAATGAACCATCTAAATTATTTCAATTCAATATTCATTGACCTTGTTCATATGTTAGAAATTAAATATATTATAAGTGAGCTATAAATGTTCTGGATGTAGTAAAATAAACTATTATTCCATGGAAACTCATATTTTTTATGTCTCAATGGATAATAAACAATGTATATGATGATAAATTTCATAACCAATGAGTTAAATTAGATCATATTTGATAAATAATTGATAAACCAAGAGAGATGATCTCTTTCACATTAAATTTATAATTAATTTATAAATAGATAAATAATTACCTTATTTTATAATTCTTTATTTAGTGATGATACAATTAACTATTCTCATTACACCAGCATTGAATCATGGGATCCAAGCATATAATAACTACAAAAATGTTCTACACAAGCTGCAAAACCTCGGAAAATCATTGTTGAATCACTAGGTTCTAGAATGATTGATCTTGATTGGTTTTGTTATCCACCATTGATCATATAAAGAATCCATTTATGGATGAAGGATTCATTAGGTTATCTCTAAGGTTTAAGAGGATGTATGAGGATCAAAACTCTAGTTATTGAGCATGTTCTTGAGATATTTCTCTCATAGGGATTGAGATAATTCTATCTTGTGTTTATTGTGCACAATAGACATCTAACCTCAGAAAGTGATATAATCGAGTGTTTATAGATATAGGTTAGGGTTGGTAATTTCAAATAAGACCATATCTAATCCATTAATCCCAGGTAACCACATGTTTAATAATATAAATAATAATAATATTTACTTGATATGTCCAACACCTACCTATATATAAATATCATTTCTTAGATAAATAAATTAATATTTATTAAAATTATTTTTGATATATATCATTTCAAAATATAAAATTAAACTAGATCCTTCAATCCTCCTTGATATTTATAAATCCTTGAGTAAATTTTATTTAATTAATGAAAAAATATTTCTACTTTATTCATCATAAATAAATAAATATTATATTTACTAAAAAACTCATGTATAAATATTTATATTTATTCAAATCACATAATTATTCTTTTGAATAAATCATGGATTAAATATGGTTATCAACCAACCCTGGATAATTATTAAAACAAAAAGTGAGAGTAATATTTATTCTAACTTATTAAATTGAAATATAATTTAATTGAGATTTTTTATACACATACTTTATGCCCCTCTAGGATTCTTTCATAGTAACATTGGTCCAAACATCAAAAAATTCCAAGGATAGTGTCTACCAATATGATAAGACACCCACATAGAAATAAATGAAATGTCACAATGATGTTAACCTCCTACAATTTTCACTATGCAATATAATCCGTTTTTCATGATATCACATCAAGTAGGTTGTATACCCATGTCATCAAATTATATACTCGATATTTTTTTCTTTGAATTTATAGAAATGGGAACAGTGATTTATATTTCATGTCCATAGTCTTGGATAGACTATTAAATTTATATAAAAGGGTATCGATATCAGATTCCATCAAAAAAATAAGAAAATAAAAATCCTTTATTGGTTTATTTATTAATCCAATACAATTCATGATCCACCAAATATATCCTACTTCCTAGTGATCATATAAAATCACGGTTTTAATCAATACATCAAATTTTGGGAGTCATGTTATTTATTATTAATAATATCATGTAAAAATATCATTACAAACATCACCATATAAGAATATTAAATGACACATAAACACGTGGAATTCATATGGGTGGGTTTTGTTCTCATAACCTCCTCTCTTGGAGATTACCAAGGGTGAAATTCCTGAGAATAATTATCAATGAATTATGATCCTACTACCCCTGAAGGACTATATTATTAGTTTTTAGTTAGATAAAATCAATGATCCATAGTACATATATTTAAGAATATTTTCATAGTATTTCGTGAATCTCATTATAGTGGGGAACTTTTATGTCCTTTCAGTGTTAAAAACATTCTAAGAAAATTATCACATTAAAAATTTCTAGATAAGGACACTCATGATGTGATAATAAATTAATTAATATTAAATTCTTAAAAATTAATATATTATTAATTAATAGTACTAAAAAATTGGTTCTATGGAACCAACTCTAACAATCTGTCTCTTAGAGAATAGCTTGAACAAATTGTTTAGTGTATCTATTATATCATGCAAAAATTACTCTCCCACAGACTAGATTTTCCTTTAGAAATTAATATACATAGATGTAAGGATGTAAAAAAAATTATCTTGCAATAATTCTCAATTGAAAATATTTGGAATATAGAACAATCCTTTTCATAGTTGACTCATTTTAATGTGGGAATTCATCTTGTTACTTTTTAAATTTGTTTCTTCTACAAAATCTATAAAAAATGCATGAAATACAATTTATGGGGTAAAATCACTCTTATTGAAAATCAAATAAATAAAAATTTAGAGCTTTGGATGCATCTAAAGAGTTCTTTGTTTATAGACATTATCCTGAATGTTTTTAAATATCCATTCTATAAATCGCACGGTAGTGGGTTTCTCCTCCTTCTCACCTTAAAAGTATAATTTTACTCTCTTTATATTTAAAGTTAATGTCTCTCTATATTATCCAGTTAATTTTAAAACTCTATTCAGGTTTACCTCTCATATGTTAAATGGTCTATAACATATTGACATCAAATTTTCTATAAAACTATTCAATATTGAAATAAATAAAAGGACCTATTATCCTTTATTTTAATTATTCTTCTAGATAAATATATTGTGAAATTTTTTGGCCTTCTCTTTCATCATTATTTATTTATAAAAAAATTATCTTCTAATTTCATAGATCCCCTTTAGATAAAATCTAATATATTAATAAGAACTCATAAAATTAATGTTGGTAGATTTTTCAACCCAAGATTCCTTATGTTCAATTTGAACCAGAAGATGTCATGTTTTTTGAAGGGCCTATATATAAGGAGACATACCAATAAGTTTCTTATAAGTAGTTATATATATCCAAATTGAATCATTTAATTTATTAAATGTATTAATTTATTTATATTTACATTGTCTTTTATAGAATCCCCTTAAAAGTATTATTTAACACCTTTACTTATCCACTATTCTATGGGTGATTAATATTTCTGGTCTTATGCATGTAACTATACAACTCCATTATAGATACTAATTGATGGTTCTAAAAGTGAAAAACATTTTCAATGATAATATCCATTGGAACTCCATATTTACAAAATATTAATTTAATGTGAAACATCACCATAGTAGAACCCATGTTATCTGTAAAGGCAACGACTTCAACCCATTTTGACACATAATCAAATTACACTAGAATATAACAATTCATATATGACTGATTGTCTCCATAAAGTACAGTCCCCAAAAATAATTTTTTATTCTTTTAGAATTCCAGTATGTGTCATCTCTTGTCTTCTCCTAATAATTTATATCATCTGATAGTTATCAATTTTTTTAACAAACACCAATTCATCATTGAAAATTAATGGATATGAGTACCCACTTTGTAGCACCTTGGTAATAGTACTGAAATACCCAATAATTTCCACCACATGTTAGTGTGTGGAAATGATTTAGAATATAGAGAACCTTGTATTCTAAAATACACCTTTTGATTATGACTTCAGCTCATTATTAATATATGAATGGTTCTTTCAAAATGTAATAATTCACACTTACCTCAAACCTTTTTTTCTAAGAAGAAGTCATTTCTTCTAGATTATTTACTATAACAATGAAACTTTATAATATAATGGCATACCTTTTGCTGTGGAAAAAATAGTTGTTCATATGGAAATTCACCCTCTATAGGGTTGGTATGATCCTCCTATAAATCCTCCACCCTTACACCTAGTTTTTAGATTATAACATATAATTGATCTCAAAATTAAACTATTATAATGATAATACCCATATAATTAATATTTATTTTTCTTCCTTACTAGAAAATATATATTTTATTATTGAGTAAAAAATTTAAATACTCACTCTACCCACAATGGGATATGGAATGAATATAAATATAAAATACACAAAATGAAAAAGTTTTTTCTCAAGTATTTCATAGTTCAACTATACTTTATTAAGAATATTCCTTTTACAGTAAATCCAATGCTGCTTTTTTATCTCTACATTACTCAAGAACCGCACCCACAACAAAATCACTAAAATAACACATAATATAAATTGGTAAAATCTATTCAAGTATTGTAATGATTGGTGCTGATATGAAATCCTTGTTTAATTTATATAATTATTATAATAACTATTTATCAAAATAAAATTTGGCATCATTCACATGTAGTGAGCATAATGGACATGAAATATTTAAGAAATATTTTACAAACTTCCTATAAACCCAAATATATATAAGGAAATGTATCATTTACTTCAGCAAAGTTGATGGTGGACATGTTAAAATCACCTATATTTTTTCTTTATCAACCTCTATTCCATCCCTAGACATCCCATTGAATATAAAAATTTTATATCTTATGATAAAATGGAATTTCTCCCAATTGAGAACTAAGTTGATATCTTCACAGTTAGTTAATATCCTTAATATATTTTCCCAGCACTAAAAATGTACCCATAAAAAAACTTCATCCATAAAAACCTCAACGATCTTATATAATATGTCCAAAAATATATCCATCATAAATTTATAGAAAATTTCTGGTGATTTACACAAACAAAATGGAATCCTTTTTTTAAAAAAGTTGCATAATGATATATGAATGTTTTCTTCTCTTCATCAATAGAATCAATGGGACTTAATTATATTTTGAATAACAATTGAGAAAGAAAAAGTGTGATTGTACTAGATACCTTTCAATAATTTGATCAATAAACATTAAATTAAAATGGTATTTCTTTGTGTCCCTTTTTAAAATTCTATAGTAAATACAAACTCTCTATATTATTATAGTAAATTTTGATATTTTATCATTATTTACATTTATGATCATAGTTAAGCCTCCCTTATTTGGTACTATATGAATGGGGCTCACCCAAGAATTTCATAATATTGGATATATTATCCCAAAATTAAGAAAAATTATGACATGATCCTTGAAAACCATTTATATATTTTTATTTAGTCAATATGGGCACTCAATAGTGGGTTTCACCTCATTTTGTATGAGAATTTTATGCATACATATTGAAAAAATAATGTCTTTGATATTTGATGTTGTCCAAGAAATAGTTGTATTGAGATGAACCAAACATGACATAAATTTATATTACATAGTTTTATATAAATATTCATTAAATTTCATAATAAATCACACCCCCATAAATGATAATTATAGTGTTTTTAGAGATTATATATATAACCAACTTATTTCATGATCATTCTTCAACATCTCCCGCAAATAATTTTCTCACATGATACCCTTCCAAACACATCATAAAAAATATTATTCTTCATTAATTGGGGAATGTAAACATAAAAATTAGTGAGCTCAGATGTTTAGTAAGGTGTAAAAATTAGAGATATTAATCAATGATCATAAGTGAGAATTTAATTAATATGTCTGTATGAGAAAAAAATCATCATACATGATCAGAACATAGGGAAATTATAAATCATGATTCATGACCTTAAATATTTCATCCAAATCAACAAAATGAGGCATCAGATTATAGAATATATATAAGTATATAAAGTCATTTCTTTTATCAAGTCTCACTTCCAAGACCACCATCACATAGTGGATAGAGTCCTTTAGGGGTTTGGTCTTACTCCCCATTTGTATAATCATAGTGGAAAGAGTTATTTAAGGGTTTGGGTTTAATCCAAATTCCTTTAAATATAGTGTAAATAATCCCTTATAGTTTTGGATTCACTCTCCATTCCCATAAACATAATAGATAGTCTGTTTGGGTTTTGTGTTGGCTCCTAATTCTGTATTATATCATGATATATAATGCTTTACCGATTGAATTGTTAGGATATATAATTCCAAGATCAATAGTACCTTAGTGGTTTAGGTTCACTCCCTATTCCCTACCACCCCATGTGATATAAATCTTTACTAAATGAATTATAAGGCTAAATGATTTTGGTACCACCCATCATATAGTGAAAAACCATACATATGTGTATCACATGAATATGATCACATTCATAATTCCATTATAGTATAATTAACCCATGATATTAAAAAAACTTTCATAAGAACCATCAAATGAAATAAAAATGAATCACCTACGGTATGAAATTGGATAATTCCTTTAAAACATGTACTCAACGAAACATAAAAAACATTAAAAAACACTTTATATGAGATTTAAAATTTTGACTTCAAAAAATAAGAAAAAATAACTTTTTATTTTTAAAAATATTAATCTTAAAAGGAAATAATTTATAAAATAAAAGTTTTAGAAAAAAAGTAGAAACTTAATGAAAATTAATCTGAATCATTATGAATAATTTAGAATGAATCTTTATGATGAAAACCATAGAAATGAATGAGAGAGAAAAAATTTGTGGAAAACATTAAAAATATTACATTCATATTTTTTTATATAAATTAAAATTCAATAGAAAATTACCTTAATAAATCATGAATGTTGGGATAATGAAGTTGTAGCACCCCAACCTAATTATCCACATGAACAATGCTTTTGGGCTGAGAGCCACTAGCCTTAGGAATGCCTCCCCATACGCCAAAAGCTACTGAATACTAGTGAGGGTGTGAAGGGAGTGATAGTAGGAATACTATACACTTTAGTGATGATGTTATAATAATGTCCTAGAATATATATATAATTATCAACATAAGAAAAGACCTAGAAGACTAGAATTAGACCCACCAATGACAGAAGCACATTAAATATCAGATAAAAAGTGGAATCATAACTAAACAATGACAACATAAATAAATAAATACATCAACATTCCATTAGTAGTTATTAAACACAACATGCATACATATCAGTTTATAAAAAATCAATAAACATGAGGGGTCACTATTGGATGACCGCAATATATACATACATATAAGCATGATGAAATAGAAAGGAAAACTAAAAAGGTAAACTCCAAATGAGGCAAGAAAAAAGGGTTCCTTTCTTGCCATCCATGCCAACTCAACCACTAGGATCCAACTCCATATCCTGAACTCTTATCTAAATATAAAAACATAAAGTCTACATGTGTCCCAAAGGGCCCATGTAGGGTGTGAGAATTAGTCTTAGTATGGTACCACTCATGTGTGTATACCTTAAATTTGTGATTGAGCCGATGTAAACTAAAAATAAATAAGCAATAGTATATGCATATAAATAAACATAGACTTCCCTAGTTCTCAAAATCTACCCGGACACTTTCACCTACCTTGACCAATGCTGGAATTTCCTAGCATAAAGATCCTTAGCCCATGGACCAAGGAATCCCTTGATATAAATTTTTTTTGGGGAACCCTTAGGTTCTACTACTAAATAAGTCACGAGCACCACATTCCATCTGACACCTTGTATACATTCCATTCCACTGACCTCATGAATGCATGCCCAATCAATACAATTTGGTCTCTTAGAACCCTTCTTAAAAGTACATGTCGACTCGAAGTCCTATGTCTGGAGGCACATCAATATCTGTTCTCAAAGTAAAATCATCATTGGATCAAATCATGATGTCTCGAGGAATGGTGATGCCCGTCCTTAAAAATGATCCTGGCCTGATGGCCTCAAGAACGACAGGCCTCACCAACCGACCGACATCCTCAATGATATCATCCAATGGATCCTCACCATCCCCATGGATTTATACATCAAGAACCCCCAAAAAAATTACCTAATATTTACTACTAGGGGCCTCTACCCACATGAGTGGTCAAAACCACCTCATCACTGAGTCAACCTATCTGCACATGACTCCAAGTTGTGCTTTGACCAACATGGGTGAGTGGAAATTACCAATTTAGATCCTAACCCACACCAATCCTGGAACCTAGTACCCTTGTGACCATGTCACTCAAGTATGATGGCCATGACATCTAATATCATAGGTCATTCCCTCAACCAGACGACCTTGCTACCACATCCAATAGAAGATTCACCCAATTGATGGTCAACACCCCCAATGCCTCGGGATACACCAATCCTGATAATCACATTGCCTCAGTAGATAGCCATCACTATCTCTATCTTTGGTCCATGACCATCATGATCCCATGTATCCTATAAGAAATTCATATATATAAAGAAATTATCTTTAATAAATAATTCAATTAATTTTAATTGAATTGAGATACTCAATTTAAAATAAATGAAATCAGTTCAAATCAACTAAACAATTAAATGAAATTTAATTTTATATCTCAAATTAAATAAACAGATCAAATTAATATAAACAGACCAATTTAATGAAAAAGACACACCCTAACCTAATAAACCCAAGGTATGAGCTTCTCACATGGCTCAAACCATTTATAGACTTGTGAAAATATGACAATAAACATCTCATAAGGTTTAATTTAATCAATTAAAATCAACCATTGAATTACAAGGGCCTCTCTTGGTCATCATGATGGTGCGCTAAAATCCAAATCCCCTAAATACTCATGAATTCACAAAGTAAAATATGAACCACCTAACTTAGAGTCATATACATAGGCATGTCTGATGTTAGCCTCTAACTTTTAATGATTTCGATGAAATCAACATTTTTTTCGAATTCCCTAAAAATAAGAAAAAATGACTCGAATAGATTTAGCAGTCTATGAGTCAAGGGAAAATCAAAAGAGAAGAACAGGCGAGGAGAGCCTCACCAAGATATATCCAACATCAAAAATGGATTAAAGAATGAATTATGATTAAAATAGCGGGATCAAAATCAAAGGGAGGAAGAAATGGAAGCTCACCCCACTACTACATGCGACCCACATAGAATAAAATATAGGAAAATTAGGTTTATAGAGAGAGGGACCTTTTAATCATTTCAAACCATTAAGAGGATAAATGGTTATCTCACACTATTTTCCAATCCATACAGCTCCTGCTGCTAAGGAAATTGACCTCTTGTAGTTATCCCACATGGATAGGATTAACCATGAAAAAATCATGTGTGCTAATGTATGAGGTCACTTCCTAAACAGAAATGTCAATGTGTCTTGTGCGTGGTTTTCCCTGATAGTGCACACTCCATGTGAAACCCCTCTACAAAAACTAAAAAGGTTCATGCATGACTGTGAACCTTTCTCCATACAGTTTCCCAAACCATGCTCAAGACAAAAATAGGGCTGCATAGTTTTCATTGAGTGGCCTCACGATTTACCCCAAACCATGAGCCTTAGCCTACAACTCCCAAAATAGGACCTTCAAGCCTCTAACTCACCCAAAACCCATATGAACACCCTAGGAACATTCCAAGCCTAAAATCCCATTGAAAAATAAGATATTAGATTTAAGAAACTCTCATAATTAAGTTCTGATAATCGAAAAAGAAATAGGATTACCCACCAATTCCAAAAATTCAAAAAGGGAGAGGATTTTGACCCCCTCCAAAATACCCAGGATGTTACAATCTCTTTAACTTAACATAGATCATCCCCAAGCTATAATCAAAACCTGAAGATAGTACCAAAGATACCCATACTGTTAAAACCAACCTAGAATACCATGATCAAAAGGGCACAGTTCAACTACCTAAAGGGGCTCCCCACCTTAGGAGTGGCCTACTTAGGTTGCATCATGAACCAAAGATAAAATAAAACTGATGGTCCATAGATGATCTTAAGACTCAAACTCCTCACATGACACATCATCACACTTGAAACTCATCAGGTGCTCCCACCTAAAACCCTTTTGAATCCCCACACCACATCAGTGATTTCCTCATGCCCATGCCACACATGAAACCAATGAGGTCCCTCATCACATCAGATTCTCAAAATTAATCCTGATTCCTCACACCTAAATCAAGTACCACATCATGACCAAGACCAGATGCCAATGCACCTTCCATAACCTGCATCTCCTCGATGCCCCAATGCCAAAGCACCAAAATAAACATGCATCCGTTTGATGCACACATATAAGTCTTGGTGACATGTACCATATATATATATATATATATATATATATATAAAATCTGATAGGATTACAATCTACTAACCACCATCTGGTTAGTCCATACATATAGCTCGTGCACCTAATTCATCCAAAATGGAAATACCTTAAAAGGCCATGCCAAAATAAAACAAAAGCAACCCCAGTCATTCCTATGGCATACCTATAATAGTCATCAGCTAATCAGCCTGCTCTGACCCTAAAAGCTCCACAGTGTGCACCTAGCCTGAAGCCTGACCTCACTACAGTGTTGTACTAGCCACTGAACACCGAACCCACTACTGGGTCTTACTATATCTATCATAACCACCACATGCATCTGAAACTTGGCTACCATCGAAAAGTATTACTCCTGATCCGATATCAAAACCCTAAGTATTCCCTAGTCTCTATCTTCCATCTATCTGAGAAGGCTTCCAGCAAAACCTCTCAGGATACCTGACCTATCCACATGCTCAAAACTTTTTTGGAGGCCACTCACAATGAGTACAGACATGTCCTAGCTTCTGGAACTGGAAGCATACTGTCAATGACCAACTCTGAGGTGGTCTACTTAAGTCTTTGGCCTGACTTCCCTACTAAAAGTCCTCCCTACCACGCTTACTGCTATTTGAATAATAACCACTGAAATCAACTATCATCGTCACCCATCACGAGTATGGCCTATCCATCAATTTCACTTGGATATGAGGGTCTGATTCACCATATATGAGAATTATGTGAACCTAAATATGTTCACCTGAACTCGAATGGTGTGTTGTAAACCATACTCAAGGAACCTCACCCTTGAGGTGTCATCACTCACCATGATGGGTGAAAAGTGAGACAACTCAATGAATGATTCTTCATAGCCCATGATGGAAATGTGACCTTGATGAAGTATTAGGAACTCTTGATCTATCTCTACCCTCAATTTCTCCAGGATGAAGTGTTCTAAGAACCTGGAATCAATGTCCTTCCAGGCCAGTCCCTCATTTTACCTTCCTGAACATGCATCTACCACTAGTGCTTAGAAATTCCTCTAAGAAAGTAGGTTTCTAGATTAACCCTCTACCATGGAGCTTCTTAAAAATCATTCTCAAGGACTTGATATAGTTCTCAATTTCCTGTAGGCCACCCTCACCCTGAAAAAGCAATAGGTACTACAAGTCGAACTTCTGAGTAAGATATTCTATTGAAGGCTCCTCTCCTTGAGCACCCCTGTCGATATGATGAATCAGACATACCAAGATCACTTCAAGATGATCATAAATACATGGTCAAAACACATTCAAATTTGGTGTCTTCCCCACCTGCACCTGTTGTGCCTGAGCCTGAGCCTGTTCTTTCTCTGCCTGACCCTCAGAGGTGTCAACATGCTCATGCTCTTATAGAACCCCATCACCACCCACCTAACACTCCATCTAATCCATCTAGATGGAAACCCGCTGAATACCATTACATGGTCATACAACTTAGATAACACACACACACAAACATCACAGATAGGGAAAGTAGTAACAGGAAGCGTCAACTCACTACCCTTACCCACCCCCATCGCAACCACACCACATGACATCTTTTCCTCATGGATTCCTTAACCAACCATATTAGATTCAAGTATTGAATATTACCTAGGAAACACCCATCCTAACGAACCAAATCACCTCAAATTAATGCCATGTCACCCAACCTGGTGATCAACATCACCCCATGTCACAGTACCTTCCTGCTCCTATAAGAGCTATTCCAATATCACATTTATGTATCACATAGCATATCAAATTTCATATATATATAAGGAATTTATATCATGAAACAAGAATATATATATATATCACATCCTACTATGTGCCTAACCAAAAGTGTAAGCATTCATAGAAAACACAACAAACACCGCTTTCCATAACAGGCCAAGGGTATAATAACTCCTTCCTTACCATACCAGTCCAAATATCACATATCAAAATAGGTAGAAAATAAAATTCCATGTACACAACTTTAGGTGGAAATGAAATCAAATGTAAAATTATAAAAATAGAATATAAATCCCCACCCCGGGCAACTTGGTCCATCCCCCGTACAAGGGCCTACAAGTACCCAAGAACAAACTATAAACCCAGTTCTAACAACATCATAATATCCATTCTACCACATACCAAATAGTAATACTAGGAAATAGGTAAAGGAAACACCTATGATACCATTTTTAGAACCCTGGCCCAATTAGCCACTTGAACAGTGCTTTCATGCCGAGTGCCACTAGCCTTAGGCACACCTCCCTATACGGAAAAGGCTAATGAATAACATCAAGGGTGTGAAGTGAGTGATAGTGGGGAGACTATGACTTCTTTAAATGATGTTATAAAAGTGGTATGATAATATATATATATATATATATATATCATGTAGTATAAGATAAGACTCAACAAAATCAAACCGGTCCAGCCAATAGCGGAAGTACATTCAATATAAAAAAAGAGGAAGCATATCTAAACAATATCTGTGGAAATAAATAAGTACATCAAAATTCCATTCATAGAAACTAAAAACAGCATGCATACACATTAGGTTTTATATAATCAATAAAAATGAGGGGTTTACATTGGCTGACCATAGTATATACATACATATAAGAATACTGAAATAGTAAGGAAAACTAAAAAGGTAAACTACAGCTAAAGCAAGAACCAAGGGTCCCTTTTCCTCCATCCATTCTAACTCAACCACTAGGATCTATCTCTAGAGACCAAACCCTTACCTGAATGAAAAACATAAAGTCTAGACACATCCCTAAGGGTCCATGTAGGGTGTGAGAATGAGTCTCAAATAGGGTACCACCCACATGTGCATACCTTAAATTTATGATTAATCAGATGTAAACTAAAAATAAATAAGTATCAATATATGAATTTAAATAAGCACTCACTTAACTGGTGCTCAAAATCCACTACAAAACTTCACCTTCCCCAGCTAATGATGGAATGTTTTAGCAGAAGGATCCCTAACCCATGGCCCAAGGCATCCCCTGATATAGAAATTTCCATATGAACTCTCAGGTTCCACATCAAAATAAGTCACTTGAACCACGTACCATCTGACACCTCATGTCCATTCCATGTCACCAAAATCTTAAAGGCATGCCCAATTAATATAATCTGGTCCCTTATACCCCTAATCGAAAGCACCCATAGACTTGAAGTCTAACATCCAGAGGCACAATGATATCTATCCTCAAAGTAATATCACCATTTTCTCAAAGAACAATGTCCCAAGGAACATTGATTCACATCCTCTAAAATAATCTTGGCCCATTTGGCCTCAAGTATGATAGACCTCAGCCCCCAACCAATAGACTCAACACTTTCATTTGATGCATCCTCACTATCCCTATGGATTTATATGTCAAGTACCCCCCAAACAATTACCTATGACACCCCACCGGGGGATTCTACCCACATGAGTGGTAAAAAAACCTCATTTTCGAGTCAGCCTATGTGCAGAAGACTCCAAACTATGCTTTGGAAAACATGGGTGAGTGAAAATCACCAATTCAAAATGTAAGCCGCACCAAGACCGACACCTCGTTCCCCTGTGACTACATCACTCAAGTTCGATGGTTGTGCCACGAATATCACGAGTCATGCCCTCAACTTGATAGACTTTCCAACTCATCTAATGACTGAGTCACCCAACCGATGGTCAACACCACCCAATGCCTCAGGACAAGACCATCCTGATGATCACATCACCTCAGTAGATGGCCATCACCATCTTGATCATTGGGCTATTCCCATCACAATCCCCTCGATCCAAAAAGAAATTCATATATATAAATCAATTTAATTTAATTAACAATTCACTTCATTTTAACTGAATTGGGAAACTGAATTTAAAATAAATGAAATTAGTCCAAAAAAACTAAATAATTTAATGGAATTGAATTGAAATTCTATAATTAAATATACAACTAAAATTAATATAAACAGAGCAATTTAATCAAAAGGACACACCCATGCCTAACTAACCCAAGGTTTGAGCCTCTTTATTAGCTCAAACCATTTATAAACTCATGAAAACATGCACATTGACATCTCACAATGTTCAATTTAGTGAATTAAAAACATCTATTGAATTATAAGGGTCTTTCTCGATCAACATGATGACACAATAAAATCCACACCCCAAAAACACTTGTGAAATATAAAATTAAAATATGTACCTCTTAATTTAGAGTCTTAGACATAGGCATGTCCGATATTACCCTCTAACTCTAACCGATTTAGAAGAAATTGGAATTTCCATTGAATTCTAGGATAATAGGATAAAATCTCTCAAACAGATTTATCAGTCCCCAAGGTGATGGAAAAGTGAAAGAGAATCATAGATGAGTATATCCTTACCGAGATGGATACAACGCTGTAAATGGATTGAATAATGGAGTCTAATTGAAGGAGGGGGAAAAAATTCAAAGGGATAAATCAATAGAATCTCCCACCACTTTTGTACGCTACCCATAGAGAAAAAGAGAGAGGAAAATTAGGTATATAGAGAGGGGAATTTTGGTAATTTTAAACCATTAAGAGGCCACATAGTTATCTCGTATGATTTTACAAACTATGTGGTAACCGTGAAACTTCTTCTGTTAGGAAACTTGACCTCACACGGTTAGCCTGCATGGTTAGGCCTAACCATGCACAAACCATTGGTGCTACAATGTGAGGTTAATGCCTAAATGGAACTAACCATGAATCTTGCACATGGTTTTCCCTAACCATGTGTAAGCTATGTGAAATCCCTCTATAAAAATTATATAGGTTCATTCATGGTCATCCACCTTGCGCTGCATGGTTTCACAAATCTTACTCGAGGCAAAAATAGGGCTTCACAGTTTGCACTAAGAGGCTGCATGGTTTATGCCAAACCATGTGCCTCATCCTATAACACCCAAAATAGGGGCTTTAGGCTTATGATTCACCTAAAACCAATCTAAACACCCAAGAAACTTTCCAAGCCTCTAAACCCACCCAAAAAAAGTTATTGGATTGAGTAAACTCATAGAATTAAGTTCTAATAATCGAAAAAGAAATTGGCACACCGACCAATTCCAATAATTTAAAAGGGATAGGATGTATACCTATTCCAAAATACATGGGATATTATAGAAATATATAAAACAATATATATATCCTAGATATGGAGTGGATATATTCCTAATTGAAAAAAAAGAGATAAGGATGGCTCAACTAACAAACAAGTATTTTGTTTAATTATGAACAAGAGGGAGGTGAAATGGTAAGGAGAAAAGTTTGAAATAAAAATATACAAAGGATAAAAAAATATATGGGGTTTTTGAGTGAAATTACATACAATTTATACTAATATAAATTTACTCATAAAAGTATATGTTTAAAAGTGTCATTGGAAAGAAACACGTATGGATTTGGTATATTTTTAATAGAAACCTCTTGAAAAAGAGAACCTTATAAAAATCTATAAATCCATTGAATCTCATGAAAATTATAGTAAAATAAATATATAGGTAAGTATATACACAAAAAAATAGGTGGTGAATATTGGGGATATCATAATGAAAGGAAATTGTTATGGTAAACACTTAACTCGAATTTACTCTTGGTCGGTAATGTTTTAAATATTTATAAAATAAATTTATGTATATTATTAATATTTATAAGAACCTTATTCATATTTAATTTACATAATATCATTAATTTATAATTCCTTATTACCTATATATTAATTTTTTATTGTTAAAATTAATATTCAAGTGTTATTTGTTCTATTTTTCTTCACTTGATTCATTTTGGAATTTTATTATTTACTCATTGATCATGGTGTCATCACCTTTATATATTTTATGAATATATTTTTATATGTTCTTGATATAGTTCAAGATTCCCATGGACATTCAATGGATTTTATAGTGATAATCTAAATGGTATTCTTAAAAATCTTTTATTCAGTGATTATTGATTTGATAAAATAATTAAATTTATCAGTGAATACAATTTGGACAATCACCACTATAGAGTTTTTCAA
Organism: Viscum album; assembly: GCA_963277665.1. Taxonomy (NCBI): domain Eukaryota; kingdom Viridiplantae; phylum Streptophyta; class Magnoliopsida; order Santalales; family Viscaceae; genus Viscum; species Viscum album. The sequence continues at coordinate 890,393,050 of OY728159.1, read as the reverse complement.
TATTAATAAATAAATAATTATCACATAATATTATGGTTATACAATTTTCTTAGTCATTCATAATGTAATGTTATAAAATTGTTCATGTAGGTTGTAAAATTGAACCAAACATGAGCATGATATAATTATTGAATGATAAATAACATGTTATTATACATTAATAATTAAGAGGATAAATTCAGGATATAACCAAAATTTAGAGGCTTCAGGGATGAATTAGTGTTGGAAATTTTTTACCCAATTATAATTTTTTATCCCATTACATATTAGACTTGTTAGGATCATGATTATCCTATTCTCTTCTCCTTATCATATGAAAGTATATATAACAATGTAAACCATGACACATGATATTTTTACAAGGTTCACTGATCAATAAGAGTAGCTTTACCTTATTGTGTATGGTGATGTCCAGTAAATAGAAACTATACTATAATATGATGTTAAGTAAAATGGTGTGGCCAGAGAACAATACTTATTCAAAGTGTAGTTCCCTACACTTTAGGAGGGGAGATTGAAACAATATCGAATCCCTATACTAGTGATGACCTAACCCGACTTACATATTTTCATTAGTTATTTATAGTACATATGAAGATAGTATTCACCTTCATTATTAAGGAACTTTGTAACTCCAAGAAATTATTCCACCAGATGAGTCTTCTATTAGATTTTATAGTTCTACTTTGTTCTCCACATCCTTATACTTCTCTTTGTTAATTTCAAACTAATAGGCAAGAAAAATTACTTCTTCTTCCTACTTCATACATAGATTTTCTATCTGATAGCTTCATTTGATCCTAAAAATTCAATTTTGATTCATCCAGTGACAGTTCAACTGATCCTTTTTATACAAACTTTTCATTTAAAAATAAATGATAAGATCTATGTCTTATATTTGACTGAACCTTTCTTCTTCTTCCCCTAATTCCAAAACCTATTCGTATAATCTTCTCCTTGATATATTTGTCCAATATATCCTTCCAATATTTTTTTTGGAAATGATATTCCCAATAATAGTTTATACGATCTCAATTATTATTTTCTTCATCTGATGATTTAGTTCCATCCAATGCTTTATCTCTGTTTGGTACCCCTGATCTATCTAATAGTATTCTCTCAAAAAATTAACCCAAATGAGAATTTCTATGAATCTTTATGGAAAAAACATTCTTATTGATTTTAATTTCTTTACTAATTTCAATCTTCTGAATTTGAACAATGTTCCACTATACACACAGTTCTAGGACCTCCTTTATATTGGTGATCATAAGTGGGAAATCATAGGAGCTCAACTATAATTTCCCACCTAGATCAAACATGAATTTTCAATTTCCTACTCATTTAAATATTTCTATAACACATATCAATCCTCCTTAAATCATGAATAGAATCATGATCACCCATTTGTTGTTATTTAAAATTTTAATGTCTAGTAAAACATATCTATAATTTTAAATCATTACAAAAACCTCACAATAAAATTTGAACATTTCATTTGGTACTACTTCATAGCATGTCTTACATCTTCTGAAAATTCATTCAGTGTTCCTATGAACTTCATAGAAACATCACAGAATCCTTCATAAGATAATTCCTATGACTGATGAAATTCTTCATAAAACTTTGTGTGATAACATATTTGTTTTGATGAATCAGTTTTGTCTTCCCTTTGAATGTTTATTTAGCATAATTTTGTAAGTATCTTCCTATATACGATAGGTTCTCTGATGTTCATTAGTTTTTATCCATACATTGAACCCTTGAATAAATGTTTTTCTTCTTATGTGTGATTAATTTAGAGAACTACATCAAATTAATTTGTAATAATTATCCCTATTTATTTGTAACACCTCCATTTCTTACGAAATCCATGAAAGACTGATTCTCAATGTAATTTGTTTATAAAATTCAGAAACCTCTTTATGATCATCTTTCATGGAAACTTCAGTCCAATGAACATTATTCTATAAATTTGTTCAATGAATTCATATGAAAAATTCTATATGATTCCTTATATTAGAATCATATCTCTGATTCCATTTCTTAGAAACTTCATTCCAATGGAAATCACCCAGAAAACTTTATTTGATTACTTTATATGAATTTTTTTTTCTATTCGACTGATTAGAAGACTAAAAAAATATATTCTTGAGGACATTTATATGTTTTCTATAAATTAATTGGGAAAAATTTGTACAATAATTTGGAAACCTTTATCAGGTAAATTTATAACCATTTGGAAATATCTAAATTTTATGATCTTTACACATTTCCTCAAATTTTTGAATTTTTTAGGAAAAAGTTTCTTGATAATTTGATAAAATTTTATCATAGAGTCTATACAAATACCTAAAATGCTCTTATGATAGACTTCTTACATTCTTTGGTTAGCTATAACCTCTTCAACAATTTTTTATTCCATTGGAACTTCTTCATGTTACATCTCAATATTTATACAAGTCCTTCCGATATGATTCATAAAAATATTCATTAATAACTACATTTTGAATCACATACTCATGATGTTGTGAAATTTCATAAATTATGAACAATATACTTAGCATCAACTGATTTGTTTGTTTGATCATTTTCTATCTAATGTAACAATGAAATAAAAAAGTCAAACATTTATTTTTAGCTATTTTTATGATTGACTTGGTCCATTTATCCAATCTATTTTACCCATTAATAAGAACATATAGTGACCCTAACATACCCTTACAAAATCCATGGGTTTAACCTCATGTGAGTAGGGCGCTGGATATCTTACCCTTACATAAGTTTCTTTTTTACCTTTAAACAATTCTCCACTACCGTTACACTGGTGCCTTTTAGGCACTATGGTTCCCGTATATAATTCTAAGTACGACCTTCACAAAACTTAGAATCCTTCATCCATTTTACTTGGTATGTTGGACTATATCCTATAATATTAGTATGATCAGATTCATCCAATAGTGCTATATAGAAACCTTTATCTGATTAACTTCATATGATCATCTTTGTATGATCGAATTTGTTTGATCACCTTAGTCCTCTATGCTCTATCAGATCTTCTGCAATATCTCTATCCATTTTTATTAAAAAACTTCTTAAGAAAACTACTTAGGAAATATTGTATATTCTTATAAGAAAAATTCTTAAGTAAACTATTTAAGGAAACCTCTCCCATTCTACTAAGAAAAATTCTTAAAAAAAATACAAAATAAAACTTCAATAATGTTGAAATTTTTTTACTTATCCATCAATCATAGGACATTTTGTATACAATAAGAACAAATAACCAATAATCATAAAAAAATTGAAGTCTTTAAAGAATTTTATTAAGTTGATAAGACTTGATACCTTTCTTTATTCTTCTTTCAACAATCCAATCCACTTCAAATTTGTTACTTAGCTTGTATAATTAAACTAAAACTTTCCTACATATTATTCATTATACTTTATTCAACATATTTAAATAAAGGAAATCATTCTATTTTGTTGAAAACTATTTACATACATTAAAATCTATTTAAAAAATTTAACTCACACAAAAAGTGGGATCTTTAGTCACCCCCATTGTATTTGTTAGAAACACCTTCAATGTTCTTCTCAAATGAACATGTAAATATGTGAATATTACTCCTATTTTTATCCATTTTACATTATAAAACATTTATTTAACTTACTCTACCCCTTATTGACATGAAATAAAAATTTCATGGGAAAATGGTATCAATTAATACTAAAGCAATTCACCTTCCATCATTTCAATTTTAGTCTATGTGAGCCATGCTCATTATAGAAAATAAGAGGATTTAATTTAGAAAAGAATATTTCCTTTATCAACTAATATTTATTCCTCATGGAATGAGAACATATAAATTTTTATTAAAGGGTTATCCAATTTTATTCCAAGATGATGATACTTATCGAGATATGAAACATTATAGAAATATCAACCTGAAACTTTCACACTCACATCAATAAATAGATAAAAAAATTCAAGTTCTACAAGCTAGATAATAATCCTTGGTGTACTTTCATATATCCATTTTTATGTCATTTATTAATTCAATTTCCACCCATTTGTATCAATTTTTTTATTTTTTTAACAATGTATGATATTTTAAGAAACAAATACCTTTCTAATGACATGTTTATCAAGAAATTTATAGAATAATATGATTTGTATGAGATAAAAATTATAAAGGAAACATAAAATTTATCCAAATGTCTCCCCCTCAAGGAGGATTTTATTATGATATTAATAATTATGAAAATCTTCAATAGATATTATTTTAAAGCATCATATAAAGCATGAAAATAGATCTTTTCTTATGTGGATTTCTAGAAAATTTCTACAACTTCACTAAGGATGCTCTATTCATAAAATATTTCAATAAAACATCTTAGCAAACATTTTAGGATGAAAGATTCCTTATATTTTATAACCAAGTTTGGTATCCATCCATTATCTCACCCCCAAGATCATGATTCACCTTCAATTATCCATTTTTAAAGAACAAATTCAAAAAAGGTTAGGTGAATAAGATGGATATTTATTTCTTATTAAAGTGAAGAAAAAGGTTAGAATGTTTTTTCAACAAATTTTTTCTATTTCATACACCATTCATTATTTCACCTCTAAACGCCAATTTTTATTGAGGCTAAATGGATCTTATCACTTCTTTAATTTCATTTTGTGTAAACCTTCTTTCTGCAATGTCTTTTAAAGAACTTGTATCATCTGGTGCAACTTTTAACTTCTAAAAGAATTATTATTGTGCTAGAATTAGTATAGAACAATTTTTGAGAGTGTAACCAGCTATGCTACTCTTTAGACGCATAATTTTTGTTTCTTTATATGGAAGGTTTTAACTTACTTTTAAACTATCATTTTACTATGATTATTTCATTTTTCTCATTCTCTCCAAATCTTCGGTCCATATTACAAATATATTATAAGGAATATTGGAATCAATTTTGGATTTTCAACATGGATTATTCGAAGTGCCATATTTATTATTAATTATATTGACTTATTCACTTTTCTTTGTCTTCTTGGATTTGGAATCTAAGTTTTTCTCACTTTTCTTCCCTGATATCTTCATGGGAGATTTTTTGTTTACAATAGTTTTCTTAATACATCCCAAGGATGATTCTTCATTCTTAAACTTATTATATAGTATAATTTTATTTAATTATTTAGATACATGTTTAGATGATATTGAACCATTCTTATGACTACCATCTTTTCAAATATCACATGTATTTTCAAAATTTTCAAAACAATTTGAAGTCTTCAGATTTTTTACATTGTGTATGTTTCTTGTTTATCTCTATCTTTCTCCCCTTTCCATGGGATTCCTTTGTACGTTAATATATAAAAGGTTACACCGATAATCTAATTCCCAATGATCTATTTTTTATAACCCCAAAATTGACCCCCTAAACCTTGATCTTCTTATTTATTCTATAAGATGTTTTTGTGTTTTCTCTATAACTTTTTGCGATCTTTGGGGGGAACTAGATTTTACACTCCTTTTCTTATATACCATAGTCATGTTGGTAAGATTATTGTCATATTTATTTATCCATACTTCTATAAATTTTGTTTCCAAACCTATACTATTCATGAAAAATATTTAGAATCATCATTACAAGATGATATAGATAATACCTATTTCATCATGGTTTCTTGAGATATAACATTGAATGAATTCATGATCTTTTTATCACATGTTGGAGGTATTTCAAAATTATAATCTTCTAATGATCATTCAATGGTGTCATCAAAATTCTCTTTCATTTCTGAATTCTTAATATGTGTCTTCTCAAGATTTTACAACTTAAATTACAATTACATACATATCATATTGAGGGTATTTTTCTAATCTTAAATCATAACCACATTTTCTTCACAAGCATTCTTCATTACTTCAACTTCCTATTCATGTATCATGACTTTGTTTTATAAAAAGGTTCATGTTCCTTAATTTTATTTTATTTTTATTTAAATTAAAAATCCTTAACATTAATTATGTTTTTTAACTTTTCTTCAAGTTCATGGATCTTTTCTTATAGATTCCTTTTAACTCCACATTTCTATTCAACTTCCTTAATCCGTTTTCTTTCAGATTTTAAGGAACTAATTTCAAGCCCCACATTTCTTGCTTCAAGGGCTCTAACTTGTCTAAAGATATTTATAAATTCTTGAACCTTTACTTGAAAATCCTTATTCTTATTATGTAATTATTCTTCCAAATGAGTGATCTATTCCCACATACTTCAAAAGAATCCACAAATAAGAGAAACTATTTCTTTTGAAATAAAATAAAAAATATATTTCAATCTATCAACTGATATATCTTGTAATGTTATAGATTGATCATCATCACCAATTATTCTAGGATATTCTTCATGAAGATAGTTTATATAAGAAGTTTAAAATACCTCATGATCACTTAACATACTTGAGGTGGGAATTTTGTTGATCTCCTTAGTGAAAAATTGAGCCACCCTCTCTTCCCTTTCCAAGATAGATATTTATTTATTGATTGAAATTCCTGGAGAAGATGATACTTCCTCTTCATTAGATAATAAAAAATAATTCTTCAGATTTATTTTCTATTAATTTTTTCTTTTTAGCAAGGAATTGATAGAAATAGATTTATTCTTATTGATAACTGAATCTTAACCTAAAATTTAACTTCATTATTATTATAGGAAAGAAATTCAAAATCTTAAAAAGATAATATCTTCAATATAGATAATCCAATAGAGGTGTAAAATGACTCTAATACAAATTGAGATGACCACTTTAGAATATACACAACACTAAGAGGTGGTGAATCAGTATTGGGAAATTTTTATACAATTATAAAACTTTATCCCATTAACTATTAGACCCATTAGGATCTTGATTCACCTATTATATTTTCATTATCATATTCAAGTATATAAAATCAAGTAAATGATATCACATGATATTTTCAAAAGGTTTAGTACTCCATAAGTGTTGATATTCCATGGAGAATATGGTGATGACAAGTACCTGTATTATCCACTATAAGATGTTGTTACGTACAATATTGTTGATAGAAAACTATCTTTACCTCATGTGTGGTTCTATACACTTTAGGTGGGGGGACAAAAAAATATTGAATCCCTATATTGGTGATGACCTTGTCTAACTTACACCTTTTCACTGGTTCTTTATAGTACCTCTAAAGACAGTCTTCACCTTATTTATTAATTTACTTTGTGACACCAAGAAATTATTCCATCAGATGATACTTCTGTTGGATTTCAAAGTGCTTCTTTGTTATCCACCTCCTTCTACTTCACTGTGTTACTTTCATAATATTGGGATAGAAAATTCCTTCTCTTTATTACTTTATGTAGAGATTTTCCACTAGATAGATTCATCCAATTCTATCCATAAAATGATAATTTTTCTAGTGATATTTCATATAATACTTATTATATAACCTATTCATCCAATACAAAATGATAAGAGCACTATTTTATATCTGGTTTAACTTTTCTTCTTCTACCCCCTTCACCTAGAACCTGTTCATATGGTCTTCCACCCAATTTTTCTATAAGATATATTTATAGAATAATGTTCATCCTACAATGATATGCCTGGTAAAATTTCATATGATATATCTTATTACTTGATTTATCTAGTGCTTTAGTTCTCTCCAGTATTTTGTTTTCTCCAATTCCCCTAGCTACATTCGGTACTCTTCTCCCAGAATTTTGGCCCAAATGAGAATTTCACTCATGATTGATGGTCAACACATTCTTACATATTTTCAATTATTCAATAATTATAATATCTATATATAAACATTGTTACACCATACATACAATTATATAATCCTTTTTATAGAGTATAGCTTCCAAAGGAAATCTTGAGAACTCAAATATAATTTCCCACCCAACTCAAGCATGAATTTCAAACTTCCTTCTAAATTTGATCTCACTACAATACTTCTCAATCCACCTTAAATATCATCTAAAATCATGATAACCCCTTCATGATTATTGAATTTATTAAAGTATATCTTATCATCACCATGATTTTATATCATTATAAAAACTTCATAATGACCTTAGAACAATCTTTTGAGTAATACTTCATAGCTTTTCTTCCATCTGATAAAACTTTATCCAATGTTCCTTCAAAAGTCTATAGGAATATCTAAAACCCTTTAAAATATAATTCCTTTTTCCAATGACATTCATTGAGAAACTTTTATATGATATTTTCTTTATTCTAATGACTTAATTTGGTCTTCCCTTTGAAAGTTTATTCAAAATAATTTCTTAGGGATCTTACTCCATATGATGTGTTCTAAGATGTTCATTAGTTTTACTTTATCCATTGAACCCATGAAGATCTGTTATTCTTATTTTGTCTGATGAATTCATAGAACCCGATTATATAACTTTTTAATAATAATCTTGATGCCACCTCTGTTTTTATGACATCAATCATCGGATTCTTCTTGATGAAATTTGTTTAGAACCTTCATCAACATCTGTTCGATCAGTTTACATGGAAACTTCAGTCTGATGAACATCACTCAGAAAACATTATTTGATTAATTCATATGGAAACTTATGTTTAGTTCCTTATTTATAATCATCTTTCCTATGCCACATCTTGGAAGCAATAGTCCGATGAACGCCACTCAGAAACCTATATCTAATTACTTCATATGGAAACTTTTGTTCGATCCAACTAATTAGAATACTTAGTAATCTCTATCATATGATCTTCATATATTTATTTTAACTTTTTTTGGAAAAATATATCTAATAACTTGGAAGCCTTTATCATCCAACTTCTCAATCATTTTTAAATATCTTCATTTAATTATATTTACACATTTAGTTTAACTATTGAATTTATTAAGAAACCCAAGCTTGATCATTCAAGAACTTCCATATATAAGAGTTTGTTTGATGACTCACCCAATTCATATGATTTTCTTGATACTTTATTTTGTCAGCTACAACATATTAAACATTTCTTTTATCCATTGGAACTTCTTCACATTACATCTTAATATTTTTAAAAGTACATATGATGAAGTTTGTAAAAATATTGGGTAAGAAATATATCTTTAATTGCAACCTCATGACATTGTGATGTTTGATCAATGAAGAAAAAATCTACTTAGAATCAACTAATATATTTTTATAATCATTTTTGTCCTATGTTACTCTAAATTCAATTAGTTAAACGTTTATGTTCACCTATCATCTAATAGACTTAGTATATTCATCCCATAAATGTTACCATTACATGGTTTTTAGAAACTTGGAGTGACCTTTACAAATAATTATGTGAGAAGGGATATAAAGAACTTATGAAGGTTCATTTTTTACATTTACATAATGATTCGCTACTATTACAAAGGTTCCATTTAATCATTAGGGTTCCTCTACAAAGGTTTGAGAATGACCTTTATATAACTTGGAAACCTTTATTAATTTTCATTAGTTTGTTGGACTTCATATGATCATCTTAGTATGATCAACTCCATATAATGGTGCTATATATAATCATTCATTCGATCAACTTATTTTGATTAGATTTTTATGATTGAATCTATATGATCACATATATCGAATGGCCTCTGTCCAATCATATTTTCTATCTTCATCAATTAATATTCAAAAATGTATTAAGAAAACTCATTAGAGAAACTTGTTCCATTTTGATTAGAATTTTTTAAAGGAAACTCCTTTAGGAAAAATTTTCCGGTATGCTTATAAAACTTCTTAAGGAAACCCCTTAAGAAAAATTCCATAATTTTGATAACAAATATTTTTATAAATCAATAATAGTAAATAATGTAAACATTAATAATATCACATCAATCACTATAGGAAATACTCAAAATCCTCAAAGAACCTTTTTAAGAAGATAAGACTTGAGCACTTTATTTATTCTTCATTCAACCATCGTAGCCAAATCAACATTGTTACCTATCTTGGATACTTCAATCGAAACATTATCACTACATATTCTTTATAATTTATTCAAAAAAATTTACATTAATGAAATCATACTTTTTTATTAACAACCTTTAGCATCCATTAACATCTATTGAAAACAAATACAAATCATAGACAAAGTGGGACCTCCAAAATATAACTTTCATAGAAGATTAATGAATTTTCAAACATGTTATTAAATTTATAAATCATATTTAAGAATATTTTGATGAATAAGGAAGAATGATTAAGGATAGGATAACACCTATGTCTAAGACTTGAATCTTCTCTTAGTGATCCTCTTGGAAATGAGTGATTTGGGACTCTTTCTTGTGACCAGAGGTTCCCAAACATGGGATATGATTATTAGATAGACAATTTAGATAATTATTCAAGAGTAAACTGATAGAAATTTGTGGGTTTAGGTAGGTAGAGGAAGGGTCCTTTTATATGTGATCTTAAGAGGATTTATTGAAAATAAAAATTCCTTAATATGTAAAGAATATATTTTTACATGGAAAGTAGATCCATAATGAACAAAAAAGGGAGATATAATAATTTGAGGCCTATAATTATCTCATGCATCCATTTAGATATAATTTTTTGTGATATTTTATGTATTTACCCTTTAGTTAAACCCTTTTAACTTATTTTTCCTTTACCATGGTAACTTCATTTTTACCTCGGTAACTTATTTTTATACATAAAAATGAAATTGAATTTATTTGAATGGAGATGGTGACTCTAAATATTAAATATATTTTATTGGATTAAATTCCTAAAAGTTATAAAACTTGTTTTAATAAAATAATGCATAATTTATAAAAACCATTTTAAGAAAAATATATTTTTAAGCATAAAAATGAATGAATTATTATTCCTTAACAAGTAATAATCATCAGATCATTGGAATTTTTTTGAATACATATCTATAAAATTAGTTTCATTAAAATAAATCTTTAGTATATTTCATTTTATTTTATTAAAATAAAAATAAAAAATATATTGAAAAATAATTCTTTGATAAATATGACTTTTAAGATTAAATGATTTTAATCACTCCCCAATGAATATTTATCTTATAAACACTATATTTTATAAATCCATTAGTATTATATTATTTAAATATATTTTATAAAAATATTAATTCATTATTAAATAATAATAATAATATGTAATGAATAAAGATACATATCGAGATAATAAATAATTTTTATTAATTATTATATTTTTATTTTATTATAGAATTAATTATTATTTGTGAATTATAATGTTTTTAAATTGTTACTTATAATTACAAAAGTTAAATGTAGCTATTAGATAAAAGTATATCCAATGAATATATATCCATGAATTTATGACTAGTGAATATATGTCTCATAACCATATGTCCAGTAACTATATATATAATGTTTATATTACATTCATATATATATATGTATATATATCTATACATAAAATTTTAAAATAATTCCTCATATCCTCTAATTTATTTGTTAAACTGTTTATAATATTTATGATATGTTTTATCATTTATATAGTTATCATTGGTAGTATAATCTTTATGGTAGACCATGAATATTATAATTTGAATCTTATAGTATTTTTATTTACTTATGGTTAAATTATTTTGTAATTTTACTAATTATGTTTCATTTGGTTTTCTCTTTGTTCATTTAATTTTTTATTGAAATAAAGAATTGTCCATTTTGTTTGGTGTTTCATGCATCACCCACTATCAAACATAGTATTTATTTAAAGGGAAATACTTACAAAAATTATGGGGTTTTATATTCAACCCCGTTAAATGAATTTACCACTCGAAATTTCTTTTCTATAATGGAAAAACAAGTGCAATTTTCCACAATTATATATTTAAGTTATTAGGTTGATACCTCAAAGTTATGATTCCTCCAGATAACATTAACCAAGTGAACAGCCTTGTTTCATAGTAATTTAACTCTACGATATAACGTTTCTATGAGCCGTTCATTGTAAGAGAGATCATGTTATAATAGTACTAGCTATGAATTTAGTTTATGTGAGGGTTCATTTTTTTTCACATTAATATGTGATATATGGAATAGATCATGCACTTGGGAGAGTTTCAGTCGAAGTGCAAGAATATAAGATACCATCCCATACGATCAAGGGATTTTAAGGGGACAATTTATATAGGGATCAACTTTCCATTATTCATGAAACTCATAACCCTCTTCCACGATGATATTAAAAGGAATACCATATCTATGACTTCAAAATCAAAATATCACCAATGATTATCAGTATAAATATTTTATAGACTTTTTATAGTTTTAATGTGATTCTTAATGTTTTGAAACTTCCCTAACATATTTTGAGAGAGATATGGTCCTAGAAGATTACACTCTCAGTCTTCATCCCAATGTATTGGAGTTAATAACCTATTCTAATACATCACTTAATATGGTATCATTTGAATTATATAATGAAAACTACTATTATATGATAAATCTACCAGGTGAAGGTGTTAACCCCAATGTCATTTTAAATCCATTGATCATGATCTCAACATATCTTCTTGTTGAATAGTTTTTTCAAATTGAACATCTATCTAAAGATTATAAATAGTGTTAAAGCACATATCTATATCAAGTATTTTTTTAGGTAACATCTAAAACATCATGATAAATATTATATATTGATTAAATTAAATGTATAGTGGTACTCCATACAACCTTACCAATACATTTATGTATATATTGTCAAGTTGATTGAGTGAGAATCCTTTTTAAAGGGAAATGAAATGAACAAAATTTGCAAAGAGATCACCTGTGGACCAAATGAAATTATGGTCTCTAGGAATATTGATAAACCATATGATTAAATAAATGGTGATGTTATCCCATTCTATATAGGTAAGGGTAATGGTTACATCTTCCCCTTACACTTCTGTCATTATGCCTTTACTTTCTATAATACCAATCATTGAGATATATAATTTTAAATATCTCTATTCATTGTTCCCCACCAAAAATTCTATTTGAGGTATCTATACATATTTCTGCTTCTACGATGGATTGAAAATAATGATCTATGAGTATCATCTAATAGAACCATATTAAATTATTTTATTTATGGGACTCAAATACATTTCCAAAATATTATAATTTTGGAAATGAAAAAGTTGAAATTTGGAATATTCTAAACCTTTTTCAATTGCTATATATCCTCTTTTTATGTCACGTTGATCTTTACATAGATGAATGATTTATTAGTTATTTGGGAAAGATATTATTTAAACCTTTCCCTTATGATTATTAGAATAGTTATTTGTAAATCCATAAGTATCGTGTCTCTTTCAATCCTCATCATGGATAATGTAACATGATCATTCTTTCTTAGAGACTCTTCCACCTTGTTTCCCTTCCCAGGATGGTAATACAATGAGAATTCATACCCCTTAATCAAATCTAACAATTTATTTTATAACATATCATAATCCCTCTTATTGAATATATACATTAATATATTGTGATCAGTATATATAAAAAACTTTTATCTATAGAGATAATTACACTATAAATTTAATGAAAATATTACTACTACTTCCTCCTAATCATGCGTGGAGTAATTTTTCTTATAGACCATTAATTAATGAGAGGAATAGGATACCGCTGTATCATTTTTCATGAGTTCACATTCCAATAAATTATTTAATACATCACAATATATCAAAAATTATTCTATACTAAAGAGTGGTGTGTGTATAGGTGTAGTGACCAACCTTTTCTTCATATCCTTGAAAATATGTTCACGTTCATCTATTAAGAGGAACTTTACTTCCTTCTGAGTTAACCAAGTTAGTGGATTTGATAGTTTTGAGAAATTTATCACAAAATTTAGATAGTATCCTTCCAATCCAAGAAAAATATGAATCTATATTAAAGTATTTTGTCTGATTAATTACTAAATCACCTCATTATTTTATGGATACACAAATATGAATTCACCTATGATTACATAACAAAATAATAACACTTTTTGCAGGAAGAATTAGTACTTTCTAATTAGGCTTATAGTTTATCCTTTATCAAGGTCTTTAACAAAATAAAAAAATGATATATGTGGTCTTCCTTGATCATGGAATATAGAAGAATATAATCTATAAAGAGTAAAAAAATTGATCAAGGTAATCTATAAATAATCAATTCATTAGATTCCAGAAGATAATGGGGGAATTTGTAAGTCTGAATGGAATCACTATGAATTCATAGTGTCCATATCCTATATGAAAGGATTCATAGGGTAAATACTATATTTTAACCTTTTACTAAGGTTATATATATTTAAGGTAAATACTTGAGAAGTATTTAACCCCTCGTAGTTGATCAAACAAGTCATCAATATGGGGTAGAGGATACTTGTTCTTAATCTAGATCATGTTATGTTCATGATAATTAATGTAGATATGTGTTGATCTGTCAATATTATTAAAAATGTGAACTTATTCTCCATATAGTGTATCATTAGGGGGACATAAAACCCTTATCTTCATTCTCTATTATTTTCTTCTCCAATTCCAATAATTTAATTAGGACCATTCTATAAAGATTATTTGATATAGGCAAAGCACCATGTATGGGTTTTATAGAAAAATCAACCCCATGATCAGGGATAAGTCTTGGAAAATATTAAATGAAAACATAAATTTATTCATAATCAATAAACATATCCTCAATATTGAGTTTCTTCCCAACCATTTGAGAAAAATAATGGTCATTATTGGTTATTAAGACACATATAAGGGAAGTAATTACCATAAAGAGTTCATAGTTAAGATTGAATCAATATATGATCATGGGTTGATTTAGTATTTTAAATGTGGCTTCTATATCTCAAAAATACACATGGGATCTATATAGGGAGAGAAAATCAACTCACAATATTACATCAAATTCAACTAAAGGGAGTATAATAAGATTTTTCGGAAGCACATTTTCCCAAACTTCTATCAAAGATGAGTTATAGATTTGGGATAAAATAATTATACTACTATGGATTTTCAAAAATAAAAAAAATATTTATCTACTTGGGTTAAAAATAAATAAAGATATATAATTTTGAATATTTGAAGGAATTCATAGAACTTGGCTCAAATAAGACATTTTAAATACAGAGGATACCTGTTACCCCTCTAATTTCATGATTCTATCTTTTATCCCTTACCAACCCAAAATGGTTGGTGTTAATATCAATAAATAATAACTAGGCTAAGAAATAATATCATAATGTAAATAAATACAATTATGTCCTAAATTATGACACCATCATTTTAACCTTTGATATTTTAGGTTCATTCTATATCAAATTTGGTTCGACAATGGTTTTTAAAGTTTTGTCCTCTTACAACTCATAACCTAATCCACAAAAATAAATAAAATCCACTCTGGTAAAAATTTAGATGGACTAACATTATCATACATAAATATTAAATCATTTTATATTAATATTCATTATATATCATAAAAAATCATGCCCTAAAACCTATAGGTTTTGTGCCTTTAGAGATTAGATACATAACTATAATATTTTATAAAAATTATTAAATGTATCCCTCAAATAATATTATCACATATTACCCTTTAAGAAATATCATACATAATAATCTTTTTTATTACCTTGGTAAAGGACACATAAGAAGGGGTGATCTCTGATGCTCAGTAAGGGGTGGATATAAAAGATATCAATCAAACATCATAAGTGAGCATATGATGAGGGTATGAGAACATAATCAAGGTAAATGAAAATAACATACAAAAATATAATAAAATAAAACATAGATGATAAATAATTAATCAAAATCATAAAGATTTTTGACAAACATGTGAAATGAGGTATATGAATGTGGTAAATTCATAAGAATATAAAATCATTTATTCTGTCAAGGTTCACTACTAATCCCATTATCACATAGTGGGTAGAGTCCCTTAAGGGTCTGGGTTCACTCTCTATTCCCATAACCATAGTTAATAGAGTCCCTTTGGGGGTTGGGTTCACATATCATTCCTATAAACATAGTGTAAAGTATCACTTATGGATTTGGGTTCACTCCCCATTCCCAATTATCTCACTAGATATAATTCTTTACTCATTGAAATAGAGGGATATTTAATTTCAAGACAACCTATACATTATGGATTTTGGTTCAATTTCTATTCCCTATCATATCATGATATATTAATATTTATCCAATGTATTTTAGGGATAATTTATTATAATCCCACTTGTTATATAGTGAAAAACTATACATATATGTATCACATTCACTTAATCCCAATCCTAATTAAATCATAGAATAATTAAATTATAAATAATAATCATAAGGCATAAAAAATTAACCATCCAAAGAAAGAAATTGGATGATTACATTTAAAAATATCCATAGTTGAACATAATATTATTTAATGGATATTGGTATATATGAAGAAACACTTTATAATAGCATTAAAATATTACTCTAAAAAAATAATAAAAAGTTTTCATTAATTTTGGATAAATTTTATTTCAAATTAAAATTATACATAAAACAATAGTTTCAAAAAATGAATCATAATTTAAATAAAAACTAATTTGAATAATTTTTAATATTTGAAAATTAATCTTTATAAATAAAATTAATGAAAATAGTGAGAGAGAAAAAATTATGTGGAAAATATTTTAAAAAATTAATTTCAATTTTTTTTAAAAATATAAAGTCTATAGAAAATAAAACTGAGAGATTAGTGAATTTGGGATTAGAAAATATATAAAAAATATAAATATAATTTACATGGAGAGGAAATATTCTTGATTAAAAGGAAGAGATATGGACACCTCTATATATAAGCAACCTTTTAGTTGAATTATTAACTAAAGGGAGGTTAAAAGGTTATGTGACATGTAAACCATATTAATAACTAGAGGATAATAAAATAAATGGTTCATTATATAGAAATATAATATAATTTTCCTGATAAAAAATTTAGTTAAAGATAATCTGAATTTCAAAGCGTGATTGGAAAGATACCCTTACAAGTTTGGTAACATTTGAATAAAAACCATTTGAAAGAGAGAACCATATATGGATTTTAAAATACCATGAATTAAATAGAAATTATGATAAAATAAATCCATATGGAAGTATATATAACAAAAAATGGAAAATAGGTGGTGAATGTAGAAAACATCTCAATGAAGGAAAATTGAAATGAGAATCCCTTACCTTAAATTTAATATTGGCAGACATTGTCTACCTCTGTGTATAATGATTTTAGGATAATTACTAATTTTTATAATAAATTAATTCATATTTATTTTAATAAACAAAATTCATTTACAATTATTTTTTTCCCATATATTATTTTTTTATTGTTAAAATAATTATCTATATGTTAATAGTTTTGTTTTTCCTCAAATGCTTCGGTTTGGAAGATTCTGTCCTTTTTACATGATGATGGTTTAATCACCTATAGAATTTTAATAAATATTTAATATTTGTTTTTGATATTTTTATAAATTAACAAGGTCATTTAGTATAAATTATAGATATAATTTTTATGAAACACTTAAAATCTCTTTTCAGTGATTGTTTAATTAATAAAATAATTGAATTTATTGGTTAATATACATTGGAATATTACCACTAAAAAATTATGATAAATTATTAAATAAATAAATATTAAATAATATTATGAGTATTTAAGTTTTCTTAGTCATTCAAGATATAAATGATATAAAATTATTCATGTAGGTGGTGAAACATACCCAAACAAGAACATGTTATAATGGTAGAATAAGTAAAAACAAGTTATTTTTTAGTAATAATATCACTTTTATAGAATATTAATGTTTCTAAAAAAATTTATTAATTTTTTAAATCATATTTAATAATACCTAGATGAATAAGATAAATAATAATGAATAAGGATACGATAACACTCACATTGAATATTTGAAACTTCTCTTAGAGAGCCTCTTGTAAATAAAGGATTTGAGACTCCTTCTTGTGACAAGTGGTTCCCAAACATTAGTGAGGTTTTTTGGAGATAATTTCAATCAATATTAAAGAAGAAACTGATGTAATTGTGTGGGTTGATATTGGTAGTGGATGTATCCTTTTATAGGTGGGTTTGGGTGTCATTTTCACAAATAACCATTCCTTAATGTGTAAGGAATGGATTGTTTTCATGAAATATGGATCCAAAGTGAAAAAATAATGGATATAAGATAAGGGGTGTTATATAATTACCTCAAAATATCATTTATAAATAATAATTTTAGATATTTAGGAACTTACCCCTTAATTAAATCATTTCCCCTCTGTTTACCGATACTGTGGTAACTCAAAATTTACTTCAGTAAATTATTTTTATGCCTAAAAATTAAAATTAAATTATTAAATAATTTGAAAATTATTATTTTAAATATTAAATATATTTTATTATATTAAAATTATAAATGTGATAAAAATTAATTTTAATATAATAATGCATAATGTATAAAAAATTATTTTTAGAAAAATTTATTTTTAAGCATAAAAATACATTTATTATTATTCCTTACCAAGTAATAATAATTACATGATTGATAATTTATTTTAATATATATATATATATATAATTAATGTATTTAAAATAACTCTTTAATATAAACAGGTTTAATTTATTAAAATAAAAATACACAACATATTGAAAAAAAATATTTAATAAATAGTTCGTTTAAACATTAAATTATTTTAATCATATCCCATTAATTATTTATCTTTTAGCCATTAAATTTTAGAAATATATTAGTGTTAAAATATTTATTTAAATTTTATAAACACATCAAATCATTGGTTTATAAATATAATAATATGAAATGAATAAAAATATATATTTTTATAATAAAACATTTTAATTTATTATTATTATTTTATTTCATTCTAGAATTCTTTATTATTTTTTAATTATATTATTTTTAATTTTTTACTAAAAATTAAACAAATTAAATATACCTATTTGATGCATGTATACCTAATGACCATATATCCAATGACTATATATCTAACATCCATATATACAACGACCATATATCTAATAGTCATTTGCCTAATGACCAATAAATAATAGTGATATTACAGCCCGAATAGCCCGAAGGCCTTCATTTTTATTGATTTTTTGATAACACCCCTTTCAAGGGATGTGGGAGAACCCTTAAAAGGACTGTAGGCTCATAAATTACATGGCACATAGGCTTAGGAGATTACATGACCCGAAGGTCTTATGGAATTCAACCGAACTATCTACAAGGAGCTACCCCTCCCCAACATCTGCATCATGATAATATCTCTCCACCTTCGCATTCCCATCTGGCTAGGCTTCCCGTGCAAGCACAGGCTAGTCCCGATGGCATAACCATACCCTATCATTCTGAAAAATCCATTTGGCTCTACTATGGTGAGTGTGCTTGCTCTGAATTCTCTTCTGGAGTTGCTCCTTTTTTTGTAGTGTGTCTGGGGAAACTGCATGTGGCCCGAAGGCCTTGATGTGGCCCGAAGGCCTTAAAGGTGGCCCGAAATCCCTACTAACCTGAAGGCATGGGTGGCCGAAATCCTTAAGGAATCCAAGCCCAAACCGGTGGCCCAAGGTGAATAGTTCCATCTGCTACAATACTGAACAATAATTTTATTGATTATGTTTCATTAAATTATCTTGTATATTATTCCATTTTGTATTGAAATAAATAGACATATATTTAGACCATTGTTAATTCTATCATAATCTATCCAACATAATATTTATTTAAAGGTAAATACATGCTAAAATAGAAGGGTGTTACATGTATTATAACTCCTTAATACTTCATGAAATAATTCTTCTTTTTCAACCTCTGAATCATCTGAAATAATTACTAGAAGTTTCCCTCTATCACCCAAGTTTCATATTTTAACTTGGTAGGAAATGGTTTTAACTATAAACATTGTGGGTTTAACACATATTATTGTATAACAAATATTTTCTTAGTCAATTATTCGATAGGTTTTAAAAATATATTTCCATAAAAACTTCCATAAAAAATTCATTTCAATTCATTTAATGTTAGGAATTAGTCTTATATGTCATAAATAAATTTATCCAATTCAATATTTTAAGAATTATATTGAGTCTATTACTCCATTTTACCTTCTGATCAATTTTATAAATTCTAAAACAACTATATAATCCATGTATATTCTTCATATAATGAAATAATGTCATAAAATCTTAATATTTACTAAAACATAATGAGATCTTCCCTCATAGTACATTGATCAAGGCATCTCAAGTGGCTAGAAATGACTAATATAAGATAAACGTTACATATTTATAAATTTTTATATCCAAAAAAAGAAATCATCAGGTAAAACTTCTTTTCCCACTCTCACTAGTATGTATTGAATTATGTCTAGGGGGAATGTTGTAACAAACTACATCATTATAGGTTAAGAAATTCATGCATAATTTAGATTTTGAGATTTAGAGTGGGGAGATTTTTGAGAATTGGGATTCAGATAAAAAATATAATAGTCGATACATCTATAGGAAATGTTTTTAGGCATGATCAAGTGCATCAGTGATGATTAGGAGTGTTGGTAGGTTTTAGTATGGCCACCAAAACTTTACATACATAAATATTTCATCATTTTAGATTAATATTAAAAAAATATCATAAAAATAAATTCCCAAGAACCTTAAAGGTTTATTTTATTTGAATAATATATAAATAGTCATTTTATTTTAGGAAAGATATTAAACATCTCCCACAAATTTCTTCTCATATAATAAACTTATTATTCATACCTTACTTAAAAACTTTATTTATAACTAGGGGAATAGAAACATAATAAATTTTGAGATTTGATTCTTTGTAAGGATAAACATGGGTGATATCAATCCATGATCATATTTAAACATATCATGAGAATTAGGGTATGAGAAAATTATCTTAACTAGTGAAGATCATACCCAACAATTAAAAGATCATAATAATGACATCAGGCTTTGGAAGATTATAAGATACGAGTCATAGAATAATAATAGATCAAAATCCATGAGATCACATAATAATTATAAGAACATTTAATATAAAATGGACTAAAATGTTTATCATAATCATAATAATATAAATATTATGTCAAGGATACCTATAAAGACATTCATCACATGTTAGGCATGGGATAACCAATTATGTACCTACTATAATATTGGGATAACCTCCCATGTACTTTCTTTCTAGCTTGGGAAAACCAACCATGAATCCTTTTAAATCATAAAAATTATTCATTATCTAATTAATTTGATATATATAATGGAACCAACCATCACCTAATCATAATCCATTCATATGTATACAACAATATCATAAAAATATTTATCATTTATTCATAGCTTAACCCATGGAAAAGAATATATGTTTCATAAATATCTCATAATAATTATCATAAAACATCCATATCCTGAATAAATATGGTATAATTGTACCATATCCCAAGTGAAACATAAATGACATCAATGGATGTTTTCATAGATGAAAATACCTTTAAAATATCACTTGAACATTTTTTAAGGAAAATTACCTTTTCATTTAAACATAACTTATTTCAAATAAAAAAATTATGAAATATTCGGGAAAATATTTTATTTGAAAATAACCATGAAATTTTTTAAAGTAATATTCAAATAAAATAGTATTCATGATGATGGTAATAACTATTTGTGCAGTATACATTAAAATGAATATTTTGTTTATACAATTGGTAAAAATTACCTCATTCGAAAAATGACAATAAGATTAATTTTAAAAAAATTATAGAAATTAAAACATGGGTAAAAATGACTTTGTTCAATCATTGTGGAATAGTAAAAAACATTCTTGAAAACCTTTTATTGAAAATATATATATGGAAGAAAAATATTCATGACCAAATAGAAAAAAGAAGTTGGTTTTCCTTAATAACATTCATTCATAATTTTGTATACCTAGAGATATAAAAATGAAAGAGAAAATTGAAATTTATAGAAATATCTATAGTAGAATACAATTCATAATATTTTTGAGAGATATATCATATAATTTCATTATCATAAATTTAACCATAAATAATCCTTTTAAAAAGTGAGATTATAACATAAAACCATCACATCAAGTTCAAATTGTTTCATAAGATCTATAAACACCTGTATAATAAATTTAAATTTATTATACTTACATAATACAATAATATTCATACATAAATTAGTATACATTTTTTAATTATAATATATTATCATATGTTCATTAACAATATTTAATTATCATCATCATTTCAGGTTTTAATTACTTCATTTTTCATATTTGTCTCAATTCAGTAGTTATAGTCCTTTCATCTTGATTGTATTTAAATAATATATATAATATTAATTAGGATATAAATATCATATATATTCATTATATACATATATATAACCATTTATAAAAGTTATATATATAAAAGGAATTACATTATTCATGGAGACGGTAGTTCCTTTGTACTCATGAACATTATTTTAATTTTCTAAAAAAGGAAATAACGTTAAATAATAATTTAACCTTCAAAAATAATATTTATATCATAAATATAATATATATTTATTAAATTTATCATATATCAATCAATATAAGGTGGTAATGAAAAGTGATTCATATCGCTACATGGAATTAGAAGTCTATGCATATGCAAAAGCGGTACTTTCATTTCCCATTTGATGGAAAGAAGGTGGAAAATGGTTTTTCCAAAATCATAATAATATAAAAGTTTATTTATCATACTAAATTTATTATTTTTTTATGTATAAAATATATTTTGAGGAAGTAGAAGAAGAAATAAACTTTGAAAGAGTCAGTAAAAAAGATTATTTCTTCTTTGAGAGACCTCCTTTAGATTAAACTTTAATGTTTATTAAAATAGTATTAGGGTAAGAAAAAGAGATCAATAACGAAGGATACAAATCTTGGAAGGTTTTGGGAGGGTATTTTCTGAGCTAGAGGGCTCAAAGTTTGTGAATAAAGGAGGAGAAGTGGTGTCCTTTTATAAGTGAGGGGAGGGACACACATGGGATTACTTATAAGATTTTAATAATATAAAGTTAATTTCTTGTGAAAGTAGCTAAAAATACCCAATATTTTGAAGATAAGATAATATAAGGTCTAGATATTTTTAAAAAAGATTTAAATAATTTTAATTAAAATTTTTACCCTTATCTCTTTGTTTAACACTTGGTAAATCCGTTTTAACCCTAACTATTGTAGCAAAGTTTTATTGTTTTTACTATTAATTATGAATAATAGTTAAAGTTTCCTTATTTAAAAAAAATTACATGATAATTCAAAATACATAATTCATTTTTTAAATTAAATTTCAACAACTAAAATAAATTAACATTAAAATAAGTGTATAGACCACAATAAAAACTGTTTTTAGAAAAAAAATTATTTATATGGATAAAAATATATTTACATACATTCCTTGAATATAAAAACTATTTGATTAATTTTAAACTATTTTATTGAATATATAATATAAATATTTTATTATATTTATTAATTAATAGTGATTTATTTAATTTACTAAGATAAAAACACATCGCGCACATAAAAATAGTTATCTAAAAAATAACTTTTTTAGCTTCAAATGCTCTTATCTTTATTACTAACAATGTGAAAACTATTATATGAATTATTATTCATACATTAAGAATAAATTTCATTAAATTAATTTTTTAGTAGTGATCAATATATTTGTTTTTTATAAAAAACTTATAACACCAAAAAATACATTTTTTCAAAAAATAAGTCTTTTATTACAAAAATGATTTAATTAAAAATTTAGTGATATTTTAATAGGAACGAATCAATACATTTAAATTTTGGAAAGAAATTATATATATATATATATATAATAATGTGGTTAGTATTATTCATACCCACCAATCCAATAACTAGGTTTTAAATGTTATAATATGTCATGGTTCATTTATACTTGGGGTTGAGTATAAAACAAGCTATCGAATACTTAAAATTTATTTCAAAGGAATACATATAAAATAATAGGGTGTTATATTAAACCCCACTTAAAATTAAATTTTCACTCTAAATTTAATCACTCTAATGAAAACAAATGAGGATAATTTGGCTTCATCATATCCTTGTGTTCTTATATAGCTTATTTGAATTTCTAATTCCTCTAAAGAAGATTAAACATGTGATTAGTCTTGTTCTTTAGAACTTTATCTCTACAATGTAATATTTATACTAGTTATTTTTCAAAATAATTATCATTCACCAATGGTATAGGCTTTTATTTTAGTAAATTTGAAGGATCATGTGTTTCCTTTCTCAAAATAGTACATGGAACACATCATGAACTGGAGAGAGGTTCGGTGGAAGCATAAAGTGATAAGCATACATCCTTAATCATTCAAGAATCTTAAAGGATGCAATATTCCTAGGCCTTAGATTTCCATTATTTCTAAATATCATAACCTTATTCCATATAGAACTTAATAGGAATACTTTCTCACTAACTTCGAATTCCAATTTTTTTTATGATTATCACCATAAATCTTCTTTCAACTCTGATATTCCTTGATGTACTGCTGAATAGATTAAGATTTCACTTCTATTTACATAGCTAGATCAGGTCCAAATAGCTTTCATTCTTCAACTTCATCCCAACATTCTTGAGTTCTTCATTTATTTCCATATAAGGGTTCACAAATATACATCTGAATGATTGAGTGATAGCTATTATTATAAAAAAATTCAACAAGTTACAGGTGTTGATCCCAAACACCTTTGAAATATAGAAAATTATATCTTAGAATATCCTCTAGGGCTTGAATGGTTTTATTAGACTATCCATATACCTAAGGATGATAGGAAGTATTAAAACACAATTTTGTATCTAGGTACTACGAAATAATTCTCCATAACTTCAAGGTAAACCTTGTATCTTGATTATATACAAAATAATGTGGCACTCTATGAATCCTTACCACATCCTTAATGTATATCTAGGAAAGATGATCAATATATAAATCTTCTATGATAACAGTGAAATTTTTTGAATTCTTAAGGCGATTGAAAACAACCCAAATAAAATTATTCCCTTTATATGTCTTGGGGTTTCCTATGATGAAATCCATGGTGATGTTTTCACATTTCTATATAGTTATAGGTAATGGGTTTATCATCCCATTAGGATTCTTCTACTCAACCTTAAATTATTTCCATACAAAGAATAGCGATACATGCTCTACAATATTACTCTTTATTTTATCCCATAAAAAATTCACCATAATGTATATATATATATTTCTTATTCTAATATGAATATAGAATGATGATATATAAGATTCATCCAACCGATCCCTGAATTCTAATATAACATATACACATACTTTGTTCATGAACATTATCAATCCATAAAAAAATAAATTTGAACTCAGGGACATTTATCTCCTTATTTTGTATATCTTTATCATCCTTATATGCCAATTTAATCTTAACCTAGATATATTGATAAAAAATCATTTGATAAAGATAATATTTCTCCAATTCCTTTAATATTTCAATTTATATCCTTTATAAATCCATAAATATTGGATCTTTTGTGATCCACATCAGAGATATGATAAAATGATCCATTTGACTTAAAGAATCATTCACCTTATTCTCTTTCTCATGGTGGTAAAGTATTGAGAAGTCATAATATTTTATCAACTTCATCCATATTATCTTGCACATATTCAACTCTTTCTGGGTGATTATGTACTTTTAACTTTTATAATCAATATATATGTCACAAATTTCTATTTAAATATAATTCCTTTATATATTTAATGTAAATATTAAAATAGATAAATACCAATCATGGTTCTAGAAATTATTCTCATGAAAATTTAATTGAAAAGAGATATAAGCTATCAACATGTCATTCTATATAAGGAAACATCCCAGTCCTTTATTTGATGCATGACTTTAAATCAGAAACTCTTATCCACTATAGGGTAATGTGAGTACAAGTGAATTGAACAACATTATCTTGAGATCCTTGAAATTATCTTCATATTCATTAGTCCAAAAGAACATGACTCCCATTATGTTTATAAGAGGATTTCCTCTGAGTGGAGGATTATCCCTCTTATGTGGGGCTAGGGTTTCTTAGGGGAATTTTTATCCTCCCCTCCTCCGGCATGATTCAATGTGGTTCAGTGTTGTCCTCATCTTGGTTGGTGTGGCGTTGACATGGATCGGCTTCAGCTCCGGTGTTCCAGCTTCATCTCAAAGTTTCTCGGTGTTGTCTGGATTATCCCTGGTGTTAGATTAGCTCAGTGATGGATCTTTCATGGTTTCTTCTTCGTCCACTAGTTCCGGCAGGGTGAGATCACTCTAGGAGGAGAGAGCTTCAGTTGAGATTTTCTAGTTGTGGCGTCGAGGCCTTATGACGTCATCTTAGGTATGGAATGGTTATCCACAGTTCATGATCAGATCGACTGCATTAGGTAGAAAGTATGGTGTGTCCGCGAGGATGGGACTAGGTTTATCTTCACCAGTGAGAAGGGAGCCTTTGCAGCGCCAGATGGACTAACCCAGAGGAGGGGGAAGACGATCACTCATCAGTTGGATAGACTTATTCTCAGAGTGGTTGATGTGCAGAGTCTAAGCTATCCTGTTGTGGTGGATCTATATGTGGATGTTTTTCTTGATGAGGTTCCATGACTACCTCCTCACAGAGAGGTAGAATTTTACATCGACTTGACTGAAAGTTATCATTTTAATTGATTTTGAGAGATCACAATACATGGGAAGAACGAAAAGAATCACATAGGTCTAAAGTAATTCAATGTAACATCCCAAGTAAGTAATGAATAATAGATATTTTTATCTATGTCTATTAATGATTAAGATAGTGTTATATAGGCTTAAAATGAAAATAAATACAATCTTATGCATGGAATACACAAATATTCTTAAAAGATTGTTTTACTGCCTTTTGATGGCAAACCATTTTTGAATCTATATTTTGAAAATTTTATAAACTATTTTTGTCAAAATAAACTTATTCTTTATGATTGGGACATCAAAATTTACCTTG
Organism: Viscum album; assembly: GCA_963277665.1. Lineage (NCBI taxonomy): Eukaryota > Viridiplantae > Streptophyta > Magnoliopsida > Santalales > Viscaceae > Viscum > Viscum album. Next base: position 890,365,893 of record OY728159.1, on the reverse strand, counting down.
TGTGAATTTTTGGTATTTTTCTGACAATGTTCATTTTTTAATGAATAGTGAAAAATACTGCATTTTACATCAAAACTGCTTTTTAATCTAATTTATTAGATTATGTTTTGAATTGGTTTTGAAGTGAAATTAGAATATATTTTTACCATTTTCTCCAATGGTGGTCATTGGAATCAATTTCACTTTGAAATTAGACTTAAACTGGTGTCAATCTTTTGATACTTATTGTTTTGTAAAAACACGCTTTTTGCTCTAGCAGCGGGAATTAATTATTAAATTAATTAATGTGACTTATATGATTTTAATTTTGTAAAATAGACTTCATTTTTGAATTCGGAATATCAAATATAGCTTAGGGTGAATTTTTGGTAATTTTCTGAAAAACTTCAATTTTTGATGAATAGTGAAACCACTAAGTGGTAATCAAGAAAACTGATTTTTCAGTTAAATAAAAGTTTACCACTAATGTGTATTGAATTTTGAAAATCCGACATACATGGTTGTCATTAAGAAGTAAAATGTGGTTCAATGAGATTAAAATAATTTTTTGGTGAATAGTAACTTATTAAGTTTTTAATCGCGATTAGTGGTAATTAGTGTAGTTTAAGGTATAAATAATGCTTTAATAATATGAAATGACCTAGAAACATGTCCCAACCTTATTGGTTGTTTCATGGACGACCAATACAATCCATGGGTCAACTTGGGGACCCCATGGAGACATTTTGGTTGGGAAATGACATAAATAACTTTTTATTTAATGTAAAAGTAAAAATGACACAAACATAATATGTTTTACAAAAACAATTTTTACATGGGGTTATAAAGATCAGATTTTTGATTATAAATAGTAATTGGAAAGATAAAAAGATTTCCTACATCATATTACTTTTTTTATAATTTTTATACTTTAAATAAATTAAATTATTTATGACATCATGATGATGCAGCGATGACCTCATTATTTGACGATTTAAATAAAATGGAAAGATAATGTAAAATCTATGAACTACACATGTCCAAAACCAATTGGATGAGTGGATTTAGAACCCTTATCACCTTATCAACGACTTATATCAATGTGGGACCTTTTAAAACCGAAACACATTTTCAAAAAAAGTAATATTTCTTTACTTTCCAAAAGTGCCCCTCCTCTCCTCTTATAAAAGGCCCCCGCCTCTACCTCATTTCACACACTCCTAAAGCCTTTGGCTCGGCCAAACCCTGCCCATTTACTCTCTCCACATCCCTCTCCTCATCCTAGAGGATTCCCTTTGGGAAGAATACTTTCAAAGGAAGCCTTCAGGCTCAAATCAAAAGGAGTTACACTTTTAAAGGTAATTCGTTCTCTCATGTTCATTTGTTTTATTTTGCTTCTCCAACCCCCTAAACTCTTTTTATTTACTTATTTTGTAACAACACCAGTATCTTCAATATACTAGGATGTTGTTATAATATTTATTTGAGCTACACTCTCACACAACTACATCAAATGGTTAAAGAACATACGGTTTCCGTGGATGGAGAAATTCTACCTCCCAAAACGATGATTGTTCAATACTCATTTAACACCTTCAAAGGTGGCCATTATGATGTAACTATTTTATATATGATATATAATATGTTTATGTTTTCCTTAAGCTTCTGTTTTTTTCATTTTGGGCATACCTTTATGGTTTCCATTATGGGTAAACACGATATCTTCATTTTAGGAAGTGCGGACTACCGCCCCCTGAAAGTGATTTGATTCGTTAATACCATATGTGGGATGTGTAAAGGATAAAGTTAATGATATTATATATGTTATTATACTGGAATTATAATATACTCTTATATCATTATGGTTCCATTCTAGAAAATACGAAATAGAAATGGAAGTAGCGTTCATGCGTACGTACGACTTACCGTCTCCATGAACGGTGCATTTCATTTATTACCTCTAAATGTGATGTAATATTATAAATACATGTATATGATGAATATATATGATATATATGTTATCAAAATCATTAATATCATTCTGGATATAATGAACCTTTGACCAAATTAACAACATGTAAGTGTAAGAAGTCTATTTTTGACTTAAGAACCAAATACCGACAAAATGAACATTATTAACTTAAATGATTACATGATGTTCATAACATGGTATAAAAGGAATAATAAACTCGAAAAAGGTTCATAATCAAGTAGATATTAACTCAAGTTTATTATTCAGGAGATTAAAGAACGGTCGGGTCAAGTCGGATACGAGGTATGGGACTTCGTCTCAGTCTCCTTTCATTGAGGCATATTTTATTTTATACACAACTTTCTTTTATATGGTGTATAAACCCCTTTGACTTTTACGTTTATTCAAAAGGAATATTTTTATATGAAGCGTTTACTAAACGAAAAAAGGGAATGTTTTTGTCGTACGTATGCGGCGACAACGACTTCTCTGCCGTCGTGACCGTTATTTGAGTTTCGGCTTCCTCTACAAGACACACCTTCTTTTTAAAAGAAAAATAAATACCATGTTTTACTTTTCTTTTATTTTGGTATTGAAAATGGTTTTCATAATGTTTTTATATCAATGTGTTTTATTGATATCTCGTGATTGAAATATGGAAATTTTATGTTTCCTTTATGCATGTTTTATGTGATATGATTATGTTATGGTTCTTGGGAATTATTATGAAGACGGGTGGTTCCGTGATAAAATAAGGGCGGGTGAGCCCGATATAGCTCTCCAATGCATTGGGTAACGTGAAGGAGTGAAACATTAAGGTTTCTCCGAAGAGATTTAGGGAATATACTGTGATGAGTATTCCAAAACGTAACCAAGAGGGTTACTCCCTACGTAAGAATGTTATGAATGCCTCAAGTTACCTTTATGTCTTATGATTTCTATGATTTATTCATGATTTTATGAGGTATGTTAAAGTGCCTATGTTTTATGGGTAAAGTATGATTTCATTCTTATGTGTATATGAACTCATGTTTCCTTTCCATGTTTTTTTTATAACCCGTACTTAGTTTTTATGCTCATCCCAAGTTTTTGAAATGTTTTTCACAGGTCAAGGGAAAGGTACATGATAAGATGATAAAGTCAAGGATGTGTCAAGAAATAATCCATGTTTTATTTTAAATGTGTTTCCATTGATGGGAATGAAGAATACTATCTTTATGTAACCACTTTTCTTATATGTGGAATGTAATGCAAGTTTTATGATCTAATTATCTAAAACTCTAAACCCGAAAAGATCCTCAATGTGTAATCTTGTAATAACTCAAGATTAAGTAAGGTTTAAGGCTGGGGCCTTATAGTTGGTATCAGAGGTCGGTTTAGATAACTTTAGGAGTTATAATTCTATTAAATGATTATCCAAAAATATTTTTTTTCGAAATGATATAGCATTTAAAGATTACTATGTTGCTTCATCTAAGACATGTTTGTTCAGAATGGTTTTCCGCAGAGGACACAGGGAAGCAGTGCTAGGAAGGCATACAGAAGGAAATAACCTTCCGAATCAGCATCCAGAAATGGTCGGAATTGGAACTGAACAGTTTGTTGCAGTAATGGCGCAGTTGACTCAAGCGATAAATGGCGGTGGTATCCATACACGAGATCAGCCAGACCAACCGCAGAGGAACATGTCAGTGGTGGAACATTTCATGAGGCAACATCCACCATCATTCAGAGGATCATCTGACCCTGTGCTATCTGAATGGTGGATTAAAGCACTGGAGAAGATTTTTGATGTCATGGGGTGTTCAGACAATCAAAAGGTTAGTCTTGCTATTTACCGTTTGGAGGGTGAAGCAGATCAGTGGTGGTCTATGGTTAAAAATATCAGGGACGCCGATGAGATTGATGCTCTTGACTGGGATGAATTCAAAGGTATGTTTCTTGAGAAGTATTTTTCTAAGGCTGTTCGACTTAGGATGGAAAAGCAATTCTTAGAATTGAGGCAAGATGAAGACTCAGTGGCTGCCTATTAAGAAAGGTTCACTCGATTGGAAAGGTATGCTCCAAATTTTATCCGGGACCTTGATAGTAAAATCAATCGTTTTTACTCAGGATTAAAGCCAAAATATCGAAGGGCATTAACTTCTTGTGAGTTTAAAAGTTATGAAAATCTTGTTCGATGTGCTGAGAAGGTGGAAATGGAGTTTTCCGATGACCAAGTTTTCTATAACAACCAGCAGAAGAAGAGACCGAGGTGGCAGGAGAAAGGTAAGAATTCTTCAAAAAAGTCTGATGGTAAGAGAACTAAGTTTCTAGTTTGTGATAAATGTGGCAAAAGGCATACTGGGGAATGTCTTCTGAATTCTGGGAAGTGCTACCGATGTGGTAAGATGGGACATAAGGCTCGTGATTGCACTGAAAAGGATCAAGGTGAAGGTAAGAAAAAAATTTGATTTACAGTTAGTGAAATGTTATAAGTGCAATGAGATGGGACACTATGCAAACGAGTTTCCGACAAGGAGCTTGAGTGATGGGAAGCAGTTAGACTACAAGTAGAAAAGGGTGGTGAAATCCTTTGCAACTACTTCAGCAGATGTCGGGCCATCAAATGAAGTTGTATCAGGTACCTTGTTTGTTTTTTCAGATTATGCCAGTGTGTTGTTTGATTCGGGTTCTACACATTCTTTCATCTCTGAAACCTTTTCTAGTAAAATGGGAATACCATCTCAAGAAATGACTCCTGAACTTTTGGTAAAAACACCTGGGGGAAATGTCGAGGCAAAAAGAATTTATAATAATCTTCCTATCCTTATCTGTGGAAAGAACCTACTTGCAAACCTTATTGTTCTACCTCTAGTAGAGTTTGATGTTATCCTGGGTATGGATTGGCTCTCTATTTACCATGCTAAGATTGACTGTAGAGCTAAAGAAGTTTCTTTTCAGAAAGACTTTCAGTTTGTTTACAAGAATGAACCCTTACTTTTGATAACATATCAAGAGGCCGAGAAACTTGTAAAAGATGGAAATGAATGTTACCTTGCACACGTCGTTGAAAATAAAGGAACTGTTCAGATTAATTATGTGCGAGTGGTAAATGAGTATCCTGATGTTTTTCCTGATGAGTTGCCTGGAATAATACCAGATCGGGAAGTTGAGTTTACTGTTGACTTAGTTCCTGATGCTAAGCCAATTTCAAAACCCCCTTATCGAATGGCACAAATTGAACTTTTAGAGTTGAAGGAGCAATTGCAAGATTTATTAGAGGAAGGTTTCATTAGACCTAGCACATCACCATGGGGTGCTCCTGTTTTGTTTGTTAAGAAAAAAGATGGTTCTATGAGACTTTGCATTGATTATAGAGCCTTGAATAATATCACTGTTAAGAAAAAATATCCTTTGCCTCATATCGATGATTTGTTTGATCAGCTCTAGGGAGCTCAGTTTTTTTCAAAGACTGACCTGAGATCAGGGTACCATCAGCTGAAGGTAAAGGAGGCAGATATTCCGAAGACCGCGTTCCGTACGAGATATGGCCATTATGAATTTGTAGTAATGCCTTTTGGGCTAACCAATGCACCTACTGTATTCATGGACTTAATGAATAGAATTTTCCATGAGTTATTGGATAAGTTTGTGGTGGTTTTCATTGATGATATTTTGGTGTTTTCTAAAAGTAAAGAGGAGCATGAAAAACATTTAAGGGTTATCTTGCAAACCTTAAAAGAAAAGAAACTGTATGGGGAATTCAGCAAGTGTGAGTTTTGGTTGCAACAAATTTCTTTCCTTGGTCACATTGTTTCTAAAGATGGAATAACTGTTGATCCTGCAAAAAACAAAAGTTGTGGAAGAATGGCCAAGACCCACAAATGTAACTGAGATTCGTAGCTTCCTTGGTTTGGCAGGCTATTACCGAAGGTTTGTTAGAAAATTTTCACGGTTATCTAGTCCAATGACTAAGCTAACTCGGAAGGGTGTTAAGTTTATCTGGACAAAAGAATGTGATGATTGTTTTCAAGAATTGAAAAGAAGATTGGTGAATGATCCAGTTTTGGCACTACCTTACAGGAATGGTGAGTTTGTTATATACAGTGATGCTTCATTGAAAGGACTTGGTTGCGTCCTAATGCAGAATGATCAGGTAATTTCTTATGCTTCACAACAGTTGAAAAATCATGAGGTAAATTACCCTACACATGATTTGGAACTAGCTGCTGTTGTTTTTGCTTTAAAAATTTGGAGGCATCATTTGTATGGAGTAAAGTGTGAAATATATACCGATCACAAAAGTTTAAAGTATATATTCACTCAAAAAGAGTTAAAAATGAGACAAAGGAGATGGCTGGAATTAATCAAGGATTATGATTGTACAATTCACTACCATCCGGGAAAAGCAAATAAAGTGGCTGATGCTTTGAGTCGAAAAAGTAATTCTTCATTAACAATGTTGCGTTTGGAACATGATCCTTTGGTTAAGGATTTGATGAAATTTGGCATAGAAGTTGTTGGTGCAGGAAGTCCTTCTGTTTTGTTTCAGGTATCAGTGATATCATCTCTATCAGATAGAATCAAGCAAGCACAGAAGCAAGAAAGTGAGTTGCAGAAAAAGGTAGAGCTGGTTTAGAAAGGTAAGTTGCCTGAATTCAACATTGATAATGATTGCATTTTGAGATTTGGGAAGAGATTGTGTGTGCCTTGTGATTCACAGTTGAAGAGAGAGTTGTTATGTGAAGATCATAGTTCTCCGTTTTCAGTTCATCCGGGCAGTACTAAGATGTATAGAGATCTGCGGGAGTATTACTGGTGGGATGGAATGAAAAGAGATATTGCTGATTTTACTGTGAAGTGTTTGGCTTTTCAGCAGGTTAAAGCAGAGCGGCAGTTACCAAAAGGGATGCTTCAGCCTTTACCAGTACCAGAGTGGAAATGGGAGAATATATCCATGGACTTTGTTGTTGGATTACCGAAGACATCTCGAGGTAATAATGCAATCTGGGTTATTGTTGATCGCTTGACCAAATCTGCTCATTTCCTTGCTATACGAGATACTTTCTCTCTTGATCAACTTTCCCGTTTGTATCTTAAAGAGATAGTCAGGTTACATGGAGTTTCTCTCTCCATTGTATCAGATCGTGATCCCAGGTTTACTTCTAACTTTTGGAAAGGCCTTCAGAAGTCGTTGGGTACTGAATTAAATTTTAGTACAAATTTTCATCCTCAATCAGATGGGCAGTCAGAACGAACAATTCAGACATTGGAGGATATGCTACGAGCTTGTTCTATGGATTATCAGGGAAGTCGGGACCAACATCTTTCTTTGGTTGAGTTTTCATATAATAACAGTTTTCATTCCAGTATACAGATGGCACCATTTCAGGCATTATATGGGAAGCGGTGTCGAACTCCAGCTTTCTGGGATGAAGTGGGTGAAAGGAAGTTGATGGGACCAGAATTGGTAGAAGAGATGGTAGAAAAAGTTCAGCTGATTCAGAAACACATGAGAACAGCTCAGAGCAGGCAGAAGAGTTATGCGGATAACCGGAGGAAGGATCTATCTTTCGAGGTAGGTGATCATGTTTTTCTCAAGGTTTCTCCTTGGAAAAGCATGATGAGATTTGGTAAGAAAGGAAAGTTGAGTCCAAGGTTCATTGGACCATACAAAATTCTGGAGAGAGTTGGATCAGTTGCATACCGAGTGGCTTTACCTCCGAGTTTATCTCAGGTACACAATGTTTTTCACATTTCGATGTTGAGAAAGTATATGCCAGATCCATCTCATGTTTTGAGTCCAGAGGTAGTTCAGCTGGAAGAGAACCTATCTTATGAGGAACAACCGGTCCAGATTCTTGACCACAGGGAGCAAGTGTTACGGAATAAGGTGATTCACCAGGTAAAGGTTTTGGGAAAAAACCACAGGATTGAAGAGGCAACATGGGAATCTAAAAATGCAATGAGGGATAAGTACCCACATTTATTCGATAAGTAAATAAATTGCGGGGACGCAATTTTCTAAAGGGGGGAAGGATGTAACATCCCAAGTAAGTAATGAATAATATATATTTTTATCTATGTCTATTAATGATTAAGATAGTGTTATAGAGGCTTAAAATGAAAATAAATACAATCTTATGCATGGAATACACAAATATTCTTAAAAGATTGTTTTACTGACTTTTGATGGCAAACCATTTTTGAATCTATATTTTGACAATTTTATAAACTATGTTTGTCAAAATAAACTTATTCTTTATGATTGGGACATCAAAATTTACCTTGTGTGAATTTTTGGTATTTTTCTGACAATGTTCATTTTTTAATGAATAGTGAAAAATACTGCATTTTACATCAAAACTGCTTTTTAATCTAATTTATTAGATTATGTTTTGAATTGGTTTTGAAGTGAAATTAGAATATATTTATACCATTTTATCCAATGGTGGTCATTGGAATCAATTTCACTTTGAAATTAGACTTAAACTGGTGTCAATCTTTTGATACTTATTGTTTTGTAAAAACACGCTTTTTGCTCTGGCAGTGGGAATTAATTATTAAATTAATTAATGCGACTTATATGATTTGAATTTTTTAAAATAGACTTCATTTTTGAATTCGGAATATCAAATATAGCTTAGGTTGAATTTTTGGTAATTTTCTGAAAAACTTCAATTTTTGATGAATAGTGAAACCACTAAGTGGTAATCAAGAAAACTGATTTTTCAGTTAAATAAAAGTTTACCACTAATGTGTATTGAATTTTGAAAATCCTACATACATGGTTTTCATGAAGAAGTAAAATGTGGTTCAATGAGATTAAAATAATTTTTTGGTGAATAGTAACTTATTAAGTTTTTAATCGCGATTAGTGGTAATTAGTGTAGTTTAAGGTATAAATAATGCTTTAATTATATGAAATGACCTAGAAACATGTCCCAACCTTATTGGTTGTGTCATGGCCGACCAAGACAAGCCATGGGTCAACTTGGGGACCCCATGGAGACATTTTGGTTGGGAAATGACATAAATAACTTTTTATATAATGTAAAAGTAAAAATGACACAAACATAATATGTTTTACGAAAACAATTTTTACATGGGGTTATAAAGATCAGATTTTTGATTATAAATAGTCATTGGAAAGATAAAAATATTTCCTATATCATATTAATTTTCTTATAATTTTTATACTTTAAATAAATTAAATTATTTATGACATCATGATGATGCAGCGATGACCTCATTATTTGACGATTTAAATAAAATGGAAAGATAATGTAAAATCTATGAACTACACATGTCCAAAACCAATTGGATGAGTGTATTTCTAACCCGTATCACATTATCCACGACTTATATCAATGTGGGACCTTTTAAAACCGAAACACATTTTCAAAAAAAGTAATATTTCTTTACTTTCCAAAAGTGCCCCTCCTCTCCTCTTATAAAAGGCCCCCACCTCTACCTCATTTCACACACTCCTCAAGCCTTTGGCTCGGCCAAACCCTGCCCATTTACTCTCTAAAAATCCCTCTCCTCATCCTAGAGGATTCAATTTGGGCATAATCCTCTCAAAGGAAGCCTTTAGGCTCAAATCAAAAGGAGTTACACTTTTAAAGGTAATTCATTCTCTCATGTTCATTTGTTTTATTTTGCTTCTCCAACCCCCTAAACTCTTTTTATTTACTTATTTGGTAACAAAAACAGTATATTAAATATACTAGGATGTTGTTATAATATTTATTTGAGCTACACTCTCACACAACTACATCAAATGGTTAAAGAACATACGGTTTCCGTGGATGGCGAAATTCTGCCTCCCGAAACGATGATTGTTCAATACTCATTTAACACCTTAAAAGGTGACCATTATGATGTCACTATTTTTATATATGATATATAATATGTTTATGTTTTCCTTAAGCTTATGTTTTTTTCATTTTGGGCATACCTTTATGGTTTCCATTATGGGTAAACACGATATCTTCATTTTAGGAAGTGCGGACTACCGCCCCCTGAAAGTGATTTGATTCGTTAATACAATATGTGGGATGTGTAAAGGATAAAGTTAATGATATTATATATGTTATTATACTGGAATTATAATATACTCTTATATCATTATGATTCCATTCCAGAAAATACGAAATAGAAATGGAAGTAGCGTTCATGCGTACGTACGGCTTACCGTCTCCATGAACGGTGCATTTCATTTCTTACCTCTAAATGTGATGTAATATTATAAATACATGTATATGATGAATATATATGATATATATGTTATCAAAATCATTAATATCATTCTGGATATAATGAACCTTTGACCAAATTAACAACATGTAAGTGTAAGAAGTCTATTTTTGACTTAAGAACCAAATACCGACAAAATGAACATTATTAACTTAAATGATTACATGATGTTCATAACATGGTATAAAAGGAATAATGAACTCGAAAAAGGTTCATAAGAAAGTAGATATTAACTCAAGTTTATTATTCAGGAGATTAAAGAACGGTCGGGTCAAGTCGGATACGAGGTATGGGACTTCGTCTCAGTCTCCTTTCATTGAGGCATATTTTATTTTATACACAAATTTCTTTTATACGGTGTATAAAACCCTTTGACTTTTACGTTTATTCAAAAGGAATCTTTTTATACGAAGCATTTACTAAATGACAAAAGGGAATGTTTTTGTCGTACGTATGCGGCGACAACGACTTCTCCGCCGTCGTGACCGTTATTTGAGTTTCGACTTCCTCTACAAGCCATACCTTCTTTTTAAAAGAAAAATAAATACCATGTTTTAATTTTCTTTTATTTTGGTATTGAAAATGGTTTTCATAATGTTTTTATATCAATGTGTTGTATTGATATCTCGTGATTGAAATATGGAAATTTTATGTTTCCTTTATGCATGTTTTATGTGATATGATTATGTTTTGGTTCTTGGGCATTATTATGAAGACGGGTGGTTCCGTGATAAACTAAGGGCGGGTGAGCCCGATATATCTCTCCAATGCATTGGGTAACGTGAAGGAGTGAAACGTTAAGGTTTCTCCGAAGAGATTTAGGGAATATACTGTGATGGGTATTCCAAAACGTAACCAAGAGGGTTACTCCCTACGTAAGAATGTTATGAATGCCTCAAGTTACCTTTATGTCTTATGATTTCTATGATTTATTCATGATTTTATGAGGTATGTTAAAGTGCCTTTGTTTTATGGGTAAAGTATGATTTCATTCTTATGTATATATGAACTCATGTTTCCTTTCCATGTTTTTTTATAACCCATACTGAGTTTTTATGCTCATCCCAAGTTTTTGAAATGTTTTTCACAGGTCAAGGGAAAGGTACATGATAAGATGATAGAGTCAAGGATGTGTCAAGAAATAATCCATGTTTTATTTTAAATGTGTTTCCATTGATGGGAATGAAGAATACTATCTTTATGTAACCACTTTGCTTATATGTGGAATGTAATGCAAGTTTTATGATCTAATTCTCTAAAACTCTAAACCCGAAAAGATCCTCAATGTGTAATCTTGTAATAACTCAAGATTAAGTAAGGTTTAAGGCTGGGTCCTTATATGCAACCCCAACAAATCATTGACAACAAACTTCACCCCATCACTAAGAAATGAACCCAAGTTAATAAAGGAAACCATACCGCGATTAGAAGTATCCATTGATGCCAGAAAATCCTCTACTGTATTTCCCTCCTGCCATGTATGCGATATCACCATGTGATTCCCCATGAAAACTTTTCATCTCCTGACTATATAAACTATATTACAAGGAATTATTCCCATGTTCAGTAAGGATCTATACAGAAGAAGGGAGTCAGTCTTCACCGCCGTTAACCGAATCTTACTTTTGGAAAACATCTCCAAAACCTTAGCTAAAGCCAGGGCCTTCGCCTAAAGAGCATCGCCTTCCCCAAACGAAACAGTGAACACCACATGCACTAACCCAGCTTGATCTCTCACAACAACACCCCCATGAATTTCTCCCCCGCGCAACGACCCATCTAAATTTAGTTTGAGACCTTGGCGATGCATCATGGACCGGGCTCGGATGCATCCTGATGCATGAGAAAGCAATGATAGCTTATGGTTCTCATCAACTGAGACAACATGAGTAGAACTACGCTACCGATGACTTAGAGTTAGCAGTAGTGGTCTTTTCCTTGAAGATATGGTGACACTATCTGATGGGAAAGTGTTTCATAGTCTAATCTAACCACCAATGTCTCAGGTATATCTTCTCGCAGAAGGACCTGAACCTGAGACAGCGACGTTGCCTTGAGTTTTTCCAGGTCTATGATTTTGAGATAGTCTATAATCCTAGGAAGATTAATGTTTTAGCATACGCTCTCAGCATAAGATCAGGTATTTAGCTGTTAGGAGAGGCGACTAAGCAGCTGGCCGCTTTGCAAATTTCTTATGTGGACCAAGATGGAGAAGCTTTCCTACAGTCTCTTATAGTCACACCCCCACTCCTTCAGAGATTTAGGGAGGCGTAGTGTAGGGATGTTGACTGTGAGGCTCAACGTGTACAAATATCTACAGGGCAGGCACCTGATGGATTTTCTGTAGGTGGGGAGCACGTCATTCTCTTCAGAGGATGTACCATGGTACCAGCTTCACTTCTAGAGGAAGTGTTGAGGGAGTTCCACACATCACCTCTAGCGGTACATCCAGGTGTGGCAAAGATGTACCAGGACCTTCGACAACAGCACTGGTGGCTAGGTATTAAGAAGGTCGTACCAGAGTTTGTCTCTCGATGCCTCACTTGTCAGCAAGTGAAGGCGAAGATTTGGCTAGGGCGACAAGTTATCTCCAAGGCTCATCGGATCATTCTAGGTCCTCAGTAGAGTAGACGAGGAGGCTTACTGCCTGACACTCCCCCCTCAGTTGCACCTGGTGCACGACGTTTTTCACATATCCCAGCTGAGGAGATACGTGCAAGATCCTAATCACATCATAGACTGGGGAAAGCTTAACATTGACGATGGGGAGACTTTTTTAGAGGTTCCAGTGGAGGTCGAGGATTGACAGGAGAGAGTCCTTCGTGGTTGATTGATACCTCTAGTGCATGTGCGATGGCAGCATGGGAACCTCCTGAATATCACATGGGAGCAGGAGGCTCAGATTCGTGCTCAGTACCCCCACTTGTTTTCCTTGTTTTTGTTTTTTGGCTTTCAGGGACGCAAATACCTGAGGTGGGAAGAATATAAAGACCAAGAAATCCATGTATTTTTTTTAATTATATGGAATTATTCTGAGTCTGCGGTTTCTGAAAGCACGTAATTCCGAGTCCTAGAGTGCCCGGAATGTTTTTCCGAAGTTTCTGAGTACGTTCAGTGAACTTAAGAGCAGGTTTTGGTCACTTTAGAACCAGTGCTCGGAATTGAAATATGAGGACACCGTTGAACTCGTAGCACCTGTGATTTCATAGGGGGACCTTCACATTAGTTGTTTTTGGTCGTGAACGGAAGTTGGTTTTCCAACCTTTCGAGGAGGATAAAGAAAAAGTGGAATAAAATAAAAATTGGTTAAATTTAAATTTTATTTTATTCAAAACTTTTTGAACTAAAGTGGGGTCCACCAGAACTAAACCCCTACTTTAATTCTTTCCAACCCCCCTCCTTCATTAAATGAAGTGATTAGGGAGAGGATCCTCAAATTCAAGTGTTTGTTCCCCTCCTTTGGAAGTTTTTGGAATTGGTGATTTGGCTGGAGAAAACTTCTTGTTGGAAGAAATACTTGGAGGAAGAACTCTCCTTCCACCAATGAAGAACTTATTCTTCTTCTTCGATCTCCTTCCGGAACAAGGGAGGAAGCGCCATCCTTGAAGAACACCATTGACATCATCCTCGACTTCTTCATCTTCTTCCCCAATGTCAACGAATCCAAGGTAGTGGTTCAAGCTTTGTCAATTGTTTCTCGTTCTTTGTTTTCCTTCGTGGATTAAGATTCGAAGTCACATGCTATCACACTAAAGCGGAGGGTGCGGGCCGAACGAACATGGCCTGAACCCTCCACCTTGATTTGTGGATTTTGACGCTAATCGCGGAACGAGTCCAGGTTGAGAGAATTTCATCACCGATGGTCGCGGATCGAAGCCGACGTCCCGAGGAGTGTGAGGCTACTTCCGGAACGAGAATCGGGCCACCAGAAATCATCTGGTGAACCGCGAAAGGTTCGCCGATGGTTGGAACTGGCGAATGTCACCGGTAGAATGAAGGGAAGGGCGGCCGACCGCGTGGACGGTGGCGACACAACCACACCACTGGAGGAGTGGGCCACAGACGACGGGCTGCGATGGTGTAGCGGCGGCCGACACAAGGCCGACCTCGAAGAGAACTGGCGGCTTGGGCCCCCAGGTTGCCGAGGAAGGCACGATGCAGCACAAGCCGCACAGAGGAGCAAGGGTCGCGGCCTTGTTCGCGGTGACGGAGGACGGGCGGCTGACAGGGCTGGTCGCCAGAGGTGGCACGACGCAACTGCGCCGCACAGGAGGTAGATGGCCGCTCGGCCAACAGGGAATAGCGGGACCCGCCGCGTGGGTCCCATGTTACATGGACCGGTTCTACGTGGCGCCGGATCCGTACCTCCCAAACGGATATGCTATTCAGGACTCCAGGGGGTATGACCTCCCCCCTAGATGCGACTAGGGAGGACCCCACGGGGGCCGCCAGCTGCGGGCTCGTGCCGGCCGAGCCCAGCGCGGGCCGGACCCAGTGCGGGCGAGACCCGGCGTGGGCCGGGCCACCCTCGCGAGCTGGGTCGGACCCACAGACCGGGCCAAACCCCGATGAGGACTCGGGTCGGCCCATGCCGGGTCGGCCCGGGTCGGTCAGACGAGGCCGAACCGGACCCGGACCCGCTTTGACCTGTTTCCACTCTTTTGCCCATAACTTGAGATACGTGTGTCCGATTGAAAAACTGTCTATGGTGACGAAAACCTTAGAGAGATATGGTTATTTTGGGATACAACACTTGAGGTTTTGACATAGTTGGGGTATTGTCGGGTTGTATTGAACTTAAATCCAACCGGGCCCTCAGAACGAAAATGTCAATAACTCTCAAACCGGGTATCCGATTGACACGCCGTCTGTCGCGTTGGGTTCCTTATGAAAAGACGAATATTATGGATAAAAAAACATGGGACTTCATGGTAGTTTATGTATTGAAACTTGGATTGAGGAGCGGACCCTCCCAGAATCAAGCGTGCTTTGTGCAAGAACCCTGTGGCTGGATACATTATGATAAAGGGATCCTAAGTGGACTGACTACTGTTCCAGGATCCTAAATGGGTACGATAGCTCTGACTACTGTTCTGGGATCCTACTTGGGTTCGACAACTCTGACTACTGTTCCAAGATCCTATGTGGGTTTGACAGATCTGATTACTGTACTAGGATCCTACATGGGTTCGACAGAGTAGATGATTCAGTGGCTACATCTAATCATCTCTATCCATCTACATAAGTTGTATACCCGTGTGAGCTGAGTCTTGACTTTGTGTTTTTATCAACGAGTTATCTTTCTTCCTTCGTGGAACGGGTTATGCTTGGGCACAATAGTTAGAGCCAAATTTTATTTGATTACTTAGGTATATGTATGGGAATATACCTAAGTAGGGTTAGATGATACTTTTTGATTGTATCCTTACTACTGTGGTTTATCCTTAGTGAATTCTAGGAGATCTTCGAGGGTCTTAGGGTCCCTACTGAGTATCGTTATACTCACCCCTACATGGGATTTTCCCACACCTTTTTGTGTCCTATGCAGACGACAAACAACAGTAATCGAGGCTGAGAGAGATGGACGAGAGGCTTCCCAGAGTTGGATTTTGATGGGATGTACCTCAGGGACGACTTGATCAAGATCTATACCTACCCTTCTGGTAGGATTCCCCGGTAGACGATCTAGGAGATGTTTTCCCTTTTCCTATATTTTTACTTTAGTTTGGTTTGTATAATGGACCATTTAATTTCAACACTCTTTTACTATATTAGTAATTTTTGGTTATCTCTGGTTGTGTACAGTCTGTGTGAGTTGCAGGTTTAAAGGCAATGACTTCCCTTTTCTCTGGGATATTCCTTTTAGTGCTAGTCGCGAGCCCCTGGCCTAAGTAAGGCGGGCTTGGGGTAGTCACGACACGGGCCCCAAGGACGGGTTGTAACAGGGATATACATATCAAAACCTAGCTGGGGAAGAGTCACCAATAATTCCAAAATTCCATCAATGATGCCCAACATCCCACACATCTTCCTAGAAAAAAACATACTATTCAAGCCCCACCTCACCACTATTACACATAGTTGAGGGGAAATAATATCAAGATACATGAACCTTGACTAGGTACAACTAGACGGTTCCACTCAGATGGTCGATGACTTATACCCATCCCAGATATAGGGTGCCACTCTAATCATCGAGGACCCATGACCAACCCGGTTGGAGGGTACCACTCGAAAGGTCTCTGGTGATCTCGTTAGATCACTATCATCGTTGAGTATCTCCCAATATTCATTCCCATAAAATATCACATAATATCTCAAAATCTATAACATATGAAACCATCATGTTATATGTGAAAAAACACTCAGGATAGACTACTTGTGGGATAAAATATGAGTCCAAACAAGGGGATATGAGAGATTGAAGTTTCATCAAAAGGAATCTAGGGGTGAATGGAATTTTAGGGGAACCACACAAAAAGTGGTCGCATGACATAATCTAGACTTTTCTAGCTAGTAAACAGATCACTTCCCATGTAGGTCAACATGACATGTCCATGCCACTTGGGGCCCCACTTGTTTGCTTGGCTATGTCCGTGTACTTCGATATATGGTGTAGACCTAGACATCGTTGTACCCATGTTCTCTTGGAGTACATGGATCGATGATAGCACATAGATTACATGGAATTTTGGGTCATAACATGGTGTGTGATCCTTTTCTCACCCTAAACCCTAGCCACCACAAAATAGGGGTCACACGACGTGTGTCCTTCCAAACTACACAATGTTTAGTTGGGATTTTCATAGAAGTTCAGATCCAGTATCCATGCTTTAGATCCGATTACCCCACCTTTGAATATAACCCTGGATCCTTCCAAAAATGGTGGATCTAACTTCTTTTAGAGGATTATAGTAATTCGGTGTAAAAAAAAAACAATTATCATTGCTTCACAAGAAACCTGCGCACCTCATGCACATCCTGCCATTCCGCCTTCTCCGATTTGGATCTCAAATCAACAAATCAATCACCCACAACCAGAAATTAATTCATTTCCATCCATGATTCAATATTCTATTTTCCATATGTAATTCCACTTTGAATCCAAGGGTCCAATTAGGCTTAGTACCACCTGACAATGTCAAGCCGTGGCCCCGTAGCCCAACGGTGAAGAATGAAAAGAAATTTAGGGATAAAGGCACCATAAGAAAAGTATAAATGATAATTGGGAATGATTTTCTGGATAACGAACAAAATGAAGAATAACACAAGGTGATAAAACTGAATAAAAAATTAAATTTCAGTAGATGTGTGAACTGTTAAACAATTGGTACAAATCAAAGAAGGAATGATTATGCTCAATCAATATAATAAATAAGGGAGAAATCCATGAATTGAAGGGTCCTACCTGGATATTATAATATTCTTCATCATAGAATTAACTATATAATAAATGTAAAAATTTATTGCATTTACTATAACTCAATCTACTTAGATCCATTGTCTCATCGTCATCTGATTCGATTTGCCAACAGATGAAGAGGAAGGATGCACTCGATCCTCCCAGGGTTTATGAAACTAAAACTGGGAAAATCACTATAACAAGGAATTTATAGATGAAATCCATTGTGTTAATTTAATTAATTAATTAAATCAATAATTTAATTAATCCACTAATCGTACCACTGGAAGGCGTCTTATCTGAACGCCATGTGTTGGCCTATTTTATGTCGTACCTAGGGTAAATATCACGTTTTTAACTCAACCGTAGTCTCATATTTATGAACAGAGTTCTTGTTTAATAGTTATCTCATTTTATTTAAAAAATATGCATGATCAATATAAAATATA
Organism: Viscum album; assembly: GCA_963277665.1. Lineage (NCBI taxonomy): Eukaryota > Viridiplantae > Streptophyta > Magnoliopsida > Santalales > Viscaceae > Viscum > Viscum album. The sequence continues at coordinate 890,347,850 of OY728159.1, read as the reverse complement.
TACAATTTTTATTATAAAATTAAATTTGGGAACATCTGGCCTTGGAATTGCATGCCTTCTCACCTCTTGGCTCTAAAAATATATATATAAATATTTCAAATTATTACAAAGTAAAAACACGGTCTCTACATAATTCCATAATTTAATATTCTTTTCCAAAAAAACTAAACTAACATCTTAGGACACTGAGCCAACATTTGTATCTCCCTCTCCCAAGATCTTTCCTGCTCATTCCCATGTTTCAACAAAGCACAAACCAAGGGGATGATCCATCCACATAAGGTCCTATCCTATTGATCCTTGATCCCTAATGGGTGTTCCAAAAAAGTGTTTCCATCCTCAATATCTAGATCACCCTAGTAGATGAAGTGCCTGGGGTCATGCATGTATCTTCTCAACTATGATACATAGAAGACATCATACACCTTATCCAACTGCGGTGGTAGGGAAATGTGGTAAGCAACCTGACCAACACTCTACAAGATCTCAAACAACATGATGAACCTTAGGGATAGATTTCCTCCCAAGATGAATGTTTGAATTACTCTTCATGGGGAGACACATAGGAAAACACAGTCTCCCTGCTCAAAATCCATGGGCCTGCAATATCAATCTACAAAAGATTTATGTCTACTCTGGGTTATCCACATCCACTCATGGATGACCCAGACCTTCTCTTTCATCACCTATAGCTTCTCTGGACCCATAAGTGATGTATTTCCAATCTCTATCCAGCATAAGGGTGAACTATGGGGTCTTTTATATAGGGCCTTGAAAGGTTACATATCGATAATAGAGTGGTTTCAATTGTTGTATGCAAACTCTACCAAAGGAGGTGATCCTCCTAGTTCCATCCAAAGTATAACACAAAAGACCTCATCATATCCTCCAACAACTAAATAGTGCACTCGGTATTCCCATCATTTCAGGGGTGGAAGGCTATAATCATCCTCATTTGGGTCTCTAATAACACTTGTAAGACTCTCTGCAACTGTGATGTAAACCGCACATAATAGTCAAAGATAATAGTCAAGGGTTCTCCATGAAGTCAAACAATCTTCCATAAGTACATCTACCCCAAATGATCCATCAAACTCTACTCCTTGATAGAAAAGAATTGTGCTGATTTTTTGAGTTAGTCAACTATCACCCAGATGGATTCATGGCCCTTCTCTATTCGCAAAATCCCTATCAAAAAGCCCATTGATATTCCATCCCACTTCCACTTTGGGTTTTCATGGGACTGCAAAAAACCTTTTAGAACTTGGTGCTCAGCCTTCACCTTTTGACAAGTGAGGCATGGTGAGATGAACTTAACCATGCTCCATCTCATGTTGGACCACCAAATATCTTGCTGACGGTCTTTATAAATCTTTCCCACATCAGGATATACCACTAAATGAGAAGTGTGGAACTCTTGCATCACATCCCCCTACATCATGGCATGGACCACTGTCCATACCTAAGAAAGGATGACATGATTCCATCCTTTAAAATATCCATATGGTTAATCTTAGGTGGATATATGGTCACACAAGACCTGGCAATCGATGTATCCCACATGGGACTCTCTCACACACTCTAGAAGAAAAGAAGTCAACACCATTTATTGAAGAGAAACCAAACCCCCTTACTCCGTCAGGGTAAGTTACAAGGAATCCAACTGCTCAGAAGCCTCCAACACCAAGAGAGCCTGAGACTTCATGCTAAGGGAATATGCTACCATGTTTCCCTTCCCTATTGTATATAATATCTCAAAGTCATATTCCTAAAGTAACTCTAACCAGTGCAACTGTCCCCAATTTAAGTTTCTCTGTGTGGAGAAATACCCAAGACTCTGATGGCTTGAGTAAACCACAAATCACTCTCTCATAAAGTAGCTCCTAAACATCCTCAAGGTGATGAATAATGCTTCTAACTCAATGTTATGATTAAAATAGTACTTCTCATGGGGTCTCAACTACATAAACCCATATGTGATATCTTCCTTCCACTGCATCAACAAGCAGATGAGCCTAGATTATGAGGCATTGTAATACACTAAGTACACCACACCCTCCTTCGGTAGTCTCAACACAGAAGCAATCGTTAGCCTCAACCTTAACCCCTTAAAGGCCCTCTCGCACTGCTCAGTCCAGGTAAAAGGCTTCCATTTTTGTGTCAGGGTGGACAAAGGGGATGAAACCCTGGACAAGTCTTCCAAAAACCACCGATAGTACCCCCACCAATCCAAGAAAACTCTGCACCACTAACACTCTCTTGGGTGGATCCCAAGCAATAACTTCATCGATATTTGTTGGGTCTATATCTAAAAAATTATAAAAAATGACATGACCCAAAATTTGAACCTCATAAATCATGAATTGGTACTTCAAGAGTTTACTATAAATCTAGTGCTCTCGAAGAAAATCTAGGACCAACCTCAAGTGATTTACTTACTCCTCCTCTATTTAAAAGTAGATAAATATGTATTTAATGAAGATAACCAAAAACTGATCCATATAGGTCTATGAAATTTGGCTCATCAATGCTATAAACATGGTGGGTGAATTTTACACACCAAAGGCTATCACTAGGAACTCATAGTGTTTTTAGAAGCATCGAAATGCCATCATAGGAATATCATCCTTGAAAACCCTCAACTAGTGGTAACTGTAGTTGATATTGATCTTCAAGAACCATCTCATGCCTCAAAACTGTTCAATGAGATTTTAAATCCTTGACAATGGGTAATTTTTCTTTATCATGTCCTATTTTTGGTGATTATAATCCATGCAAAGAAAAAATCTCATATTCAATTTTTTCATGACAACAATGGTGATTCACAGGGGAAACACTGGGCCTGATAAAACCCTTCTCTTGAAGGTTATCCAACTATAATTGTAGCTCCCAACTCTCGTTTGAGGCCATCCAATATGCCACATAAGATATCATAGTGGTACTGGGATACAAGTCAATAGAACAATCCATCTCAAACTTTGGAGGTAGTCCCAGAATGTACTTGGGGAAGACGTCCATAAACTACTCCATGACAGAAGGAATCTAGGTACTAGAAGAACCTATTACACCAAGGAATACACTTTCCAATTTATCAGTGATGAGATTAAGCCTCCTAATTTTAAAACCCACTCATCCCACCATGATATATCTCTCACCTCTAAATTATAATCTTGTCCCATTAGTGTTAAGGCATTAGACTCATCTGTGGTTACAATCAATCTTGGATTGGAACATAGAAATCCAATCCATACCCAAGATAAAGTCATAGGGTTCCATCATGATGACCAAAATTCCAACTTGAACCTCTATCCACCAAGTGACATCTCACACTGTCAACATATAAAGGTTATAGAAGAAGCATTTCTCTTAGGAACCTCAAGAAGAAGTTGTTGGCCTATAGAATCTATTGGGAGATCTAGCTCTAGCACCAAGAGTACATAGATGAAGGAATGACACAAAATTACATCTATTAATACCATGTGAAGTGTAGAATAAACAAATATCATACCTCTAATCATCTCATTTTCCGTGGGGTTATAATACTCCATAGTCTACAGCTGTCCGCAACCTTGACCATCAGCTACCTAAACCTAACGTTAGCCACTAGGTGGTGGTGGTGGAAGGATTTAATAGCATCATCCACTACCCAAAACTTCTTCTAATCCTCCTGTTCCTCTACTAGCTCCACCTCCATGGGGATCAAAATTCCCTCCCATGGGAGATCCCCGATCACAGCGCTGCCTTTTCCATGGTGGTTCATCAGCTATCTTCCTACACTCCTCAACATGTCTGGTCAGGCAGTCTCACTCTATGTGACCTCACTCATCACAAGCATAGAACTACCCCTCTATGGGCTACCCTGGTCCTCTACAGTACCCTTGACCATGTGCATGATCCTAATCCTAGGAATCCATCACACACTAATATCATGTCAACTAGTATCTACTAGATGCTACAAATGACTTAGCTCTATGATTTACATTGCTAGCTCCAGCTACCCAATATCCCTCTGAAAGGAAACTCTCTATCACCAGTGCTTGACCTAACACATCAATATATGTGGGGATACAAAAGGTAACCAATATGGATCAAATATCTCTAAGAATTACCTTTTCAAACCTTCATGCTCCAAAGGATCCATTCATGATCATGTCAATAGAGTAATGTGTAAAGTTTGTGAGCCTATCCACATATCAACCATTATCATCCCTCCTTAATATAACTATATAATCTCCCTAATCTAAACTGAGTGTAAATATGAGGGTTATTACTCCTCAAAAAACAACTACCGGAAGTCGAGCCACATGATTTTTGACACATCATGCATCTAGGTTAAAAGAATCCACCAGTACCTAGTTGTTCCATGGAAAAGGATAGCTACCAGCACAACCACCTAATCTATTAGTGTCTATATAATCTTGAATATATAGACCACTGACTCTAACCAATCCTCCACTACCTAGGGATCATGATCACCATGGAACCTTAGTGTCCATAGGGGTTGGAACTTGCAAAGTGTACTAAGCCTGTGTTCATCCTTAGCCTACCTTTCTAGTATGATCTACTACTCAACAAGTGAGGGTACTAATACCTTTCCACATGGAGGAAGGATATCACAGGTTGAACCCTAAACTAAGGCCTCATTTCTCATCAAATCTTCATCACAATCCAAAACTGGTATCATTACAGGCTATCATCACAGAGTCATCCTAAAAATCTAATCAAGATGCACACACACACACACACACATATATATACAAACACACACACAATTGAGAGATAACATAGGAAGGAAAGTCAAAGACTTAATCCTATATGATGTATGTAACATTTATACCTACAAACAATGTCTCAATATGAAATGTCAACAAAAAGGTAATCAAGGTCCTGGTGAATGGATACATTAGATTCCCTTACCATAACTGGGTTCCCTAGATTGAGAGATACACTCAAGACACATTGACACAATTTCCCAAAATTCTAACCAAATCCTCATAAGAGGAATTATAAAAATACCATCCCAAGGATTAAACCACCATTGATACTAATCTGTCACAACCTAACCCAAAGGGGATCGAGTTTCAACTACCCCAAGCCCGCCAACATAGTCCAGGGGGTGGAGATTAGTTTTGAAAGTAATATTTAACATGTGGAGGCCTTTACCTAATGTACCTATACACAAAAACCTAACTATATCAATACAAAAGTGCATAGGAATAATAATGAAAGTTGAAAAAACTATAATATAATCCATGAGTCCAAAACCTCTAGGGTGTAAAAGAGTACTAAAGTGAAAATAGAAAGTAAAAAGGGGGAAAAATACACACCCACCCAAAAATATGTCCCAACCTGACAAAACTAGAAATGTAAACCACTGAGAGAGCCTAACTCTAAATGTCCACATTTCATCCACCGTACATATTTAATGCATCATGTTATCCCTAGGATCCTTTTTAATTGACACTAACCTTTCCATTGTCTGTATAAGACATGACACATGAGGGACAAGACCATGCATGGGTGAGTATATACATACATAGCAGGACACCCTTAATGATGAAGGGGGTTCATTAAGAGACTTAATAGGAATAGATAGTAAACAGACCAACCTAATGCAAAAAGGTAACCTCATCCAACCATAAGGAGCTTAACACATCATTTAGGTGGACTACACATCTCATCTATGACACCCTTATAAAGAGAGTAAAAAAATACAATAACATGGATATATATATATATATATATGTGTGTGTGTGTGTGTGTTTGTGTGTGTGTGTGTGATCAGTAAAATAAACCTAAACAAGAGAGAAAGGGGATCTCCATCTCATATCCTAACCCATGAAAAGAGCCTCTAATTGTTTCAGAAGTCCATCAATGATGCCTGACATCACATGCATTTGCGCATTAGGAAATATCCTAGTCAAAACACACCTCACCATTGTGATTCACAGTCGAGGGGAAATAATCTCAAGATAGAGGACCCATAGCTTGGTACAATAGAAGGGTTACACTCAGATGGTCGAGGAATCATACCCAAAATGGATGTAGGGTTCCACTCTAATCATTGAGTACTCTTGCCTAGCTTAGTTGGAGGGTGCCACTTGGAAGGTCAAGGGTCCATTCCCTGTTTTCATAGGAGGGTTCCACTCTAGTCATCAGGGACCCGTGCCCATCCTAGCTGGGGGGTGAAACTCAAAAGGTCAAGGAACCATGTCATGTCTCCATAGGAGGGTGCCACTCTAGTGATCTAGGACCCATGTCCTTCCCGGATGGAGGGTGTAACTCGAAAGGACGAGGACCCATGAGCTATCTGTATAGGAGGGTTCCACTCTAGTCATTGAGGACCCACAAAAAACCCAACTAGAGGGTGCCAATCAAAAGGTTGAGGACCCATGATCTGTCTCCATAGAATAGTTCTACTGTAGTCATCGAGGACCCATTCATATCCTGATTGGAGGCACTAGTACAAAAACATTTTTTATGTCATTTTTTTCTTTTTAACGTCAGTTTTTAGGCGATGTTATTGCGAGTGACGTTAAAAATATGATTTTTTACGTCGGGTTTTTAATAACTGATGTAAAAATGGGGTTTTATTGTTTTTAACGTCGGTTTTTAAAAAAACGATGTGAAATAAATTCTAGAAATTTCATTATAAAGCCATTTTTACGTCGGTTTTTTCAAAAACCGATGTTAAAACCCCATTTTTTACGTCAGTTATTTAATAACCGACGTTAAAAGTTATTTTTAACACCGGTTATTAAATAAACGATGAAATTTTTTTTTCCGATCTTGTAGAAATTTTTCTAATCTTTCTTTTGACAGGTCATAGATCTCAAACGGAGTTACGGATCCAAAGTTATGACCATCAGAAGTTTGATATTTTTTTCGAGGAAAGATTGAACGAGGCAATCGTACCTTCATCTTAGAAAGAATTTTTGAATACATAGGGGAATTTGTAGTTTTAACATGATATAAAGAATAATCCATCATTATAATAAATTAAAAATCATTAAATGGTATATTTATTAAGAAAATTACTCATAGAAAATATAAATCATGGGAAAATAATTACAAATACCATGACAAGGTCGCAGAAATAAGAAATTGTTGATTCGAGTGGAAGATCAAACAATTTGATTTGGTGGAATGATGTTGGTTGAATGAAATTACCATATAATGGTATATTAATTAAGAAAACAAATCATAAAAACCCTAAATTATGGATATATGATTAAACATACCTTGACGAGATTGCAAAAAGAAGAAATAATTGATTCATGTTGAAGATCAAAAGAGTCGATTTGGGGGAAAGATAATGGTTGAAATAAATGATCATTAAATTATGATATGTGTATTATGGAAACATATAATTGTGATTCTAATATAAAATGCGACATTAAAAATTTTAGGCGGAAATTCAAAATTTCGTAGTCGTGATGTAAAAAAATTGAAATTTCGCATTCGCGGGATACTAAAATTATATTTCACGTTGGTTTTATGATAACCGATGTGAAAATATATTAAAAATTTCACTTATTTTTCACATCGGTTATTATAAAACCAACCTTAAAAATCAATCTTCATCACTTTTTCACGTCGGTTATTAAATAACCGACGTGAAAACTTTATTTTTATGACTTTTTCACGTCGGTTATTTAATAACCGACGTTAAGAGATATTTTTCACACCTTTTATTTAATAAACGATGTTAAAAAAGTTTAAAAAAATGTATTTCATTTTCCAATATTTAATTTGACAACTCACGGAACTCAAATGGAGTTACGGATTATAAGTTATGGCCTTCAGAAGTTGATCATATCTAAACGATGTATTAAATAAGGACAACTTATGAAGTCCATAAATTTTAATCCGTTACTATTTTTGAGCTCCATGACCTATAAAATTAAATATTGAGAAATTAACTACATTTTTGTAAAAAAATTTCACGTCGGTTATTAAATAACCGACCTGAAAAATCGATTTTTATGACCTTTTCACGTCGGTTATTTAATCACTGACTTTAAAAGGTATTTTTCACGTCGTTTATTTAATAACTGAGATGAAACAAGTTTACCAAAATGTATTTAATTTCCCAAGCTTCAATTTGACAGCTCACAGAGCTCAAATGTAGTTACTGATTAGAAGTTATGGCCTTCAGAAGTTGATCATCTCTAAACAAGGTCTTAAGGAAGACCAACTTCTCAAGGCCATAACTTTTAATCCGTAACTCTATTTGAGCTCCGTGACCAGTCAAATTAAAGCTTGGGAAATGAAATACATTATTGTAAACTTTTTTCACGTCGGTTATTAAATAAACTACCTAAAAAATACCTTTTAATGTCAGTTATTAAATAACCGACGTAAAAAAATCTTGAAAATCGTTTTTTCACGTCGGTTTTATAATAACCGATGTGGAAAAGTGAGGTACATTGATTTTAAACATCGGTTATTATATAAAAGATGTGAAAAATCAGATAAAATGGATATTTCATGTCGTTGCTTATATATCCGACCTAAAAAAAATAGAGAAAATGTATTTTTACGTCGGTTATATAATAACCGACGTGAGAAATCAATTTTCAGATATTTTCACGTCGGTTCTAAAAAACCGACGTGAAAAAGGGAGACGTAAAAAAAAGGTTTTTGTACTAGTGAGGGTTCCACTCAAAAGGTCTATGGTGATCCCATCTAATCACTACTGTCTTCAAGAACCACCTTAGTAAGCATCACACCTGGAATATATCATATCATATCTTAAAATTATAACAAAGGGAACCATAATGGTTTATATAAAAAAAACTTAGTATAGTATACTCATAGGCCAAAATCTGAGTCCAAACAACGAAGATATGAGATATTGAAGTTTCGTCAAAAGTAATCTAGTGTTATAAGACATGTGAAGGGACTCACATGGTGTATGGTCCCACTCAATCTCCTGGTTGTGTCTAGTTGATACACGGTTCACTATGCATGTAGGGTTACATAATGTGTTGGTGGTATACATGGAATTTCAATTCCACTTAGGGTCCCTATGGTGTTATTGGTTGTGCCCATGTACTTTGGTGAATGACGTTTTTATGGCCATTCCCGTGCTTGTGTAATCTTAAAGTACATATATAGTCGCTAGCACATGGGTTACATAGTGTGTGGGGGTCCCACATGGTGTTTGATCCTTTTATCACCTAAAACCCTAGCTGCAATAACATAGGGGTCAAATTCCATGTGTTCTTTGTAACTATAAGGTGTGTAGTCTGGATTTCCATAAAAGATTAGATAAAGTCTCCACACTTCAGATCTGATCATCCCGCATTCGAATCATGCCCTGGATCCTCTTGAAAATTCTAGATCAAACTTCAATCGGAAGATTCCGACCATTAGGTGGTCAGAAAACAAATTTCCATTTCTTTGCATGAAACCCACACACCTCATGTATATTCGATCATTCTACCTTCTCCAATTTAGATCCCAACTAAATAAATCGATCACTCACAACACACAAGGCCTATGTTTCCATCCTATATTCAACATTCTGTTCACTATATGCAATTACGCTACAAATATGGGGGTAAGATCAGGCTTGGTACCACCCAAAAATGGAGAGCCATGACCCGATAGCCTAATGGAAAAGTCCGTTGTAACACCCTGAACCCAGTTACCCAGAGTCGGTGAATTATTTTAATACATTGGTATGATTACAAGGAATCAAGTCCCGAAGGACCGATCGGTTTAACAGTCTTGGAAAATAGATTACATACATGAATGTTACATTACAATTTATAACATACAACACAAAATAAATAATACTTTATTAATTCCATTATTCCCTTAGCTTAACCTTGCATATCAATCACAATGCACTTTTTGGAATCCTGGGAAAAATAAAACATATAAAGGGGTGAGCTCAGATGCTCAGTAAGGATAACAATACATCAAAAACTTTTATAAATAAGTATAAACATTTAAGGCAATGAATAAAACTAAAACAAAAGCCTTTTCAACATAAAATTCATCAAAATATGGAAAATATAAATCAAAATAATTTTATTTACTTACTCACATGGATACTCTACTAGTCAAATAATCACATGCAATATCAATAGCCACTTTTATAATGATAGAATGCATAATTTCAGACATCATAAACACATAGCAAGACCTTGTGCCAAGACAACAAATAATATTTTTTCAAGGTCTTGTGCCAAGACACTAGTTTGTCTCACGAGACCTACCGATGCATCGAGGTGCTATAGCGGGCTCCACCTATCACTTACTAAGTCCAATACATTTCTCATATGAAAAGGTTTAAACATAACATAAACATTCATATTAAAACTAGAATATGAAATGTCAATACTTTATCCATAAACCATTAATGGTATAAAAATAACACATCCACAGTCGAACATATCACAAAAACTTCAATACAATATGTAAGATTTGTATAATAATAAATCAACTTCAAATAGGTGTAAAATCCATCAAAGGATGTTGACATAGATGAAAATTATTTGTAAAACTCTTTGAGAGATATTTCCATTTTTCATGAAAACATTTAGAAGTCACACAATTTAAAAAGGAAGACATTTAAATACATTTTTGAATCAAAGTGTCCCATACCACTTTGAAACTTTTGAAAGGAATTAACATTTTAAAAACATTCATGTCATATAGATAAATCCTTAAAAACCATTTTGGAAACATGGACATTAATGAGAATGATTTAGAGGAATAAATATTTAAAACATTTAAAATGACGTTTTAGTAAAAAAATTCACTTAAAATAATTTCTTTGAAAACTATTTCATGAAAAATAGACATGGATAATAAATATGTCCCAGTAGATACTTACGTAAAAACAACCTCGGATAATAAAGAGATTGTGAAATTAACCCTTACCTTGCACATTCCTTTAGTCGAGGGTACATTTAACCTTCTGTATGAAGACTTTAGTATGTTATTAAATTATAACATAACAATATTAATATTTATGATATCATACATGATTCATTTATGAATTTATACTATAATTTAATAATAATTTCTATGTTAAATTTACATTTTGGGTAATAATCGCTTTCTTTATCATATGTGTTTTAACTTGTTACTATTGATTGTATCACTTAGATAAAGATTTAAATACTTCCATAATATAAAACATGATTTATATATCATATATATTTAGAATATAAATATGTATAATAGATATATATATAAAATGGAAAACATCGTTTATGGAGACGGTAGTCCGTAAGTACACATAAACACTATTTCTGTTTTCATATCGTATTGACGGAACTAAGCGAATAAGATATATGTAAGTACATATATATATATATATCTCTAGTAGAATTATTATTTCATATATTACATAACTATTAATGATATATATTTTATAATCATTATTGAATGGTGAACATGGAAATGAATCTCATCACGTCGTGGAGACGGTAATCCGTACGTACGCACGAGCGACAATATCATTGTATTGACGAAGAAATCGTATGTAATTGGATGGTATATCATATATACAGAATCATTAAAATGTTATATTTATTATTTACATTAGTTATACTCATTATTATACCCATCCAAATAATGAAGTGTTTGAATAACAAACTACACCACACGTGGAGACGGTAATCCGTACGTACACACGTATGGTGACTTTGTCATTTATAGGATGGATAGAATAATGAATATGGTTGTAAAATTTAGATAATTACATCACAGTATATAGAAGATACTAGAGTTTTTATTTTATAATGGAAACAACAAAGAAAGAGGAAGTGGAAGAAGAAAAGAACTTGAAAGATGTGATGAAATATTTACCTCTTTTTCGGGTTCTTCCATTTGATTTGATTAAAAGGGATCCTTAGGTTGGATTTATGACCAAAGGAAGGAATCTAGGATTAAGGGAGGAATGTTAGGAGGATATTTGGGTAGATTTTGGATGAGAAAAATGACTTTGGAGGTGTGAAATTAAGATAAGGGGAAGTGCCCTTTTATAAGAGAGGTGAGGGTCACTTTAGGAAAAGTTTGAAATATTATTTTATAATAAAATAATTTTCGGTTTCTAATGGATAAAAAATAAATTATTTAAAGGATAAGGTGGGTATGGGTATAAAGACTCAAACAATAGGTTTTAGACAAGTTTAGGTTACCATTCTTACCATATCTTTTAGATTTAACTCTTAGTTAAATAGTTTAACTTTTACCGTGTCTTCTTGTATTATTACACTATATGGTTAATAAACTTACTCTAAACTTCCAAGAGAACCTAAATTGGTTCATTAATGACATATATAATATTATTTAAGCCTTTTTGACTAACCTTATATTTTTAGTAATATTATATCAACCAATAATATAGTATTTGTTTTAAAAACTATTTTATGTCAATTTTGACATTATTTGGTATTTGTTTTTTTGTAGAAATCATAATAGAATTATTACTTAGAAAACAATTGACTGAATCAACCATAACATGTCATATTAAACTTTAAAGTTAGTTTAATTCATCAAAAGTCTCAAATTACATTTATTTGGGTATTTATAATATCAATTATTTTAATCTATCATTAATACGGTAATTACTTCATCATAATTGTGTCATAAATAAATTTAATTATTTAATGTTTAAAGATTATAAATAAAATAAAATTATTTGGTAAATCTTTTTATATTTCTAATGAATATTTATAGTCTAATTTATATTGTGTTTAACCCTATATCAAAAATGGTTTAGTTATTAAACTTTGAATTTAACTCTTTTAACTCTTCTTTGAATTGAATAATAATAAATGTCGTAATCTAATCCAAGTGGACCTAAAGGATAATATTTTATTCCTAATGTTGTTTTATGTTGAATTAAACTTATCAAATAGAATTAAAACATGTGTTAGGTTAATAATAATATCATTTTTACCTTTAATTACCCTATTTAATTTTAACCGTGGTAAATAAAAGTAAAAAGTTAATATTCACAAAAAATTATTTTCATCTTATTGAACCAAATTTTACATACTAATATTAACCGTGACTCTCGGATATTTGAAATTCAACTCACAGAAGCAATAAAATTATGTTTTATGCAAATTTTCAAATGCTTCTAGGATGTGGGTAAAATACGGTAAAAAGTTCAATTTTTTTTATATATCTAAAATTATTATAGAATAACTCCAATGAATTATATTGAACTTATATAAGTATTATGTATCTATTTTTACCTAAAATAAATTTAAATAAAATTAATAATTACTTAAATAAAAAGTCAGTTTTAACGAATAACTCAGTGTTTTCACTATTTATCTAAAATTGAAAGTTTTCAGAAAAATAAAAAAATTCCACCCTAAGATAATTTTGATATTATGAATTCGAAAATTAATTCTATTTTTCCAAATTAAAAACATACAAGTTTCATTTATTAATTTAAAATTAATTCCTGTTGTCAAAACCAAAAAGCGTGTTTTTAAGAAAAAATAATTAACAAAAGATTGCTACTTGTTTATGTTCAATTTAAAAGTGAAATTATTTCCAATGAATAACATTGGATTAAATGGTAAAAATATAATCTTATTATACTTCCAAACCATTAAAATGTATAATTTAACACTACAAATTATTTTTATTAAAAAATTTGTTTTCAGTTAAAATATAGTATTTTCACTATTCACCCAAATATGAAAGTTATCAGAAAAACACCAAAAATTTATTGAAACTAAATTCTTATGTCCCGATTCTAAAGAAGACGTTTATTTTGTCAAATTGAATATATAAAAGTTTCAATATTGGGTTTAAAAAGGGTTCACCATTAAAAGGCGGTAAAATTGCATTTAAAAAAAATACATCTTTTATCTGAAAAAAATGAATTTGTTTTTTCATTATGTCTAAGAAACTCATAATATGGATTCTAAAATTATAATAATTATATAAATTTCGAAATTTATTTAATACTATTCATATCTTCTTTTGAACGGCTAGTTTGGTAAGTTGTGGTGCGCTTTAACTCAGTGTTGCATGTAGTGCAAGTTATTTAATTACTTTGAAGAAATAACGTACTATGAAATATTGGGGTGTTACATTCTTCCCTCCTTCAATAAATTGAATCCTCTCAATTTGAAATTTTTCTTCAAAAATTAAAGGTTGAAAATAGAAAATTCCTTTATGGGAAAACCCACATAGGAAATTGTGTTAATAAAATTTAGTCTTAATAAGAGGAAAAAAATTATATATATACATATACTTGACAAGTAGAGTTTCATCCTTCAACTAATTCCTACCACAAACTCATATTTCACTCCAAAATATTTCAAAAAAATATATTCTATTTATCCTAATCATATAGGGTTCAAAAAATAATGAATTTATAATTCATTTGTCAGACTATTTAAAAAAAACTAAATTATAAAAACCAGTACATCACGTAGTCCAGTTGTAGGTGATGCACCATTATCACTATTCGATTGTGGGTTCAAGTCTTGCGGCCTTGCCAGACACGACTAGTTGTTTCCCGACCTTTGGGTTGTCCTTTTATAACAATCAAAAAATAACCTTAAGAACAATATCCAATATCAAACTTAATCCATTCCTACCTTTAGACTTATCCAAAATAATTCTATTCAAACTCTCAGTCCAAAATTTATAAGGAATTTAAACACAATTAAGTTACTTTTTTCCAGGTAATAACATGTGAACGCCTTCATCATGTATTCTTTTAAAACACTACAACATCCAGAATTACCATAAAACCTTATTGATTACATTCATCCCCCCTTATTCCTTATAGAATACTTGATATAATCCTTCTATCCAAAAATGTTGTAAACTACAACAATGGTGAAATATACAAATCATTAATCAGTTTCAAGGTAGTCAAGAATTTCCAATATAATTTATCCAAATAAACCATCTCTTATTCCAAAATCACTACCTCATTATCAGGACCATATTAAGGAATACCTTTCCCTCAACCATGTATTTTCCAAAAAGTGTAGATTACTATTAAGTCACTTTTCATAGAACCATATAATCTCAAATCATCAATAAAATAGTACTACAGTACAATCCTTATTTATCTCCATAATTCATATAACCAGTATACTATTGATACAACACTCAAATGAAATTATTCTATAATAACTAAATAATAACACTAGTCATTCCTCTTCATCTGAGGTAGTATCATAACTTGATTATTATCCAATAACATCATTTGCAGTATACTCTTATGACTGGGAAATTGATTCGCATAGTGTCTCAACACCTTGAAAATTAAGCATTTTAAATTTGAAAACTTTTTCTTACCCTTACAATCACGTACTTGGTGTCCTTTTTTCTCCATACTTATAACAAACTCCCATTCCATTCAAGCATTTACCAAGGTGATTATTTCCACATTTATCACATATGGAAAAATCCTTCTTTCCCTTAATCCCTTTATCTATCTTTCTCTCTACCATCCTTTTCTTCTCTTTCTTCCCTTCAAAGCCATAGGACTCAGAGAATTATTTACTTATCTTACTAACACATGATATTATTTCTTCATATGTTGAGAATACATGGGAGACTATTTCCCTTCAAAATGTTGTCTTAATACCATGAATGATATGACCCTTCTTACTCTTTGGATCATACGTATTGCTGGAGTTCTCATTCCTTCTACTGGGCACCATTTCTAAACAATGACATACACTAGGGCAGTTTATGAATCACAATTCATAATTCCAAACATGTAAAATAACTAATGTAAATTGAACAGTTTATGGATATAATCCATAATAAAAAAATGATTTCTTTGAGGAGGTATATACTCATAAAACCATCATAGTGGTTTGTAAAGAAAATGATAATTATCCTAAGAATATCTCCTGGGAGTGTCGTAACCAAGAGTGCTGCAAGGCCCATTGTTGTGCACCAGTTCCCATTCGAGTCTAACTCAAAGTGATGTTTTTAGGTTTTACCCCTAGGTACATTTGTGCTAGAGCCGCCTCTACCTTCTCATATCTAGACAGGGATGTATTGAATGGAAAACTCACAAAATCTCTATAGTACCAAAATTCTAGGAAGTTCTTCTATACTAATCCTCAAAGTCTATCTTAGGGTAATGTGCTCTAATCAAAGTTTATCTAAATCTAGGTTTTAAGGTTATTTATAAACTTCCTCTAATACCAAATGTAACTCCCTGAACCCAGTTACCCAGAGTCAGTGAATTATTTTAATATATTGGTATGATTACATGGAATCAAGTCCTGAAGGACCAATCAGTTTAGAAGTCTTGGAAAATAGATTACACACATGAATGTTACATTAAACTTTATAACATACAACACAACATAAATAATCCTTTATTAATTCCATTATTCCCTTATCTTAACCCTTCATATCAATCACAATACACTTCTTGGAATCCTTGGAAAAATAAAACATAGAAAGGGGTGAGCTCAGATGCTCAGTAAGGATAACAATACAATAGAAACTTTCATAAATAAACATAAACATTTAAGGCAATGTATAAAACTAAAACAAAATCCTTTTCAACATAAAATTCATCATAATATGGAAAATATAAATCAAAATAATTCCATTTACTTACTCGCATAGATACTCTATTAGTCGAATAATCACATGAAATATCAATAGCCACTTTCATAATGATTAAATGCATAATGCCAGACATCATAACCACATAGTCAAGGCCTTGTTCCAAGAATACAAATAAGATTTTGTCAAGGCCTTATTCCAATACACTAGTTTTTCTCATGAGATACATCGATGCATCAAGGAGCTATAGTGGGCTCCACCTGTCACTTACCACTACTACAAAAATGGGCAAGGGAAGTTCCCCTTATATCAGCGCTAAGAAAAAGAATTGATAAAGGTTACCCTGTATCAGTGATAAAATTTTAGAACTGATACACAATAACCTTTATCAGTGCTAAAGAAGCACTGATAAAACGAACCTTTATCAGTGCTAGAAAAGCTCTGATAAAGAATATCTATATCAACGCTAAAATTTTAGCATTGATACAAGAATGATTTATCAGTGCTTTTTTAGCGCTGATAAAGAGTATCATTATTAGTGCTAAAAAAGTGCTGATAAAGGATACCTTTATCAGCGCTAGAATGTTTGCGATGATAAAGGTAGTCTTTATCAACACTTTTTTAGTGCTGATAAAAGCTTAGTCCATTTTTTATAAAGTCGGTCGCACAGTGACCTCGTTTGATCGCGACCTAAAGATCTTGCGGTACTGGAACCCTGCGACTCCCCTCTGCCGCCCGCTGAGTTCGCGTTGCCGGACCTCCGCCTCCCTCGCTTCTCGTTGCCGGACCTCCTCCGCCCTTGCTTCTCGTTTCCAGACCTCCGCCACCCTCGGTTCTCATTGCCGGACCTCCGCTTCCCTCGCTTCTCGTTGCTGGACCTCCACCGCCCGCAATGCCCTCTTCAGTTTGCCGGACCTCCGTCGCCCGCAACGCCCTCTTCGGTTTTCCGGACCTCCCTTTAAGGCATGTTTTCCAAATATTTTTTTAATATTGTTCTTGTTGTTGGTTGAATCATTGATGGATATTGATTGTGTTATTTCATTTGGATTCATTGGTATGTTTTGGGTGTACCTTTCCTTAGGTTTTGAATTATGCTCTTAGTGGTTCTTCATGGTTAGTGGTTGTAGTCTCTTATTTGGGTGAAGGGATGTGTTCTTAGTATATTTCCATCTTATGTCCCACCATTTTAGTGAAAATTTAAATGGTTGGGTGACCTATGCTAGGTCTCTGGACATTATTGGGATTTTCTCTCTTCTTAGTGATGTAGACGTGTCATTTGGAGATGCATGATGTTCTTGGAGGATATACATTAAGGGTTCTTTGGAATATTGGTTATCTATTCATTTTAATTTTTTCATAGTGGTCCTCTATTCGGTGAATCTTCCCATTTGACCCTCTATCCCAAGGTGAAAATCCCTCCCTTTCTCTCTTCCCTTGGGCTCCATTTTAGGGTGATTTGACCTTTTATCTACAAGGAATCTCTAAGTAAGAATCTTATATTCTCTTTTATTCTCCTTTCTTGGTCACTACTTTTTTCTCTCTTGGGTTATTTTTCCATAGAAAGGTTTTTGACCTAGGTTGGATTTAATCTCATTTATTTGGGTTAAATCTTTATGGTTATGGTGTTTAATTGCATCCTTAGGGCATTTCCTTAGTTCAGTTGGTGGTTTCATTCTGTTTTTGTGAAGATATCATGAAATAGGTAGGTTGTTCCATTATTTGACATTGTTTTAGGTGTTTAATATGATTTATTTGGTTCTAAAATGGTTTTATAAATTTTCTGGGTTCTGGGAAACATGTTTTCCAATGTTTTTGTTGTGCATAAGGGTTTGATAATGATTTGACTATTGTAAATGGCTGTTTTTCATGTGTGTTTATATTATTGGAAGTGTGATTGTATAAAATAGATATAATTTTATATAGGGGTGGAATTGAGCACAATGGAATCCTAGTTATCTAGGTGGATAGACCAGGTCTAGTATATTAGGCAAATTAGTCAGGCTGATGATTGGTCTCCTTAATAAGGATATACATAACAACACTAACTAAACATTCATGTACTAGGGATTGGAGGCTCAAATAGGACCTTCATGTCTAAGAGATGTGATCACCAAGAGTACGAGGATCCTAGGACCCTGGTAACCCTAATACCTTAGAGATTTTATATAGTTCTCATACTATTCTTACCATTATCTTGTCACGTTTACTTTCTCTTTTATTTCAAAGAATTTTTTATTTAAATTGTATCTTCCTTTTTCATAAAAAATAACATGTTAATGTTTATCATAATGTCATTACATGGAATCTATTTTTGTTGTGTCCTACTAGGTATGTTGGATCACACCTTATATACACCCCCAGGTTTATGTAGACCTTATTATGTTTTACCCAGTTAAAGGCAAGGTTCCCTTGGTGGTGATGGTGGATATATGTGCTAGCAGTTCCCCTTTTGGTGACTGTTATTGGTTGTGGAATGGGGATGTTGACCCTCATGTTTCATGGAGTCTTGGTTGTATTGTTGGTTTCCTTACCTTTTTTTTTGTTATTTTGGTTTTGATTGAAATTTTTAAATGCTTATCCCCTATTGCAGTGTTATCTTTTGGTATATTATATTGTGAAATTTGGTTATGATATGGTGTTTTATTATTATGTAATATTTATGGTTTTTTACATGAAAAAACCATTCCCAAAGGTGTTACTCAATGCCTAGGCACTAGTTACAACCCATGGGGATTGGTAATTCCCTTCGGAGATTCCCATGAGTTGGGTCAGGTGTCAAGTGGGATGGCAACCTGGCCTAGTTCATGACAAGAAGTCTACACCATAGTATGTTTGTCTAAATCCTTTCTGTACCGTGTCCATGGGAGGTTGCAATGTGGTATCTTTTTTTTATAGTATTAAATTCTATGAGTCCCATTTTATATTCTTTTTTCTCCTACACAACTCTTATTTGAAATATTGATTCTTTAAGGCTTACAAGAGTCATTTTAACTCCTCCAAACCCCCTTCTTCTCAGATAGAAGCTCTAGTGGATGCGTTTGGTTTCTCTCTGATAAGGGGATCTCTCATCAATTGGAAATCCTCTATCTCCTCTTATATCCTCCTTATAGAGTGATATATCATCATATTTTTAGTGAATATAATATTATTATTTATAAGAACGATCCAAGGGTCCTTGGTGACATGTACGAGTCATCCCCGCCTCAATCTGAGGCACGGTGTGGATGGTACCACTCAAAGGGTCTCTATTTTGTTTAAAATGGACACGATTTTAAGTGAAAAAAACAACTGGCCTACAGAAATCTGACCAAACGCATTAGGATTGTGTTAATCCTTTAGAATAACGATTCACGGGTCCTTTGTGACGTGTACGAGTCAACCCCACCTCATTCCGAGGCACAGTGTAACCGCTATCACTCAAAGGTTCTCTCTTTTGTTTAAAATGGACACAATTTTAAGTGAAAACAACAACTGACCTACGAAAATCAGACCAAACACATTCATATTTCCTTTATATTTTATAATAACGATAAAAGGGTCCTTGGTGACGTGTAAAATCCATCCCTACTTCAATATGAGTCATGGTGTGGCCGGTACCACTCAAAGGGTCTCTCTTTTGTTTAAAATGGACACGATTTTAAGTGAAAACAACAACTGACCTACTAAAATATGACCAAACACATTCATATTGTGTTGATCCTTTAGGATAATGATCCATGGGTCCTTTGTGACATGTACGAGTCAACCCAGCCTCAATTAGAGGCACGGTGTGGCCGGTACCACTCAAAGGGTCTCTATTTTGTTTAAAATGAACACGATTTTAAGTGAAAACAAAAACTGACCTACGGAAATTTGACCAAACACATTCGGATTTTGTTGATCCTTTAGGAGAACGATCCACGAGTCCTTTGTGATGTGTATGAGTCATACCCGCCTCAATCCGAGGCATGGTGTGATCACTATCACTCAAAGGGTCTCTCTTGTTTAAAATGGACACAATTTTAATTGAAAACGACAACTAACCTACGAAAATCAGACCAAACGCATTAGGATTGCCTTGATATTTTATAAGAACAATACAAGGGTACTTGGTGACGTGTACGAGTCATCCCCATCTCAATCCGAGGCACGGTGTGGCTGGTACCACTCAAAGGGTCTCCATTTTGTTTAAAATGGACACGATTTTAAGTGAAAACAACAATTGACCTATGGAAATCTGACCAAATGCATTTGGATTGTGTTGATCCTTTAGGAGAACTATCCACGGGTAATTTTGGATGTTTATGTGTCAACCCTGTTTCAATCTGAGGTATGGTGTGACCTATATCACTCAAAGGGTCTCTCTTTTGTTTAAAATGGATACAATTTTAAGTGAAAACAACAACTGACCTAGGAAAATCCGACCAAACGCATTTGGATTACCTTGATATTTTATAATAATGATAAAAGGGTCCTTGGTGATGTGTACGAGTCAAACCCGGCTCAATCCGAGGCACGATGTGTCCAGTACCACTCAAAGGGTCTCTATTTTGTTTAAAATGAACACGATTTTAAGTGAAAACAACAACTGACCTACGAAAATTCGACCAAATGAATTTGGATTGTGTTGATCCTTTAGGAGAACGATCCAAAGGTCCTTTTTGACATGTATGAGTCAACCCCCACTCAATATGAGGCACGTTGTGACCGCTATCACTCAAAGGGTCTCTCTTGTTTAAAATGGACACAATTTTAATTGAAAACAACAACTGACCTATGGAAATCTGAAACAACGCATTCATATCATGTTGATATTTTAGGATAATGATCCACGGGTCATTTTTGACATGTAAGAGTCAACCTAGCCTCAATTAGAGGAACGGTGTGTCCGGTACCACTCAAAGGGTCTCTATTTTGTTTAAAATGAACACGATTTTAAGTGAAAACAACAACTGACCTACGGAAATTCGACCAAACGCATTAAGATTGTATTTATCATTTAGGAGAACGATCCACGGGTCCTTTTGGACGTGTATGAGTCAACCCTACCTCAATAAGAGGCACTATGTGACCGCTATCACTCAAAGGGTCTCTTTTGTTTAAAATGGACACAATTTTAATTGAAAACAACAACTGACCTACGAAAATCCAACAAAACGCATTCAGATTGCCTTGATATTTTATAATAATGATCCAAGGGTCCTTGGTGACATGTAAGAGTTATCCCCGAATTAATCCAAGGAATGGTGTGGCTGGTACCACTCAAAGGGTCTCTATTTTGTTTAAAATGGACACAATTTTAAGTGAAAACAACAACTGACCTACGGAAATCCAACCAAACGCATTAGGATTGTGTTTATACTTTAGGAGAACAATACATGGGTACTTTGTGACGTTTAAGAGTCAACCTCGCCTCAATTAGAGGAATGGTGTGACCAATATCACTCAAAGGGTCTCTCTTTTGTTTTAAATGGACACGATTTTAAGTGAAAACAACAACTGACCTACGAAAATCCAACCAAACGCATTCAGATTGCCTTGATATTTTATAAGAATGATACAAGGGTCCTTTGTGACGTGTAAGAGTCAACCCTGTCTCAATAAAAGGCACGGTGTGAGAGCTATCACTCAAAGGGTCTCTCTTTTGTTTAAAATGGACCCAATTTTAATTGAAAACAACAACTGACCTACGAAAATCTGACCAAACAAATTTGGATTGCCTTTATCTTTTAAGAGAATGATACAAGGGTCCTTTGTGACATTTAAAAGTCAACCCCACCTCAATATGAGGCACGGTGTGGCCGATACCACTCAAAGGGTCTCTATTTTGTTTAAAATGGACACGATTTTAAGTGAAAACAACAACTGACCTATGAAAATCTAACCAAACGCATTCGAATTGTCTTGATCCTTTAAGAGAATGATCCACGGGTTCTTTTTGACGTGTAAGAGTCAACTCCACCTCAATATGAGGTATGGTGTTGCCGCTAGCACTCAAAGGGTCTCTCTTTTGTTTAAAATGGACCCAATTTTAATTGAAAACAACACCTGACCTATGAAAATCTAACCAAATGCATTCAGATTGCATTGATCTTTTATAAGAACAATCCTAGGGTCCTTGGTGACGTGTACGAGTCAACCACAACAACCACCTGGACCACCCACCCCCTGGACACCAATCCACCCCCCGGACACCCCCACCCCTCTGGACACCCCCAGCCCCTGTAAAGCCCCCCGACACCTTAGACACCATCCCACACCCCTAGAAATCCCCCCAGACAACAATCCACCCCTCGGACCACCCCCACCCCCCTGGACACTAATCCACCTCCACTCCTCTGGACACCCCCCATCCCCTGTAAAGCCCCCCGACACCTTGGACACCAGCCCACCCCCCTGGAAAGTCCCCACATACACCAACCCACCCCCTGGACCTCCCCCACCCCCATGGACACCAATCCAACCCTGGAAACCTCCACCCCTCTGGACACCCCCCACCCCCTGTAAAGCCCCCCGACACCTTGGACACTAGCCCACCCCCTGGAAATCCCCCCCGGACACCAATCCACCCCCTGGACCGCCCCCACCCCTGGACACCAATCCACCCCCTGGACTCCCCCACCCCTTTAGACACCCCCACCCCCTGTAAATCCCCCCCGACACCTTGGAAACCATCCCACCCCCTGGAAAGCCCCCCGGACACCCCCTACCCCCCCTTGGACAGCCACCCAAAACCCTTGAACAGCCCCCAACCCCCTAAATTCTGAATTGAATTCTTTATGTATTTAATTAACTTATGAATTATGTGTTAATGGTGTACGGGTATAGTTGTTGTATGGGTATACTTGGTCTAATTAGCTTATGATTTATGAGTTAATTTTGTATGGGTATACTTGCTTTAATTAGCTTATTAAGATGCTGATTTTTTTCTAGGTGTCCGGGTGTGCTGCTGCAGATTTTTTCGTAGCAGCAGAGAGGGCATTTATCAGCGCTCTTTTAGCACTAATAAAGGGTTGTTTTATCAACGCTCTTTTAGCACTGATAAAGTCTACCTTTATTAGCGTGTGTTTAGCACTAATAAAGGTTTTATTTATCAGTGCTTTTTTAGCGCTGATAAAGGGTACCCCCCTTTATCAGCGCCTAACTTTACAACACTTTTTTAGCGCTGTTAAAGCCTGTTTTTAGTGCTGTTAATGCCCGTTTTTGTAGTAGTGTACTAAGTCCAATGCATTCCTCATATGAAAAGGTTTAAACATAACATAAAAATTTGTATTAAAAATAGCATATGAAATGTCAATAATTTATCAATAAACCATGAATGGTATAGAAATAACACATCCACAGTCAAACATATCACAAAAAATTCAATACAATATGAAATATTTGTATCATAATAAATCAACTTCAAACAAGTTTAAAATCCATCAAAGGATGTTGACATAGATGAAAATTATTTATAAAACTCTTTGAGAGAAATATCCATTTTTCATGAAAACATTTAAAAGTCACACAATTTAAAAAGGAAGAAATTTAAAGACATTTTTGAATCAAAGTTTCCCATAACACTTTGAAACTTTTTAAAGGAATTAAAATTTTAAAAACATTCATGTCCATATTGATAAATCCTTAAAAACCATTTTGGAAATATAGACATTAATGAGAATGATTTAGAGGAATAAATATTTAAAACATTTAAAATGATGTTTTAGTAAAAAAAGTCCCTTAAAATAATCCCTTTGAAAACTATTTCATGAAACATGGACATGGATAATAAAAATTTCCTAGTAGATACTTACGTAAAAACAACCTCAGATAATAAAGATATTGTTAAATTAACCCTTACCTTGCACTTTCCTTTAGTTGATGGTACATTTAACCTTCTGTATGAAGAATGTGGTATGTTATTAAATTACACCAGAACCATATTAATATTTATGATGATATACATGATTAATTTATGACTTTATACTACCGATTTAATAATAATTTCTATGTTAAATTAACATTTCGGGTAGTAATCACTTTCTTTATCGTACGTGTTTTAACTTGTTACTATTGATTATATCAGTTAGATAAAGATTTAAATACTTCCAGAATATAAAACATGATTTATATATCATATATATTTAAAATATAAATATTTATAATAGACATATATATGAAATGGAAAACACCGTTTATGGAGACGGTAGTCCGTACGTACGCATAAACGCTGTTTCCATTTTCATATCGTATTGAACGAAACTATGTGAATAAGATATATGTAAGTACTTATATATATATATATATATCTACAATAGAATTATTTTTTCATATATTACATACTTATTAATGATATATATTTTATAATCATCGTTGAATGGTGAACATGGAAATGAATCTCATCACGTTGTGGAGACGGTAATCCATACGTATGCACGAGTGACAATATCATTATATTGATGGTGAAATCATATGTAATTGGATGGTATATCATATATACAGAATCATTAATATGTTATATTTATTATTTACATCAGTTATACTCATTATTATACCCATCCAAATAATGAAGTTTTTGAATAACAAACTACACCACGACGTGAAGACGGTAATCCGTACGTACACACGTATGGTGACTTTGTCATTTATAGGATGGATAGAATAATGAATATGGTTATAACATTTATATAATAACATCACAGTATATATAATATACTAGATTTATTATTTTATAATGTAAACAACAATGAAAGAGGAAGTGGAAGAAGAAAAGAACTTGAAAGATGTGATGAAATATTTACCTCTTTTTCGGGTTCTTCCTTTTTATTTGATTAAAAGGGCTCCTTATGTTGGCTTTCTGACCAAGGTATGGCCTCTAGGATGAAAATAATTTTTTTTCAGGATATTTGGGCTGGTTTTGGCTGAGCCAAATGGATTTGGAGGTGTGAAATTAAGATAAGGGAAGTGCCCTTTTATAAGAGAGGTGAGGGTCACTTTAGGAAAAATTTGAAATATTATTTTATAATAAAATAATTTTCGGTTTATAATGTCTCCAAAATGAATTATTTAAAGGATAAGGTGGGTATGGGTCGAAAACCTCTCAACCAATATGTTTTAGAAAAGTTTATGTTACTATTTTAACCATATCTTTTAGATTTAATTTTTAGTTAAATAGTTTAGCTTTTACCGTGTCTTCTTGTATTCTTACACTATATGATTAATAAACTTACTCTAAACTTACAAGATAACCACAAGTGGTTCATTAATGAAATATATAATATTATTTAAGCCTTTTGGCCGAACCTTAGATTTATACGAATATTATATCAACTAATAATATAGTATTTTTTTAAAAACTATTTTATGTCAATTTTGACATTATTTGGTATTTGTTTTTTTGTAAAAATAATAACAGCATGATTAATTATAAAAAAATTGATTGAATTAACCCTAACATGTGATATTAACCTATAAAATTAGTTTAATTTATCAAAATTCTCAAATTACATTTATTTGCGTATTTATAAAATCAATTATTTTAATCTTTCATTAATACGACAATTACTGCATCATCATTGTGTCATAAATAAATTTAATTATTTAATGTATAAATATTATAAATAAAATAACATTATGTAGGAAATATTTTTTGTCTTTATAATGAATATTTATAGTTGAATTTATATTGTGTGTTACGCTATATCAAAAATGGTTTAGTTATTAAACTTTGAATTTAACTCTTTTAACTCTTATTTGAATTAAATAATAATAAATGTCCTAATCTAATCCAAGTGGACCTAAAGGATCATATTTTATTCCTAACGTTTTTTGTCTAATTACACTTATACAATAGAATTAGGACATGTGTTAGGGTAATAATAATATCAATTTTACCCTTAATTACCATATTTACTTTTAACCGTGGTAAATAAAAGTAAAAAGTTACTATTCACCAAATATTATTTTTATCTTATTGAACCACCTTTTACATTCTGATATTAACCGTTTCTCTCAGATTTTTGGAATTCAACTCACAGAAGTAGTAAAATTATGTTTTATACAAATTTGCAAATGCTCCTAGTAGGTGGGTAAAAGACGGTAAAAAGTTCAATAAAATTTTTATATATATAAACTTATTATAAAATGACTCCAATGAATTATAATGAACTTATATAGGTATTATGTATCTATTTTGACCTAAAATAAATTTAAATAAAATAAATAATTATTTAAATAAAAAGTCGGTTTTAATGAATAGCTCAGTGTTTTTCACTATTCATCAAAAATTGAAAGTTTTCAGAAAAATACCAAAATTTTACCCTAAGATAATTTTGATATTATGAATTCAAAAATTAAGTCTATTTTAACAAATTCAAAACATAGAAGTTTTATTTATTAATTTATAATTAATTCCCGTTGTCAAAACCAAAAAGCGTGTTTTTATGAAATAATAACTAATAAAAGATTGATACTTTTTTATATTCAATTTGAAAGTGAAATTCTTTCCAATGAATAAAATTGGATTAAACGGTAAAAATATAATCTATTTATAATTCCAAACCATTAAAATGTATAATTTAACACTACAAATTATTTTGATTAAAAAAGTTGTTTTCAGTTAAAATATAATATTTTTCACTATTCACCCAAATATAAAAGTTATCAGAAAAACAACAAAAATTTATTGAAACTAAATTATTATATCCCGATTATAGAGAATAATTTTATTTTGTAAAATTGAATATATAAAAGTTTCAAATATTGGATTTAAAAAGGGTTCTCCTTTAAAAGGCGGTAAAATTTCATTTAAAAAAATACTTCTTTTATCTGAAAAAATACTTCTTTTATCTGAAAAAATGAATTTTTTTCATTATGTCTAAGAAACTCATAATATGGATTCTAAAATTATAATAATTATATAAAGTTCAAAATTTAGTTAATACTATTCATAAACTCTTTTGAACGGCTTGTTTGGTAAGTCATGGTGCGCTTGAACTCAGTGTTGCGTGTAGTGCAAGTTATTGAATTACTTTCAAGAAATAATGTACTATGAAATCTAAGGGTGTTACATCCATGAAGAAATTTAAGGATAAAATCACCACAAAAATGTTTAAATTATCATTGGCCAATCATTCTTGGCCAATGCACACAAAAAATGATAATTTGGGGTGAGAAAACTAAAAAAACAGTTAAATTTTAGTACATGGGTACCTGAAGCATTTAAAAATTGACAAAAATAAAATAGGTAATGATTCTGCTCAATAAATTTAACCAATATCTCTAAAATAGATGAATTTATGAGTCATACCTAGAGATCGTATTGTTTTTCATCGAAGAACATGATCATAAATGAATAGAAGAAGTCATTGCATTGGATACATCTCGATCTACTTGGATTCATAGCATCTTCATCATCAGATTCGATTCGCCAACAGAAAGGGAGGAAGAACAATCTCAATCCTCCCAATTTTTATGTGTATAAATTTGGGAAAATATCCATAAGAGGGAATTTATAAATAAAATTAGTTGTGTTAATGTATTGAATTAATTAAATTAATAATTAATTTAATCGACTAATTGCACTGCCAAAAAAAATCTTATCTGAACACCCTACACTGACCTATTTTAGGTTGTTCCTTGGGTAAATATCACATTCCAGACTCAACCATGGTCTCATGTTTCTCATATGATATACTATTTAATATATATCCAATTTTCCTTAATAAACAATGTATGTTCAATAAAAATATATCTAATATTTTTATAAAATTATTTATAGGCACAATGGGCCTCAGAATCGTACGATGCCTCAATGCATGACTCCAAAAATATATGTAGAAATATTTCAAAGTCTTACAAGGAAAAAACTAGGTCATTATATTATCTGATTTTAGTAATAGTTATCATAATGAACAAACTCCTTTATTTTGAAACACTGGAGTGTGGGTTGTGCATTCTGGAGAGCCTTCTCTCTATTGGAATCATTATTTAACATATTCTATTCAATTCAAAATTTGATTTACTAATGTCCATCATTTCCACACACAAATTATTTTATAGTACACTTAAGAAAATTTCCTCTATGTTTTATTACAAATTTCTATCTTCAAGGAAGACCCTTCTTCCCTACATTGTTTTTATTTTTAGATTTTCCTTTGAATTCCATTATTATTTTCTTTTAAAAACCATGATATTGATGGGTGACTTCAATCTCAATTTATAACTTGAGAGCACATTGAATTATTTATTTGTATCTACTAAAGTCTCTTACGAATAACACCCTTTCAAGACTTGGTTTTAACCCACCAAATAATATCACTTTATCTTTCAATGATAATACCTAAATAATACCTCATAAGGTTTGAAATTTGTTTCTCATAGGTACTAATAGATTCATCAATCTTATACTTAGACTCAATTAAATACTTATCCATTTTTTGTATGAGGAATATAAGGAAATTAATTTTTGAAAAATAACCTCCTAAACTAATCCCACTCAATGGTGTAAATTTATTCTTTTTCCCTCATGTTATTAATAAGATTACACCATTTATATTTTTATCCATTTAAATAATAATCATCTAAAATAACTTTTCTATGATATCAGCACTGGAGAATGAAAAATATATTTTCAGTGGTACTAATCCATTTATTAGTATTTATTGGATCACTAGACTAACTAAGGGAAGTTGGATGTTGCCTAATGAAGGACTAAACAGTATGTTGTTCTGTCCTTTTCTCATTTAGAATCTCATCATTAATTCTGGAAAGGGAATTTTGTGTAAGCATAATAATGATATTTTTTTATTCCAACTCCTGTAACATTTATTTGTTTAGGAGGAAAATCATTTCATTTTCCATCACATTAAATATTAACTTGATTCCTCACAGTTCCATATATTAACTAAAATAAAAAATCATAGGGTGATAAACAATAATCATAGTTATAAATCTTGTAATGTTAAAAAAATATTTTAATTTCTAAATCATGAAAACCTTATTACCAATATATAACACCTTATGTTTAAACTTGATCTTTCATGGACATTATCTTTTAAAATCCTTCATAATGGTTTAAAAAGAAAATCTCAATTAACCCAAGAATATCCATCCAGATTTTCAATCCAATTGTACAATATTAGTCCCACTAATTTCACACTAGTTATGATCGAGTTAATATCTATCCCAACCATTTTAAAGTTGTCACCCTAAGATAATCTCTCCCAAAACCACATCCATGTTCTAGTATCTATAAAAAGATGTATTTTTTAGGAAAACCCCATAATATATACTTTACCAAATATTTAGGATGTTATAATATACATAGACTTATCCCTAGGGTTTTCAAAAAAAATTATCTGATCTTAATATCTAAAAATAACTAAACCCTTCTCTGATACCAACTATGGATACCCAAACTTTAGATACATAAATATTACATTATTTTATATGAATATTGAATACACCTCATAATAATACACTCCCATGAACTTTAAAGGTTTTGTATCATTGAATACTTGATACATAATAATTTATTTTGTGAAATATCTTCAATATCTCTCACAATGTTCTTCTCACATAGTACACTTCTTAGTCATACCAAACTTAAAACCTTTCTTCATAGCCTGGGGAAAGGAATACTAAGAAATCATGAGATTAGATTAACAATAAGGGTAAACATGGTAATGTAATAATATCATTATCATAAGGGTATGAGAACATGAGATTAATAGTTGATAATAATAACCAAAAATTCAAAGATCATAATCATGACCTGAGGCTTTAAAATATCATAAGACGTGAGTCATAATTGAATCGAAGATCATGATCCATGAGATGAAATAATAGGTATAAGAACATATCACTGATATTGGAATAATTTTTTTTTCACATAATCATAATCTTACAAATCTTCTTTCAAGGATACCAACCAAGACGTTCATCACATGTCAGGCTTGGGCTAACCACCAATGTAATTGCTTTAGGATTATAATAAACTTCTGTGTACCATCTTTCTAGATTGGGATAACCTCCCATATACCCTTTGAGATCATAAACACTATTCATTTACCAATTTATTTAGGGATATAACAGACCCACCCATCTCATAATCATAACCCATTCATATGTATACCATAAGATCATGAAAACATTTACCATTTCTTCATAGCTTAACCTATGTAAAAGAAAATGGGGTTCATCAATATATCATAATAATAATAATAAATACTCTATATAATGAATAAATATGGTATCATGGGATCATATCCCAAGTGAATCATAAGTAAAATCAATGAATATTATCATAAATTAAATTAACATTAAAAGTTTACTTGATCATTTCTTAAGGAAAATAACATTTTTTATTTTGAAGTCACATTTTTAAAATATAAAAAAATTCCATAATATTAGGAAAAAAATTTATTTGAAAAGAAATATGTAAAATTTTAAATTAATATTCAAATAAAACAATATTCATAATGGTGGGGAAAACCATTATTACAGTATATGTTAGAAAAATAATTATATTCACATATTTCGTAAAAAGTAACTCATCCAGAAAAATAAAATAAAATTAATTTTTATCCTTTTGTTATAAATTAAAAAAATTTCAAACGTGTATTTAATTAATAATTATATAATATTAAAAAATTATTGCAATGTTTTTAAATAAAATATTGGTATGGAAGGAAAATAATTCGTACCGAATAGAAACAAATCTAATTTTCCTTAAAAACATTCTTTCATAATTTTGAGTACATAGAGAGAAGAAAATGAATGGAAAAAATTTAATTTCAATAAATAAAAATAGTATAAGAAAATATATAAGATTTTTAGTGATATATCATAAAATTTCATTATCATAAATTTAAACACAAACAATCTCAGAAAAAAGAGAGATTGTAACATAAAACCCTTACCTCAAGTTTGACTTTCTTCATAAATGCTCTAACCTCTTGTATAATAAATTTTAATTTATTATATTTATATAAAATATTAATATTAATAACTATAATAACATAAATGGTTTACATAAAATATATTATCACATGTTCATTGAAAATATTTTGTTATCATTAGCATTTTGGGTGTTAACTAATTCGTTTTTCATGTATGTTTCTAGTTGATAATTATGGTACTTGAATCTTGATCATGTTTCCAAAATATCAATAATTTTAATAATTATATGAATATACTATAGACTCATTATATACATATTTA
This sequence comes from Viscum album, assembly GCA_963277665.1. NCBI lineage: Eukaryota > Viridiplantae > Streptophyta > Magnoliopsida > Santalales > Viscaceae > Viscum > Viscum album. The sequence continues at coordinate 890,316,128 of OY728159.1, read as the reverse complement.
TAACCATCCATAAAAGGTATATATAGAAAAATGAATTACATTATTCATAAAGATGGTATTTTGTACGCATGCATGGACCCTGTTTTAATTTTCTAATGAATATAAATAAGGATAGATAAATAATATTTTATAATTAAAAAATCATAATAATATCATAAATATAATATATATTTATTAAATATATCATTATATCCATAAACGCGAGATGGTTATGGAAGATTAATCATATCACTACGTGGAGGGGGTAGTTCATAAGTACGTACGATCATTACTTTCCTTTCCCATTTGATGGAAATGAGGCATAAAATGGACGTTCCATAATCATAATTAAATATTAATATATTTATGACACTAAAGTAATTATTTTAGGATGAAATAAATAGATTTCAGGGAAGTATCTGAATAAATAAACTTTTAATGTGTTGTTAAAGACGATTACCTCTTCTTTGAGAGAACTCCACTGACTTACACCTTAAGAATTATTAAGATGTTTTCAGGGTAAAAAAATGAGATCAATAATTAAGGTAAGGAATCTTGGAATATTTTTGGGCATGTATTGTCAAATCTATATGGATCAATGTTTTTGAATAAGGGGAATAAGAGGTTCCCTTTTATAAATGAGGGTTGAGACACAAATAGAATTACATTAATATTTTAAATAATATAAATTCAATTTCCTATGAATGTGAATCAAAAGGGAAAACATATTTATGTTAAGATAATATAATTTCAAAAATATATTCAACCCATAATATGTATTCTAGTTGAAGTGGAATTTGTACCCTTATCCCATAGTTTAACCCCTCGGTAAACTTGTTTTAACTCTAATAGTGGTATTTTTTTTCTTTTTTTACTATTTATTAAGACCAAAAATGAAAGTGAACTCATTATGAAAATTTTAAATTCTGATTAAAAATATAGAATCCAATTTTATTAGATTAAATTTCAATAATTTGAAGAAATTAACTTCAAAATAAGCGAGAAAACACAATGCAAATGTTTTTAAGCATAAAACTGGATTGACATTCATTCCTTACCTCATAAAAACCATTAGATTAATGTTAAAATACAATATTGTATTTAAAATATAAATGTTTAATTATCATCATTAATAATGAGTGATTTATTTAATCTTTTAGGATAAAAACACATTGTCCACATAAAAACTATAATCTAAAAAAAATAACTCTTTTTACCTTAAAATGATTTTATCACCATTTCTAACCATTAAATAACTAATTTATGAATGATTATTCATACATAAACAATAAATTTCATTAAAATCACTTATTAATTTTGATCAATATATTTATTAATATGAAAAATTCAAAACATATAGAAAAATAATTTTCTTCAGAAAAATAGTTCGACTAACCATGAAATGATTTTATTAAAAAATTAATAATTATTTCTTAGGAATTAGTCAATAAATTTGAATCTATGAAAACATATATATATATATATATCATATTTTTTATAATCTTATTGATACCCACTAATCCAATGGTTAGGTTTTAAATTATATAATATATCATGGTTTATTCAGACCCACTTTTACATGTAATGAAAGCAATCAAATACTTAAAATTTATTTCAAAGGAATAAATATAAAATCTTAAGGTGTTAAATTCCATGGTTTGGTTTTTGGAAATAATTTCATAAAAAATACTAGGTACTTGGTGGGTATATACTAGGTACTAGATGATGCTTTTAAAAGATAGGAACACCTAGGGTACCACCGTGTACTTAGTCAACCTCAACCAAGTAACCAGTGGTTTCAGAGGGCGTTTTTCTAAATTTTCTTTTTAAAATTTATATTTATTTTAATTTTTTTCACACCCCTTTCCTTATCCACTCAAACTAACCCCCACCTCATCTCTCTTACATCATTTCCAATCTCCCCTCTTCTTCCAATGGATCTCTAAGGTTCATCTCTTAACACAATGATGATACATCTAACATAGTGGGGCTCCCATGGTGGTTCTAAGGTATTCCCTTGGTTCTCTCTCACTAATTTTTATGTTTCACCACTGTTTCTACATAAACACTATTTTAGGGAATTTTTTTTTCTAATTTCTTGATTTCAAGAAAGCAGGGATGAATTCATATGTGATATTAGATGAATTAACTCATGTAATCCCAAGGTATGTGGATCATTTCATATTTCACCATATAATATATTTTTTATATGAAGCGTATGCATGTGTGATGGGATTCAAGTTTAATAATTTTAGAAAGGGGTTGGGTGATTCCCAAGGAATATGATATTTTAGGGAAAATCTTAGTGGGTACAAATTGTGTATACAATGCATGGTTTAGTGATTTTATTTTATCCCAATAGCTATTAAACCAAGGGGAGTAACCTCTAGTTGGGTAAAAAAACTCCATAGAGATGGATACTTGTTTATTTTTTGAAAAATGGCCATAGTTGGGGATGTGAGATAAGGCTTATGGTCTCTTGGGTGATAAATTCCTTAGGTATAGTTTCTAGCAAGTAGTGTTCTTTGGGTGTTGCAAGAGAAATGAGTTAGGTGTGTCTTATAGACCCTAGAATACATTATTAGGGTTTGAGTGATGGTGAAATTGTGTCCTTGGGTTTTAAAATCTCTAAACTAATAGTGGTAGTGACTGTTCAAGGGATTCAAACTAAGTGGGTTTTCATGTATAGTGAAATTGGTATATGGATGATGAGTGCCGACTATGATATGACCTTTGAGTTAGTTAATACATGATATATATTAGGTATTCTTTGTTCCAAGGTAATTTTGGGTACATTTATTCACTTTAATATCCTTAAAAAAGTGAAACCTTTATATAGTTAAATTGTGAAAACCCCTTAGATCCTTTTTTTGGTTATTTCATTAAATACATGAGAGATGGACTAATGGATTCATATGAATTATAGTGATGCTGTGAGTGATAATTATGTATGTGGGAATGATTATGTGAGTTTCTTATAGCCTTAGGGGTTGGGTAGTGCTTAAGAGAGATGTTTTAATGGTTATATCTAACTGTGATTGAAAAGATTCTTTGTAAATGGACCATGACCATAGTTCCATGGATTAATTGATTAATTTTTTGTATCTATGTATTTATCCTTAGGAGTTAGATTATAATAATATGGATTAGGGTGGTTGGTGATGATATTTATATTAGGGTACCCTATAGTGGTGAACTAGGTGTGGATTATTAGCTAATCAAGGGATATGCCTAATGCTATGTTTCCATGCATGTTTTTGTATACGTGTTCCCATACCTTGTTTCTATAATTAGAGATGATAATCTATATATGGCCTTACCCTGGGTGAGAGGGTGCTAGAATGGATCACCTTGAGTGATATTTTATTGGTCAATGATGTGGTTATCAGGACCAACCCTAAGTGAGACAGTATTAAATAATTTACCATGATTGGCAGGGTTTTGATAAATGATTTTATGATATGATATTTATCTGAGTGAGAGTGTGGTGGTACGAGATGTATTATGAGACCTCACATTAAGTGATAGGGTGGGGTTATGAGAGGTGTTAGGTTACATGGTATGAAACCTCTCCCTGAGTAAGGGGGTGGTGGTAGGTTATATGGTAAAATACATAGAATGATACCTCACTCTAAGTAAGAGGGTGGTGGTATGAGTCATGATACTAGATTGGTACATGGTACATGACCCTATCTAGAGTGAATGGGTAGTGGTCCTTTACCAAAGGGTTGGGTCCTAGGTTGATTTATTCTACCATGTGATTTTTTACTATCTATAGATGAAAACAGTGAGCTCAAGTATCATGGATACATTGTTAACACATTATTACCAGAAACATATGTTTTTTTCACTAATTATTATTATTTACATACACACACATCAATTATGGAAAATATAAAGAACCCATTTATGGGTGTTTGATTAAGCTATAATTTTTCATTTTCTATTTAAGAATCTTGTTGTGTTTCCCCTTATTTTCCTTTAATTCTAAATAAATGGCCTAATTACTTTAAATTAATTTATTCTAGATTAATTTGAAATAATGATTAATTATTTTTTAATGAATTAGTTAAATTTTATATTATATCGAACATTGAATACCATGATTTAGAATAATTTTAAATTTAAAAGGTGAAATTATTTCAAAATTGATGCCGTGAATTATTAATATTGAGTTTTTACAGTTGTGTGATATTAAAATGATGATTTTGGGCCTCATGTGTGATTAAATAACTCTTTAAAAGGGTTTATGTGTGAATAATTTTGTGATTAAGAGAATATGTTATAATGAATCAAGTGACTGGGGTGATATGTGTGATTAAGTCATTCCCATTTTCAAATAAATTAAAATCTTAAAGAACTGCATATGAATAAATCATGGAAACGTTTCTATGTAAGATTAGTAGTATGATTCCAAGGGTTATGTTTGATAAGTTTAGCTAGGAAATGATTTTCATGTGATTAAATTGGTAGCTATACAAGGTGAACCCCATGGATAATCTACCACATAGGAATAAACCAACCACTGCAGAAGGAAAGCTTCTAAAATATGTGCTTATGTAGTATTAAAATATGGTGTTTTTCCTTTTTTCAGATTAATTCAAGAAGGTAATCATGTTATAATAATTTTTCCAAGTTAAGAGCTATATAATAATCGTTTGATGTGGTGGATCATATCATAATAATGACCAGGAAATACTATCACTTGAGTTAGATTAAAGAAATATGCTACGGAGCTATGTAGGAATCAAGGATCAAATATGAATCTCACATGAAATTATATAGGGAGCTATATAGGAATAAAAAAAATTCAACATGGGGTGTATCTGGATAATCTTTTTAGTTCTTCATTATGTTATATTAAAACTACATGCTAGCCAAGTGGTCGTGTGTGATTAATCCCAAAATCCCCGCTACTTCATGTAAGATTAAAAACACCTTTCCTTGTCTATAGAATATTAACTAGTGGTTTGTGATCAATTAAATTATCTATTATATAAATTCAAGGGATTTTTATTTTAAAATTAGTTCACTTATATGAGGAGGTCTCCGTCTTCAAAGAGAACACTAGCTATGATTGATGAGATGACTATGGGAGTGTATGATGCTAGGTTTATCAATAATTTTCAAACATGAGTCACCATTAATGTATATGATCAATTTCGAAACATAAAATAATCCTATATTGAAGAATTAATCATTTGGAAAATACCATAGAAGGGTTGGGACATCCCTTTGAAACCATTTATCAAGGAATATTTCATGTGGATCTCGTAAAAGGCATGAGGAGACCATGATAATATTTCATTCTCACTGATTCACTAAATTATAAAGTATAAATTATAAATCATAGGTGAAACTTGATCCAAGAGATAGAAATTAGGATTATATTGGAATCAAGGAAATATTTTTTTATCTATTTATTCAAAGGAGAGACATTCATTCCATATGGAAGGGGTCAAGTATATTATTCTTATATGGAGATAATCTAAGTGTTATGAGGTGCTCCGAAACATTCATCACATCATTATAAGATAGTGGAAAACATACTATCATGGGATTCAAACATTTTTTATTTCATTATAATTATTCTTTAATCAGTAGTGATGGAATTATAATTTCCCAATCACTAGTCCAATGAAACTTTCCATGCCCCTTAATTTTGAATTACAATGAATTAAAATGTCTTCTCTCTTACTTTATATCTCAATATATTGTTTGAATGCTTTAAAAAATTAATGGATTCCATTATTTTAGTTATTCAAATTCATTTACCTTCTATTCATTTGGATTTTACTCATAGCCATCGGTATTCTTCACTTATAAACTTGGAAGTGAATTGTTAGGACTAATTGAGAAGTGATCAGTAGTTTTTAATCACTTTGTATAGGTGAGTAAAGTCCATGCAAGAGTTAATAAATTATTATTATTGAGTATAAAACACAACATGAGATGGATTAGTTTATATCTTGGTTAATTATTGAGAGATTTGGAGATTAGTCAATTGATAGAATTATGATTTAGCAGGAAAGGTGGAGGAAATATCCAAGGTAAGCCCACAATATTCCAATTGATTAAAACACATATTCACTTACACTACACTGCAATAACACACACTATTTCTATTTTTCTACTAATATATGAACCTGAACATAAAATGAAACAATAGGGATGTATTATTATACATGAGACATTCTGATTCACTCCACTATACTTTATTTTTCTCAGGTTAAATTTTTTATTTATTGACCAACCTATAATAGTTTTACCAAGAAATATTCACCATTTCTAAAGAGGTATGACAATATTAATTATTTATTTCATGTTTACCATGCTTTACATGTTTTTAATACATGAATAGAATAACCACTAATCAATTTTTTAGTTTTGATCTAGACCATGAGAGGAGATTTATGTAAATAGTAATAAATATTAGAGAAAACTAAGTACTTGGAATAAGAGTTAGGGTATATATCCTTAAAATATTCTCTATCATCACTATATGATTCTTCTGGAACTTTTTTAAACTATATTGACTTTTAATATTACATGGATCAACTATACCAAACTCTTAGGGACTTATGTATACTAAATAATAATTATCAAAATAATCAAATTGTGTCACCAAATAGTCAAGTAGATTTTGATTTTAAACATTTTATGATCAAACTTTTTGATAATTTTCATGCTTCACTAGGTGAAGAAACCAAAAATAATTTGAATAATCTTGAAACTATTTGCATTACCTTAATTACAAGAGGATTTCTAGAGGCTTAGATAAAATATAATGGATTCCCATTTTCAATTAAAGGAGCAAATAAGTAATGAATCTATAATTTATAATAGGGTGAGGATACAATATAGGATAAGATCCAAATATCCTTTTTCTTAAATTATTCCATACTTTGAGGAGTATACCAATATGCAAATAAGTATATGACATAAATCATGCCAGTGGAGAAACACTTTATGAGTATAAGGAGAGGTTCAAGATGACGATTTCTAGTTTTCCACTTCAACTTATAGAATTGATTAATTTCCTAGTTTTGTTTTGCCAATTTATTTTGGTTAATGATAGAAATCTACAAGATTATTTTTCTATAGGATCTATTATATAAAAATATACAATCGAGACCAAGTAGATGATATAGAATATCTCCTAGAACTCTTAATAGTTTGGTATACTGGCTACCACCAAAGGTGTGCATGAGAAAAATGTTACAACTCTTTTTTAATTGACTAATGAATTGAATAAGAGAACACTCTTGTGAGGTAATTATAACCAAAAAAATTAAGTGAATAAATTTATAAAAACCCATGAGTTATCTATGTTAACAAGTCATTGTGGAAATGCATAGACTACTAGACTCAAGTCTAAGATACAAAGTGTTTTGATTCCATATACCAAATATAGTTCCAACCACCAATAAAAAATTAGTAATATGAAGTACCAAAACCACTATGAAAAGGTGAGACATGAGTTTAGAGCATAATTATCATGACCATTATAATTTCTTAGTCCTAATTTAGATAAAAACAAGATAAAATTCAAGAATATCTACAAACACTAATGTATGAACATGGATGTCATATGTTTGGTACATTATTTTTTACCTATCTTCTCCCACTTTATTAAACCAACAAAACCATTTTATTTGTTTTTAAATTAGTCTAGTTATTATTCATTTTTGTAACATATGTATTTTATATTAATTAAATTTATTCTACACTCTTTCTCATAGTATCTACCATGTTCTTATCTTTACTATACTACAAATTAGTCGTAAATTATTTCTATTTTATGTTTTTATAAAATTTTAAATCAATATTGACGCAAGTGAATTTATGAAACCTTCGGTCCTTGTCAATATTTAGCACCAAATGGCGTCATTAATTCCCAATGGATCAATCCGTTTATAAATTTATAAGAACAGAAACCTCATAACCTATAACTACTAAGTAGTATATATATGGTAAGTCTGATGTCAAAACCAAGGGGCAAAATGATTAATTTCTTTAATTAAATAAAAAGACAAAAATTTTTACTAAGATAAAATGAGAACAAACTATTATAACTAAGAATAATGTGGTATGAGGTGATATTTCACTAGGAATTTTCATTCTTAATTTTATGAAATAATTATTATAAACTAATCATGGTTGATATAATTTTGTCTGAATAAAGGCCTTGTAAACCCAGTTATCATGGTGGACACTCCCCACTCACCTAGATCTCCTTTTATTAATGTTCATGGTGCTTTGGATTATTAATACGTGGGTAACCAAAAACCTTATTTAAATATAGAATATGAAGCAAACCTAACGGTCATGGTGATAACCTCACACTAAAAATTTACTTTCAATAAATATCACTAAAACTCACAAGAACAATGATAACTCTAAAATAAGTAAAGAAATATGAATCACACTCCATAAATCCTAATATAATGGTAAATAATAAAGAATATAAAGAAGGGATATAATTTAAATCAAAAGTGTATAAAAAACCCTCTTGAAAACAAATCATAAAAATTATTTCATTAAATCAATTCCTCTTAGCCCGAATGGCCCGAAGGCATTATTTTTTATTTTATTATGCATAATCCCCCTTTTAAGGGTTGATGGGGAACTCGTACATGACCCGTAGGCCTAAGGCCCAAGGCCTGACTTGACCCGCAATACATGACCTGAAGGCCCAGAGGAATACCACACCCAAACATGACCCGTAGGCCCAACCCACTTGAACTGCCCCTCCCCATCTTCTTGAGTCATTGATCACGTAGCTCCCCACCATGCATTGCTGATCGGATAGCATTGCCCCGTACAAAGCTGCATGGTTCCTGGTCCCGATGGTGGCTGCCATGCCCTCTAATTCTTCTAATCCAGTTAGCTCTGCTTCTAGTGGCTGCTAGTCTTGTTGCTCTGATCCTCTTCTGGGGCTTGTTCTGTGTGAACTGGGCTACTCCATGGTTTATGTGGCCCGAAGGCCTTAGATAACCCGAAGGCCCTTGAGACCCGTAGGCCCAAACCGGTGGCCCGAAGGCCCAAATTAGGTGAATAGTTCCAGCTGCTACAGTACCAAATAGTAACTGCTATAGTTATGCTACAATGACTGCTACTGTGCTGCTATAGTACCAGAAATTCACCTCCACCCGGTTTTGAACCTGGGTCTCTTGGATGCCAAGTAGGAGCCCTAACCAATCGGGTACAGGCTCCTTGGCATTAAATCAATTCCTCTTACATTCCAAAACCCACAATAATAAAATCTATGATCTGTTACTATCCATGAGAGGGTAGGAAAAATTAAATTCAAAACTAAGAAGCATCGATGGATTCCTCTAGAATCTATAGTGACCCAATCCTTTCACACATATTATTACATGATTTTTAATATAAATATCAATTAATTACAATCCCAAGAATGAGGAGTCCTAGAGTCTTTGGAAGAATAATTTCATATTATATCAAAGTGAGAATAAAATAAAAAATTAATATTTTATTCTCCATAATGAGCTTCTAAATCCATTAAAGCTTTGAAACTTCATGATATAACCTAAGGAATACATAAACAAAAGGGGTGAGCTAAAAATCCCAGTAAGGGAATAAGCATGACAAGGAAACATAACTTATGAGTCAAAGGTATAAAATGATATCATAAAATAGATGGCTCATGAGAAATGAAATGGAAGAATAACATGAAGAACATGGTATCATAAGATCATGGAAACATAAAAAATGTGACAAAAAACATAAAACCTGACATAGACATAAGTCAATTCTAACTATTAAGAAAACATTACATGATGGATAGAGTCCCATAATAGATTAGGTTCACTATTTAATCCCATACATGATGTCTCATGAGGTGAAAACATTACCCAATCTATTTGTGGGCTATATAATTCTGATCCCACCATTAAAATTCATATAATTCACATGAATATGTGTTCCCCATTAGAAAATATATCATAATTCATAAACAAAATAATTAACCATGGAAAAAAATGGGTTGCATAATATTTCCTCATATCACAATTAAAAGAGATTTCATAAATAAGGCATTTGATAAATGATCACAAGGAATGTATTACCACATCAATGTAAGGGATAATCAACTAGGTATATATGTGAGATACTTATAAACATAATTTAGAAAAAATAAATGATATAAAGGGTTTTATTCATCGATGAAAATGTCTTTAAAATATTATATATAACATTGATTAAGGAAACACCCTTTTAAAATTCAAATCAATTCTTAAAAATCTATGAAATTTATAAAATTGAATTGATTTTTTAAATAAAAATAAACATGAAAAATTATAAAGGGATCTTAAAAAAAGTTAGCGGTCATGGTGATGATAATTTTTATATGTCGTTTAAGTTGAAAAAATATTTCTTTCACACTATTGTGAAAATGTTAAAAAGCACCTCATTTGAAAAATGATCTGAAGATTCATTTCAAAGCATTTTTTTAATATTAAAACATGGTTAAAATTCCTTAAATAAATAATTTGGAGAATATTAAAAATGTTATTGAAAATATTTTTAGAAAATATGGATATGGAAGAAAAATTATTTACGACTGAAGAGAGAAATAAAGTCATATTTTATTTAAAACATATTATCAATTCTTTTAAGTACCACAAAAAGGAAATGGAACTATTACTTGAAAATTTTATAAATAACCAGAGTAAGAGAAAATATTTTGGGTTTAATAAATTTTTTTTAAAAGGTTGGGGCTGAAGCACCAATTTATTATTGAAATAAAAGACCTCTTTTAAGACTAGGTAGAGGGAGACCCATTACATAGCCCAGAGGCCCAATGCCAAGTGGCCTGAATACAAGGCTTGAAAGACCATTTTTTGGCATAAAAGACCCCTAAATGAACAGTACTGCTATAGTACCCACACTACTACATTACCACTACCACTACAGTACCTGCTATAGTGCCTCTGCCTCTATAGTGTCGTCGCTGCTACATTTACCTGCTACAGTAACCCAGAAAATCGTCCTTGTACAGATTTGATCCTGGGTCTTTTGTATGCCAAGAAAGAGCCTATACCACTTGGGTACATTCTCATTGGCTGGGTTTAATATTTAAATATGAAACAATTACTCAAATTAATACTTAAACATAATCAATCTCAAATACTGATGACATTGTGGAATAAAGCCATACCACTTTGGTAACTTTTAAATAATTCCCCCCATGAAATAAGTAACTTATAATGAAACATTAAATATAAAGAAGATAATTTTATTCATTATATAACATTAAAAGAGGTATTATATACACCACATATAATAAATATGTGGTGAATATGACATATGTCTCACAGAAGTAAAAGTGAGATGATAAATCCCTTACCTCGAGTCCAGACTTTTCATGTATATCCTTTATATCCTATATAATAAACTTATATCAATTATTTATTTTCATAAAATACTTTTTTAGGATTAATTCCTTATAATTGAATGATTAATTAATTATTTTAATGTAATATTTTATTATGTATTCATTAATTTCCATGTTGGGTGTTTTGAGGACACCCAGTTCATAATTTCAAAATGTAATTAGTGTTTTGACCTTGGTAAAAGGGGTCACTATTCCATAATATATAGAATAAATTTTTTTACATAATTATATTTTTTATACATTAATCATACTTTTAAAATAAAAAAGAAACATGATTATGAAAAATAATTGTGATACAATCGTGGAGATAGTAGGTCGTACATACACATGAGTAACGTTTCCATTTTTCAACAGTCATGATGGAAATAAGGTAAATGTTATTTTATATTTATATAATTATAATTATATCCTAAATATCATATTATTTATTTAAATACAATTACATATTTAATCCATTTGATTCATTAATAACAAATTAATCACATCACTTTGTGAGGCGGTAATCCACTGTACACATGAACGATGTTATCATTTTTAAGGTATGGTAAGGTAATAAAGTATATGATATGTTAATTTTATTTAAATATTAATATTTCATGAAAATAATATATAAATATTAAATACATGATCATGCATATCCATGAGAGATGATGATGAACAACAAATTACATTAGTTCGCGAGGAGGTAGCCCACCGTACACCTGAATGGTGGTTTTGTTTTCCCATTTTATGAAAGAAGAGATGGATAAATATTATTTCAAAAACATAATAAAATATAAATTTATATGAGATATTGGGGTTATTATATTGTTATTATTAAGACATAATTTAAGGGATAAAAAGAATAAATAAAAAATAAAGAGCTCAGTATTGATGATTACCTTATCTTAGAAGAACCTCCTTTGGATCTTTTATTAACGACCCTATGGTTGGACTTTTTGAAAGACCATATGACCTAGAATGTGTATAAGTATGTTGGGGAGATATTTTTATATGGTTTATCAGGACAAATTTACTTTAAATTTTGGATAGGATTCCTTTTTATAAGTGAGTGAGGGTGACAGTTTTTGAAAATACTCAATACTATTCAATGACGGGAAGTCACTCTTAAGCCAAGTCACTCAAATATTAATAAATAATAGAGTGTAGTAGTGATATGGTTCAAAAAAAATCTCCAAAATTAATAAATAAACATTTTTTAAACATGTTATTCCATTTACCTCTATTTTTATCCACTTTTTACCATTTTAATTTTTCACTATAGTAATTAGTTTTTTAATGTCCTTACTATTCACTATGACACAAAATTAATTTGACCTTATTAAACTATATTAAATATGATTATTAAAAATATGTAATATTTGTTTATCAAATTAAAATAAAAGATGTTTCAAAATTCAATTTAAAATTACACCTGTAAAATGTGTCAAAAAACGGATTTTCAAGAAATGTATTTTTCAAGAAATAAATGATCTTATATTAAATTTATGAATAGAAATAATAATTATATGAATTTATATTTCATATAAGTAGAGGTATAATACATGAATTTAATATATATATTTCCTTATTAGGGGGATTATAAATTATTAAATTGGATAAACATTATACACTTTAAAAACGTTTAAAAAATTCTTTTTAAGCCTAAAAATAAATAGATACTAATATATAGTATAAATATGATAAAAATGTACTAAATTAGATTAAATATAAATAAATAAAACTTATGTTAATTTTAAATCAAATTAACATAACCATGTGACTTTTAAAATAATTAATTTATTAAAATAAACGAATGTTTTATAATAATAATTATTTTTCACTATTTAATGAAAAACTAATATTTTTTGATAAATACCAAAAAAATCACCCTTAGATAAATTTTATATTATATTTTAAATTATATTTTTAATTTAGTAAAATAAAATTTTTATAAGTTCAAGAAATTAGTTGAATATTTCTTCTCAAAAAGCAATAAAATACATTTTTGAAAAAAATATTTTTTTTGATGAATAAAATATCTTCATTAAAAATTGAGTGTTTATTTCCTAGGAATTTATTAATAAATTTATATAGAATAGTTCATATATATATTTAATAAGTATGTAATTCTATTCATACACCATATATTTAAGAACTTATTTAAAATGTTAATATATTTTGTGGGTTGTTTAATCTTAGGGTTGTGTGTCATATATGCTATCGAACATTATGTTCTTTTAAAATATAGAGGTGTTACATTCTAATACTTTAACAAAATTTTCCATCAAAATTTGAAATTGAACTCAGTAATCAATGTTTTTACATTTGAATATTCTTTTTTTGAAATCCCACATCGTACAAAGGGTTAATAAAACTTCCTCTCAATAAAAGAGAAAAAGGAGGTATAAAGGTGATATAAAAGACCACATTAATAGGTTTTTAAATAGGAAAATATTATTAGTAATTGAATACATGGACATGGAATAAAAAAATAATTTCCAAATGACTATTTAGAGTAAAAAAGATAATCTATCAAAAGAAAGTGAATGATCATGATAAATTTAATGATAACAAAACCCATAATTTGTGATGTGTGGAAAGAGCATAAATACATTAGAAATGATTGCAGTAGAATGAAATTTTCATTTCAAGGTTTTTTTCCTAGATTTGAGTAATTATTTTACCATATATACTAAGAACATAATGAAATATACTTACTTGATATCCTTCTATTTCATAAGAACAATTTCATTCTTTGGTTGTGTTTTGATAAATTTTCACTTCATCTTTTTCTCCAATGAATGAATATCTAGTATGAATTTTTTATTCCTTAATCACTAAAATTAACTTTTAATGTATCATAAGATCCCTAAAATAATAACATACTGTTCCTTATATAATTAAATACTAATCAAAACTAAAATGTTTACCATAAGGTAAGAAAACATAAAAAACCTTTATATTAATATCCAAATACAAAGATCTACTTAAATAATTACATAAAAGTACATAATAAATAAAATAAACATTCAAAAATTTAATTATGTTTATCGTAAATAATATTTCATGTTATATTACATGTTATTCCCAAGGGTTACATATACCGTGACTTAATGAAACATTTCTCAAAATATCATTAATCACCTAAAAATAATAAAAATTAAAAAATATTTGATCCAAAAATATGTTTCCCAAAATAAAATTTATATTTATTGATCAAATAATTTAAGTAAAATCAATTTAATTTTAACCAGTACATTATGTAGGATAGTGGTAGGTGATACACCCTTATCTCCCTTTAGTTTTGTGTTCAAGTCTTGTGGCCTTGGTGGATATAATGAGTTGTCACCCGACATGTAAGTGTGATTTTTTATAAAACTATATTAATATATATCTTATAACATTACCAAAATAAGATGAAAATCCTTGAAATAACATTATTCATCCCATCGATTTATAAACACTAAGGTTCTCTACAAACTATATTTTTCCCATAAATCATATAATCTTAATTTAATATTGTTACCTTAATGTCAAATATAGGATAAATCCTAATGGTTACTTATACCATTAAACATGTTTTTAAAAAATATAATTTCATTCTTCCTTAAATGATTTTTTACATTACTAAAACCCATTATAAACCTAAGTGTTACATTGCTATGAATGTATCCAAACATATTCTTCATCATCTTAGTCTTCCATAACATAAAACCAAAAAAATATTATTTATACCGTTAAATATATGATCAACCTAATACTTATAAACCTAATACAATTTAGCTTAAACCTAGTTCATTGATGATTATAATATCTTTAAGTCCTTTAGGATAGTTCATAAAGAGCCTATGAATTTTCAAAATATATCCCTCGAGAGTGTCAAACTAGGTGTGAAATAAGGCCCGTTATTGTGCACTAGGTGATGATCAAGTCAAATACCAATGCATAATTTTTAGAGTTGTTACTCCTAGGTAAAACAGTTTCAAAACCACATGCACTTGTTGTATCTAGACAAGGATTCAATTTCTTTGAAACAAATCACTCTAAACTTTACCAAAATTTCAGGATATTTTCCTGTACTTGGACTTATCCTTATACTTTTCCATAGGGTTCTCACTAAATTATTCTAGTCCTAATTCCCAAAAATAACTTGAAATTTCTTATATATTAACTATAGTTACATAAGGCTTAAATACATATTATTACATGTTTTTTACATAAACATCCATTAATTAAAATCCAAAGAATCTTGAGGCCCAATGTCTTTGAATACTATCTTCATAATACAACAAAGTGAGACTAAAATAAAAAAAATTATTCTCCATAATGATCTACTAAAATACACGAGACGACCAGGAATACATAGAAAAAATGAGTGAGATAAAAATTCTATTAAGGGAATAAACATGATAAGGAAACATAACATGTGAGTCGAAGGTATAAGATGACATCATAAAAGATAAGGCTTGTGAGTAATAACAAGGGAGAATAAAATGGTATCATAAGATCATTAAAATATAGGAAATTTAGAAGAAACATAGAAAATGACCTAAACATAGTCAAGGATATTAATTGAGACAACATTACATGGTGGTAAGAGTCCCATAATGGATTAGTTTCAACCCCTGATCCCATACATGAAATTGCATGAGGTTAAAACATTACCCAATTCATTATAGGGATAAATAATTATAGTACCAACCATAAAATTCATATCACATACATGAATATTAGGTCCACATTAGGAAATAAATTATAATACATGATAATAATAATTACCCATGGAAAAAATGGGTTGTATAATCTTGCCTCACATCATAATTAAAACAAATTTATTAAAGAAGGAATTTAAGAAATGATCATAAAGAATGCATTAACCCATCTAGGCAATGGATAAAAAGATAGGTATATTTGTGATAGAAATTTATATATAATTTATAAGAAATACATATAAATGGTTTTCGTCATTCATGAAAAAAATATTTAAAAGATTACATAGAATATTTATAAGGAGAAGAACCTTTTTCACATTGAAACCACTTCTTCAAAATATAAAATATTTATAAACAATTATTGAAAAAAAATTATTTAAAAATAACCATGGAAACTTATAAATTAATATTCGAATAATTGAGTGGTCATAATTATGGTTAATTTTATACATACCGTATAAGTTAAAAAATATTCATTTCACATTGTTGTAAAAAGGTTAAAAGGTACCTCATTACGAAAAAATAAGTAGATTCCTTTAAAACCATTATGTAAAAAGTAAAACATGGGTAATTTTTTTAATTAATAATTTGTAAGTTTTTTAAAACAAGCTTCAACATATTTAGAAAACATGGACATGTAAGAAAAATGTTATTTGACCATAGAGAGAAATAAAGCTAACTTCTCTTAAAAAATGATTTCTCAATAATTTTATGTACCAAATAAAGGAAAATCACACTATTAATTTAAAATTTATTTAATAAACAA
Organism: Viscum album; assembly: GCA_963277665.1. Classification (NCBI taxonomy): domain Eukaryota; kingdom Viridiplantae; phylum Streptophyta; class Magnoliopsida; order Santalales; family Viscaceae; genus Viscum; species Viscum album. The sequence continues at coordinate 890,299,270 of OY728159.1, read as the reverse complement.
ATTTTATGAAAATATATTGGGTTTAAGATATAAATATAAAACAATTTCTACAAGGGATACTTAAACATGATCAATCCTAAATAATGATGAAATTATGAAATAAACCCTCACCACCTTAGTAACTTTTGAATCATAACTCCCATGAATAAAATTACAAAAAATGAAACATTAAATACCATGAACAAAGATATATTAATGATTTAAAATTTAAAGCGGCATTATATATACCACATAAAATAAATAAGTGTTTAATATGGAATATGTGTCACAGAAGTAAAAGTGAGATAGGGAATCCCTTACCTTAATTCCAGACTTATATTTTATATCCTTTATCTCTATTTTTATAAATTTATATCAATTATTTGTTTTCTTTAGAAAAATTTAAAATTTTAATTCCTTATACATAAACCATTTACATCATTTATTTTAAGGTTGTATTTAATTACTTATTCAGTTATGTCCACATTAGGTGTTTTGAGGATGTTCAGTTCGTAATTTCTAAATAGAATCATTGTGTTGACCATAATAAAATGGGTCATTTATCCATAATATAAAAAATAGTAATAATAAAATTATTATCATTTTTATACCTCATTTATAATTTAAAAACAATCATGATTTTTTATATGAAAAATGAACTACATTACAATCATGGATAAGGTAGGTCATACGTACATGTGAGTAATGATTCCATTTTTCAATGATCATAATGAAAATAATATAAGTGTTATTTCATATTTATAGAATTATTATTATATAAAAAAGATAATATTATTTATTTAAATTCACTTAAATATATCATCCATGTTATGTGGTAACAAAAAAATAATCCCATCACTTCGCATAGTGGTAGTCCACCGTACACACGACCAATGTTATCATTTTTCAATGGATGGTAATATAAGAAGGTATATGATATTTTAATTTTAAAAAATTATTAATATTTCATGAATTTAATATAGAAACATTAAATACATTATCATTAACATCAATGAGATGTGATGATGTAAAACGAATTACATCAGTTCATGAGATGATACTCTTCCTTACACACAGTGGTGGTTTCGTTTCCCATTTGATGGAAGAGTATATGGATAAATATCATGAAATAAGAATAATAAAAAATATATTTTTTTTATAATTTTTAAATTAAATTTTAATTGATAATAAATAATTTAATGTGTAAAAATAAGAATTAAAAATAAGTATCTTGGTGAAGACAATTACCGTCTTTTAAAATAATTTTCTCCTGATCTCTTATTAAGGACCATAAGGTTGGCCATTTGGGATGAAAATATGGTCTAAAACATAGAAAAGGATGTTTAGGTGAGATTTTGGTAGGGTTTGTGTGATCCAAAATACTTTTTAATAACATAGATGTGAGGACAGTTAGTACCATTTTATAAGTGAGAGGGGTTTGAAGTTTTGTAAATACCCAAAACTATTCAATAATAGGAAGCCACTCTCAAGAAAAGTTCCTAAAAATTTATAAATAATGGAGTTAAGGGATTATATATTGAAAAAAATCCTACACCATTAAAGATAATTTTTTATAAACATGTTATTCTATTTACTTTAAATGTTACTCACTTTTAACTATGTAATTTTTTCACCAGAGTTAATAGTTTTTAATGTTTCTTATTATTCATTTTGACCAAAATTAAGTTGAAATTATTACTGAATATTATTTATTATGACTCATAAAATGGAATAATTTTTATCAATGTCAAATAAAATAATTTCAAAATATAAATTTATAATTAAATAGATAAAACATATCAAAAAACAATTTTTCAAGAAATGCATTTTTTAAGAAATTGATGATATTATATTAACTTTATTACTAAAAATAATAATTATTTGAGATTAAAATAATATAAATGGATGTATAATTTATGAATTTAATTTAAATACATCCTTATTAAGGGTTATTTTTATTAATTAAAATAGAGAAACATTATTCACTTTAAAAGGGTTTTCAAAAAATGTGTCATAATCCTAACAATAAACTTATAATAAAATCCAGTATAAAAAATATTTAAATATATTTAATTGGATAAAATATAACTAAATAATAATTTTAATAATTTTAAATCAAATTAAAATAATAAAATATATTTTAAAATTACTTAATTTATTAAAATAATTGTGAGTTTTACGAAAATTGGTATTTTTTACTATTCATAGAAACATCAAAAGTTTCTAAAAAATTTAAGAAATTAACCCTGAGATAATTTAATCATGATATTTTAAAAATTAATGATCATTTTATCAAATAAAATTTCAAAAAATGTATGAAATTAATTTTAATATATCTTCTAAAAATTTAATAAAAATCATTTTCAAGGAAAAAATGTTTTTCTCAAGAATAAAATGTCATAATTAAACATTTATTTCTTATTTAATTAGAATTTATAAATAAATTTATATTTAGTATGATATTTATATATATTTCATAAATTATTTAAAATTATTCATACTTTCCCATTTATTGGCTAGGTTATAAGGGTAATATATTTCGCAGGTCATTTAAGCACGGTGTTGTATGCCCTATATGCTATCAAAAATTATCCCACTATCCTCTCTACTATATAAGAATAAATCAATAATTTTGTCTCTATCCTTTAAAAATATTTTTTCATTACTATATTATGTTATAATTTTATTGATAATAGTAAGATAAAACTCATTGAGGGTGGTGTCCATGATAAGTGTGTGGGAGGAAACATGTTATCTTATGATGTAAATATATATCTTAGGATTCGTTTATTTTTGTTATGTTTATATTATTAGGGTAAAGTTGAAAATTATATTTAAATTAAGTTTTATTCCTATCACTAGAAAATAAACAAGTCACACTCAAATCATTGAATTTTTTATAACTAGTGAAAGGATTTATAATAAAAAATACCTCATTGGAATCAAGATTATAATATGAAGAAATAGGTTTTTTGAACATGATCTAGGGTAACATCTCCACTTTTAAAAACTAAAATCTTATAGGGCCTCCCTAAATATAATTTTTATATCTCATCGGAATAAGAGTTTGATATGTATATGGGAACTAAATTTGATTTTTTTTTCTAATTACAAAAAATGCATGTGTGTGTGAGGAAACCATTAAAAATTAGTTAGAGAAACCTAATATCATTATACCTAGTAATTTATTCAATGAATTGAATATTAATATTATTTCTAGAGGATATTTGAGGACTTAAGGGTAGTTTAGTGTTGATTTAGATGCACTCATGTAATTATTGATTTGCACAATTCATATCTTAGTAAAATCTAATATGTTCTAGTTGAAAAATGTGGTGGAAATATTTGGGGAATTTTGAACATTGATGAAGAAGGGGAAAATGATATATAAAAATTTCAAATAAGAAGTATCTTGGAAGTATGAGAATTTTTGGTGTAATTAGAATAATGAGGGAAATATATTAATATTGGTGATATTTATTAAAATTTTAATTTCACCATTTAGATATTTTTAAAAACAATGGAAGTGGTAATTTTACTTTAGGAGAAATGGGACAACAATGAACTTGAGTAAAAGTTATTGTTTAACTTTGGGGAAGTGATCAAGCTATAATTTTTCATTTTTTATTTCAGAATTTTTTAACTTTTCCCCTTATTTTCCATTAATTCTAAATAAATTGAATAATTGTTTGAAATTAATTTATTCTAGATTAATTTTTTCAAAGAATAAATTCTTTAGATTATATCATATTAACAAAATTTGAGATCATTTTTATCATAATATACATTGATTCATTTCAATTTTAACATTTTATAGGAAAATTTTTGCAATGTAAAGCTATTGATAGTTAATTTTGATTTTTTTGAGCTATAATATATTAAAATGTTTATTTTGAGACTCATGTGTGATTAAATCAGATTTTCCAAGGGGATTTATGGGAATAAATCTTTAAATAAGGGTATATGTAAGAATGATTCAAGTAAATGAGGTTCTATGTGTGATTAAGTTTGGATGATGTATGAGTAAATGAAAACCCTAGAGCGATACATGTCAACAAATCAAGGGGAATTTTCTATATCATATTAGATATGAGATTATAAGGGTTCCATAAGATAATCCTTTCTTGGGAAATCTCTAAATGTGATAGAGCTATGAGATGCATAAGGTGAACTTTATAGACACAATTTTATATAGTAATAACCCAACCATTTTAGAAGGAAATCATCTGTGATATGCACCCAAATAGGATTAAAACATAGGGTCTGTGCCTCATGTCATCTTAAGTCAAAAGGTAAATTGCATTAGAATAATTTAACTAGGATAAGAGATAAATAATAATCATCATAAGTGGGGAAACCTCATGTAAGAATGATCGGGATTCACCAACACTGAAGCCAGATTAAATCACCATGATGAGATGTTGCATAGGAATGGATTCCCAAATATGGGGATTCTATGAGATTAAATGTGTAGATACTTAGAAATAAAATGGCCTTGTAATGGGATACATTATAATCACTTCTATATATTTTCCTGGCATCATATTAAAACCACTGGCTGACCAAGTTATTGCATGAAATTAAACCATAATTCTCAGATACTTCATGTTAGATTAAAACACCTTTCCTTGTTTATAAATATCAATTTGATCACTTTGAAAGATTAAGTATCCTCTTATAGAAATTCAAGTAATCAAAATTTTCATATTATGTCACTCATAATAGGAGGTCATCATATTCAAAGAGAACACAAGATGTGATTAATGTGATATCAATGATAGTCTATTATTCTAAATTACTCAAGGGATCTTAGACTTGAGAAACCATTAAAATCTAGTTTTCATTCTATCCTATTAAATAATCAAACATAGGAACACATATCACTCCTGATATAGCAGATAAGTGTTAAGTAAACCCTTTTAAATCATTGATCAAGGAGTATACCACATGGATCCCATATGAGGCATGAGGAGGGCATGATAATATTCCATTATTATTTACTAACCAAATTAGGCAAGGTAAATGACAAATTAAAGGTGTAACATGATCTAATAAAGAGAGGAATACTCTATTAGAATTAAGAAAATGGGTCATTCATCTATGTATTCAAGGAGAGTTATCCATGCCATGTGGAGGGTATCAACATTTTCATTATTACATAGAGATCATATTATCCTCTAGATGTTCTTGAGAACATTCATATTATCCTTATAAATGTGATTGAAACCCACTGTTGGGGGTGGTATGATTATTCTTAATTTAATTTTAATTTTACTATGATCTCCAGTGATAGAATTTTAATCCCCTATGTTCATGCAAAGGAAAACTCCCCTACCATATAATTTTGAATTATAATGAATTAAAATTATTTCAATATCACTATATCTCTAGGGATATTTTCTTGAATGGTTAGACTAGTTAGTGGTTTCCATTTATTTATATATTTAAATTCCTTTATCTTCTCTCAGTTTTGTTTGTATCCATGTCCTTTGGTTTTCTCCACTTATCAATAGGAATGATAGTTGTGAGGACCAAGTGAGGAGTGATCAATAGTTCTTAATCACTTTCTCTAAGTGAGGGAAGAGAATGAAATGGTTATTATATGATTATTTTTTTATTTGACAACACCAAGGGATGGGGATAGATCATGATCTTGGTCAATTAGTGAGATAAAATGAGAGAAGTTATTTTAGAGAATTATTATTTAGTAGGAAAGGTAGAGGGAATATCTAATGTAAGGACCCTATCTCCCAACTGATTTAAACACTTATTCACTTGTAATTCAATACAAATACACACATTGTCTCCATTTTTATAACAAAATAAAAAACCACCCACTTAAGAAAACATTGAGTATGACTTCTTATTAATGGGGCTACCTGATTCACATAACAATAGTATATTTTTCTAAGAATTATATTTTTATTTATTACCCAACCCATGATAATTGCAATAGAACCTTACTGAGATTTTTTCTTTACACCCTGCATGGGAACAAATGGGTCCATGTAGTTCTATATGTTTCAATTTTAAGTGAAAGTCTATTGAAAATATATAGTTGGGGTAACTGGATGGTTATATTGAAGATAAGTTCGAGGAGGGACCATGGGTTTTTATAGTTAAGTACCTTGTTTATTATTCTACATTTTATATCTTTTGTATTTGTTCATTATAGTTGGTTATAGTTATGGGTTATGTATATATTCTAAGCACTGGTATCATTCTATTATAGTATGTTCATATTGTATGTTGTTTATGGTTGTCTATATTCTGAAAATCCTTACAAATATTCTAATGGTTTTCATGATATCGATGATTAATATGTTATTTTATGTGATTATACTAAGAGAGCAGTCTCCCAACTATTTATTATAGATTATCACCACTAGTCAGAATTATTTATTATATAAGAACATGCACATGATGTCTTGTAGTTATTTGATAAGGTTCTATATATGTGATCTTAGCTGTGGCATTATAAAATGGTATTAGAGAATTTATTTGGTTATTTCACTATTTGAGACATGGTTAATAGGGATAGGATAGTCTCAAAACATATATATAGCATTGAATTGGTAAATCATGAAAAGATTTTATGTGGAAAATACAAGTTACCAAGGTTATGGGTTTTTTATATTTCTTTATTTGATTATGATTGAGTTTTTTATTTAATCATGATACCAAGTTGTGATTTTTATTTTTAGTTTTAATCTTATCCCATGGCGAAAAGAGAAAATGAGTTAATGCATCATGCTAAGAACTTTGAGATACTTATACACGGGTATTGTTTTTTTTTTGTGATAAATTATTTTCAAAAGGTAAAATATTTTTGCAAAAAAGATTCCATTAAATAATGTTTTTTATAAATGGTTTAAAAAATTAGTTTCAATTAATTAAAACATTAACATAACTTATTTTTTCAAATAAATAATTTTTGGTATATTAGTTAATTGAAACTATTATAGTGTTTTTCATGTGATATTTTTGGAATATGATGATTTCAATCATGATCATGAAATATGGATATTATGTGGGTAAGATTTTTCAAATGTATGGTCTAAATAAGGATATGTGTATCCCTTGAATTTCTAGTGTTGTCTATGATGCATGGGTCAATAACCTCTTCAGAAGTACTCAAGTTACACCCTTTTTACTATAACACCACAGAATGTTAAAGTTCTAAAATGTTGAATATTACTACCCATGTTAACAAGGGGAACTTTTATTTATGAGAGACTACCTCGTTCAAACTCAAAAGATAAAGAGGTTTAGTGAAAGTAGTGATCAGGATGGTTTAAATCCTATGTAACATCCCGACTCAGGTGCCACTTAATGATTTCCCTAGCTAATGGGTCACATGGTCTCAAGAACACATCCCTATATTCCAAAATATGTTGACTAGTAGTGAGGGTCTAGTCTATGTCTACATGGATAATATTTTCTCATGGTAGAGTGTATCAAAATGGTAATAATCATATCAATCAAATAGAAAAATAAAATAAAATAACTAAATGAAAAAAAGAGTATAAGCATCCAAAATAATATAAAAAAGAATAATCCAAAAGTAGTTTCATACACAAAATGATATTCATTTCATGTATCTATATAGAATTGAAGAAAATACATGTTAGTAGACATAGAGTACAATATATATTTCAAAATATAAAAAGAAAAAAAAATTACTATCTCTAGATAGCATCATGATCATAGCTCAATCCTATGCTCCCCTACTCCTAAGAAATGACAAAACCAAAAATCATAAATTGGAAAGTTTCCTTGGTTCGTACCTACATCCATGAAGTTGGTTCGGGTACCCAAAGACAGTCTGAATAGGGTGTGAGATAACACTCAGTAGGCCACCACCAATGAAGTCTATAATAATTCTAGTATATGTATAAGTGAAGATGAAGTGTGTAGTATGTCATAGGTATAATTGAAATTAAAGTAAAGCATTAAACATAGTTTTAATCCAAACCAACCAAATGTGGCTTATTGTGAACAATAATCAAGAACACATAAACAATGGATAATATTAAAGCATACATAAGTGAGTGTGATACCATAAAACCTCACAACTATAATAAAATACCCAGACCTAGGATATCTATAAAGTATAGAAAAATATCCACAATTGAAACATCATGTAATAAAGTGTCAGGACTAAAATGATCAGATCCAATGTATAAATGAACAAGTAATCATCATCAATTCCATAGATAATATCGATGGAAACTTAGTAAATACTTGGTTGGAATCTAAGGATCTCATCTAAGTCATTATAATAAAGCTGAATACAAGGAGTAGAAAAGTCCTTAGCATCCTTAGGAATTAGGATCCTAGGAGTATAAATTTCCAAGGCATTCACTACCATAATCAATACAGATCTATATATTAGAAATTCCCAGGGAATCTAATGGAATCAGGATTAATGTAGTAGAAACTTATAAGGGATCCACTACTATTATCAATACATAAATTAATTCATTAATAATTTCATAACCCATTTCAAAATCATTCACAATAAATGAGTTCATCCGACTCATTTCCACATTTCCCATTTAAACATTAAAATATTTCAATCACAAGAAATTACATGGTGAAGTAGGAATAAACCATATTCTATAAATCAATCAATTCTCATTTAGGATTCCACTAAAATTGGAGAGCTCATACACACCCAACAGGGTATTATAATAAGGTAAAATACCTAATAAAACATCAAAGGTGCCATAGGTTGTGGTGAGTGACCTTGAACCGTATAATGGTACTGAAGGGGAACCTAAACTTTCATGAAGAACTTATTCAAAACATGTAATTAACTTTTAGGGAAAATGCCAAAAGGTCTGACTTTTGGAACAATGAAAAAGGAATATAAAACACCAAACATTAAAGTAAAGGTATATACCACTTATCATATATACATAGTAGAACAATCATCTAATACCGACCTATGATTTTGTTTAGATCAGAAAAAATGAAGAATAGATGAAAACCCTACAAATAGTACATATTAGATTACACTATAATAACTCCATATATATGAAGACAAAAGAAGAATAAAAAGGAAAATGTGAAAATTACTAGTTCAGATCCAATGAGACAAACATTGTTTGATTTCGAGTCTAGATAGATAATTGGGATCCAAGCCTAGCTTAGGCTTCAAGGGGAGCTCCAAAATCAAAGAAAAGTGAGGGGGTGAGTTTTTTTTCAAAATAAAGAGGACATACATATTATTTTAAAAAATATATCTAGAAATTTACATAGTGTAAAAATGTATTACACATTGTGTAAATTTTGGGCATTCCATTCTAGGGAAATATTATTACATGTAGTTAAAGGTTCTCTTTAGAACAATACATGTCATATATTGGATATATATCATGTATTTGTAATATATCCTGTGTATTTATCCTCTAGCCAATATTCAACCCCATTTTTTATTAATTCCAAAAACAACCCAACTAGCCCATCAGACTGACTTAAGGATCTAAGCCAAAAAGATAACTTAAACAGAGTTTAACTGGAAATAATAGGATCCATACCTCATCAAAAACCTAGGATCATACAATATTCCACACATTAAAGTAATTCATCCTTGAATTTTCATTCCAAGAGTGGTAAAAAATATCACAAGAATAACTATCGGCACTAGGAACATATGTTGGCCTCCCACTACAAAGTCTTATCATGTAAATGTCCACGCTTCCGTAGAACCTATACCAGAGGAACTGACCATCCTTAGAGAGCCTACATGCTCTTATCAATGATAAGAGTAATATTCTCCTTAAAGAACACAAATACTTAAAGCTCAACCTCTTCAAGATGAAGTTTATAAGATTAGTTTGATTGATAACGTTGTATCTAAGATACGTGGAATATGGAATGCATGGATCAATATATCTAAGTTACCTAAAACTGATAGGCTACCAACCCGAATCTCTCTAGAATCTCAAATGCCTTGACATATCAGGGTGAAATCTTACCCTATATCCTAATCAGTATCTACCCTAGCCTCTGTGAGATACGTAAAAAGTCCCGATCCCTAACCTCGAACTCTAGGGGTCATTAATGGCGATTGGTGTAAGATTTATATCTAGGTTGTGAAGTAACCAACTTCTTTCTGATCAAATAGACCTACTCCAATGTCTCTGGCATGAGACACAGTTCAATTAGTGTTTTCTCTTATACATCTAACTAGAACATAGGTAACCGGTATAGACTTCCATAAAAATCCTTATAATGTGCCATCTGTATAGTCTCATAATATATTTTGTTGTAGGAAAACTCAATCATGGGTATATGACTCTACCAATATCCCCCCCCCCCAAAATCATGGAAACATTCCCTAGAATGTCCTCAAGCATATGAATTGTGCATTCTGACTACTTTTCAGTTTAAGGGTGGCACACCATGCTCAGTAGCACATGTGAAACCAATGACCTATGAAATCTTTTCTAGAACCATGCTATAAACTAAGAATACCTATCCAATACAACTATATGTGGAACCCCATGAAGGATCATAATCTCAAGAATTTAATGACTCATAGGCTCATTTACTTGCTAGGGATTGCTTCAGAAGAGGTTCAAAGCAGGAAGCGTTATCCTTTGCACCACTATCCGGAATTGGAAATTTTGAGAGGGTATGACATTTTTCATCAGTACTGTGCTCGTGCATCCTTTCATGAGACTTCTAGCCAAGTAGCAATGGGAAGGGGGACGCTAATCATATTTTTTTTATTGCTAGGGTGGAATTTTTCCTTACTCGTGAATTGGATTTTTTTTGTCTTGACGATCTTGGCTCGTGGAGGCACGGTTGTTTTTAAGTATTTCATGTCTTTCTAGTTTCCCACTTTTTTTGTCAAAAGTGATTTTAGAATAAAAATTTAATTTTCAGTCAAAAGAACTATATACTCTTAATCTCTCTCCTTACATGAGAACTTCTCCTAGATCGATGCTTGATACAACACAATATACTTTATAGCTTCTTCCTAGATCTGGAAGAATCAGGACTGACACTAAATTCAATCTCCCTTTCAGCTCTTGAAATGCTCTCTCATAGGTATATAACCATAAAAACTTCACACCCTTATTAGTAAATACCTTAATAGTTGTTTATAAACATAATATATCCTATTTGAAATATCAGTAATATCTAGCTATCCCTAAGAAACACCATATGTCAAATAAGTTATTGGGATTCTCCCAAGAAACTATATCTCTCACCTTCTATGGGTCAAATGATACTTTTTTCTCTAAGATAATGTGACTATAAAAGTGAATATTATCCATCTAGAATTAGAGATTTGTGATATTACCATATATCTAATTCTATCTAAGTGTTTCCAAAATGATCTTGGGATGTTTGGTATGGTTTATTCAATTTTCAGATTACAACAAGATATTGTACATGGATAACACCATAAAAAATCTAGATATGGATAGAAACCTCGATTCCTCAGTGCCGTGAAAACTACTAGAACATTTGTGAGACCGAATAACATAAACCAATACTCATATTAATCACACATGCTATAAAAATTTGTCTAATGTATATCTATTGGTCAAACACACACCTGATGGTAACCTGATCTCAGATCACTTTTTGAGAAGACCCAAGATACCTAGAGCTGGTCTAGGTGATCATCTATCTGTGGAAAGGGATACATTTTTTTAACCATAAACTAGTTCAATGTCTGATAGTCCAAATATAACTTAAGGGTTATATCTTTTTTTCTTTAAAATGATTTTGAAATCTCCATAGATAAGTACAAATTTATATAAAACATATTTCTTCTAAGTCCATTAAATACCTCTTGATCTTCTGAAAATCAGTAGTAGCCATCCTGTAAGGAGGAATGGATACCACTAGAGTTCCTGACACTATTTTGATGGAAAACTCCACCTCTATCTTAAAAGGTAAATAAAAAGAGTCATTTGGGAAAATTTACCTAAAATGAACAACCACTGGAGGGAATTCAGTCTTTCATATTCATTGATCATCCAGATACAAACTAGCGATCTGGGCTATCATCCAACCCATCCCTTAATTCTCTGGTCCATCTCGGCTCTCTAGGTCATCCCATTCACCCTTATGAATAAATACTCCACCTTCTATCATTGTGAATGTCACTCGTGGTTGGAAATAATTGATGTGGTAATAATAGGAAACTTTCTATTCCATCCTAAGTATGACATCAAACCCTATCATCTAAAAAAGAAAGAGATTCCATACAAAGTGACACCCACCTTTCCCAAGGGGTAATTCTCTACACTAATTTATACCCTCCGTTCTGATCCTTAATAGATTATTAAGTGCCATAATGCCATTAGAAAACAAAAAAATGAGCCCGATGCGCTTCATAATAGGTAAATATATGAAACTATATAAAGAACTTGTATTGAAAAGAGGATATACTATAGTTGAGGATAATAAGATCATACCTCTCACTATAGATGAACCAAATCTATTCTCTCTAGGTTTAGGCTATAAAGAATATATATGGAATAAACTGTGGCCCTGTGAAACATCCTCACTACCCAAAGCAGGTCCACCCTGTTGTTATCTTACAACTAGTGTCTGGATGCCTCGACCATGACCCCCACCTCCATCGTAATAAATGACACTACTATAGATCCTAGGTTGATTTAGAGCTATGAATTCCTCTCTTGATCCTATAGATAGAGTCAATCCCCTTCCAATTACTGTTGGAAGGAAGGTCCTATAGAATTGTTGTACATGGCCCATCCCACAACATGCTTGACACTTGACCAGGTCTCTATTGGACTGAGTCCTCATATGTCCCTATCTCCCACACTGATGGAAAAAAATACAAAGCTACCAATACTCCCACTCCTTCTAATATTTCCGTAACAAGACGCCTCAAAATGGTGCTTTCTTCCAAAGGACACTGAACCACTAGGTGATGAGGCCGAACTTCTCTAATCTTCACCCCCATCTTCCCCAAGGTTCTATTTAGTAATAAGAACCTAATTCACTATCTCTATTATATTAGTCAGCCGAAATAAATTGAACTATGACCATGTGACATTCTTAAGACCTTCCTCAAATCATCTCACCCTAGATGGTTCATCAACAATATAAATAAATATAAGATGCTAAATATCTATGAAGTGTTCTGAATACTCCATAACATTCCTTAAACCCTACTCTAGATTAATAAACTTACTAGCCCTTTCATCTCTCATGGTTTTAAGAAATAATTAGTCATAAAACCTGGTCTTTAAATCCCTCCAAAGCATATCTCAAAACATAACATCCTAGTTCAAAAAATCACACAAGTGCTTAGATGTTCATAGAAGAATATATGTCATGATCTTCACTCTCCTCTCATGAGGTGTCTCAAGATGCTCTAAAACAGATAAAGTACTCTCAAGACACAGCTCAGTAGATTGTGGACCACCATCCCCCAAGAACATGGACAGATGTTGCATCTAGACGGTAAAAATCACCTCTTTCGTAGACGAGTCGGGATGCAAGGATACCTGAATGGTATTCATAAAGAGTAGGAAACCCTCATAGAACTAGACAATAACACCCATATATGGTACTATCAATGATGCCACAACTGGCACTACTAGAGGTTCTATATGTATCCCAAGGATCAACACCTCTAGATCATGGTCATCACCACCCTCTTGATGTATGACTAGAGGTCGTTGTGGTGGAATATATCTACAATTTTAAACACACAACTCAGAAAATAAATTCAGTAAAAACCCAAACATAGATAAAAACAAATGAAAAGTAGAATACTTCCTATAAAATGTTACCCATATTCCTACTCCTAAAGAAAATACTAGATAATATAAAAAATTGTAAAAAGAAATAGAGACACTGTCTACAGTTGAATCTAAATCCGATTCAAGGTCAAGTTCTCTATTTCATAATTTTAAGTCATTTTGAATGCACATTTATTTAACATTATCTTTGAATGGTTGAAATAAATGGGTCACGAATAGAAGTCCAAATGGGACTATAAAACTTATAAATCTAAGTATGGTATCCACTTAATCCAAACCATAACACATTCTAGTCCCTGTGACCAATTGACAATGACTCAACATTCCGTAATTGACTTATTAGGGTGTTTGATATGGACTATGTAGGAAAATATTGTTTAGGTTATTATAGGTACTCAAATTACCAACTATGTTTCTCAATTACCATAACAATTCATTTATTAATCAATAGGTATATCACTCAAGGAGCAAAAAATAAATTTTATGTATTCAAGAAATGTATCCGATATGGCATGGAATATGCATGGGATATGAATTATAATAGGTGCTTATAATGATTCATGTGATGGAATTCCTTCATCTCATCAAGCCTAGTATGAAAATCTATATTCATAATCAACATAAAAGATCAAGTACATCACCCAATGGTTGAATTAAATATACTGTAATAGAAAAAATATAGAACCATAATTCCACATTCCAATAAATTTCGATTTTTTTCTTATACATGTGTTAGATACTCTCTATTACAACTCCTTACCAAATCCTAATTCATTCTTATCCTTATATCTACTATATAAAAATATTAAATCAAGAAAAAAACTTCTTTGATACCACTTTGTAATGTCCTGATAGGAAATCCACTAAACGGTTCCCCAAGCAGGTGGGTCACATGGCCTTAAGTGCACCTCCCTATAAGCCAGAGGCTGCTGACTATCAGTGAGGGACTATGGTGTGTTAATGGGAAGACTATGATATCTTTTTAGAGTATATAATAGTGTTAATAATAATAATAAAATATAGGAAGAAGAAAAAATAATTAGATAGAAGACAAAAGATAAACATCTAGAAGACTGTAATAATAAATATGCCCAATGAAGTTCCATATATAATATGATTATCATGTCATTTCTCTATACAAAATTGTATGAAATATATGGAAGAATCCATGTAGTATAATACATGTATCAAAATATATAAATAACAAAAAGGACTATCTCCAGATATCATCACGATAATAGCTCGGTCTTATGCTCCCATGATCATAAGAAATGATCAAATCAAGTATCATAAAGTGGGTGCTTGCCCTGTTCCCTAACTACATCCATGAATTCTGTCTAGGTACCCAACGATGGACCAAATAGGGTGTGAGATAACAATCAGTAGGCCTCCACCAGCTATTTCTATAACAAGTCCAGTCTATTTATAAACAATGGGGTAGTGTGTCGTATATCACATGTATAACAGTAATAAAAGTAAAGTGTCAAATTCATATGTGATCCTGAAAATCCAAACTTAGATTCATATAAATAATAATCAAGAAAACATAAACAATGGATAATATTAAATCATACATAAGTAGGTGTGATACCATCCAGCATAACAACTATAATAGAATACCCATACTAGGGCTATCTATAAAGCATATCAAAATATCCACAATGGCCCCACCGTGTAATCAAGTGCCAGGACTAGAACCACTAGATCTAAGGTATAAATGAAAAATTCATCCTCATTAATTTTTTTAGTAATATCAATAGAAACTCAGTAATGATTTGGGTGGAATCCAAGGAACTCATACAAGGCATTCCATGCAAGCCATACCTAAGGAGTGGGAAATTCTTTAGCATCCTATAGAATTTGAATCCAAGTATTATAAATATAAAACAAATCCAATATCATAATCACTATAGATCCATAGAGTAGATATTCCCATAGAATCCAATGGAATTGGGATCTAAGGAGTAAAATGTACAACACATCCACAACCATTATCAATACATCAATCAATTCATTAATCATTTCATAACCTATTCCAAAATCATTCAAAATCCATGAGTTCATCCAAATCATTTCTACATTTTCCATTTAAACATTAAAACATTTAAATAATAAGTAACTACAAGGATAAGGAGGCATAATCCCTCTTTTATAACTAAATCAATTCTCATTTAGGATCCCACTAAAATTGGTGAGCTAACACACACCCAACAATGTGGTATAACAAGGGTAAATATTAAACACACCTCAAACGTTGCACAGGTTGAGGTGAATGACCTCCAATCTTATATTGGTACCCAAGTGAAACCTAATAGGTCCTAAAGAATTTATTCAAAATGTTAAATTAATTTTTAGGGGAAACTCAAGAAGGTCAGGTGTCCGGAACAATGGTAACATGGTATATAAGACACTAAACTTTAAGGGAATTATATAGGCCACCTACCATATACCCATGGTAGAACACTGGTCCAATATCAACCTATAATTCAGTACATATTAGTAGAAAAATAAATAATGGAAAAACCTTAAAAATATGGAATATTAGAGTACCCTAATATAACTCCATCGATATAAAGACCAAAAAAATGACACAAGCGGAACATTGAACTTATCAGCATAGATCCAATGAGATAATTAGTGTTTGATTGTGAGTTTGGATGGAGAATCATTAGATAGGTCAATCTTAGGCTTTAAGGGGAGCTCATACACCGAAGATAAGGGAGGATGAGGTCCTATAAAAATAAGGATCCCCCACCTCTTATTTTAAAAAATTTCTCTTGGAATTTACATGGCATGTAACTGCATTACACATTGTGTAAAGCTCATGCTTTCCATTCTGGGAAAATCTTATTACATGTCATGAATGGTTCTAAACAGACCAATACACATCATGTATTGGATACACTCCATGTATTCCAAATACACACCATATATTAGTCCTGCATCAAACATTCAACCCCTTTTTCTTCTTTCAAAAAACAACCCAATCGACAAACATTCCCAAATTAATGGTAGAATCCAAAAAATAACTTAAACATAGTTTAACTAGAAATAAAAGGATCTTAACCTTGTTAAAAAACCTAGGATTTTACATCATGGGAAGTTTCCTAGGATGTGTGTGAGTGAGGAAAAAGCACACTAAAAAGATCATGCATTGGCATGTTGTGATGGTTATTAGTCGGATGAAGAGTTCGTGCATGCGGTTGGGCCCTAGAAAGGGTGAAATATGTGTTTATAGGGTAAATGGGGTAGAAAACAAGTGTTTGTGGGGGAACTGGGGTGCTTTTAGGGCCCACTTACTATATTGGTATTAGTGGAAAATCCCAGTTGAAAGTGCAGTGGCACTACCTAGGTTGACCTATATGGTCTAAAATGTGGATGTTGTTATCTAGGGGGGGAATAAATATAACATACTAGAATGTTAAAGGGTTAAAAGGATAAATATTACTACACATGCAAATAAGGTTCACCTTTATTTTATAGAGCCTACAATTTAAGGTCCTAGATCTACATAGATAGACCCTTTATACATTTCTGAAGACCGAGGTGTTCACAGGAGGCTCAGAGGAAGTTTGGAGTGGTTCAGTTTCTTGATCTAGAAGTAAGGATATTTCATGATGTGTAAACATTTTTACACAACGTGAAATCAGGTTTCACGACATATAATAATCAAAGTTCAAAAAATAAATAAAATGAAGAGGCAACACATTTTTTAGTGGAAACTAAACCCTAAGGATTACACAATGTTAAAGGGGATTAAACATCACGTAATTACCCGTTTTAGTGTTGTTTTAATCATTTTTATCCACCCGAGTGATTCATAACCCTACGGCTGCAGCGGCTCTCCATTTCATTCCAGGTAACCCAATAACACCATCTTTGATTTTTTTGAGGATTCCTTTATTGGGGATTGATATCTAGCTTCCCTCATTCGATCAATAGTGATATGTTATCAATACATGGTATGTTCTACCTCTGTTCTTGTAGTTTCTTTAATCTATTTACTCTCATTCCTCTTTTCTATGTGCTGGCACTTAATTTCCATGTTTCTAATGGAGTTTTTTTTGGTATTTTGTTGGTGCTCTTGTGGCATGAAATCCTTGGGTGGATGCAGTTCTTGAGGGAGAGGTTATTAGGATCCACAATATTAGTCCATTATTTTAAAAATAACGTTGACACCCTTTTTGAGGTAGGGGTTTAACACCTAGATGTTTTTATGAAATATTTTATTTAAATAATTTTAATTCTTCAATAGCTTGCATTGTATGCAATCGTGAGTTTAAAATAACCATGATATGACCTTAGTATAAAATGATCATTATAACCTAGTCATTATGTTAGCAGTAATAAATATAAATAATTTATGAAAATTTATGGTGAGCCTAACAATTATTTATGAAAAATATAAATCAATTATATATTTGTATTTTTGTATTAATAAATTGAGTTAAATATAATTATTAAATAAAATTAACTAAAATATGTGTTATATATTTCATAAAAATATTTTTTATATTCATCCAATAAGTATTTTATTCACAGGGTATGTATATAACCTATTTGATTGATAAAACCAATATTTTTTCAAAAGGGTAATTTTACAACCTTTTAATGGAGAACCATTTTTAAATTAAAATTATGAAACATTAATAATTTTTATATGACAACATAAATATTTTATTTTTAATTGGTAAATAAAAATTTAATTTAGATGAATTTTTGATATTTTTTTGATAACTTTCAAGTTTTGATGAATACTAGAAATACACTAAATTTTAATTGAAAACAAATTTTTTCATAAAATAATTTATATGGTTAAATTATATTATTTGATGGATTTAATGTATAAATATAATATATTTTTATAATTTAATATAATTTAGTTCATTTACATTGATTTTACATTGAATTTCAATGTAAAAACATTCCAATATTTTGTAATGTTTTAACTTTTAAAACCCATTCTCTCATTCTGACAATGGGATTAATTTTAAATTAATTACTAAAAATTATATTTTTATAATTTTGAAAAATATATTCCATATTTGGCATCATTAGGTCCAAATTATGTAAATATATTTATTTTATTTTTGGCCATTATAAATAGTAGCATCGGTAATTTTTATTAATATGACAAAAATGTAAATCAGGTAATTAAGGGTAAGAATAATATTATAAAATTTACATAGAACCTATCTTAATATAATTTTATGAGTACGTTTCTACCTAAATTATCCTTAGGTCAAAATGGTATCCATTGGAATCCACTTGCATGAGATTATGACATTTAATTTATTTTATTTAAGGAAAAGTTAAATATTTCTTACTCTAATTTTAATAACTAAATCATTTTTAATATAAGGTTATATAGAAGGAAAATTTTATTATTAATACTTATTTGAAAGTTAAAATGTTTTTATTTATCATGATAATTTATTATTAATTTTTAGGAAATAAATAATTACATTAATATCTTATACATTAATGATGCATAAATTATTTAATTAATGAGAAATCAATAAAATTGTTTTTATTTAAAAGATTATACCCATTAAAAGACAATAAAAGTTGACCAAATATTATTTTTTGAGTATATATAGACCATAATTATCCATGTGGTAGAGTTATTTACCATTTGTATTCTTATAGAAGAGATTATAACACTTATATTATTTTATTTAAAGTGATGATAAGCTTGTCACATTCATGGTTTAATAAATATAACATTTTTTAATGATGGATTTTCTAGAATATATATTTGACTAAAAGTATTGTTATGAAATATATTATATTTATCTTTATTATAGTATTTTATTTTTATTTTTTATTCAACAAATAAACATATTAAATAATTACACAAAGCTGTTATAGTAATTATTTTATTAAGGAAAATATCAAATAAATGTTATTAAAAATATTAAAATAAATATAAATTGGGATAATTAATGTGTACAATGAATTTTATAGTTTAAATTTTCAACTTATGGATATAATAAAATATTTTTTGGGTTAAAATATTATTTTTATATTTTAAAAATCCATGAAATAAATACTTTCAAAATTTACACTATTGATATTTTTTCAAAATACTGTATTATTAAATTATTTAAAAATCATAAAACATTATTAAAAATATATAATAATTATTATATGGTCAATAATGTTCTAAATTATTCATTTATGTTATAATTTAAATCAAATAAGTAAATATTTCACCCTTTTAACATTGAAATATGTATTACCCTAGTTAAGAATTAAATAGAATAACTAAGTGTTAATTGAAATAATAAGGTTTAAATTGACATAAAAACTTATATAAAATTTATTGGTTGATGATATTAAAACTTTATCTCATATAATATTCTAAAATTTGTCATTTTTGATGTTTTTATGGGGTATTATTTTATTATAAATTAATATCTTTGGAGATCCCAAAAGTGCCCCTCACCTCAATTATAAAAAGGGCACTACCCCACTCACCCCTTCACTAAAATTTGAGCCTTAAAGATTTTAAATAACCTACCCATTTACATTATAAAATTCCCTAGTTACATTCTAAAGGTTCTGGTCATCTTAAAAGACCAACTCTTGTGCTTTAAGAGGAAATTTAGAGGGAGCACATAGAAGAAGA
The DNA here is from genome assembly GCA_963277665.1 of Viscum album. Taxonomy (NCBI): domain Eukaryota; kingdom Viridiplantae; phylum Streptophyta; class Magnoliopsida; order Santalales; family Viscaceae; genus Viscum; species Viscum album. The sequence goes on along the minus strand of OY728159.1, from coordinate 890,278,897 downwards.
GGTAATCTTCTCTATGATTATTTCAAATTTCATCCTTCTTATACTTCATCATTATGAGTTATTTTAATTATAAAGTAATAAATTCAGTATAACTTATATACTGAGATTTTATTATAATTATTGAACAACCATATTTCACCTTCTATCCATCCTATGAAAAATGAAATCACCATGCGTGCATACATATATATTACCATCTCCACGCCCTGGTGTAATCTATTCTTTACCACCACCATAATTGGATTGGTCTAATGATGAGAATAATAACTATATATTATTATTATAACATGATATGTATTTTGTAACAAAGAATACACCATAAACTTTTATACCATTCAAAAATTATGGTAATGATATCGTCGCTCGTGCGTACGTATGACCTGCCATCTCCACGATACGATGCGATTAATTCTACATGATATTCATTAAAGAATGACTATATAAATTAATTTAATGAATTAATATGATATATATTATATTAATTTCTTTCTTTAAATGATATTACTATAACCTAAGAAGATGAATAAGAACTATCTGACACAACATGTGTAAGAAAATAAAGAAGTTAATGCCCAATGGATGAGTAATAATGTTACTAACAAATAGATGATAATATTATCATATATGATACCATAAAAATTACTATGATTCTATAATAATTCAATTAAATTATTTAAATCATTGTAGAGGAGGTTCATATACATATAAGGTAAATCATACCTAAGGTAAGGGAAATTTTTTCAATATCATTATTATCCAAGATTGTTTATGAGTAAGTATTTACTGGGGTATATTTATCATACCCATTCATGTTTCATAAATATATATTAAAAAATATTATGTCTATCCTTATACAATTGTTTAAAGTAAATTTTACCTATTGGTGAATTTTTATTAAACGGTATGAAGGGAATCTCTTTTTGTTTTCAGTACGAGGTGCTTTTTTGAATTTCCGACAAAAGTATGAGAAGAATGTTTTCTTTTAACTTATATGGCATGAATAGTTTTTTAAATTTTCATAACAAATTATTTCCATTAATCTTCATTTACATGATTTCAAGTTAATTTTCAAATAAATTCTATTCTTTTAAAGTTTTGTGGCATTTTGAGAAAAGAAAAGGTTTTTGAAGAAGAATGGGTATTTTCCTCAAGAAATATTTTCAAGCGTTTCATCAAAATTGTTTTCCATATACTATGATATTATTTAAATAGTGTTATGTTTTTACCCCTATTATTACTATGAATTTATTGTGTTTATAATATAATTATATTTATGAAATCCATTTTTTATATATATTATGATGGAATGATGTTTAAGAAACCCATTTTTATTTCTTATGTTATGATATAATGAACGATTTATATTTTTTTGGATCACATAAGAATGATTTCATTATGATATGGGAAGAACCTATATCCACATAAAATTAATTGGGTAAATATTTATATCTCATGAGATAGACATGGATGGAATAGGAAATGATCTCAGTTTAGTAATACAGGTCTGGAATGAGGAGTTAACTCAGTTCAGTAATAGACTTTGTCTACTATGATGGTCTTGAAAATGATCCTTGAATAATATGAAATGATTTTCTTTGCTTATTTGTATGCTAAAAAATTTCATGCCTTATGTTATGACTTTTGGGTTTATGTTCATTGATTCTTCTGAACTTTTATGATTTATCCCATGACATGATATTATGATCTTTCATATACAGGATATGATTTAAAAATGTTATGTCATTACATCTTATGATTATGATATGATGGATATATCTATTGTTTACACTTACTAATAATCTAATCTCACCCTTTCTTATGTTTCTTTTCCACTGGTCATGAAGAAAGGCATTAAGTAAGATTTTTCAAAAATAGGTCTTATTATGAAGAAATAAGCGAGAGACAATGTAGATGTTTTATGAAATAGTTGTTTATGTTTACTAGTTTCTAAAGAAACTAAAGCTAAATGGTCCTGGTGTGTCTTTTTTATGTTTTTTAATTTATATTCTTAAATTTTGAAGTAATATCTCTATGTGTAAAGTATGGGTCATTGTAGTTGGAATCAGAGAAAAGGAATAGTTAACCTTTGGAAAATAGGATAAGAAAACCTTAATAAATAACCCTAAGGATATGTCGAAGTATAGATACAATCCTAGTGTTTTAGAAATGATCATAAATTACTTAGGATAAAACCTAAAGTTCCCTAAATTTATATTTTAGTCTTGATTATGTGTTTTTCCATTATGATTAGTTTTTCTCACACTATTCTTCTTAGTTTTAGTTAATGGATGGAACCTAAAGGAACCATGTTAATACTGAATGCAGAGGTAAATGAAACAATTATCCTCTTGAGCAACCAACTGTTATGGGATATTGAATAAAAAATCTTGTATCTATGATCACCCAACTTTCTCAAGCTATGAATCATGCAAGACTTTAAAACAAGAGGAGGGAACAAAAATCTATTGGGTCCTTCATGAGGCACTGCCCATCTTCTTTCAATGGGTCTTCTGATCCATTAGTGGTTGACCAATGGATCAGTACCACAAAAGAATATATTTTCAGTTCTCCAATGTTCAAAACTTGATAAATTCATCTTAGTAGTCTATCGTTTGGAAGGTGAAGTAGATAAATGGCGGAACCTTATCAAGAATATAAGGTAAAGAGATGAAATTGACTCTCTGTAATGGGATGAGTTCAAGAACTTATTTTTTAATAAGTAATTTCCTCATATTCTTTTCAAAAATATGGATAAGGAGTTCCTTGAGCTTAAGAAAAAGGACAATTAATTCGTTGGTACCTGTGGAGAAAAATTTTACAAGACTTTCAATGTACACTTCTGGAATTATTATCTAACCTAAGAGTAAAATTGATTGATTCCTTAGTGTCTTAAAACCAAGTATCTGAATGGTAATTAGCCATAAGGGACTTCAATATCCATGAGGAAATCATTTTATGTGCTCTCAAGGTTGATATGAATATTGGAGTAACCCATTAGTCTTATGGGATTAATAACAAGAGAAAAATGGAATTCAATGGAAAATCTAAAGACTACACTAAAAAGAAAATGAGTTTTACCTTATGCTCAATGTTTGGAGATAAACATTGAGTAAATTATCTTAATGGGACTAGAAAATGTTTTAAGTGTTAGAGATAAGGTCATAGGGTAGTTGAATACCGAAGTGATGGGAAAAATGACTAATGATCTGAATAAAGAAAAGGCTACATAGAATGAAACTCTGACACTTAAATGCTACATGTATAAGGAAATGATGAATTATTCCAATCAATATACTAATCCAAGGGTTATTGTTGGTTATCGACATCATAAAACTCTTAAGGCCGAAGACAAAGGCAATTCACATGCGATCACTATCTGTGATTTGAAGTAAAATAATTATTTGGTGAAAGGTACACTTACCATACACTCTAAAGTAGAAAATGTTTTATTTGATTCTAGATCCACCCACTCTTTTATTTTTGAAAACTTTTTTAAGGGTATTTCCATATTACCTCAACAATTAGATGCTGAGTTAGCTATAAAAACTCTTAATAGAACAACGATTGCATAAAAAATTTATAATTGTTCTCCAGTTGAAGTTTGTGTTAAAGTGATTCATATAAATGTTGTGATGCTTAATATAGTGGAATTGGATGTGATTCTTAGAATGGATTGGATTTCTCTATATGGATCTCATATCAATTACCAAGGAAGGGAAGTCATATTTCATATTTTTTATCAATCAATGATAATATATTGATGCATGGATGAATATGACCTTCTAGTATGAATTTATTCCATATTATCAGTCTTGATTCCTATAAATTAAGGTTATATATCTCAAATGGATGAGGAGAAATTCATAATTAAGAATTAACCTATTGTACAGAAGTTTGGTGATGTATTTTCAAAATTATTTTTAGGTCTTACACTGAATTGTGAAGTAGAGTTTTCAATAGAACTTATAATGGGTGCTATGCCTATTTCAAATACACCTTATAGAATGGATCCAATTGAGTTACATGAATTGAATAAGCGAATCCTAGAGAATATTTATAGGGAATTCATATGTCGTAGTGTGTCACCTTGGGGTTCATTTTTTCTATTTGTTAAGAATATAGATGGATCAAAGATACTGTGCATTGATTGTCGAGAACTTAAAAAGATTTCGGTCAATAAAAAATATCATCTTCCTCACAATGATGACTTATTCGACCAACTACACAGAGCTCAATAATTTTCAAATATTGATCTTCATTCAGGATATCATCAATTAAGGGTCATGAAGGAGGATATAGTAACGAAAGCATTCCATACAAGGCATGTACACTATGAATTTATTGTGATGACTTTTGGTCTTACTAATGCCCCCACTATATTCATGGATATAATGAATAGATTCCTAAGAGACTATATTGATCAGTTTTTTTAGCATTTATAGATGATATTCTCATCTATTTTAAGAGTAAGGAAGAACATGAAGATCACTTGAAAATTGTACTAAAAACCCTTGAGGAAGGAGAAGCTTTATGATAAATTTACCAAGTGTGAATTTGGGCTTTAGAAAGTTCCATTTTTTGGGTCACATAATATCAAGATAGGATATATATGTGGATCGAAAAATATAATTTATTAAAAAATTTCCAAGACTAACAATGGTATCTAAGATCCTATGTTTTCTTTGGTGGGTTGGATATTATCGACGTTTTGTGAAAGATTTTTCTTGATTATCTAATCCACTAAACAAGTTGACTCAGAAAGGAGTTAAGTTCATGTGGATGTGCGAATATGAATAGAATTTTATAGAACAAATAATATGGTAAGCTATTGCACTTATTATCACACCACCCTGTAGTGTAGAAAGGTTCGTGATCTACAACGATTCATCCAAAAAGGGGCTGGGATGTGTTCTCATGAAAAATGATATGCTGATAGCTTATGAATTGTGAAACTTGAAATTCAATGAGAAAAATTACCCAATTGATGATTTATAGTTAGCTACGGTAATATTTTCATTAAATATATGGAGGCATTATCTTTATGGTGAAAGGTGTGATATTTATCATAATAATAAAAGTTTAAAGTATATTTTCACACAAAAGGAGCTAAATATGATTAAAAGAAGATGGTTGGAGTTGATTAAAGATTACAATTTCTCAATAAATTACCACCATAGGAAATAGAATAGGGTGCCTGATGCTTTGAGTCGAAAGGACCATGCTATCCTATCTATGATGAGGATCATAAAAAGTCCAATATTTATGGATTTTCAAAAGATGGATCATGAAATTTTAAAGGAAGAGGATAAGTATTATCTTTCTCAAATGAACTTTCAACCATCTATACAATTGAAATTTAATGAGGTGTATAAGTAAGATGAATATATGCAAAATAAGGTGAGAAATGTTCCTAAATTCAACCTTTATTGTGATGGAATAATAAGGTTAAGAAACTAGGTTTATATTCCTCCCATACCAGAATTAAAGAAGGAGCTGTTGGATGAGGCTCATATTTCTTCATTATATATTCATCCTGGAAGCACATAGATGTATAGGGACCTAAAAGAGTATTTCTTGTGGGGTTGCATGAAAATAGATGTTTCTGAATATGTCTCTCAATTCTTGGTTTGTTAGTAAGTTAAATTTGAGAGACATAAGTCTAAGGGAATGTTTCAACCATTACCCATACCAGAATGGATATGAGAAAACATCACTATGGACTTAGTATTCATACTTCCCAAAACATCTAAAGGTCATAATAATATATGGGTTATAGTGGATATCCTTATAGAGTCATCACACTTCATTTCTATTAGATAGGACATATATCTCGATCAATTTTTTAGTATATATGTAAAGAAAATGGTAAGATTTCATGGAGTACCACATTCCACTATATTTGATTAGGATGTAAGGATTACCTCGATGTTATGGAGAAGTCTTTAGTAGGCTCTAGAAATAGAGTTAAGTTTTATTGCTTCTTATCTTCCTCAGACAGACGGTCAGTCTAATAGGAAAATTCAAACTCCAGAATACATGTTGAGAGATTTATCTATATACTTCAAAGGAGGTTGGGATCAACACCTACCTTTGGTGGATTTTTTTTTCAACAATAGCTTTAATTACAATATTCATATGGATAATTATGAAGCCCTATATGTAAAGAAGTGCATAAATTTAACTTTCTGGGATGAAGTTGGGGGAAATAATATATTCAGACCTGATCTTTTTGATGAAATAGAAGATAATGTCAGATCTATCCAACAACACATAAAAGCAGCTCAGAGTTGAAAAAAACGTTATGATGACAGCTGATAAAAAACCTAGAGTTTTAATTGGGGGATAAGGTGTTTCTAATAATATCTACCCAGAAGAGAGTAATGTGATTAGGAAAGAAGGGAAAGCTAAGCCCTAGGTATATCAGTCCTTTTGAAATTATGGATCATTTTGGGAAGGTTTCTTAGTGATTAGCACTTCCACCAAATCTCTCTCAAGTTCATGATCTATTCCATGTATCTATCATGAGAAATTAAATGACTAATCCTTAACATGTACTAAACTCTGAATTCATACCATTGGAGAAAGATCTCTCTTATGAAGAACAACCGATAGAGATTTTGGATCGTAGTGAGAAAGTTCTACAAAATAGGACCACTCGTTTGGTTAATGTTTTATGGAAGAACCACCAATTTTGAGAAAACTAAATGGGAACTTGAGTATATAATGAGGGAGAATTGTACTCATCTATTTGTTTCTAAATAATAAATTTCATGGGTGAAATTCAGTTTAAGGGGGGTAAAATGTAACACCCAGTTGTTTTTATGAAATATATATTTTTTAAATATTTTTAATTCTTCAATAGCATGAATTTCATGAAATCAGGAGTTTAAACAAACCAAAAGACACCCTTATTATAAAATTACCATTATAACCTAGACGTTACATTACTGGGAATAAATATAACTAACTTATGAAAATGTATGTAGAATTCATTGGCTACCAACTATTTATGAAAAATAGAAATCAATTATATATTTGTATTTTTGTATTAATAAATTGAGTGAATTACAATTAGTAAATAAATTTAATGAAATATATATTTTATATATTTAATAAAATATTTTTGGTATTCATCCACTAGATATTTTATTCATAGGGTATGTATAAACCCTATTTGATGTATGAAACCTATATTTTTTTTCAAAAGGGTAATTTTACCACATTTTAAAAGAAAACCCAATTTAAATTGAAAATTTGACACATTAATAGTTTTTATATGAATAAACAAACATGTTCTTTGGATTTGGGATATAAAAATTTACTTTGGATGAATTTTTGATATTTTTCTCATAACTTTCATGTTTTGATAAATAGTTAAAATACACTAAATTTTAATTGAAAACAACTTTTTTCATCAAAATAATTTATACGGTTAAATTATATTATTTAATGATTTAAAAGTATAAATATAATTTATTTTTATAATTTAATATAACGTAGGCCATTGTCATTAATTTTACATTGAATTCATATGTAAAAACATTTCAATCTATGGTAATGTTTCAACTTTTTAAACTCGTTCTCTCATTCCGAAAATGGGATTAATTTTAAATTAATTAGTGAAACTTATATATTTATAATTTTTAAAAATGTATTCCATATTTGGAATTAGTAGGTAGAAATTATTTAAATAGATTTATTTTATTTTTGGGCATTATGAATAGAAACTTCATTAATTTTTATTAATACCATAAAAAGGTAAATCGGGTAATTAAGGGTAAGAATAATATTATAAAATTATCCTAACACTAGTCATAATATCATTAGATAAGTCCGTTTCTACTTAAATAATCACTAGTTATAAATGGTATCCATTATAATCCACTTGGATGAGATTATGACATTTAATTTATTATATTTAAAGAAAAGTTAAATATGTTTTTCTAAAATTCTAATAACTAAATAATTTTTAATATATGGTTATACATAAGATAAATTAAATTATAAATACTCATTTGAAATATAAAATGTTTTTATTTATCATGTTAATTTATTTTTAATTGTTAGTAAATAAATAATTACCTTAATAGATTATACATTAATGATGCAGAAATTATTTAATTGGTGAGAAATCAATAAAATTATTTTTATTAAATTGATAATACCCATTAAAAGACAAGTACACTTGACCAAATATTATTGGTCGAGTGTAGATAGACCATAATCATCTTGGGGTATAGTTATTGACCATTTGGGGCATTATAGAAGAGATTATGAAAATTATATTATTTTATTTAAAGTGATGATAAACTTTTCACATTCATGTTTTAATAAATATGAAAATTTTTAATGGTAAATTTTATAGAAGATATATTAAAATAAATGTATTATTATGAAATATATTATATTTATATTAATCATATTATTTTATTTTTAATTTTTATTCAACAAATAAACATATTAAATAATTACACAAAACTGTTGAGGTAATTATTTTATTAAGGGAAATATCAAATAAATGTTATTAAAAATATTAATATTAATAAACTTTTGGATAATTAATATGTACAATTAATTTTATAGATGACCCTTATCCATTATAGATATAATAAAATATTTGGTTCTAGGTTAAAATATAATTTTTATATTTTAAAAAATCCATGAAATAAATATTGTCAAAATTTACACTATTGATATTTTGTCAAAATAATGTATAATTAAATTATTAAAAAATAATAAAAATTATTAAAAATATAAAATAATTATTATATGGTAAATAATGTTCAAATTTATTCATTTATGATATAATTGAAATCAAATATGTAAATATTTCACCCTTTTAATATTGAAATATTTATTACCCTAGTTAAGGATTAAATAAAATAACTAAGTATTAATTAAAATAATATGGTTTAAATTGACATAGAAACTTATCTAATTTCTGTTGTTGATGATATTACAACCTTATATCATCTCATATTAGAAAATTTTACATTTTGGATGTTTTTGGATGGGGTTTTATTTTATTATAAATTAATATTTTCGGTGATCCCAAAAGTGCCCCTCACCTCAATTATAAAAAGGGAACCTCCTCCCTCACCTATTCACTTCACTATGAGAATTAAATATTATCCATATCCTACAAATTTTACTTATCAACTTCCCTAGTTATATTCTATAGGTTCTGGTGTTCTTCATATACAAACTCTAGTGCTTTAAGAGGAGATTTAGAGGGAGCACGTCGAAGAAGAGGTAATCTCCTCAACCGATTATTTCAAATTTATTTCCTTTTCTACTCGACATTCTTGAGTTGTTTCTATTCTAAAGTAATAAATAAAGTATAAATTATATACTAAGATGTTATTATAATTATTTAATAACCGTATTCCACCTTCTATCCATCCTATGAAAAATGAAACTACCACGTGTGCGTACGTACAACTTATCGTCTCCATGTCATGGTGTAATATGTTTCTCACCACCACCTTACTTGGATTGGTATAATTATTGGAATAATAACTATATATGATTATTATAACATTATATGGATTCTGTAACAAATTATACACCATCCACTTCAATACCATCCAACAATTATGGGAATGATATTGTTTCCCGTGTGTATGTATGACCTACCGTCTCCACAATGCGATGAGATTCATTATACATGATCTACATTAAAACATGATTATATAAATGAATTTAATTAATAAATATGATATATATTATACTAATATCATTCTATAAATGATATAACTATAACCTAATAATAGTAACAATAACTTATCTGACACAACATGCTTAAGAAAATAAAGAAGTTAATGCCCGATGGATGAGTACTAATGTTACTAACAAACATATGATAATATGATCAAATATGATATCATAAAAATGAAACAAAAATATGATAATATGATCATATATGATATCATAAAAATTAATATGATTCTACAGTAAGTCAATGAAATTATTTAAATCATTATACAAGAGGTTCAGATACTTACAAAGGAAATCATACCTAAGGTAAGAGAAAACCTTTCAATCTCATTATTATATGAGATTGTGTATTTGTAAGTATTTACTGGGTTATATTTGTCATCCATGTACATGTTTCCAAGATATGTATTAAAAAATACTCTTTCTATCTTTCTAAAAAAATTTAAATTCAATTTTACCCATTGTAAAATCTTTGTTAAATGGTATGAATGGAATATTTTTTCATTTTTAGTATGAGGTGATTTTTTGAATTTCTGAAAAAAGTAAAAGAATAATTTTTTCTTTAAATTTATATGAAATTAATGGAACATTATGTTTTCATAACACCTTATTTCCATGAATCTTCCTTTAAAATATTTAAATTTTATTTTTAAAATATTTATTTTCTTTTAAAGTTGCATGGAATTTTGAGAAAACAAAATGTTTTTGGAGAAGAAAGGATAGTTTCTATAATAATTAATTTCAAGTGTTTTATCAAAATTATTGTCCATCTACGATGAAATTCTTTAAATAAGGTTATTTTTCTATCCTGATTATTACTATGATTTTTATGTGTTTATAACATAAGTCTATTCATAAAATCCATTTGTTTTATATGGATTATAATGGAATGATGTTTAAGAAAAAAAATTTTATTCCTTTGGTTATGCTATGATGAATGACTTATGTTTTTGTGAAACATGTAAAAACAATTTCATTATGAGATGGGTGTGACCTATATCTCTCTCCAATACATCAGGTAAATATTTATATCTTATGATATATATAGGGCTAGAGTGAGAAAAGATATCATTTTAGTAAAATAGGGTTGGAATGTGGAGTGAACTCAGTTTAGTAATGGAATTTTTTTGCAGTGATGGTCTTGGAAATGTGCCTTTACAAATATGAAATGATTTTCTATGATTATGTGTATGCCAAAAAAATTCATGCCTTATGTTATGAATTATGGTTTTTCATTCATTGATTCTTATTAACTTTTATGATTTATCCCATGACATGATATCATGATCTTTGATATGCAGGATAAGATTTTCAAATATTATGTTATTACATATTATGATTATGATATGATTGATATCTCCATTGTTTACTCTTACTAAGAATATGAGCTCACTATTTCTTATGTTTCTTTTCTCTAAGTCATGAAGAAAGGTATTAAGTAATATTTTTCAAAAACAGGTCTAGTTATGAAGAAACAAGTGGGAGACAATGTATATGTTTTATGAACAAATTGTTTATGTTCCCTAGTTTCTAAATACACCAAACATAAATGGTCCTAGTTTGGTTTTATTATGTTTTGTAAGGAATATTATTCAATTTTTAATTAATATCTATGTATATAAAGTATGGTCCATTATAAGTGGATTCATTGCTTCTCTTTTATTTACGTACAATCATAGAGTTAGGATGATTTATCCCCTTGCATTGAAATGAAATTAACTTAATAATTACATGAAAAAGATTAAATAATTGGTATCATTTTAATTTCTATGTTGTTGTTTTGTACCATGATAACAATTTTACTCTTGTTTTTATAGATAATGTGATATCTATGTTGTACTTGTTATGAATGGATTGACATATAAAATAGGTAAATAACATAAAGTTGGAATTTATTTATTACTAATTTGTTAAAAGACTAAATATGTATGTTTAATGTATCCATTTGTCATTATAATTTGATGATAATCAATTGATGCAAGTATAAATGTTTAATTTAATTGGTTAATGAACCTCAATCATGCTGATTCTTGTTGATAAAATAATTAAAAAAATATTAAATTAAATTTTTAATTAATTTTTGATAGCATGTGATAGATTTTCGCTTATGTTTCCCATAGTTATAACCTATAAATAATGAATTGGTTAATTCAATATGGAATAAGAATCAGTTGTGTGATAAAAGATATTTCCTTTGTAGGGCCTGGGTTTCTTGCTTACTTGTAAAGGTCGAGTGCCTTGTGCATTAGAGTGGTGAGGGATTGTTGTGTGTAAAAGGTGAATGTCCTATTTTAGGGGCAAGAGACCAGTTTATATGTTTGTTTCAGGCTACTTGTGATGTGATGTGATCCTGGAATGCTATTGTGGTTAGTGGGGTGGGGAGGCCTGGATGTGATGTGAGCCTAGTATGGCTGAGCCTAAAAGGATGTTATGGTATGTGGGGTAGGGAGGCCTCGATGATTTGAAAACAATTGAAACCTAGAATGGCGATATGAATTGGTTTATGGATGTTGGTGTAGGGGATGGAATCAGAAGTGATGTAATGGGTTAAATCTAGGCTTACCCATTGATGAGATGCAGAGAGCTGGTATGCTTGTTTGAATATGTTGTTTGGATGATGGCCAAGTTGTTTTTTTATCTGATTTCCATTTCCAATTGCTTGAGATAGATGGATCTATTTGGTTGTTTAATTAGTTTCATAGCTTATGATTTTTTCCTGGAGTAACTCGTAATATGGAAAGTAATGTTGTTAAATAAGGAATAAATGTTTAACCCATGGGGTTTGAGCTTACCGAGATGCAATGTTGAGGTTCTAATTTTGAGAAGTCAGGGACTCGGTTTTCTTATGCTCGGAGGGAATGAAACATTGTTGTGATGATAATCTAATGTAATTTTAAAAATTTAAATGTTTAATTAACGAATATGAATTAACATAAAGTGAAATTGATGAAAAGGAATAAAATAACTTAATGCATCTATTTAAGTGATTGTGTGCTTATAGGATATCTGGTCTTTGCAGTGGAAACTGGGAGTCTAAGAGAGGTTATCTACAGTTGAGTATGAGACTAGGTTATGCCCATAGTGTGGTTTTGAACTATATTATATCATGTAAATTTGGTGTTTTTATATGCCACTCCACCCTGCCAGTTAGTGAAACTGACACCCTGAGGATTCTGAGCCCTAGGGGTGTTTTCCCCAACATCTTGATAGGAGTATGGATGGATGATTTCCACCTTTGACCCCACTCTTTTCTCTTAGTAGTTACTTGTGCTGGTATTCACGATGGTTATTTTTTCCCATATTTTTTTAGAGGGAAGTAATGAATTCTAGTTATTTTTACACACATTTATTCTGTATATAGTTTCCCAAGGACTACTATAGGTATAACATGTGTAGGCTATGATGGATTGAGGTTCCTTACTCAGTGTATGGGTTGTAATGGATTGAGGTAAAATACCCGATGTATAATATAGATTATGTGGGATATGGTGGCTCCCAAAAACTACCTAGTTACGTTTGCTTATATGGATGTGGTGGTGTGATGCATGAGTTTCATGTTGATGTGCTTCACCCAAGTTTTTGTGATCTATAATTTTTAGAGAGAGATGCTCAGGATGTGCGATGTTGGGGGAAAGTGAAAAAATAGTGAGGATGTGGTAGTGGGGTACCCTTGATATTATTTATTATATTATATACTCTTGTATGAGATACTTGGAGAGAGTATCCATGGTGAGTGTAGGAACTTAGTATACATGTTTGGGTGATGAGATAGTTTCACTTGTTTTTCATTATTCTTTAGCATGATTTCATTATCTTTTGCATGAGAGGATCCAGGGAGGATCCCTCCAAGTATAATTTTATACTCAACCTATGTATATATAATGTTTTTTTATGTAAATTGAAGAAGGTTTAAGATCATGCTAGTTTCTACTAGTTTGGGTTTTACGAAGTTCTTTTTGGGCTTCATAGTCACTTCACTCCTTACTTTTATTTTAGTACTTATAATTTTACTTTCAGTTGTAGTATTTCTTTCATTTCATTACATATGTGTATATTGGATTTTATTTTGTATTGTAGAACGAGAAGGAGTTTTTTGGTGCCTGTCTTATCTCTCTCTTTCTCATGTGTTCTATTATAGGGTAATGCCTCCCATATGTGTGTTTACTATACCCTTGATGCTATTCACCAACTCAGGGCCTACTGGAGGTGGGACTTGGGTTTCACTATCTATATTATCCCATTTATGACATAGGAGGGGCACAATTTGTGGTAGGGGGTCATGAAAGAGTGGTATTAGAGCTCTGGTTTAGGGATAAGATGGAGCTTGGAGTTAGGAACAGGTGAGGTTGCATGGGCTGGTAGGGAAACAATGCCATCTTTGTTTAGAAATCACTGTAAACACATGAAAATGACATGGAAATTGGTATTTAGTCCCCCACCCCTACGATATGATTCACATACCTTTAATCTTACAGTTGATACTAAACGAGGTGATACTAGTTGTAGGGTAGATACATAGGAAAAGATCATGAATTATTCTTCTTTGCACCTATTTTTAATGGTTATACCTTGGGATAAGTTAACCAAAAATTAATAAAAGAAAACAATTAATTTATGTTAAGGCCTTCCATATTTTAGGATTAAGAGATCTAACCATTTTTTATTTTGTCGGCATGGAACAAGGTCGACATCCTCACCAGGTTTCTGCAAATGTTTTTTAGTAGGTTTCACTATAATATCGCCAAAAGTTAGAGGTTGATGATGATGAAAAATATAGGAGGAAACCCCAAGAGCTTCAATTCTATATTGTGTATAGGTATGAGTGATTCATTTCAAATATAGTCATGAAAGACTTGTTGGAGGAGGTTGAGAAATCCTTTAGTTGGATTCATTCTCGGAAGGAGAACTAAGTATCATTGTCTATGGTGATTCTATATGGGTTAATGAGGCAGTGGTTGTTGTTGTCCCTGAGAGATCATAAGGAATTGATAGTCTCATGGGAGGAGTTAAGAGACCAGTTCATAGATTAGTTTCTTTCTTTGACCATGAAGGCGACCAGTCAGGAGGAGCTTCTTACCCTTAGATAGGGGAAATCCAATGTGAGAGAGTTCAATATCTGTTTTAGAAACCTTTTGTGATATTATTTTGACCTATTGTGAGATGAGGAGGCCAAGGAGAGGAATTTGGAGGAGGCCTTGAATCCAGTGGTCTAGATCCAGTTCACACCATTTTATGTTGAAGATGTATCTTGAGGTGTTGGTGAGGATGGATTTTATCAAGAGAATGTTATCCAGAATTATATAATCATAAGAGGGGAGTTGTTAGGATTCCTCCCAAAATAGTAATATGGTATGGGTTTCCCAGTTGTCAGTACAGAAGAGTTTCTGATCAGTCAGGGGGTAGGTCTCATCACTCAATGTCTAATTTCTCTAAGGGGGGGGGGGGGGAGGCTGCTCTCAGGCCTATACCAAGGGACCAGACATATTTTTTTTCTTATTAAGGATAATGTAATTAGTGGAAAGATTGAAAAAACTTTCTAAGTAGTTATTGTGCACCAGTTTTTCCAATTCAGGTTCTTCATTTGCAAAAGTTCCATTAGAGGTAGTAGTAGTAGGTTTCTCCAGTTTGGGGCCAACATTGAGTAGATAGGGAAATCATAGGATAGACTGGGGATGCTCCGTACCCCAGAGAGTCAATCCCAACCATGGATGTGGTCATCAACATGGTCATAGATGATATGGAGCAGGCCGTGGTTGGATTCATGCTTTAGAGTTTCCATCACCAGGCAATCTTGACATCATTTGAGGTACCCATTTCTTTTTTTCTACTTGGTTTCGTGCCATGTTTTATCTGAGACCGACACACTCCTTCGTATCACTAACCCTTTTACATTATTTAGGACTTTAGGTAGAGATACTTCCAATTCTCTTGGTGTTGACTATGCCAATTGGAGGTCAAGATGACTCGTTTGATATATGTTGAGACTGTGAGCTAGGGTTGGGGTAGTACCACTCTTGGGGAGATTTCCTATGTTTATGGATAAAACCATATTACATCATCCCCAGAATGTATTGGTTGTATTCATTATAGGATATTTTGGATTGATTTAGGAGGTAGGTTGTGTTATTTGATGATGATATAGAGCCAAAAATGTTTGTTGGAGAGCAATACCCTCAGATTGGTCAGAGGCATGCTCCTTCCTTATCATCCTTGATGGATGGGCTGATGATGATTTCATCATAATTTAAACAATCAATGTTTCCTAGGGTCATAAAATAGTACCCTTATGTCCTTAAAGAGAAGGTTGTAGCATTAACCCTTCAATAAGAGACTGAGTTCGGGATCAAACTATAGTCAGGTGTGTCTCTTATCTTGATGTCTCCATATAGGATGATTCCTTAGGAGTTGTGAGAGCTACATATATAGATTGATGGTCCACTATGGTGTGGTTTTATTTCTCCAAGTGTGTCACTATGTGGTGCACTAGTTTTTTTCTTGAATAATATTGATGGAAGCTTGCGATTGTGTATCGATTATCATCTCTTGAACCAAGTGAAAGTGAAGAACTATTATCCTCTTCCATGGATTGATGATTTATTCAATCAACTGAAGTTTTCAAGTTGGATCTTGAAGATAAATTTACAGTCAAGATATCATTAGATGTGTGTAAATGATGAGGATATCCTAAATACTGATTTCTATTTTTGTCATGAGCATTATGAGTTTTTTGTGATTCTGTTATATATGAATTATTCTCTATATTTTTCAGGGGGTTAATGAATGCTGTGATCCATGAGTTCTTGGATAGTTTTATGGTTGCTTTCGTCGATGAAATCCTTATGTACTCTGTATCTGAGGAGAATCATCCATATAATCTGTGTGCCATTTTGGAAGTACTTCACCATGAGTAGTTGTTTTGGATGTTTCCGAAGTGTGAGTTTTAGGATCAAGAAGTCCGTTTCTTGGGGCATGTTGAGTCCCAATAGGGAGTATCTATGGATCTATCAAAGGTATAAGTAATTTTTTCTTGGGAATCCCCCACCAAGATAGTGGTAGAGGTGCAAAGTTTCCTTATTCTTATTGGCTATTACATGAGGTTTGTAGTAGATTTATATTAGGTTAAAACTCCTCTAATAGCATTGACCAGATTGGATCAACCATTCTTATAGAATGATCAGTTTTAGATATCTTTTGAGTATGTGAAGAAGAAGCTGGTCAGTGCTCTAGTTCTCTGTTTTCTAGTATAAGGAGTTTAGTTTGAAGTTTTCTATGATGCTTCACGTCATGGTTTAGGATATGTTCAGATGTAGAAGAGATCAGTCGTTTCTTATGGGTGTTGGTAGTTATGTCCCCATTAGCGTAACTATGACACCCACGATCTCGAGTTGGTGATGGTGGTGTTTTCCCCAACGTTGTGGTGACATTAACTCACCAACGAGCGCTTTGTGGCCCTCACCGATCATAAGATCCTGAGGTAAGTTTTCTCCCAACATGAATTTAACTTTTACTATCATTGGTGGATGGAGTTATTACTGGATTACAACTTTGAGATTTTGTATACACCTGGAAAGGGGAATGTTGCAGTCGATGCATCGAGTAGAAGGAAGTCAGGTAGTGATGCAGTGCGTGAATTTGGTGATTCCAAGAGTGTGATGGAATAACGTTTAGTATTTCATCTAGAAATGGGAGACGTTGGGGGAATATGTTGTCTTTCTTAGATGATGGTTCATTCATATATACTGTAGAAGGTGGAGGAATCCTAATTGATGGATCTTAAGGTGGAGGTGTGGAGAGACAAAGTTGTTTTTGGAAAGGCCCCTGATGGTTGCTCTGAGGATAAAAAACATCAAGTGTTGTTTTAGGGAAGGATTTTCATTCTTTAGTAGATGCATGAGATGGTTCTAAGAGAGTTACATAGTTTTCCCTTAGCGGTACATCTTGGAATGAAAAAGATGTAATGAGCTTTGAGGGGTAATTTTTGGTGGCCTCAGTTAAAGTTTGCAGTTGCAGGGTTTGTGTATCGATGTTTGGTCTGCTTGAACGTGAAGGCTGAGAAATATGTTCCTAGTGGATTTCTCCAGACATTAGATGTCCCTCAATGTAAGTGGGAGGATATCTCTATAGACATTATTATGGGTTTACCTCGATCTCGGGGAGGCTATGATGCTATATAGGTGGTAGTGGATTGTTTGAAAAAACTATCCCACTTTATAGAGATCAAGGAGTCGATCTCAATGGATTTTTTTCATGGCATTATCTAGTGGTGGTGGTGAGATTCCATGGGGTCCTGATGATGATCACTTCTAATCAAGATCCTCAATTTACCTAGAGGTTTGGGATAGGTCTCCAACATGATTTTGGTTCTTAGCTATTCCATAGCATTTATTTTCATCCGCAAATGGATTGTCAGACAGATCAGACCATCAAGACTCTTAAAGACATGTTGTGCTCTTGTATTCTAGATTTTTGTGGTTCATTGATGAGTCACATGCCCTCGTTATATTTCCCTTACAATAATATCTTTCACTCCACCATCAGTATGATGCCATTTGAATCCTTGTATAGATGACCTTTCTATTCTCCGTTGTGCTAGAATTAGGTCATAGAGTCAGTAATTCTCAGGTAGGAACTGGTATATAATACAACTGAGATGGTTCAAGAGATTCATAAGGTGATGAAAGCAGCACATAATTATCATAAATCCTATGTCGACCATATGAGGAGACCTCTGGAGTATGACATTTGGGATCATGTATTCTTGATGGTGACTCCCCATCATGGGAAGCAAAGGTTTGATCTTGGGAGGAATCTTTCTCCCTAATTTTTTGGGCCTCTTGAGGTGTTGTCTCAGGTTGGAGTCATGGTGTATCAGATCGCTCTTCCCCCAAAGATGATCTAGATACATGATGTTTTTCACATTTCATAGCTCTATCATTATCTTCATGGTAGATCTCATGTCACCGATTGGGGAAAGGTCAATGTTGATGATAATAAGACCTTATGGGAGTTACCTATAGAGATCCAAGACTGGGAGGAGAAGGCGTTTCACTAGCATGATGTCCCTTTGGTTCCTGTCTTATGGCGACACATTGGCATAAAGGAGAGTACTTGGGAACATGTGTCACTAATATGCACTGAGTTCCATGAGCTATTATATGTTTATCTCTTCTCTTATAATGATGTTTGTTTTGTGGTTGGAAACCTTTTCTGGTTTGTGAGATGGATTTCTCTTATTTTTTGTGGCGTCTTACTCTCTTTCCATGGGAGGTGAAGACGCATGGGGGTATTCATGTTCTTTATGTTCTTAGCTTCCTGTGGTTGGATGCATCTAATCTCTTACTATATGTGGTGAATACTTGATGAGTAGTTCATCTACTAATCATGTATATCCCCTTATTATTTGGTGAGGTAGTTGAGCCCCTGTGGTGATGAGATCCTTGAGAGGTATCTCACGAGGTGGTTTTTCAGATGACCCCTTTATATTTACTCTATGGGTTGGTTTTTAATTCTCTAGGATGAGAATTGTTTGAGAGGTATCTAATGTAAGGGCCCAAATCCATGTGGATTTACCCTTTGCATGTTTCTGAAGACTAAGGTGCTCAAAAGAGGCTTGAAGGAATTCTGGAGTGGTTCGGTTTCTTGTACTAAAATAATGGAGATTTCACGATGTGTAAACATTTTTACAAGATTTGAAATTAGGTTTCATGACATGTAATAATTTGGGTTTAAAAAATAAATAAAATGAATATGCATCACATTTTTCGATTGAAACTGAACCCCAAGGATTACACAATGTGAAAGGGGATTACACATCATGTAATTACACAATATAGTTATACTTTAATCATTTTTATCCACTTGGGTTATTCATAACACAATGGCTGAAGTGGCTATCCGTCTCATTCCAAGTGACCTAAAATACCCCTCTTCAATGTTTTAGGGATTCCATCATTATGGATTGTTCTCTAGCTTCCCTCCTTCAATCTGTAGTGATCTATCTTCAATTAAAGGTATGTTATACCTCTATTATTACAGTTTCTTTTATATCTTTCCTCACATTCTACTTTTTCATGTGGTGGCTCTTAATACCCATGTTTATAATGGAGTTTTTTGGTTGTTTGATAGCATGGTTGTGGTGAGACATCCTTGATTAGATATAGTTCTTGTGGGAGAGGTGATTGGGATCTGCAACATTTGTCTGTTCTTGTGAAAATAATGTTGACACCCTTTTAGAGGTAGGGGATTCATTGCTTCTTTTTTATTTATGTACAATGTTAGAGCTATCATGATTTATCCACTTGGATCACAATGAAATTAACTTAATAATTACTTAAACCTAATTAAATAATTGGTATCATTCAGATGGCAATATTGTTGTTTTGTACAATGATAATTGTTTTCCTCTTGTTTTTATAGATAGTGTGATATATATATATTGTTTTTATTATTCTTGGATTGACATGAAAAATTTGAAAACAACCTAAAGCCAGAATTAAATAAAAATTAAATGGGTAAAAGATTAAAGAGGTTTGTTTAATGTATCTGGTTGTCTTTTTAATTTGATGATAATAAATTAATGAAAGTATTCATGTTTAATTGAATTTTTCAATGAACCTGAAGAATGATGATTCTTGTTTATAAAATAATTAAATGAATGTTAAATTAATATTTTAATTAAGTTGTGATAGCTTGTGATAGATTTTTTCTTAGGTTCCCTACAGTTGGTACCTATAAATAATGAATCAGTTAATTTAATATGGAATAATAATCAGTTGTGTGATAAAAGATAATGTATTTTTTGGGTTTGGGTCACCCGATTTCTTGTAAAGGATGAGTGACTTATTCTTTGGAGTTGTGAGGGGTCATTGTGTGTGAAGGTTGAATGCCTTGATTTAGGTCCAAGATCTCGGTTGCTATGTTTGTTTCTTGTTTCTTGTGATATGATGTGATCATGGAAGGCTACAGTGGTATTTGGGGTGGAGAGGCCCAGATGTGATGTGAGCTTGGGATGGCTGAGGCTGGAGGGCTGTTGTGGTATGTGGGGTAGGGAGGCCTAGATTATGTGGCAGTAGTTTATTCCTAGAGTGTTGAGATACATCAGTTTATGCATCTGGGTATCAAGGATGGAACCAGAGGTGATGGAATGGGTTAGATATGGGCTTACCCATTGATAAGATGCTGAGAGTTGTTATACCTATTTGAATCTATTTTTTTCCAATGGAAAGGTAGTTTTTTTATCTACTTTTCTTTACCCATTGCTTGAGGTAGGTGGATGTTTTTGGTTATTTACTTTGTTTGGTAACATAGGATGTTTTCCAAGAGCACCTAATAATATGAAAAGTAATGTTGTTAAATAATGAATAAAATTTTAACCCATGGGGTTGGAGGTTGGTGGGATGACATTTTGAGGTTATAATTCTGTGAATCCATGGGATCATTTTTCTTATGCTCAAAGGGAATGGAACTTTGTTGTGATTCTAATGCAATGTAATGTGGAAAATTTAAATGGTTAATTAATGGTTGATAATTAATTAACTTTAAGTGAAACTAATTAAATGTAATAAAATAACTTAATTTAGATATTTAAAAGGTTGTGTGCTTATAGGATATATAGTCTTAGCAGTGGTAGCTGGGGTCCAAGATATGTTATCTATAGTCAATTATGAGACTAGGTTATTCCCATAGTGTGTTTTTGATCTATATTATAGAATTTACATTTTCTGATTTTATATGATACTCCACTATTTCGGTTAGGGAAACTCACAACTTGGGGATTCTGATCCCTAGTGGGGGGTGGGGTGGGGTGGGGGGGGGTCCCCAACATCCCTATGGAAGGATGGATAGATAACTATCCTCTTTCACCCCACTCTCTTCTCTTAGTAGTTACTTGTACTGGTATTAATGGTGGTTACTTTTCCACATATGTGTGTGTATAGGGTTGTTATGGATTGTTGTTATTTTCACACACATTTATTCTAGATATAGTTTCCTAAGGACTACTATAGGCATAATGTGTATAGGCTGTGATTACTTGAGATTCCTTATTCAGTTCATGGGATGTGATGGTTTGAGGTATAATACCTGATATATGATACATGTTATGTAGACTTTGGTGGATCTTGGAAACTACCTAGTTACTTTTGGTTTTGTGGATGTGGTGGTGTGATGCATGAGGTGAATGCTGTGGTGATTCTCTTAGGTTTCTGCAATCTAGCCTTTTAGAGAGAGATGCTTAGGACTTGTGATGTTGGGGTAGAGTAGAAAACCAATGGAGAAGTGGTAGCGGGGTACCCTTGATATTCCTTATTATATTATATACTTTTGTATGTGATATTTAGTGAGAGTAGAAATTGTGAGGTTGAGAAACTAATATAAATATTTAGGTGATGAGTTATTTTCACTTATTATTCACTATGGTTTGGAATTCATTATTTATCTTTTGCGTTAGAGACTATGGGGATGATCCTACTAAGTATAATTTTATACTCACCATACGTATATATCAACTGTTTTTAGGTCAGTTGGAGAAGGTTGGAGATCCGACTAGTTACTTCTATCTTGGGGATTAGAAGGATCTATTTGGGATTAGTGGTCTCTACCATCCTTACATTCTATTGCTACATGAAATTTTCCTTTTAGTTATAGTATTTTTTTCATGGCATTACATATGTGTACTTTAGGTTTTCTTTTATATTATATTCTGTGATGGAGTTGGTTGATGTGTATATAATCTCTCTCTTTCACTTGTGTTCTCTTATAGGGAAATACATCCCATCTATGTGTTTACTATACCCTTAGTGTTATTCACTATCCCAGGGCCCACTGGAGGTGGGACTCAAGTGTCACTATCTCTCTTTTCTTATTTTTGTCTCTAGAGGGCTTCACTTTGTGGGCATGGGGTCGTGACATACATTATTATAACTCCAAAGTAAATTAGGTTTGGTATAGAGTAGTGATCATGATACGTGACCTTATAGAAAGTTTCGTAGAGTTTATAAGAGTGAGGAAAATGCACACTAGAAAGAGAATGTGTTTTCCTATAGTGACATAAATTATTCTAATAACCCATTCGGGCATATGGGTGTGCCCCAGTTATGGGGGAAAACATGTATGTGGGGTAAATAGGGTGCCTATGAGCCCCAATTATTATAATAACTTCTAAGAGGTTGGTTGAAAGAAGTTTGGTTCATGAGTGATATGGTTCTCAATTATTTATATGTGAGTAAGAGGTTTCCCTAGTCTAATGGCCAACTTTTGGGATTGATTGAGTTGGACTTGATACCTTTATTGGTTGGGATTACAATATGGTATATTTAGTAGAAACCCTTGAGTGAGATGGGTTGTTGTGTGATTTTTCCATACACTTTTGAGATATGACTAATGGTGTGTGAGTTTTTTTGGTAGTGGGGTGATGGGTATGCCCATTGGTAGATAGTTTTGGGCGGGTTGGTAAGTATGATTATTTATCCTCACAATACTAGAGTGGTATAAGAGTTAGTTGTTTCCCCTTTAAATGGGGGAATGTGTGTGGGTTACTTATGAGTATAAGAGGATGGGAGTACATGTCTTTGTTTAGATCATGGATGAGATAGTTCTTGGTTATCTTTATATGATAAAGTTGGTTCACTTATTTTGTGGTTATTTAGTGTGAACTATTGAGTTAGAAGTGAACCCTCTAGTGGTTGAGAGAATAGGGTGGTCATCTAGGTAGCAACCCACAAATGGGATGGGTTGTTGTGTGGTATTTTCTTGTACTGTTGAGATATTACTCATGGTGTGTGAGTTGTTTTGGTAGTGCGGTGACATGTATGATTGTTGGTCACTAGTTTTGGGTCGGTTGGTAAGAGGGATGCTCAGGCCTCATAGTACTAGAGTGGTATGTGAGTTAGTTGTTTATATTTTACATGGGGCAAGTGTGTGGGTTGCTTATAGGGTCATGAGCATTATAGGATGTGAAATAGTTTAATATAAGTGTGGAAAGATTATTTCAGTATTGATGATCTTGATCGGTACAGGGCCAAGAATTAATTTTTATTAAGAATTTTTTCAGGTATGTTAGAAAGGAAAGTGCAATTTTTTTTGAAGAGTACTTTTACATTTTGGGAATGGGTAGGTGAAGGGTATGACTTGAGTTTTTTTCAAGGAAACCAAAGTCAAGATTTAGAGTGGTGAGAGGCTAGTGATTATAACTTGTAGTGGTGAATAAAAAGTGAATCATATTAACCTCAAAGAGTAGATTTATGTGAGATGCTAGTGGTTTATGTTTTGAATGGTTTGGGTTTTTATCTATGCGGGTTCATGGAACCTTGATCTATGGTTGAGATATTTAGGTATGTCTCTTTGATGGGTATCATATCATTTTTAAGTAATTTATTATGGGAATTCACTCAAGGAATGTATAAATTGTGAAATTCCTAGTGAAATTACCTTAGAAGTTGGTGTATTGTGAATATTTGGAGCTCTTGGACATGATCATGTGTTTGTATGTATGGGAGTGAGTTATTTGGGTTCCCATAGAAATATTATCAAAATTTTGGAGGTTTATAATTCATTTTGATGGATTAGTGTTTTTCTTGATGAGGAGTATAGGTAGTTATTTAATAGTTATGTAGTTTAGTTAAAAGAGGTAATGTATCATATGGAGTGAGGTGGGACGTTTTTAGATATTCTAGGGTTCTTTGTGAGAGAAATTTGGTACAACATCGGGAGTATTTGGGAAATGGGAGAAAACAACCATGAGTTTCTAGGATGAGTTCATATTGTTTTCTATAGATAAGATGTTATATTTCTATTATATTTGGAGTGTGTTTATGTGGTAATCGTGATTAAGTGTTAGCCATATCAAATAAGGGCTCTTATAAATAGCCTAACCTCATAAGACTACAAAGAAAAGTTCATAGGTTGAGGTTGTTAGGTTTCAATGAGCATGGATCAAGTGATTAAATCCTTATGGAACTATTAGTATCTTGGAGGGATAGTATTAACAAGATGAAAATATAGATATCATATTATGGGGAGAACTCTATGGAATTATCCAAGTATTAGTTTTTGATATAGTCATGATGGAACCTAGGGTAGAGTGATTTTCATCACCTTTCATCGTATGGTGGTAGAATGAGCCATATTTGGTTATAGGGGAATGCCATATTTGAGAATTCACCAGTGATAATTGATGTGTTAAGTGAATTAAATAGTTAAAAAGTTTTGGGATTACGCAATTGGGATATATGTGACTTGAAAGTTTAGTATATCATCACTTGAGAAATCATTGATGTGGATTTATGAAATAGATTATTGGTTGAAAATCAACTATGAGATGGGATTGGGACTAGATATTGGGAATTCGTTATCTTAAGATAATTTTCATAATAACCTCGGATTAATCTATTGGAAGATGTTTTGATGAATGGTATTGGTGAATCTCATGTTTTCTCATGATGTCTCTTAGGTGTATGCATCATGTTTGGTATAAGATACAATATCATAGAGGGACAGTGTGGTTTGGAGGAATGTTAGTGTATGAGATATCTAAACAGTGATTTTGAATATTTTAAGCATGAAGAGATGGATTTTGTGTTAGATATGTCATTCAAGAGATGTATGATGTGTATTGAGGATCATGCAAGGAAATGTTAGAGAAAGACAGTGTGGATGGTTTCATTCGGTGAATGTGTTATGACCCGACCCAAGTCGGGGCTCAATATGTGACTACCCCAAGCCCAACTCCATAGGCTAGGGGTGGAAAAAAGTTCTAAAGGCATAACTAACTCAAGGATTCCTTTTCCTAAAAACCTGTACACACACAACCAACTCAAAGTAAAAGTTCAGATGGAAAAGAAAAGACGCAACACTACTATAAAGTAAAACAAACATGCATAAACCTCAAGATGGTAAAAAAGTATGGTAGGGTAAACTGAAAAGGAAAAGGGGGGAAATACATGCCCACTACAAATGTGTCCCAACCTGATTGAAAACTGGAAATGTAAAATAGCTGAGAGAGTATAGCTCATGAATCCCAAGCTATGACCACCGTACGTGGTCCAAGCACTCCTTATCCCTAATCTCCTCTGAAGTCATGATCAACCTGTCTTCCATCTTCAAAAGACACAACAAGTGTTGGGTGAGGCCCATGCATGGGTGAGTATATACATACCTAGTAGAAATCCCTAAAAGGGAGTGGGAGTATTAAGAGATAAAAATAAAGAGGAAAATAGAAGATAGAACAAGGTATAATAAAAAGATTATATTTCAAACCAATAAGAGAGTGAAAGTAAACTCATCCAAACACAAGGAGATCGACACTGTGAGAAGATGAACATATAATTGATTCATTGATGCCTATATCAGAATAATATACTCATCCAAGCATGATAATATAGACATGGAAAGAATGTGGCATACCCAATGCATCATCACCTCTCCTGGAAGGAGAGTAACCAAGACCCAAGGAGTGGGTACTGAAAGAGGATACATATATGCTCAGTCAAAGAATCCCAAATGAGAGAGTAAGGGGATCTCCATCTCATATATCAACCCAAGAATAAGAGTATCGAATAGTTCTAAGAAAATTCCATCTATGATTTCCAACACTTCATGTGTATTCCCAGGACATACAAGTATGAGGGACTCAATCACCACACCTTGATACTATCCACTTTGGGCAGAACTGACTCGACCACATAGTTTTAGGCCTGATAAAAAAAACATCTCGGTGTAGAAAGTGTCCCTATTTCTAGTGATCCTAAAGGTATGTCAAACCACATCTCATCATTGTGCCACACAGTCATGAGGTAACTAGTTTTAGGAAAGGATCTCGTACCCTGGTATGATAGGAGGTTCTTACTCTAATAGTCAGTGAGGAAAACCACTTCCTAGACTAGTTGGAAGAAACCACTCAGAAGGGTCATCGGGGAATGCCACTGCCTATTCCTACTGGAGGGTAATCCATATGATTTTTCAGGGAAATAGTAGTACCAATCCTAGTTAGAGGGTTATTCCAATAATATGTCATCAGGGAATGCCACTGCCCAGCCCAGTTGGAGGGTAATACTGGAATGTCGAGGAACTCCACTACCCAGTCCTATTATAAGGTAACTTGGAAAGATCATCATGGAATGAAATTTCCCACCCCAGATAGAGGGTAAGCCCGATACTTCTATCAGGGAATTCCACTGACCATCCTAGTTGAAGGGAAATCCTGGCACTACTATAGTGATTCTGTATGGAGGATGTTGCCATCGAGTGTCACCTCAGCATGTGAATTTTTTTTTGACATTCATATAATATCTTAAAAGCTGCTTTGAAGGGAACTATCACATTTGATATAGAAAAACACTCAAGATAGGAATCTCATTGGATAAAATCTGAGTTTAAACAAAGAAGATACATAGGTTTAAATATCACTCAAATGCGATCAAGTAGTACCCGTCGTGTGAGAGGACCCACATGGCATGTTGTCCCTCTTCACTACTTATCTGTGCCTATGGTTAGTAAATGGGTCCTATCCATGTAGGGGTATATGCCATATAGGTGGACTACATGGAATTCCCCACCTATATGGGTTTGGTCCATGTCTATTGGTCATGTCCGTGTACTCGGTCCCCGTGTCCGTATACTATGTTACACGATGTGTTGGTCCACATGGGATGTTGTCAGTGTGGTAAAACTATAACTATGTTCTTTTACATAGAGTTCCCACCCGTGTGACCCCACATGGGTTGTCCAACTAGGGAAGTTATCACAACATGTGAGGGAGGACTACAATTCATGTCATCCTTATCTTATCCCAAACCCTAGTGCCTCCACTGATGGAGCTACACACCATGTGTTATTCATACAACACATCTTTTAGTCGATATTTTTCTAGAATAAATAGATTCTCTTAAGATATTTTCCCATGCTTTAAATATAGTCCTACCTCATCAAATTCCACCACATTTCCTATCAAAATCTTCAAATATAGCCTCAAATTGTGGTTCCAAATCACCATTTTTCGAGAATCGACTGATTGAATGAATAAGGGTTACATTCTTCATATTTATCACCAACATGACTATTTTTATTACTTATAGAGGGTAAAACCTTTAGATATATCATCTATTCATTACGACGATTCTAGATCTATTCCTTGCTCGTGATTTCATCACTATTTTTTCAATCCGCCACAAATATGGGCGCCAGATCGAGCTTGGAAGGCCGAGAAACTATAGAACTGGGAACTAAGGGTCCCAACGAAGAATAACATGAAGAATAGGAAAGAAAGGCATAAAAAATAATGTTTTTCAATAATTTTATAACCGTTCTTGTCCAATGATCAAGAACATTACCTGGGGTTAGATAAACCAAATAAAAAAATATGATTCTTCGATCTTGGGAGAATTCAAGATTTTTCAAAGGAAAAGATTCAAGAAAAGGAATGAAACAACTCAAAAATTTAATAAAAAGGGTTAAAACAACAATTTTCATGACCTTCCACTTGTTTAGATCATTCCTTATTGAAGAACGTGATCACCAACAAATTTAGGGGAAGTCCCTGTATTTATTGCACTTCAATCCACCTTGATCCATAAGTTTGTCATTCATCATCAATGGAGGGATTCTCCAGAGGGAGAAAGATGATCTATACAGTGAATGGTGAATTATAATCCAAACCTAGATTAAAACCTCTAATAAACTATTTATAAATTTTAATTAGGTCAAAATGGAAATTAATTAATTAATTAACAAATCCAATTAAACGTTCTTCCAATGAGATAGGGGTCTGAACATCTAGTTTTGGATCCTTTTATGTCACTTATAGGGTAAACACCACATTATGAACCCAACTGTTGTCTTAGATTTCTGATCTGAATAATTTTTTAAGAGATATCCCATTTTCATTAATTAATTGCGCACATGAAATATGTACTATTTTTATAAAATTAATTCTAGGAACACGAGGCCTCAGAATCAAACTCTGTCTTAGTGTCTAGATCTGGAAATATATTCAGAAATATTTCAATGCCTTATAATAAAAAACCAAGTCTCTACATCATTCTATCCTTCATGATATTTTTCCTCAAAAACTAAAAACTATGAAAACAACTTGGGATAATGATCCCACATCTAGCCCTCTTGCTCCCAGGAACTCTCCTATATGTTTTCATGTTGCCACAACATGCAAACCAAAGGGATGGTCCATCCTCGCAAGTTCCTCTCCTATCAGTCCTTGATCACCACCAAGTACTCAACAAAGGTAGATCCATCCTCAATGTCCAACTCTCCCAAGTCAATGATGTGAATAATTTCATGCACATATTTCTTCAGCTGTAACACATTGAGGATGTAGAGCAATCGCTCTAGCTACGGGGGTAGGGAGAGGTGATAGACAACCTCTCCAATCCTCTGCACGATCTCAAATGACCCAATGAACTTTAGGTATGGCTTGTCTCCTTAGATGAACCTACACATTCCACATCATGGGGATACTCACAAGAAAACATGTTCTCCCTGATGAAACTCCAATGGCCTATGGACAGAGATCTACATAGGGTTTCTATCTGCACTAGGCCATCTTCATTCACTCATAGATGAACTGGAGTTTTTATGTGGTCTCCTTCACTAACTCTGGGCATGAGAGAGATGACTCTCCAATTTCCATCCAGCATAAGGGAGACTGAAACGGTCTCCCATATTAGGCCTCAAAAGGTTCCTTGTCGATGGTAGAGTGGTAAATATTGTTGTACTAAAACTCTACCAACTGTAGGCGATCATCCCAGCTCTATCTGAAATCCAGCATGGAACCGCTCATCATATCCTCTAGTACCTGGATAGTGTGCTCGGTCTGCCCTTTGATCTGGGGGTGAAAGGCCATACTCGTCCGCAATTGGGCCCCAAACGCCTCATATAGCCCTCTCCATAATCATTAAATAAAATACTCATCACAATTTAAGACAATCATTGAGGGTACCCCATGAAGGAGGATGATATCCCTTATGTACAACTTCCCTAAACACTCCACTGAAATTTGCTCCCTAATAGCGAGGAAGTGCGCCGAATTCATGAGTTGTTGTACTATCACCCATATTATAATGACCCATACTTTACATACATAGTTATTACTTAAGAATTGAAGCATACTTATTACAAAATTTAACAAAACCATGATAGGACCATATAGGTATAGTGTCTTTAGAAACTAGGAAACATAAACAACTAGTTCATAAATCATCTACATTGTCTCCCGTTTATTTCTTCATATCTAGAGTCCCTTTTGGAATATCCTACTTAATACCCTTCTTCCTGACCTCAGGAAAAGAAAACATGCAAAAGGGTGATCTCAAATGGTCAGTAAGGGTAAACAAAAGAAATATCAATCATATCATATTCATAAGAACATAACATTTTGAAAATCTTAACCTGCAAAAGAGATCATAATATCATAACATGGGATAAATCATAGTAGTGAAATGAAATCCCAACAATCAAAACATAAAACATGAACCTTTGTGGCATACACACATAATCATAGAAAATCATTTCATATTAGTCAAGGCTCATTTCCAAGACCATAATAGCGTACAAAGTCCATTACTAAATCGAGTTCACTCCTCATTCTAGTCCTGTATCACTGAATCAGATTAACTTGTCGTTCCAGCCATGTCTATCTCATGAGATATAAATCTTTACCCAATGCATTGGAGGGAGATATAGGTCCCACCCATCTCATAATGAAACCATTCTTATGTGTGCCACAAAATCATAAATCATAGCATAACCCATGTAATAAAAATGGGATTCTTAAACATCATGCCATCATAAAATAATCCATATAATATAAAAGGACATCATTAAATTAATTCCATCCTAACATAATCAAATCACTGTAAAAATAGGGATATAAACAGAACCATATATTATCTTAGATGGAAAATAATTTTGATAAAACACTTGAACTCCATTCTTGAGGAAAATATCCTTTCTACTTCAAAAATATTTTACCTTTCTTATCATGTCATACAATTTTAAACTAAAGGAAGTTGATTAAAAATAAACTTTAAAACTTGTAAAGGAATATTTATTTAAATAATGTTCTATGAAATCATAAAAATCTATTCATGCCATATAATTTTAAAAAAATATTCTTCTCATACTTTGTCCGGAAAAGTCAAAAAGTACCTCGTACTAAAAAAGAAAAAAGATTCCTTTCATATCTTTTACTCACCAAAGGGTAAAATTGGATTGAAACAATTGTATGAGGATATAAATAATATTAAATATTGAGGAAACATGTATGTGGATGATAAATATTCCCCAGTAAATTCTGATGTATAAACAATCTCGGATAAAAATGAGATTGTGAGATTTTCCTTTACCTTAGGTCCGATTTACTTCGTACGTATCTGAACCTCTTGTATAATGAATTAAATAATGTCATTGAATTATTAATAATCATATTCATTGTTATGATATCATATATGGTCATATTCTTATCTTTTTAGTAGTAATATTTCATTGCTACTTGTTATTCGGGTGTTCATTGCTTTATGTTCTTACGCATGTTCTGTCGAATAAATTATTATTCTTCTTTTTAGGTTATAGATACCTCATTTACAGAATGTTTTTAGTGTAATATATATCATATTTATTCATTAAATTCATTTATATAATCATTATTCAATGAAGATCATGTAGAACGAGTCGCATCACATCGTGGAGACGGTAGGCCGTACGTACGCACGAGCGATGATATCATTCCCATGATTGTGGAATTGTATTGAAGTGTATGTATACTATTTCAGAATAAATATCACTTTAAAATAATCATATATAGTTATTATTTACACCATTATACCCATCCAAGTAAGGTGGTGGTGGAAAACAAATTACACCACGGCGTGGAGACGATATTCTGTACCTAGGCGCGTGCGGCGATTTCATTTTCCGTAGGATGGATAGAAGGTGAAATAGGGTTGTTTCATATTTATAATAAAATATTGGTATATGAGTGATACTGATGTTATTAATTTATTATGAAACAAATAATGAAAAGGTAGATGAATAAATACAATGGAAAGAATTGGTAAAGGATACTACCTCTTCTTTGACACGCCTCTTCTTAACCTCCTCTTAGGGCACTAAAGTTGGTCTTTGTAGAAAACCAAGACCTCTAGTATGTTTCTAGGGAAGTGGAGAAG
This sequence comes from Viscum album, assembly GCA_963277665.1. NCBI lineage: Eukaryota > Viridiplantae > Streptophyta > Magnoliopsida > Santalales > Viscaceae > Viscum > Viscum album. The sequence goes on along the minus strand of OY728159.1, from coordinate 890,247,005 downwards.
TGAAATTGGCAGGGGTTGGCCAAGCTTGAAGGCTCAAAGTGGTGTGAGGAAGAGAGGGAGGAGGTGCCCTTTTATAAGAGAGGAGAGGGGCACCTTTGGAAAGTGTGAAAATATTATTTTATTATAAACTTATCTTCGGTTTGAAAAGGTCCAAAAATCATTAAAGATGAAGATAAGATGACTCATGGTAGAAATAAAATCATCCAATCAGAATTGGACATGTTTTGGATAATATTTTAATCATTATAATCTTATTTATTTTAATCATTTATTAATGAGGTAAATATTGCATCATTATTGTGTCATAAATAATTTAATTTATTTGATGTCTAAAAATTATAGAAAAAAATACCATATGAGAAATATTTTTATCTTTCCAATGAATATTTATATTCAAAAATATAATTTATATACATTATTATAAAAATTAATTACGAAAAGATTTTTGTTAATGTCAATTTTGTCTTTACATTAAATTAATTAATCCAAATTGTCATTATCACTACCAAGTGGATCAATTGGGTCCCAAAATTGAACCAAGGATGACCATGTTTTGCCACTACTCATCCAATAAGGTTAGTACAAGTGTCAAGGTAATTTTGAATTATTATAATATTCATTTAACCTTGAATTACCCTATTGACCTTTAACCACAGTAAATAAAAGTCAAAAGTTACTATTCACCAAAAACTATTTTCATCTTATTGAACCACATTTTACTTCTTGATAACAACAATGTATGTCATATTTTTAAAATTCAATTCACAGAAGTGGTAAAATTTCATTTAAATAAAAGAGTTGGTTTTTTAACTACCACTAAGTGGTTTCACTATTCATCAAAAATTGTAGTTTTTCAGAAAAATACCAAAAATTCAGCCTAAGATATATTTGATATTCCGAATTCAAAAATGATGTCTATTTTTACAAATTCAAAACATATAAGTGGAATTAATTAATTTTAAAAGTAATTCCCGTTATCAAAACAAATATCGTGTTTTTTAAGAAACAATAACTATCAAAAGATCGACACTTGTTTATGTCCAATTTCAAAGTGAAATTAATTCCAATGACCAAAATTGGATTAAATGGTAAAATTATATTCTAATTACACTTTAAAACCAATTAAAAAGCTAATCTAACCATATAAATTATTGCGATGAAAAAAGTTGTTATTAATTAAAATATAGCGTGTTTTTACTATTCATTATAATATGAAAGTTATCAGAATAATATGAAAATTTTATTCAAATTAAATTTTTATATCTTGATTCCAAGGAAGAATTTTATTTTGTCAAATTGAACTTATAAACATGTCAAAAACTAGATTTAAAATGGGTGCGCCATCAAAAGACGGCAAACTGCATTTTTTGAAAAATACGTATTTTACCCAAAAAATTTATTTTATTCTCATACCATGTTCTAGAAAATATGTAAGATGAATAATAATGTTATAAAATTCAAAATGTAGTTAATACTATTCATAACGTCTAGTCCATAATAATATTATAACAATATATCATTGTTTAGTGAAACCCGTTATTGCGTACTACACACGCTTTCGAGGAAGGTCGTGATTGCGTGTAATATAAGCCAAGCTAGTGTTGTGTGCAGTGAAAGATTCCTTTGATGTTTTGTATAACATAAGACATAAAAAATATAATTCTCATAAAATATCAGGGTGTGACATTCTACCCCCCTTAAAATGAATTTCGCCCTCAAAATTCGTCACTTCGTAACAAACAGATGAGGATACCTCTCCCTCATCATATCCTCAAGCTCCCATGTAGCATCTTCTAATTGGTGGTTCCTCCATAAAACTTTCACCAAGCGAGTGGTCTTGTTCCATAGAACTTTTTCTCCACGGTCTAGAATCTCTATCGGGTGTTCTTCATAAGAAAGATCTTGCTTCAGCGGTATAACTTCTGAGCTTAGTATATGTGAAGGATCAGGTATGTACATTCTCAGGAGAGATACATGGAACACATCGTGAACTTGAGAGAGATTCGGTGGAAGCGCCAATCAGTAAGCTACCTTCCCAACACGATCCAGTATTTCGAAAGGACCGATATACATAGGGATCAGCTTTCCCTTCTTTCCAAATCTCATTACTCTCTTCCAAAGAGATATTCGTAAGAACACTTTATCAACCACTTCAAACTCTAGGTCTTTTCTTCGGTTGTCGACATAAATTTTTTGTCGACTATGAGCTGCTCTTATGTTTTGTTGAATAGATCTGACCTTTTATTCCATCTCATCAACAAGATCAGGTCCTAATATCTTTCTTTCCCCAACTTCATCCTAGCAAGTTAGAGTCTTTCATTTCTTTCCATAGAGAGCTTAATGAGGAGACATCTGAATACTGGAGTGAAAGCTATTATTATAAGAAAATTTCACCAAAGGTAGGTGTTTATCCCAACCACCATTGAAATCCATAGAGAAAGCTCTTAAAATATCTTCTAGAGTTTGAATTGTTCTCTCAGACTGACCGTCTGTCTGAGGATGATAAGCAGTACTGAAACTCAACTCTATATCTAAAGTATGGTGAAGACTTCGCCAGAACTTCGAGGTAAAGCTCGGATCCCGATCAGATATAATGGAAAGTTGTACTCCATGCAATCTTACCACTTCCTTTACATATATCCTCGCAAGCTGATCCAGAGAGAAATCTTCTCTAATAGCAATGAAGTGTGCCGACTTCGTAAGACGATCAACTATAACCCAGATAGCATTATTGCCTTTGGATTTTTTAGGAAGTCCAGTGAAAAAGTCCATAGTGATGTTTTCCCATTTCCATTCTAGTATGGGTAATGGTTGTAACATCCCCTTAGACTTCTGCCTCTCAGCTTTAACTTGCTGACAAACCAAGCATCGAGAGAGATATTCAGTAACATCTCTTTTCATGCCATCCCAACCAGAAGTATTCTTTCAGGTCCCTATACATCTTTGTGCTTCCTGGATGAATAGAGAATGAAGAACTATGAGCCTCATCTAGTAGATCCTTCATTAATTCTGGGATGGGAGAAACGAAAATCTGATTTCTGGACCTTATTATCTCATCACAATCAAGGTTGAATTTAGGAACATTTCTCACCTTCTTTTGCAACTCTACATCTTCTTTTTGTGCCTCTTTAATCTTCACATGTATATATGGTTGAACATTCATTTGAGAAAGATAAGATTTTTCCCCTTCCATTATAATTCCAAGATCCATCCTTTTTAAATCTATAAATATTGGATCTTTTGTGATCTTCATCATGGATAAGCTAGCATGGTCTTGTTGGATTAATGCATCTGCGACCTTGTTTACTTTCTCAGGGTGATAATGAATTGAGTAGTCGTAGTCCTTAATCAACTCCAACCATCTTCTTTGGCACATATTCATCTCCTTTTGTGTGAAAATATACTTTAAAATTTTATGATCAGTATAAATATCACACCTTACACCATAAAGATAATGCGTCCATATTTTTAAAGAAAAGATTACCGCGGCTAACTCCAAATCATGAGTTGGGTAATTTTGCTCATGGATTTTCAACTGTCGTGAGGCATAAGATATAAACATATAATTTTTCATGAGAACAAACCACAATCCCTTCTTGGATTCATCATTATAGATCACAAACCATTCACCACTACACGGTAGTGTGAACATAGGTGCACTGGATAACAATCGTTTTAACTCTTTGAAATTTTCTTCACACTCCTCTGTCCAAACGAACTTAACTAATTTTCGAGTCAACCTGGTGAGTGGATTAGATAAACTTGAAAAATATTTCACAAAACATCGATAATATCCAGCCAAGCCAAGAAAACTTTGGATCTCAGTTACTGTTGTTGGTCTCAACCATCTTTTGATAACCTCTGTTTTTGCTGGATCCACAGATATCCCCTCTTTTGAGATTATGTGACCCAAAAATGAAACTTTTTGAAGCCAAAATTCACACTTGGTAAATTTGGCATAAATCTTCTCCTTTCTTAGGGTCTTTAATACTATTATCAAGTGATCTTCATGTTATTACTTGCTCTTTGAATAGAAAAGAATATCGTCTATAAAGACTAACACAAACTGATCAAGATAGTTTCTAAAGACTCTATTCATTAGATCCATGAAGATAGCAGGGGAATTAGTAAGACCAAATGGAATCACTATAAATTCATAGTGTCCATACCTTGTACAGAAAGTCAACTTTGGTAAATCCTCCTTTTTGACTTTTAATTGATGATACCCTGAATGAAGATCAATCTTGGAAAAGTATTGAGCTCTGTGTAGTTGGTAAAATAAGTCATCAATGCGTGGGAGAGGATATTTGTTCTCGATAGTGATCTTTTTAAGTTCTTGATAATCAATGAAAAGTCTCATTGATCATCTTTCTTCTTAACAAACAGAACAGGTTCTCTCCAAGGTGATGTACTAGGGCGTATGAATCCCTTATAAAGATTCTCTTGGAGTTGCTTCTTCAATTCCTACAACTCAATTGGGGACATTCTATAACGTGTCTTTGAAATGGGAAGAGCACCCAGTATGAGTTCTATTGAAAACTCAACTTCACAATTTGGTGGAATACCTATAAATTCCTTCGAAAAGACATCATCAAACTCCCGTACAATGGGAATATTCTTAATCGTGAGTTTCTCTCCAACCATTTGAGATAAATAACCTTCATTTATTGTAATCAAGACCCATAAGATGGAAGAAATTTCCACTGGAAGGTTATATTCATCCTTGCATCGATAGATGATAGTAGATTTATTGAGAATATTAAATGTGATTTCCCTTCTTTGGAAATTGATATGAGCTCCGTATAAAGAAATCCAATCCATTCCAATAATCACATCAAATTACACTATAGGAAGGATCACAAGATTTGCAGGAAGCACTTTCCCACCAACTTCAATTGGAGAAGAATTATAAACTTTTGATGCAACCGTTGTGCCATTAGGAGTTTTCACAACTAACTCAACATCTAATTGTTGAGGTAGTATGGTGATACCCTTAGACAATTATTAAGAAATAAAAGAGTGGGTGGATCCAGAATCAAATAAAATATTTTCTACTTTAGAGTGGATGGTAAGTGTACCTTTCACCACTTCGTTATCGTACTCCACATCGCCGATAGAAATTGCATGTGACTTTCCTTTGTCTTTGGCCTTAATAGTTTGTTGACGTCAATCATCATCAACAACCCTTGGATTAGGGAATTGATTGGCATAATTCCCCAATTCCTTACACATGAAACATTGAAGTGTAGGAGGTGCATTCTATGTATCCCTTTCTTTTTTCCCATCATTAGAAATCTTCTTTACATTATTTCGACATTCAACTGCCCGATGACCTTATTTTCCACACTTAAAACATTTACTTGTCCTTTTAAGACAATTCCATCCATGTTTCTTTCCACACTTTGAGCATAAGGGAAAACTCATCTTCTTTTCATTGTGGTCTTTAGATTTCCCTTTGAATTCCATTTTCCTCTTCTTATCAAACCCATATGACTGATGGAATACTCCAATCTCCATCTCAACCTTGAGAGAACATCGAATAATTTCTTCATAGCGATTGAAGTCCCTTATGGCTAATGCCCTTAGAAGACTTGGTTTTAAGCCACTAAAGAATCGATCGATCTTACTCTCAGGTTGGATAATAATTCCAGAAGTATACCTTGAATGTATTGTAAAATTTGCTTCGTAGGTACCAACCGATTCATCATCCTTTTTCTTTAGTTCAAGAAACTCCTTATCCATCTTTGTTCAAAGAATAAGAGGGAAGTACTTATTGAAAAATAAGTTCTTGAACTCGTCCCATTCCATGGACTCAATTTCATCCCTTTGTGTCGTATTCTTAATAAGATTCCACCATTGATCAGCTTCACCTTCCAAACGATATACTGATAAGATGAATTTATCATGTCCAGAACATTGTAGAACTGAAAATATCTTTTCAGTGGTACTGATCCATTTTTCATCCACTAATGGATCAGAAGACCCGCTGAATGAAGGTGGATGCTACCTCATGAAGGATTCAACAGAATGTTTCTCCTTTCTTTTCTTGTTTGGAAGCCCAGCATGATTCATAGCTTGATAAATTTGTGTGAGCATGTCTACAAGATTTTTCATTCCAGCTCCCATAACGTTTGGTTGCTCAGGGAGACAATCATTGCATTTCCCATCACATTCAGAATTAACACGGTTCCTTCGGGTTCCATCCATTGACTAAAACCAAGAATCATAGTGTGAGAAAAACTAATCATAACAGGAAAACCACATAATCAAGAATAAAATTTCACACTTTTGGTCTTATCATAGGTTGTTTATGGACATTTATAAAACACTAATATTGTGTTATATGTTTAGACATATCCTTAGGGTTCTTACTAAGTCTTTCACATCCTAGTTTCCAAAGGTTGACTATACCTTTCCTCTGATACCAACTATAACGACCCATAATTTATATACATGGTTATTACTTCAGAATTGAAGAATACTTATTACAACATATAAAAAAACCATGATAGGACCGTATAGGTATAGTTTCTTTAGAAACTGGGAAACATAAACAACTGGTTCATAAATCATCTACATTGTCTCCCATTTATTTCATCATATCTAGAGTCCCTTTTGGCATATCCTACTTAATACCCTTCTTCATAACTTGGGGAAAAGAAAACATACAAAAGGGTGATCTCAAATGCTCAGTAGGTGTAAAAAAAATAAATATCAATCATATCATATTCATAAGAACATAACATTTTGAAAATCTTAACCAGCAAAAGAGATCATAATATCATAACATGGGATAAATCATAGTAGTGAAATGAAATCCCAATAATCATAACTTAAAACATGAAACTTTGTGGCATACACACATAATCATAGAAAATCATTTCATATTAGTCAAGGCTCATTTCCAAGACCATCATAGCAGACAAAGTCCATTACTAAACCGAGTTCACTCCTCATTCCAGTCCTGTATCACTGAACCAGATTAACTTGTCGTTCCAGCCATTTCTATCTCATGAGATATAAATCTTGACCCAATGAATTGGAGGGAGATATAGGTCCCACCCATCTCATAATTAAACCATTCTTAGGTTTTCCACAAAATCATAAATCATAGCATAACCCATGTAATAAAAATGAGATTCTTAAACATCATGTCATCATAACATAATCCATATAAGATAAAAGGAAATCATAAAATTAATTCCATCATAACATAATAAAATCACTATAAAATAGGGATAAAAACAGAACCCTATATTATCTTAGATGGAAAATAATTTTGATAAAACACTTGAACTCCATTCTTGAGGAAAATATCCTTTCTACTTCAAAAACATTTTACCTTTCTTATCATGTCATACAATTTTAAACTAAAAGAAGTTGATTGAAAATAAACTTGAAAACTTGTAAAGTAAGATTAATGGAAATATTTTTCTATGAAATCATAAAAATCCATTCATTCCGTATAAGTTAAAAAAAATTCCTCTCATACTTTGGCCGGAAAAGTCAAAAAGTACCTCGTACTAAAAACGAAAAAAGATTACTTTCATATCTTTTAATCACCAAAGGGTAAAATTGGATTTAAAAAATTGTTGGAAGATAGAAATAATATTACATATTGAGGAAACATGTATGTGGATGATAAATATTCCATAGTAAATTCTGAATTATAAAGAATCTTGGATAAAAATGAGATTGTGAGATTTTCCCTTACCTTATGTCTGATTTACTTCATACGTATCCAAAACTCCTATATAATGATTTAAATAACGTCATTGAATTATTAATGAATCATATTAATTGTTATGATATCATATATGGTCATATTATTATCTTTTTATTAGTAATATTTCATTTCTTCTTGTTATTTGGGTGTTCATTGCTTTATATTCTTACGCATGTTTTGTCAAATAAATTATTATTCTTATTTTTAGGTTATAGATACCTCATTTCCATAATGGTATTAGTGTAATATATATCATATTTATTCATTCAATTCATTCAATTCATTTATATAATCATTATTCAATGAAGATCATGTAGAACGAGTCACATCACATCGTGAAGACGGTAGGCCGTACGTACGCATGCACGATGATATCGTTCCCATGATCATGGAATTTTATTGAAGTGTATGTATAATATTTCAGAATCAATATAACTTTACAATAATCATATATAGTTATTCTTTACACCATTATACCCATCCAAGTAAGGTGGTGGTGGAGAACAGATTACACCACGGCATGGAGACAGTATTCTGTACGTACGCACTCGCGATGATTTCATTTTCCGTAGGATGGATAGAAGGTGAAATATGGTTGTTTCATATTTATAATAACATATTAGTATATGAGTGATACTGATGTTATTAATTTATTATGAAACAAATAAAGAAGAAGAAGTAGAAGAAGAAATAAAATGGAAAGAATCAGTAAAGGATATTACCTCTTCTTTGACGCGCCTCTTCTTAACCTCCTCTTAGGGCACTAAAGATGGTATTTGAAGAAGACCAGGACCCCTAGTATGTTTCTAGGGAAGTGGAGAAGAGAAATTTTCAGGTTTTGGATGAGCTTTAATTCTCAAAGTGGTGTGAGGAGGAGATGGAGGAGGTTCCCTTTTATAAGGGAGGAGAGGGGCACCTTTGGAAAGTGTGAAAGTATTATTTTATTATAAACTTATATTAGGTTTTCAAAGGTCCAAAAATAATTAAATATGAAGATAAGATGACTCATGGTCGAAATGAAATCATCCAATCATAATTTGACATGTTTTGGATAATATTTTAATCATTATAATCTTATTTATTTAAATCATTTTTAATGAGGTAAATATTACATCATTATTGTGTCATGAATAATTTAATTTATTTGATGTATAAAAATTATAAAAAAACCCATATAGGAAATATTTTTAGATTTTAAATGAATATTTATAGTCTAAAAGATAATTTATATAACTTATTATAAAAATTAATTACTAAAATATTTTCGTTAATGTTAATTTTGTCTTTACATTAAATTAATTAATCCAAATTGTCATTATCACTACCAAGTGGCTCAATGGGGTCCCAAAATCTACCAAAGGATGCCCATGTTCGGCCACTACTCATCCAATAAGGTTAGAACAAGTGCTAATGTAATTTTGAATTATTATAATATTCATTTAACCTTGAATTACCCTATTTACCTTTAACCGCGGTAAATAAAAGTCAAAAGTTACTATTCACAAAAAATTATTTTCATCTTATTAAACCAAATTTTACTTCCTGATAAGAACCATGTATATCGGATTTTTGAAATTCAATTCACAGAAGTGGTAAAATTTCATTTAAATGAAAGAGTCAATTTTTTAACTACCACTAAGTGGTTTCACTATTCATAAAAAAATTGAATTTTTTTCAGAAAAATACCAAAAATTCCTCCTAAGATACATTTGATATTCCGAATTCAAAAATGATGTCTATTTTTCCAAATTCAAAACATAGAAGTAGCATTAATTAATTTTAAAATAAATTCCCGTTATCAAAACAAGTAGCGCATTTTTAAGAAATAAAAACTATAAAAAAATCGACACTTGTTTATGTCTAATTTCAAAGTGAAATTAATTTCAATGACCAAAATTAGATTAAATGGTAAAAATATATTCTAATTACACTTTAAAACCAATTAAAGAGATAATCCAACCATATAAATTAATGCAATGAAAAAAAGTTGGTTTTAATTAAATTATAGCGTATTTTTACTATTCATTAAAATATGAAAGTTATCAAATAATAAGAAAAATTTATCCCAATTAAAGTTTTATATCCTGATTCCAAGGAAGAATTTTATTTTTTTTAAATTGAACTTATAAACATGTCAAAAACTAGATTTAAAATGGGTGCACCATCAAAAGGTGACAAAACTGCATTTTTTGATAAATACTTATTTTTCCCTGAAAAATTTATTTTGTTCTCATACCATGTTCTAGAAAATATGTAAGATGAATAGTAATGTTAGAAAATTAAAAATTTAGTTAATGCTATTCATAACAGCTAGTTCATAATAATATTATAACAATATATCGTTGTTTAGTGAAACTCGGTATTGCGTACTACACACGCTATCGAGGAAGGTCGTGATTGCATGTCACCCAAGCTAAGCTAGTGTTGTGTGCAGTGAAAGATTCATTTGATGTTGTGTATAACATAAGACATAAAAAAATATACTTCTCATAAAATATCAGGGTGTTACACATATGGTTTCATGGAACTTCACTGTGTGTAGATTCCCTATGATGTTGTTCATGGATATATTGTCCAATTTCCTCTCCAATATCTCAAGAAGCTACACCAAACCTGTCAGAACCTAATGTTTAGCTTTAACTTGTTGACAGGTGAGGCACCACGATATGAGATCAGCTACACTCCATCTCATGTCAGACCACCAAAACTACCATTGTGGGTCTCTATACTTCTTTCCCACACTAGGATGTACAACTAAGGGAGAAGTGTGTAACTCCCACATCACCTCTTCTTGCATAGCGACTGGAACCACTATTTTCCCATGGAATAAGATCTTGTGATTACCTCTTTTTGAATATCCCTCTGGTGCGTCGCCTAGGGATATCATATCACACAAAACCTCACAGTCGATGTCTCCCTACTGGGACTCTCTCACACACTTGAGGAGCAAAGGATTCAACACCATCAACATAAGAAAAGTTTTACCCTCCTGATCCACCATGGTCAGTGGCAGGGAAGCTAATTTCTCTTAATATTCTCGCACTAGGTGATCTTGGGAATTTCTACTAAGGGAATATGCTACAATTTTTCACTTTTTTAGAGAATTGACTATCTAAAATTGTAGTCCAGCAAGAAATCCAACTAGTGTCGCTGTCACAAGTTCAGGTCTCTGTAAGAACCCGGTTCTTATTCTTGAGGTACGAGTTTCTTCTTTTATCTTTTCCTTAAGTGTTTTTGAGAAAATAAGGAAAATGGGGAAAAATCACAAAATTTGTGGGTACACACCGTGTAATTTTCCACACACCGTGTACTTTGGCCGTGTGGGATGAGTACATAGGGCGTGTAGCCCTATCAGCAATGAAAGGTGTAAAAACTGACTACACACCATGTAGTGGGTATTTACACTCCGTGTAGTCAGTCGACATGAAAATAGTAAGGCGGTGGCCAGCTGAGCGATAGTTTACGCCATGTACTCAGGAATACACGCCGTGTAGTCATGTCGACAAATGAATAGTGCCACGCTAGCGAGAAGCCGCCGTAAGAACAGTTAAAAATGGAATGTACACGCCATGTACTTGATAAGTACATGCCGTGTAGTCTGTTTTTTTGGCTTAAATCGGGCAGTAGCCTCCTCTGTTCATAGAGGAAGCTAAGAACCAGAGGAGGGCTTGGGATAGAAGACCGAAACTTTAGAGATCACCCGATCGAGCTCCAGGAATCCGATTCTGCCTCCATCGATCTCATTGGAACTATAAGGGTAAGACCATCCTTCTCCTTAAGCCGTTCTTACCAATTCTTTACCGTGGGAAAGTTATTTATGTTTGAACGATATTTCTTTTACCTTAGATCTACGTCGTTCTTGGACGATTTGAGGAGCGTCGTTCGCGCATACTAAACACGTGCGATCGAAGTAGGTGGCTTGGTGTTTAAAATTCCAACTGTTGTGCATTTGTGTGTACCTTTTTGCTACGAACCCATGTTGGGGTGTTGTGTGGCTGATTTCGTGGCTGGTTTAAATACCTATAATTGTATAGGTAATTAAACATGATAATAAATTGCTGTTTGGGATTGCTTCTTGGATCCAGGACCACCCCGAGGGTGCGTTCCTCTGTTTAGCCATTTGGCCAGGATACCCGAGGGTATGACATGTTTATATTGCGCATTACTTTTTCCATGAGAGGAATTGTATAAAATTTGCATGTTTATTATTTGGGCTCGTCCCGGTTACTTGCGCCTGAGGGCAGTGTTTTTTTAGCCTGAGGGCATGGTTTGTAAGCCTGAGGGCATGGTTTGTTTAGCCTGAGGGAAAGGTACTGCTTAACCTGAGCACAACGTTATATTACGCCTGAGGGAAATGCTTATTATGCCTGAGTTCTGTGACTTCTGTTCCTAAGGGTGACACTTCGTACGCCTCAGGGCAGATACCTGAGGGTTCCGATTCTATTTACCTTAGGGTAAGAGTTTACGTGTCTGAGGACACCGACTATTTACTTAAAACATTCACTGAGGTGATATATTATATTGAATGGTTAAATTAATATTAAAAATGGAAATATAACTGGTAAAGTTAGTTACTTTTGAGTATTTCTTAGGTTATTGAATTTACTACTGCAAACGGTTGTTTCACTTTTACACTGATAGTTGAGCATGAGCCTTTGGTGGGTGCCTACTGGGATTTATTTCTCACACCCTATTTGGGTCATGTCTTTGGCCCAAACAGATTATATTTCTGCAGGTGTTGATAGGGGAAAGAGTCCCTATACATGTACTTGATTGTTGCTGAGGAGTAGGAGAGCTTGGGTTCGAGCTTAGGCTCGCGATGCCACTGGCTGTTTTGTTTTTCTTTTCTGTACTTGTACTTTAGTTGTATTGTATTGCGGTGTAACATGTTTTGATATTTTTTATAGAATAGTGACATGCTGCATCTTTATATATATGACTACTGGTTTCCTTTTACATCAGTTATCCATTTCAGTTATATATTTATTGTTTACTGCTTCCACTTGTTGTATGCTATTTATCTTTTCCGTTGCGCTACACTTTGAAAAATGAGGGCATAGTTTTCCCACTATCAGACCTGGGCCCTCGCTGCTAGTCAGTAGCCTCTGGCATTTGGGTAAATTCTCTTGAGGTCATGTGACCAACCAGGTTTGGGGCAAATATTGAGTGGCACCTGGGCCCAGGACGTTACAAAGTGGTTTTAGAGGCGTTTCTTTTCTTTGACATATTATTTGGAACCTTAGTCAGGGATAATACGCAAAACGGTAGTTGGTAATAAGTTGTGCCTGGGAGTAGCTAACCTGTGTATAGGGAAAAGCTAGTATACCTCGTATTTTTGCAATTATTCTGATTTTTCAAATTTTACAGTTGATTTTCTTTTCCCCGTTGGGTGACACACTTGTGATTGTGCTGTTTATATGTTATCCATGGGTTCTATTTAGTTTCAAGACGATTAGATGAGGGTATTCCCTCTCATGCATCATTTAGGCACATGCTATAAATCAAATGCCATGAATAGTTCCATTCCATGTAGGCACATTAGAAATTGCATGTTGTTGTGATAGTTGTTGTGCTAGAAAAGCAGGATTTTGTGATAACCGCTTTGATAAATACCTGCTATGTGATAGGGTATTTTTGTGTGAGCCTATTGATAGGATAGATGCCAAAATTTTGTTTTTGGGGAGTATGGGCTCTTAATGACTGGAATTTGGTGGATCATTGACCTGTTTACTTGAGTATAACATGTATAAGATTCCAAAATTTGATTCGCGGAGAGTATGGGCCCTCACAGATCGGAATTTGGCACTTAGGTGTTGTTTTTCAGTATTTACTGGGTTCCAGAGTAGTTTTAGAGGCTTACTATCCTGAAAACCCAGGATACACGCCGTGTAGTTCCTTGAACACACACTGTGTGTTCTTATGTTCAGGAAGAAATGGAAACTTTTTGAGTACATGCCGTGTACCCTCATTACACGCCGTGTAGTCTCTTCCCGTGTCATAGACCGTGTGGGAGGGGAAATAGGGTAGGGAAAGGCTTGGGAAACACACGCCGTCTACCGGATGTACATGTTGTGTAGTGTTGACCCAGATTCCGCCCACGAAACTAACAACACGGACAGAGGAGACCTTGAGACATACACGCCGTGTCTATTTTGGAACACACCGTGTAGTCTGACATGGGGACCTGGCTGTGTAGCTAACAAACACGGGTTGGTGTTACCTCTTCTTGAACATGCTGTGCACCTGAGGGACACGCTGTGTAGTCCTTACTGGTGGTAGACCATGTGGAATTGGCTGTGTGGCTGGGGAAACGGGGTGGTGTACATGCCGTGTGCGGGTGTAACACGCCGTGTGGTGTCATCCGAGTAGTCGGTCGTGTCACGAAAGAAACAGGCAGTTGGAAATTAAACCATACACACCGTGTAGATGTTATACACGCCATGTAGTCTTTTTCAACGATATTCGTGTGGCTTAGCTGTGCAGAAGGACCCAGGCAGGGGAATAAAAGTCATGTACATGCCGTGTAGATTAATATACACGCTGTGTAGTCTTGTTTTTCAAATCTTGAAATGATTTCTTCCTCTTATTTCTCTTTTGGTCCCCTTGTTTTCAGTCTTTGATAAAGTTAAATCTAAGGCTTGTTTTTGACCTTGTAGAGTCATGCTGCTGAGACGACTACGCGTTGTTCTCCAGGAGAGCGGCAATGATTACACTCCATAGATGGTAGGACATCGGCTACCAGTGGATCCTCTAGTAGATCTAGATGTGGTGTCAGCTGTTATACTGGACACAGGAGTAGATGCACAGTTCCGTGAAGGCTTTATGCAGTTTATGCAGACCTTCCAGGGAGCACCGCCGGCTGCCACATTTATGGCTGAGCTGAATCGTATCTTCCAGTAGCAGCATCCACCTACGTTTTCAGAGGATGGTGGAACACAGGATACAGAGTCTTGGATGGGGTCTATTTAGACTATTTTCTATCATCTTGAGATCCCTACAGGGATAAGGGTCAAGCACATGACATATATGCTTCGTGATTCCTTCAAGTGGTGGTGGGATGTTACCACTCAGATAGAGCATCAAAGATACATGGCGTGGGAAGATTTTCAGAAAGCTTTATATGAATTCTTCTTCTCAGAGATGCTGAGGGAAGATAGAGCTCAAGAGTTCATGAATCTGAATTAGGGAGCTATGTAGGTTATGGATTATTCTGCTCGTTTCACCGAGCTTCAGTGTTTTGCACCCGTTCTGGTGGGTGATGAGACGTTGAGGTCTAGATGCTTTGAAGATGGTCTTCTATAAGACATCCAAGCACTGGTGTATGTTTTTAGGTTGCCTACAGTACATGCTATTGTGGACCGGGCATTGATTATATAGAGTAACATTTGGGAATCTTGTGGTGTGGGCCAATGCGGTTTGGCACCAGTTTCTGGTACTATTTCTACCTGGAAAAGGAAGTGACAGATGAGTTTATCTCACGATGATATTAATAGCTAGGTGATTACTTCAGGTGGCCCAGTCAGGTGCTACTAGTGCTGTAGAGATGGGAACAAGAGACCTCAGTGTCCACGTGACCTAGTGGAGTGCCGATCTTGCGGAAAGATGGGTCATCTACAACACTTTTGTAGGGCGTTTTTACCAGTGGCTAGTGAGAGGGGTTCTGTGCAGACTCTGTGTGCGGAAGCAGGACCAGCAACTTCTTACCAGTTGGGGAACTGGAATACGTTAGGGCATGCAGGCAGAGATGGTGGTCATGGACGTGGTAGCCAGACACCAGGATCTTAGAGGCAGCAGGGCGGGACAACACTGGGTAGCCAGGCTGTGTCTCAGGGCCACGGCACTGGGCAGACATATGCAGTGAAACAGACCCAGTAGGAGTAGGATCCCGGACCTTCTACCATCAGAGGTACTATCCTAGTTGCTTCTGTTTTATCAGCAGTAATTTTTGATACGGGTGCAACACATAGTTTCATATCTGTGCTCATTGTGAAGATCCTTGGGATATGTGTTTCTTCTTCTTATGATGTTATGACGCTAGACACTCTGTCAGGGACTAGAACGACTAGTGTGTGTCAGTGTAAGAATTTCCTTTCTAAGGTTGGTGGGTGTAACTTTCTTTGGGACCTCTATTTCTTAGGGATGAAGAGCTATGATGTCATTCTTGGGATGGACTGGTTGGTACCATTTTGAGCCTTAATAGACTGCTATCTCGCAGGGTACGTTTCACATCACCAAAGGGTGGAGAGTTTCTATACAAGGGCGAGTGGGATGTTCGGGCAAGTCGAGCTGGACCAGAGCATCGTGGATGAGGTGGAGTCATAGCCCCGATTGTGAGTTTATATATGGATGACCAGGGAACTTGCCAGAAATATTTCCCTCTTATAGTTGATCGTTTCCGGAATGTCTTCCCAGACGACTTCTCAGGTCTACCTCCAGAGAGTGAGGTGTATTTCTCTATTGAACTTGTTCCAGGGGAAGCAATGGTGTCCATTACTCATTATAGGATGGCTACACCAGAGTTACATGCGCTCAAGAGGCAGTTAGAGGAGTTACAGGAAAAGGGTTTCATCCGACCCAATATTTATCCTGGGGGTTCACCCATCCTCTTTGCAAAGAAGGCAGACTGTACCCTCAGACTCTATGTGGATTATCGGAAGTTGAACCAGTTGACGGTTAAGAACCGATATCACTTAACTAAGATTGATTATATTTTTGATCAACTTCGTTGATCACGAGTGTTCTCAAAGATTGACTTGAGATCAGGATATCATCAGCTACGCGTGAGACCATCAGACATAACACTTGCAGCCTTTCAGAGCAAATATGGTCTGTATGAGTACTTGGTTATGACTTTTGGACTCAAAAACGCACCAGTAGTTTTCATGGATCTGATGAATCGTGTGTTCCACCCTTATCTAGAATCTTTTGTGGTAGTATTCGCGAACGACATCTTGGTGTACTCTCACACTCGACACGACCATGCCACCCATATTGAGATCGTACTGAGTACATTGAGAGAGCATCGACTATATGATAATCTCTCAAAGTGCCACTTTTGGATGAACCAAATTAACTTCCTGGGTCATATCATCTCAGAGGTAGGAGTTTTAGTAGAACCAGAGAAGGTGAGTGCAGTAGTTTCTTGGGAGCATCCTAAGAATGTGTTTGAGATGCAGAGTTTCTTAGGGCTGGCTGGTTACTACATGCGCTTCATCCAGGACTTCTCCTACACAGCAGCTCCATTGACGTGTTTGACTAAGAAGGGTGTGAAGTTCATTTGGATGGAATCTTGCGAGACAACCTTTCAAGAGCTGAAGGGAAGGTTGATATCAACACCAATCCTGATACTCCCATAGTAAGGGAAGAGCTATACAGTTTACTGTGATGCATTAGGTACTGGGTTGGGAGCTGTGTTGATGTAGGGTGATCGAGTTGTTGTGTACGAGTCTCGGCAGTTGAGGCCACATGAGAGGAATTACCCGACGCATTTCCTCGAGTTGGCTGCAGTTGTTCATGAGTTATGCTGTTGGAGACATTATCTCTTGGGAGATCATTTTGTGGGTTTCACCGACCACAAATGTCTCAAGTACATCTTTACTCAGTGTGGATTGAATATAAGGCAGCAAAGGTGGGTCTAATACCTTTAGTCCTTCGATTTTGAGCTTGCATATACACCTGGTAAGGGTAATGCAGTTTCTGATGCACTGAGCAAGAAGACATAGATACAGGCAGTTCATGAGTCCAGTGGTGAGTGGCAGTTTATGGCTTTGTTCTCTGAGATGCATTTGAAGGTGCACGACAGTCAGGGGAACACCTATCTTTCATCTTTATCTGTGACTTTTACCCTCCTGGATAGAGTGAGGATGAGACAACTATCTGATTCAGAAGGCCTAGTTCTACGGGAGTCGGTGGCAAGTGAGGACCCTCCTCTTGGTTGGACAATAGGTTATGATGAGGTACTACGTTTCCATGGATGAGTGTGGGTTCCAGGGGATATACGCGAGGAGTTGATGCGGGAGTTTCATGATTCAGCTTGGGCAGTTCATCCTGGAGTTACCAAGATGTACCGTGACTTGAGACGTCAGTACTGGTGGCTGGGTATGAAGAGAGAGATAGCTGGTTTTGTTATGAGGTGTTCCACCTGTCAGCAGGTGAAGAAGGAGCATCAGAGGCTAGCCGAACTGTTATAGTAGTTACCCATTCTGGGGTGGAAATGGGATGATTTCACGATGGTCTTCGTGATTGGGTTGTCGAGGTCACCTTGAGGCAATAATGTCGTGTGGGTTGTTGTGGACCGACTCAAAAAGGTAGCTCACTTTTTTCCGATCAAGGAGACCTTCAGTATTGATGAGCTTAGAAAGCTATATATCTGAGAGGTTGCACGTCTTCATGGGGTTCCTCCTTCTATCATTTCAGATAGGGACGCCCTTTTACATCTCATTTCTAACAGAGTTTTCAGAGGGCACTTGGTACACAGGTGATTTTGAGCACAGCTTACCACCCTCAGACCGATGGTCAGTCGGAGTGTACGATACAGGTGCTAGAGGACATGATGCGTGCATGCGTCCTAGACTTTGGGGGCTCTTGGGAGAAGTATATACCCCTAGTCGAGTTTTCCTACAATAACAGTTTTCAGGAAACTATTGAGATGGCACCTTACAAGGATTTATATAGTAGGCCATGCCGATCACCTTTGTGCTGGTTGGAGGTAGGTGAGGCAGCTTTACTGGGACCACAGCTCGTGTAGGAGACTTCTGAGGAGGTCCAGTTGATTCAGAAGTGGATGGATACTACGCAGTCTCATCAGAAATCTTATGCTGATCACCGTAGACGACCCTTGGAGTTCGTGGTCAGGGATCAGGTTTTCTTGCGTGTTTCACCGAGGTTGGGACACAGGCAGATTAGGAGGCAGGGTAAACTCTCACCGAGGTATGTGGGGCCATTTGAGATTCTGGAGAGGGTCGTTCTGGTTGCCTATCGGTTGCAGTTACCACAGAGGTACCGGGCCATGCACGACGTCTTCCATGTGTCTCAGTTGTGCCGTTATCATTCAGACTTGTCTCACATCTTTCATCAAAAGGAGGTTGAGCTTCATGATGATGAATACTTTGAGGAGCATCCGATTCGTATCGTTGATAGGAGCATGAAGGTTCTTCGAGGCTGGTCAGTTCTTCTCGTACGGGTGTTATGGCAGCATGGACGAGTGCAGGACGAAACCTGGGAGTGGGAGACCGACGTACGTGCTCAGTGTCCAGAGTTTTTCTGAGCTTTATCTTCACCACCCTTGGACGGGAAATTCGAGGACAAATTACTTTAAGCGGGGAAGTTTGTAAAAACCTGGTTTTTATTGTTGAGGTAAAAGTTTCTTCTTTTCACTTTTCCCTAAGTGTTCTTGAGAAAATAAGGAAAATATGGAAAAATCACAAATTTTGTGGGTACACGCCATGTACATTTCCACACGCTATGTACTTTGGCCGTGTGGAATGAGTACACAGGTCGTGTAGCCCTGTCGGCGATGAAAGGTGTAAAAACCAACTACACACCGTGTAGTGGGTATTTACACGCCGTGTAGTCAGTCGACAGACGAATAGTAAGGCAGTGACTAGTTGATCAATAGTACATGCCGTGTACTCAGGAATACATGCCGTGTAGTCATCTCAACAGATGAACAGTGCCACGCTGGCGAGAAGCCGCCGTAGGAACAATTAAAAATGGAAAGTACACGCCGTGTACTTGAGAAGTACATGTCGTGTAGTCTGTTTTTTGGATTAAATTGGGTAGTAGACTCCTCTGTTCATAGAGGAAACTTATAACCGAAGGATG
Organism: Viscum album; assembly: GCA_963277665.1. Classification (NCBI taxonomy): domain Eukaryota; kingdom Viridiplantae; phylum Streptophyta; class Magnoliopsida; order Santalales; family Viscaceae; genus Viscum; species Viscum album. Next base: position 890,227,456 of record OY728159.1, on the reverse strand, counting down.
TCTTGGGAGAGATGACCATAACCTTAGAGATCACCCGATCGAGCTCTGGGAATCCGATTCCGCCTCCATCGATCTCATTGGAACCGTACGGGTAAGCCCTTCCTTCTCCTTAATCCGTTCTTACCATTTTTTTCCCAAGGGAAAGTTATTTACATTTGAATGAGATTTCTTTTACCTCAAATCTATGTCGTTATTGGATGATTCTAGGAGTTTTGTTCACGTATACTGAACACGGGTGATTGAGGTAGGTGGCATGGTGTTTAAAATTCCAACTTTTGTGCATTTGTGTGTACCTTTTTGCTACGAACCCATGTTGGGGTGTCATGTGGGTAAGGTCGTGGATGTTTTAAATACCTAGAATTGTATAGGCAATTAAACATGAAAATAAATTGCTGTTTGGGATCACTGCTTGGATCCAGGACCACCCCGGGGGTGCGTTCCTCTATTTATCCGTTTGGCCAGGATACCCGAGGGTATTCCATGTTTATATTGTGCATTACTTTTTTCCTTGAGAGGAATTGTATATAATTTTTCTGTTTATGATTTGGGCTTGGCCCGGTTACTTGCGCCTGATGGAAGTGTTTTTTTAGCCTGAGGGCATGGTTTGTTAGCTTGAGGGCATGGTTTGTTTATCCTGAGGGCAAGGTACTTCTTAGCCTGAGGGAAACATTCTATTCCGCCTGAGGGAAACACTTATTATTCTTAAGGGTTGTGACTTCTTTGCCTAAGGGTGACACTTCATATTCCTGAGGGCAGATACCTGAGGGTTCCGATTCTATTTACCCGAGGGTAAGATTTTGCGTGTCTGAGGACATTGACTATTTACTTAGAACATTCACTGAGGTGATATATTATATTGAATGGTTAAATTAATTTTAAAAATGGCAATATAACTAGTAAAGTTAGTTACTTTTGAGTACTGCTTATTTTATTGCATTTACTATTGCACACTGTTGTTGCACTTTTACACTAACAGTTGGGCACATGCCTTTGGCGGGTGCCTACTAGGATTTATTTCTCACACCTTGTTTGAGTCATGTCTTCAGCACAAACAGATTATATTGCTACAGGTGTCTATAGGGGAAAGAGTCCCTATACAGGTACTTGATTGTTGCTGAGGAGTATGAGAGCATGAGACCGAGATTAGGCTTGCGATGCCGCTGGTTGTTCTATTTTTCTTTTTTGTACTTGTACTTCATTTGTATTGTATTGCGGTGTAACATGTTTTGGCTGTTTTTATAGAATAGTGACATGCTGCATCTTTATATATATGACTACTGGTTTCCTTTTACATCATCTATCCATTTTAGTTATATATTTATTGTTTACTGCTTCTGCTTGTTGTATTCTTATTATCTTTTCAACTACGCTACACTTTGACAAATGAGGGCATAGTTTCCCCACTATCAGACCTGGGACCTCGCTGCTAGTCGGCAGCCTCTGGCGTTTGGGGAAATGCGCTTGAGGTCATGTGACCAACTGGGTTCGAGGCACCCGTTGGGGAGCGAATGATTCAACACCATCGACATAAGAAAAGTTGTACCCTCCTTCACCACCATGGTCATTGGTAGGGAAGCTAACTTCTCTTAATCTTCTTGCACTAGGCAATCTTGGGACTTCCTACTAAGGGAATATGCTACAATGTTGACCTTTTTTAGAGAATAGACTATCTAAAATTGTAGTCCAGCAAGAAATCCAACTAGTGTCGATGTCACAAGTTCAGGTCTCTCTGAGTGAAGACGTACATGAGACTCTGGTGGTCTAAGTATTCCACAAATCACTCTCCCATAAGGTAGTGTCTCCACATCCACAAGACGAATAATTCCGTTTCTATATCTAGGTTGTGAGTCACATAGTTATGATCATGGGGTCTCAACTTCCTTGACCCATATGCGATCACTTCCTATCATTACATAAACATGCAACCAAGACCATCTCTTGAGGAATCACAATACACCATGAACTCAATGCCTTCCACTGGTAGTCTCAAAACTGGAGAAATCATCAACCTCTTTCTGAACTCCTCAAAGGACCTCTGTCACTGCTCTGACTAGGTAAATGGATGTCCCTTCCGCATCAGGGTGGTCAAAGGGGATGCGATTATGGAGAAGTCTTCCAAAAATCTCCTATAGTACCCTGAAAAACCAAGAAAACTATGTACCTTTAACACATTCACATGTGGCTCCCAAGAAATAAATACCTAGATATTTTCCAGATCCATAGATAATTTTTTTTCATAAATTAAATGCCCTTGAAATTGAACCTCCTATATCAAGAACTTACATTTTGACAACTTTTCGTAAAGCTGATGCTCTCGAAGAAAATCAAGGACCCTATTCTCTGTAAACTTCTCCTTTGTTGCTGATTAGACAAGTATGTTGTTGATGAAAACAATGAAAAACTGGTCCAAGTTAGGTTATAAGATCTGGTTCATCAAATCCATAAAGACAATTGGGAAATTTTTCACACTAAAGGGAATCATTAGGAACTCTTAGTGTACATAGAGACAATAGAAAGCCAAATTTGGAATATCAGCCTCAAAAACCTACAACTTGTGGTAGCCAGACCTAAGATCAATCTTGAAGAACCATCTCAAACCTCAAAACTAATCAAATAGTTCTTCAATCCTCAATAAGGGCGACTAGTTCTTTATTGTGTCATGGTTTAGGCGATGATAATCCATGTAAAGACACAAGCTCCCATCTATATTTTTCATGAATAGAATTGGTGCTGCCTAGGGGGACATAATGGGTTTGGTGAAACCTTTCTAAAAAAGGTACTAAAAATTTAACCATAACTCCCATAGACTTATAGGTTCCATATGATATACTACATAAGATATTGGGGAAGTACCAGGATGAAAGTATATGTAAAAATCCATCTCCCGCCTCATAGGTATTCCTGAAACGTCTTCAGGAAAGATGTACATATAGTCATCCAAAACTAAAAGAACCAAGATACCCTAAGAGTATGCTGCACCAAGGGTTATTATTTTTTATTTATGGGCAATTTGTTGAAACCTATTTCTCACATCACCTTCTTGTCCTACTATGAGGTCTCTATCGCCAAAAGAAGAGAACCTCATCCCATCTGCGTGTACGAATATAACTAGTCTGCGGTGACATTCGATCTAGACTCGAACCATGAAAAGAAAATTTATACCCAATATTAAGTTTTATAGTTCCATCATGATGACAAATAGGTCTTATGTGGACTTGTATTCACAAAGCGATAACTCTCTCCACCAACAGATGAAAGATACAGAAGAAGCATTACCTGTAAGAACCTCAAGGAAAAGATGTTGTGTTATCCTCTCTACTTGGAGCTCCAAATCCCACACTAAGTGTCAAGAGATAAAATAATGACTAGAACCTATATCTACTAATACTAAGTCAAGAGTTCAATAAATATAAATTTCACCTCGAATCATCTCATGTGTAGTAGGTTCATAAACGTCCAAAGCTTACAGTTGTCCGTGGACCCGAATGCCAACTCTCTGAGCCTGACATGGGTTGATTGGTGGTGGTGGTGGGATGACCTCATAGATTCATCCCACACTTGTATCTCATCCTAATCCTCTACCAGCACCGCCTACTTGGGGACCACCCTATCCCCACATAAGAGATCCCTAATCACAGCGTTGTCTCTACCATGGTGGTCCATATGCTATCTTCCTAGGATGCTCAACACGTCTAGTTGGAAAGTCTCATGACATGCGACCTCACCCATCACATGCATAGAACCAACCCTCCCCAGGCTATCCCAATGCTCTACGATTCCCTTGCACTATACAACAACAACCCTAAGCCTACTCACGGTAGGGCCTCCTATTCCAAGACCTCTGGAACCTATCAGCTACCATAGATGACTCAAACCTATCACGCCCATTGTGAGATCTAGCTATCTAGAGTCTCTCTAATAGAAATATCTATCATAAATTCCCATTCTAGTACCCTGACATAGGTGGAGATGCACAACGGTACTACGCTGGCTCAGATCTATCATCAGAATCCCTGATCAAACTTTTGTGCTTCAAAGTAGCCACATATGATCATGTCAAGAGACTAGTGTGTAAAGTCTGTGAAACTAGATGCATAATCCTCCACTATTATCCCTCCCAGACAAAGCTCTAGAATCTCTTGAATCTGAATGGAGCATATAAAAGAGGGGTAGTACTCCTCACAAAACAGCTACTGGAAGTCATCCCATGAGAGTTTCAACTCATTGTGAATTTGGGTAACCAGGCTTCACCAATGCCTAGATGATCTGTGGAAAAGACTGGCTGAAAAAGACACCATCTGATACATCGGTGTCTGGATAATCCTGAAGACACATACCATCAAATCTAGTCAATTCTTGGCTGTTTGGGGATTTGTCTCTTTATGAAACCTCAATGATCTCTGATGCTAGAACTTGTGGAGTGCGCTCAACCTATGCACTTCCTCGACCCACTCTACTGGGATGATCTACTTGTCAATAGGTGGAGGTGTGAATACCTTCCCACCTGGAAGAATGGGGTCATAGGATGGACCCTGAACCGAGGTCTCATCACTCATATGGTCATCGTCACAAATCGGATCTGGTATCATGGTAGCTATCATTTCATAGGAATCCTGAAAGTTGTCAAGAGTACCACAATATGAATATCATATATGTATATCAAAAACAATGGGGAGCTAACTCAAGAAGGATAGTCAAAGACTCAATCCTATATAATGCATGTACCATTGATCCCTATAACAAATGTATCAACATGCCAAGTTGGAAAGAAGGTAGTCAGGGTCCTGGTGAATAGATACGTCAGCCGCCACCCCAACATTGGAATACCTATCCTGAGAGCTACACTCGAGACACATTGGAACTGTTTCTATAAACCCAACCAATCCCTTTAAGGGAAAAATGTCTGAACTAGATCCCAATGAATGATCTTTCTTTAATAACAGTCTTTCATAGCCCGACTCAATCTGGGGCTTCAGTTGTGACTACCCCATGCCCGCCTCCATTGGCCATGGGGTGGCGATATGAGACAAAGGAATAACTAACATGGGGAGGAATTTACCTAGAAACATGTACACACAAACATAGCAAAGTCAATGAAAAAGTGAAGAGGGAAAGGAAAAGACACAACACTAACATAAAGTAAACCAAACATGCATGAACCTCTAGATGATACAAATGTACAATATTGTAAACATAAATGGAAAAAGGGGAAAAATAAACACTCGATTAGAAATGTGTCCCAACATGACAGAAAAATGGAAAAGTAAAATATCTGAGAGATACTAGCTACCAAATCCTAATCTATGACCATCATACATGATCTAGGAACCTCATATCCCTATGATCCTTTAAATTCAAGATCGACATGTCCGCCATCTACAAAAGACATGAAACATGTTGGTCAGAGCCCATGTAGGGGTGAGTATATACATACCGAGTAGAATTCCCTGAAATGGGAGGGGGGACTAAGAGATACAACTGAAGATAATCATAGTATATAGAACAAGGTACAATAAAAAGAGTAAAAATCAACCCAATAAAAGAGTGAAAGTAATCTCGTCCAAACATAAGGATCTCAACACGGTGAGAAGATGAAATTTTCATCAAGTTTTTGTTACCTATAGTAGGAGAGTATACTCATGCAACCATGATAACCTAGAAATGGAAAGCACATTGCATACCCTACGCGTCTTTACCTATCTTGTAAGGTGAGTAACCAAGACCCAAGGAGTGGGTACCAAAGGAGGATATACATATTTTCTCAATTAAATAAGACAAAACCAGAGAGTAAAGTGATATGCATCTCACAGCTCAACCCAAGAATAAGAGTCATTAACAGTTCTATGGTAGGTCCATCTATGATTCCCAACACCTCATGCATCTTCCTAGGACACACAAGTCAAAGGGACTCAATCACTGCACCTTGATACTATTCTCTTTAGGTGGCATAGAATTACCTGCATGGTTTTATGTTGCATCACAAGAATGCATCTCAGTGGGGAAAGCATCCCTCTTTATCATGATCCCAAAGGTACATCAAACCACGTCTCATCACTGTGCCACATAGTTGAGGGATCACCAGTTTTTAAAAAGGATCTCATGCCCTGGTATGATAGGAGGGTCCTACTATGGTAGTCACTAAGGAATTCCATTGCCTATCCTAGATAGAGGGTACCACTAAGCAAGGTCACTGGGGAATGCCACTTCCCAGTCCAAATAGAGGTTAATCCCACTGAGTTGTATGGGAAACACCACTGCCCATCCCGACTAGAGGGTTATGCCTCCAAGATGTCATCAAGGAATGCCACTACCCATCTCGGTTGGAGGGTAATCCCCATACTGCTCTGGTGATTTTGTATGGTCATTTCCATCATTGTGTGTTGCCTCAGTACATGCCAAACTAGGAACATTCACATCATATCTTAAAAGATTATTCTAAAGGAACCATTATGTTTTTTGTAAAAAAAACTCAGTATAAGCATCATGCGAGCTAAAATATGAGTTTAAAAGAAGGATATACAAAGGATTGAAGATCACTTGAAAGAGATTAAGTGGTACACATCATGTGGTCCCTCTTCACAGCCTGGTTATGTCTCTGGTCCATACTCAGGTCCCATCCATGTAAGGGTAGATGCCATATAGGTGGACTACACAACATTTCCCACCCATCTGTGGACCGAGCCTTGTCGGATGTACATTTCCATCTACTCGGTCCCCATGTCCATGTACTATGGTACACGGTGTGTTGGTCCACATAGGACACCGCCCATGTGGTCAACCCATGTCTCTGTTCTTTTATATAGAGTCCCTGCCCGTGTGACCCCACATGAGTTCTTCAACCAGGGAAGGGATACACAATGTGTGAGGGATGACTACATTCCATGTCATCTTTATATTCTCCCAAACCCTAGTTCCACCACTGAGGGAGCTACACACCATGTGTTCTTCGTACTACATGGTGTGTAGTCAGGATTTTTCTAGAACAAATAAATTATCTTTGGATCTTCATATGTGCTTCAAATCTGATCAAATCTCTTAATGTTCCATCGCTTTTCCTCCCAAAATCTCCGAATAGAGCCTTGAAGCATGGTTCCAAACCTCTGTTTTCCTAGAATCAACTACCAGAATGAATGAGAGTTACACTATTAGTACCTATTTACACCATGCCTCTGTTCATTGGTGATCTAGCATAAAATATTTGGATCTACCATCCAATTATTGCAGTGATTCGAGATCTGTACCTCGCTCAGGATATCGTTGTTGTTTCATCAATCCACTACAAATTCGTGTTCCCGATTGAGCTCAGAATGCTAGGAAACTATCGAACCAAGAACCACAGGGTCCCAACAACTAATTACACAAATAACATGAGAAGAAAGGCACAAAAAAAGGTTTTATGATCGTTGGCCAAGAGTTCTTGGACAACAATGACGAATGTGCCCTAGGGTTAGATGATCCAAAGAAAACAATATGATTCTTCATTCATGGGAGCATGAAATGTTTTTCAAAGTTGAAAATTCTAGAAAAGGAATGAAACTGCTCAAACATTTAATCAAAAGGGTGAAAAAACCAATTGATAATCCCTAAATCTTGTTTGGATTGTTTTCTATTGAATAATTTGCTCACCAATGAATTTGGGGGAAGTCACTACGTTCATTGCACTTCAATGATTCTTGATATAGAGGTTTTTCATTCGTCATCAATGGATGGATTCTCTAGAGGGAGAAAGATTATCTCACCAAAGAATGGTGAATTGTGATCCAACCCATGTTGAAACCCTCTAATGACCTTATTATAACTTTTAATTAGTTCAAAGAGGAAATTATTTAATTATTTAATTAATCAATCAATTCAATTATGTAAGAACACAAATATTCATTTCATGTATGGATCTTGATTTTGGGTGTTTTTGAAAAAAGGGGAGAATTTGGAAAATTCATAAGTACACGCCGTGTACTTAGGAGTACACACCATGTACCCGATTGTTGTGGGTAGCTGTGTACTGGTCATGTAATGGCTGAGTACATGGACATGTGAGGTTACCTAGAGACCGCCTAAAGAGGGATCCAGTTAAGGCATGTACCTGGCATGTACATTAGATGAACATGGTGTGTAATTTTCATTTTATTTGTTAAATTGGAATGGGTTTGCATCTAATTCCTAGAATTGTATTCTTCTAACCCCATCTCTTCCAGAAGCGACCAAGAGTAATGATTCTTCTATGAGCCTCCGATCTGTCATCCGTTCTCCAAATCAAACACCGTCGATTGTGTTGGAATCCCCTCGATGATTTCTTCCTTCTTCTAGAGCCTCTCCTCTTGATTTCTCTCCTTTTGTGAGATATCTAAGGTTGAGAGTTTTTTGACTTTTTTGTAGATCTAAGACATTCTAGGTCTATTCAAAGGCTGAGGTTCAACTATATCGATCGTACAAAATCAAGGTAGGTGGTTTGTGACTTTTTGTAGTTTTCTTTGGATTATATGTTCAAAAAGTTCTAAATAAACTAGTTTAGTGTATTACATGTTTTGGATATTTAACCCTATTTTATGCCTGCTATGTTCTATTTTCTTGATAAAGGGTTTTGATTATGATTTATATTTATTACCTTGTTTATGGTTGTGTTTTCCCATGTCTGTTTGATATTGGTCGTTGAGTCTAGAACTGCCTGTTAAGCTGTTTTGATTCCATGCCTATTGCTGTTAGGATGGAGTTGATATTATATGACATGCTTGTGTTATGAATTTTATCTACTTAGCCTTTTAGTAGATGAGATTAATTTGGATTTTGGATATTTTTTGTGGATAATTTAATTACACAGGGCTGTGAGAAGCTAGTGTAGTTAAACTATATGGGGAATTTATGTTGAGGGCTTCCCTAGAGTGTCTGCTATAATTTTTACATTGTGAGACTATAGGGGGGATGGACGGTGAGTGATCCCTCAGACTATCTGTAGTATATTATTATGAGACCACATGGTGAAAGGACGTTGATTGCTTCCTCAAAGAGTTTTTATTTATCGTTGAAAAGGCCACAAGAGGAATTGATGACGAGTGCTTCCTCAGAGAGTCTTTGTCTTTGTGAAACCAGAGTGGTTAGAAATGAGAACTTTCCCAGATATTTTCTTGTGAATGATTGTTTGAATAATTAATAAATATAAATGAATGTAGTTTGAAACTATAGTGCTATTTACTTTTTAGTACTTCATTGTTTATTACTTCATTTTGCATTTTTTCGGCTATATATATTCACTAACTTTTAGGAATAGATATTTGGATAGTTTCCTACTGGGATTATTCACACACCCTGTTTGGGTCATGATTTTTGGGCCCAAGAAGATTATATTGTTTCAGGTATAGATAAGGGTAAGTGCCCTTCTACTTCAGGTACTTGATGGTTGTGGAGTTGGAGAGCATGAGACCAAACTGAGTCTTGTGATGCTACCAGAGTTTACTTTTTTTCTTTGTACTTTTTTTAGTATTGTATTTCTAGAAATGTGACATGTTTGGATGATTTCCGAGACATATGTGGCATGCATCATTTATATATATGTGATCCAGTTTTTTATTTACTTTCATTTTCTCGTTGTTTGCTTATTGTATGGTATTAATGCTTCCGCTGTTGTATATTATTGTTATTCTGCTATGTTAATATACCAATGAGGGCATAGTTTTACCATTATATCACCCAGGGCCCTCATTTCCAGTCGGCAGCCTTAGGCATTTGGGGAAATTCACTTGAGGCCATGTGACCAACAGGGTACGGGGCACCTTTGGGCGGCACCCACAGCCAGGACGTTACAAAGTGGTATCAAATGGATCTTTTCTCCTTCGAATTACTGTTTGGAGCCTATAGAAAGTGATAAGAAGTAATAGTTTGTTGGTAATAATTTGTGCTTGGATGTAGCTAACCCGTGTATAGGGAAAATCCAATATGCCTCGAATATTGTAATTTTTCTGGTTTTTCAATTATTACAGTTGATTTGATTTCACCATTGGGTGATTCGCCTATTTTGTGTTGTTATCGTTGATATTATTGAGGTTCTATTTCTGTTGCAACCCAATGAGATGAGGGTATACAATCTCATGAATCATATAGGCACTTGTTAGAAATCACAATTCATGCATTCTTGACATGCCATTTAGGGTGAATTTTTGATTTCATGTTGTTGTGATAGATGTTGTGCTAGGTATGCATGCTATTTTGATAGATGTCATGATAGAATACCTTCTATTTGATATGGTATTCCTATATGTTATTTTTCTTTTGAATGGGCACCAAACTTTGGTCTCTAAGGTATTATGGCCCCTCATGGACCGGAATTTGGTGGATCATGTGATTGATTGCACTATTGTACTTTGTGATATACATGAATATGATGCCAAGATTTGGTTTTTGGGGAGTATGGCCCCCACAGATCTAAATTTGGAACTTTAATGTTTGTTTCAATGTTTTTATGGGGTTCCAGAGTAGTTTTTAAGGCTTACTGTCCGAAAAACCCAGAATAGACGGTGTGTAATGATGAATACATGCCATGTATCCTTATGTTCAAGAAGGAACAAATTTTATTAAGTACACATTTTGTACTGTATGTACACATTGTGTTGTCCCTAACTATGTGACTAGCTATGTGGGTAGAGACACGGGGTTGATAAATTTTTGGTGGAACACTCCATGTATAAGTAGTACACACTATGTTGTAAGGACCATGTATCCAGTCGTGTGACCAATGACACAGGTGGATGAAACATAAGTGGTACACACCGTGTCTAGGGAGAACACGTTGCATTGTAGAGACCTTGTATCCAACCATGTGACTAACAACACAGGTCGGGGAAATCCTTCTAATACACGCCGTTTCTATCATAAACATGCCCTGTAGTTTTGTTCTAAGAGAACCGTTTGGTTTAGTCATGTAGAGAAACTCAAGAAGGGGGAAAGATTAAATTACACATCGTGTCAAGGGAGAACACGTTATTTGTATGGGGTACTACATGACCAGGTTTGGAAGAAGTACATACCCATGTAAAGGCTTAAGGGAACACTATGTGTAGCGGTCATACACGTCGTGTATCCACATTTTAAAAAACTTGAATGTTTTATTTATCCTATTCCTTTACTGCACTTCTATGTTTCAGTCCTTGATAATCTCGAACTAAGGTGTGCACTTGACCTTGCAGATTCATGCCACCGAGACATCCTCTAGTTGTACAATAGATACATGGAAATGATCAGTCACTATACTTGGTAGATCATGGACTACAAGAAGATCATCTCATTGCGCCTGTCTTGGCACCAACCATCATTCTGGATAAAGGTGATGATGCATAGTTCCAATAAGGCTTCATGAGGTTTATGTAGTCCTTCTAAGGATCACCTTACTATGGAAGAGTTGACACAGGTTTTTCAGCAGCAGCATCCTCCCACTATCTCAGGAGATGGAGGACCTGAGGTTGGAGAGCCATAGTTAGAAGCCATGTTGTCTATATTTGAGCATCTGGAGATTCCTCCAGAGAGGAGGGTGAAGTTCTCTATATACATGATTCGGTATTCTTCCAAGAGATGGTGGGATGTGATATCACACCCGGGACACCAACGAGTTATGGCATGGAATGAGATCCAGTGGACCTTCTTTGACTACTTTTACCTGGAGACTTTGAGGTCCAACTGAGCCTAAGAGTTTATGATATTGGAGTAGGGTACATTCTCAGTCATAGAGTATTCTTCTCACTTCACAAAGCTGTAGTGCTCAAACCCATTCTAGGGGTGATTAGTTATTTTTGGTGAGGAAGTTTTAGGATAGTCTCAAGCATGATATTCAATCTCAGGTGAACATAATAAGGTTGACTTCTATAACTTATATAGTCAACCATGTTCTAAATACTGAGTGCATCCTAATGGATTTTTGAGCTGTGAGCTAGGATGGTTCAACATCCAGAGTTCGTACCCTTCTAACTGACAACAGGAAGCACCAAAGGGAGTATACATGAGAAGATCTGAGTAGGTGAGATACTCCTTCAAGTAGCCAGGTGGTATGCTACCAGTGTGGAAAGAGAGGGAATACGAGGACACATTTCCTGAGAGACCTAGTTGAGTGCCGATCTGAGTAGGTGAGATACTCCTTCTACACCCATTAATTGACATTGGACAATGGGTCCAATTGGTCATACACAAAATTAATTAATTGGTTAACGAAAACTGTCGTGACATAATGATTTGTAAATTGAATATGAGAAAGGGTTCAGACTTATCAATGAATTGGGTGAATCACTATTAGTGGATGGACCCAGGAGAAAATCACTATGTTTAGTGGACGGGCTCAGTTATAGTGTATAAAAGATTAAATTGAATATATTATGATGTGTTAGCCAAGACAATGCTTGGATTCAGTCTTTAATTTGACTACTTAGATGGTCTTTATAGACATCTGTGGTTAGTGACTTATACAGGGGATGTCAGGCTTATGCCAAATCTTGAGACTTTCATAATTTAATGAGGATTGAATAATTTATAAATGAAAATAATTGTGTAATGATTTTTGAGTATGCATGAAATTTTTTAATGAATGTTCAGACACCAACTAAGGGTTGAATAAGGTACTTGTGTATATAGTTACATTGTACTACATACATTATTTATACATGCTTTCAAACTATTTAAATTATCTATTAAATGTATGGATTTGAGGTAGACACCCATGGTAGCGGCCTATTGAGATTTATATATCACACCCTACTTGGGACGCTATTGCACTGGGGTACCTGAGTAGATTCTATTTGGTTGTAGGATTGTGTTGTATGCATATACTTGGGAGGTAGGAGTAGCGGACTGAGCGGAATCTTAGGAAGCTCTAGGAGACCTCCCTCATGGATTTGAGTCATTGTTTATTTATTTCTGCATTGGAATGTAAAGAATGTTGTTTTGTTCACTTTTTTCCATTTTTGTATCATTAGCATGTCATCCATGCATCTGCTGTATAATTGGTGTTGGCTATTTGTTTGGTACAAGATTTGTAAAATCTTCCTTTTGATGTTTCATCATTTATTATACTGCTTCCTCTATTTATTTCCATAGTTTATTATTGAGCTTTGATATGAGGGTATAGTCTCCCCACTGACTATCCATAGACCCTCACTACTATTAAGTAGCCTCAGGCGTACGGGGAGATGCGATTGACATCATGTGGTGACTGGTCTTACCACCAGTTCATGGGTGAGCCGGGTCGGGATATTACAAAGTGGTATCAAAGGGTTTCTTTTCCTTTGTCTTACTATTTTGGGGTTGGTAGATAGGATATTAGGGATGTGTCAGAATTTGGGTTAATATCTCTTCTTGGGACTGATCACGTACTATTAGAGGTTATAGTTGGATATGATTTCACCTTGAGTAACTGGTGTATTTTCCGCTGTTTATTGATTTTGAGAATTTTGAAAAATAATTGTCTTGGCCTGATATGGAAATTAAGTTTCATACATGCATCATATTAGGCATTTAGAGATTCACATGTCATGCATATAACATTCCATGTAGTTTCATTAGTAGGATGCCAGCTAATTTGGATTGTGTTCCTTGGGTGCAATGCCATGTTTTGATCTTCTTTAGCATGCCTCTGTAGATATCATGTTTTGGTGATAGATTTAACATTCTTGAGTGATTATATGTCATACTGCCTTAGTTATTAGAATTTTTTGTTATTGCTCCATGCTTCTGTGTTATAACATGTTGTTGTGTTACTGCTAATGCTAACATTCTAGAGATGTTTTGATATATGATAGGGATGCTAAAGTTAAAATGTTAAATGAATATTGTTGTGATAAATGGGAGCCAAATAACAACAATAAGGTGTATGGTCACCTTATCGATTAGTTGATGGCCACACATGTGTTTGAATCTTATATAACCATAGTATGTTTGAAAATGGTTATAATTGTAAAACTACAGAGTTTTGATTGAAATAAACTATTGTTGAGTTTCTTTTTGAAGAACCCGGATTGAATAAATGAGACCCTCAAAGGTCGCCTTCTTGGTAAAAGGAATTTAGATGTTAAATTTACTGTTTAAATTTTAATAACACTGAATGTTAAATGATTAAAGAGGATATTTGTGATAACATGCCTATTTTTTCTGTAGGGAATTTTTTTGAAAACCAAGTTACTTGTTATTAAGAAAGTACTTGTGTGTTTGTAAAAATTCATTCAAATGTTGAAAGGTTGAAATGAATTAATTAAAATGGATAAAATGAAAAAAGGGGCATTTAAATCTTATGATTTTGGTTTTGTCTGACCAGGAGAGAGGGTCAAAGTTTACATTTAATAAGGGGATAACCCGCGATAGGTAGCACCCTTAGAATGTTCTAGGATGTTAAAGTATGTTCGTCCCACTACTTGGGAGGAATTCTTGGTACTTAGCTATTATGGCACGCCGATAGGTTTATGTTATGGATTTTATGATCAATGTTTGACGTGGTGATCATGGTTCGAGGAACATCACATGCATGCATTAATGTGTTCTAAAATAGCACATTGGGGAGCAGATAATCTTTTCTTGTGACTTCATGGACAATCCTAAGGTGGGTAGTGTCGCATAATTTTTGGTAAACATGTCGGCAGGAGATACTGAGCTTTTAGAACATAGTTGTCTGGTAGTAGTTTGACCAATCTTCTAAATGACCTTGGTGTTTCTCTTAGTACGCTCTTTTGAATATGATGAGCATGTCCCCTATCTTGACCTCATCATAGAGACACCATGATATCATTGGTATTACACTACGCTATAGTTTAAATGTTGTTGGGATTGATGAGAGGTTGTTATCTGGGTAGTACGTGGGATGCATGGTTTCTTTGGGCCACTCCTTTATTTGTGTAGGGGAACAATTGTTTTTAAAATAGACTTGTGATGCCTTGACTTAGAAATTTCACCAGATTTTGGGTAAGGATTTAATTATACATGTGGATGGTTTTGGAATAACTTTAAAGGCACGTTGTCATATAAAGGGAGAATTTGGGTTTTGGGTCTGCGATGTCTTTCGAGGGAAGCATGCGAAACTTGTTCTATTAGTAGATCAAGATTCAACCATTTTTGTTGACGAGGTCCCTGTAATGGCCTCAGGTATAAGATATATTTTGATATTTAAGCTATAAATTGAGCTTTGGATATGGTTTTAAAGGCTTAGCTATTGGGCTTGTTAAGGGTTAAGTGTGCGTTTGGCGTTAGGAATGAAACACATCAGTTCTAACGAGACTAAATGACCTTGGTAGGTCGGTTTTTTTAGTAGTGGTTCCCAATGGCTTCTCGGGGACGAGAAGTTTTTAAGGTGGGTAGATTGTATAGTCCCGTGTTTTTTAACTGGGTTAAAATATGAAGGTTTCTGAATTTTTTTTAGTTTATCAACGGTTCAGTTTTTTAAACCAAGCTCCAGAAATTTATTCTGAGTGTTGGAACACCTAAAGGTATCGTTTTTGGACTTGTGTAATTACTTGATAATTTTAGCAGGTGTCCCGATGAGTCTCGGGAGCACCAGATCCAGAAAATCCCACTTTAATGAATCTGCATGGGCAGCGCACAGTTGCGGACCAACCCATGCAGTTTACCCTATACAATATTTTTTTTATTTTAATTAAATAGGATTATATGAGAGATTGGGATTAATTAAAATAAGGTTTTAATAAAAATAATAATGTTCTTATTATTATTATAATTTTGGTTGTTTAATTAAATGAATGATGATGAATTAATTAAATGAAGAGTGAGGAAATTAATGTGGATTTTGGGTTTCTCAAAGAATCATATTAATTAAATGAAGAGTTCCATAATTAATAAAGGACCATTTATTATTAAATGGAGGTTATGGGTTAGATTTTTATCATTAACATCTTATTAATGATATTAAAATAAATTGGGGGGGGGTTTGGATTTTAGGTTTTAAGTTATTTATTTAAATTTTTTAAGGGGAAGGAAAGGTGGCTCTTACCTATCCTCCCTACACATAGGAGTCGTGCGACTCCCCCCTGCAACCCTAGGTGTGCACCGCACCTCCTTTAGGCTACCTCCTCCTTCACACGACCCTCCTCCTTCAGACCTCCAGTAGCGCGTAGCCTTGGCTGGACCCCCTTGTAGTAGCATGACACCCCGGGAGGAGATCCTACAGTGCACAACTCTCGTGGGGCGACCCGATAGCATGTGACTTGTAACGTCCCAACCCGGAAGCCACTAAACCGGTGCTCCAATCCAGTTCACCACAAGGAATCAAGCACATCTCCCTGTACGCTAGAGGCTGCCGACTAGCAGTGAGGGCCTAGGGTGTGATAGTGGGGAGACTATGCCCCCATACCAGAGTAATAAAACAGCGGAAATAACTAAGTATCATACACAGCGGAAAGTAAATAGAGTGCGGAAGAAATAAACAACTGAAATAGAAAAAGCTGTAATAGTAAAAAAATGATGTAAAATATTGAACAACTATGAAATATAATACAACACTGGTCACCCACCAGGCCGACCATACAAATACAATTACAAAAGAAACTGAAAGTAAAGTATAGGTCTCTGTTACTAACTCTGAGCCAATCCACGTACCCGATCTCCAGACAATGTCGAACTGCAGCAGCCCGATCAGTAGAACACTCGAGCAGCTCCGCTCGATCATGAAACACTGGGCCTCATCCTTATCCACCATGCAACTCATTCTTAACCTAAAAAGAAGACACAACGTCTACACATACACCAAGGTGCATGTGCAGGGGTGAGAAATAATCTCAGTAGGGCACCCAAACAAGCAACCTATAGTTGTGCTGCTAAAAGTGTATGCAACAACAATGTGCTCAGCCTAGATGGAAAACAACAAAAGGTAGTAAACCAAACATGCAACCACAGTTTAACTCATGGTATGTAATCCCTGTCAACTGGGCAAGTGCCACCATGGATGTCCATATCTATATACGTACACATGTATAGTCCCATACCTATACACATATACATAAATATGAATATTCATGATTAAGTGATTCAAATAACAAGAAACAACATCAGCAATCAATCCTTGGGACCATAAGCCCGAACTCCTGGACATACTGTGCAAGGGCATTGAGCTGGACGTCGTGCCACTCAAGCCATGTATCATTAAGTCGATATCTGGGTCCATAATCCCATCAGCATTTACATGCTTCAGCCAATTCCAGAATTATGTCTTTGAACAAGATAAAAAAAACAAGTAACCCTCTGGGAATTACTCATAGCTTATCCCCTCTAGTTCAACCAAACAAACACAAGCAAGCAGATAACACAATAGGTAACCCTCTGGGAAGTACTCATATCCTATCCCCTCTGGTCCTACCTAGAAACACAAGCAATCCTCTGGGAATCACACACAGTCTCACCCCTCTGGTTTAGCTAAAGCACAGACTCTCTGGGGAAGCACTCACTGTCAATTCCCCCTATAGTATCGTATCGTACTAAAGGCGCTCTGGGGAAGCACTCAATGTCAATTCCCCCTATGGCCCACGTCAAGGAACTATAGACACTCTGGGGAATCCCTCAACGTCAATTACCCCTATAGTCTCGCATTGTATAATTATAAAGACACTCTGGAGAAGCCCTTACCTCCATTCTCCCTATGGTCTACTACAACAGGTTCTCACGACCCTGTGTAAGTCAAGCAAGTATAACATCGCGTAATGGCCCAATTAAACCTAAAGAACTACTTGGATAACATTCTACAAAATATCAGAATGTCATAAATACAAACACTCCATCCTAAAAATATTAGGCATGGAAACACGGCATCCTAACAGGCAAAGCTAGAACAAACGGTCAAAATCAAGCAACATGGGCAAACACATCCACAAAAAGGTAAAATACACTATTTAAAATCAAACCACCTCTACTAAGTAACAAAAGGAATAGTAGGAATCCCAACAAACAAGAAAGATGCATCGCGTCAGGCTCAAAAACCACCAACTAGGAAACACCTCTCGTAAACACTACAACATCAGCAAACCAAGTCAGATATAAACAAACAGTGCGGGTGGCCCGAATGCCCAAACCAAAAATACATCCAAAGCCCAAAGGGATCACCAGTTTGGCATGGGTTCTAGGTGAAACCCGATCACCATCTCTACCCGAACCCGACATAACAACATAGGGTCGGTCAAACAATGACCACCCGCTGGGTCCCTCAAGTCAACCACTGAGGAAGCATGATACCTAGGATCCTCCAGGTAAACATGAGCGAAGGTAGCCAATGCGGGATCCTTAGCGATGAATAGGGGAGTAATCATACAAGGTATCTTCAAAGGAAGGAAAACATAGGCATTTCATAACATGGTTCCTATCAAAGGAATAAAAAGAGAGAGATCCTACAAGGGACTTTCTAGGTCAGCACACAAGCAAAGGCATCCCTCATGGGATCCTCAGAAGTACCCGGTCTCAAAGACTCATAGGATAGAAGGGAACATCTCACAAGGAAAACATATTCTAAAGCATAGGTTATAGAATATATCTCATAGATCATCTTTTACTAAAGGTCTCAACTAAGTTGGTCCGAACACCCAACCTATCATCCACACCAAGTCTCACTCTCAGGTGACAATTGAACTCGATAACTGGAGAAAGAACCCATAAATTTAGATAGAAACCCCCAAAACCCTCTTTATAAGACCTATAAGTGTAAAATAGATTCCACTATTGCGATCTATGTGAAAAAACACTCATAATCGACTACTCACACACCCAATTCTGACTTCCAGAGCATAAGATATCCCAAAATTACTAAATTGAAGTAGTACATGGCCAGAGCACATTGAGCCTACCTATGTAATAGTACACGGTGTGTACATTACAGTACACATCATTTACTATTCAAAAAAATTCACCCCATGTTTGTTTTCACTAAAACACATTCCCAAGTACCACTACACGGCGTGTACTTAAAGTACACGACATGTACTCCTTAAAAACCGCTATTCCGTGTTCTATGTCACACAGCCAGCCACACGACCACCCACTACACGGTGTGTACTCAAAGTACACGGAGTGTACTTAAGAAAACTTTGTCTTCCCCAAATGGGAAGAACAAACGGCGTGTACCCCTAGAATACACACCGTGTATTCATGGTTTTCCGATGGGAAATCCCTCAAAACACCCGAAACGCTCGTTTTCACCCCTGAAACAACAGATCGAGCCCCATGGGATTACAAGCAAGAAATATAAGGCTTTAAATACTTAAAAACATGTTTAAAGGGGATCTATGGAGAAAACATAAATGGGCCTACCTTCGGGCGAAAACCACTGAAGCTTTGGTTGATTTCACGGCTCCCGGTTGCCGCACGCCGACTCAGCGTGTCGAGAGCTTCGAATCGGTACCCCTCTTGCCTCCCAACACTCTATCTTACTCAAACTAAAAATCCCCCCAAAATACATGGACAAGTAGGAGCACATATGGAGAATTATCAAGGAGGAGGAAGGAAGAGAGAAGAAAAGAAAAAGAAAGAAGAAAAGAAAAGGGAGAAAAGGGGGCCCGAGCCGGCCCCAGCGCCCGACAAGAGTTTATGCCTTCCCCTAAAAACTCCCCATTCCGGACTCAATGGTGCAGACAAAATATCAATCCGATGATACATTTAGAATTTATTGACAAATGAACCTGTGCGAATAAGTTAATATTTAATTTAATAATACTAAATATTAAATATTCCACTAAAATTCGAACAGCTCAGATTTCCACCAAAATCCTGTCCTAAGGTAAACTCTATATTCCGAGACCAACAGAGTTGTCAGAAAAATTATCCGAGTTCAGATGTTAGGGGAAAATAACCATTTTACCCCTCATAAGCATCCAACAACAAAAATTCAAATTTCTACTCAAAATGATTATCTGAAAAAACACGGGTTCTTACAAACACCCCACCATAAACCTTCTCGTCCCCAAGAAGCCCAGTGAAAGGACCATAATCCATGCTCCAATCCCAAGAATCTTCACAACCAATCTATCTGGACCGTCCAATAACCAGCCTTATAGTGTTAACCACCACCTTCTACAAAGAAGATATTCAACTACGACCAAACCGGTACTCTCCACCATAGGAATACCCTTTTCATCATCTTAAAAGAAAATTCCGAGCTCAAAAGCCCACTAGAACACACCAAAGTTTAACCTAAACAAGGAAAACAACCCTCAAAAGGACAATGGTGCACTCCCCACCATATGGTATTCCTTATGCTGCTCTAAGAGCACAAACAGAACATGTTCCATCTGCCACACAGATGAACACTAAGAAAGAAAAAGGAGCTCGATGTAGGGTCGAAGCTCTCTCAGCATACTCATGACGAATCAAGATAGTGCATGATCGTCTCTTATAAGAGTACACTAAGATTTCACTGAAGGCGTGACTAGCTCCATCCGAGCCACACTAACGTCCTTCCAAAACCCGACCAGGATTCAAGCACGACTCAACCATTGTCACAAAAGTTTACCTAGAACATAACAGACATCGACCTACAAAGGTTCGAGTAAAAACCAAGGGTCTCTAGGTCTTCCACCTATCCCTACAGAAAAATCATCACAACTGGGTCACAAGATCTAACCACCTAGCCCAAAATATCTGAAACCTCTTAGAAAAAGGTAAAGATCAAAATGACCAACAAAAGTCAAAACCGAAACACAATATACAAGGGCCCTGATCCTCTCTGACCATCCTTAGAAGGAACAACTCCCTGGAGTTCACAGCTCAAGTAGAATAGAAACTGAACTGACACTCATCAGGTATCCATATACAGAAATACCACAAGGAGGTCCAGTTCACATGAAAAGCCTTGGTATCTATCGACATCATACTCATCGATTCGACTAGACAACCATAGACCTGAGAAACAAAACCCAATAAAGCGGGTAAACAGAAAGGCATCACATGCCACATCGACCAACTAGGGCCACTGCACCACCTGTGCATGAGGAATGAGTTATCATCCTTAGACCAAAGCCTTAATGTAGATCAACATAACCTTCCATAAGAGTAAAACGTATGTGTCAGCAGACCCAACGGTCTCAGTTGTCAGTAAAAAAACACACTAGCAGGCCTATATGTTGTGAATCCTATGTGCCTAGTATGATGCTTGAGACACCTCTTGCCTTTGTCGGCCAAGAGTCAAAATCTATCCCTGTAATCTTACCAATGTCCGAGATCCAGAGATCCAAAGTAAATCAAACACCACACAACATGTGCGTCGCTCAAGGAGAATATCATATACAACTATAACATCGAAAAATATGAACAACAATCCCAAACCCTAGAAACCAGGACTTCTTACCAGAACAAGTTTTCTCGACGCACCATCCCGATATCCATCACAGGTTCCGACACATTCCTAATACTCATGTCTACCATATCCCAAATAGTACAGACCCGAAAATAAAACTGCTCTGATACCACTTTGTAACATCTCGACCTAGAAGCCACTAAACCGGTGCTTCGAGCCGGTTCACCACAAGGCCTCAAGCACGCCTCCCCGTATTCTAGACGCTGCTGACTAGTAGCGAGGGCCTAGGGTGTGATAGTGGGGAGACTATTCCTTCATACCAGAGTAAGAAAACATCGGAAATAACTAAGTATCATACACAGTGGAAAGTAAACAGAGTGCAGACGCAATAAAAAACTGAAATAGAACAATCTGTAATAGTAAAAAAATACTGTAAAAGCCTGAACAACTATGCAATACAATACAACACTGGTCACCGACCGGGCCGAACATACCGAAAAAAGTACAAAATAAATTGAAAGTAAAGTATAGGGATCTGCTACTAACTTTGATCCAATCCACGTACCCAATTTCCAAACAATGTCAAATTGCAGCAGCCCGATCAGTAGAACCACTCGAGCAGCTCCCCTCGATCATGCAACACTTGGCCTCAACCCTATCCACCATAAAACTCATGCTCAACCTGAAAAGTAGACATAAGGTCTATACGTAGACCGAGGTACATGTTCAGGGGTGAGAAATAATCTCAGTAGGGAACCCTGACAAGAAACCTATAATAGAGCTTCTAAAATTGTATGCAACAACAATGTGCTCAGCCTAGCTAGAATACAACAAAAAGAAGTAAACCAAACGTGCAACCACAGTTGAATTCAGGGTATGTAATCCCTGTCAACTAGGAAAGTGCCACCATGGATGTCCATATATATATATGTACACATCTATAGTCCCATACCTAAACACATATACATAAATATGAATATTCATGAATACATGATTCAAATAACAAGAAACAACATCAACAGTCGATCCTTGGGACCATAAGCCCAAACTTCTGGACATACTGTACAAGGGCATTGAGATGGACGTCGTGCCACTCAAGACGTGTATCATTAAGTTGATCTATGGGTCTGTCATCCCATATACATGTACCTACTTCGGCCAATGCTAGAATTATGTCTCTGAACAAGCTAAACAAAAACAAGTAACCCTCTGGGAAGTACTCACAGCTTGTCCCCTCTAGTTCAACCAAACAAACACAAGAAAACAGATAACACAATAGGTAACCCTCTGGGAAGTATTCACAACCTATCCCCTCTAGTCCTACCTAGCAACACAAGCAACCCCTTGGGCAGCACACACAGTCTCACCCCTCCGGTTTATCTAAAGCACAAACTCTCTGGGGAAGCACTCACTGTCAATTCCCCCTATAGTCTCGTATCATACTAAAGTCATTCTAGGGAAGCACTCAACGTCAATTCCCCCTTTGGCCTGAGTCGAGGAACTACAGACACTCTAGGGAAGAACTCAATGTCAATTCCCCCTATGGTCTCACATATTATAATTATAAAGACTCTCTGGAGAAGCCCTTACATCCATTCTCCCTATGGTCTACTACACCACGTTCTCACAACCCTGTGTAATTCAAGTAAGTATAGCATCACGTAACGGCCCATTTAAACCTCAAGAACTACTTGTCTAACATTCTACAACATATCAACATGTTATAAATACAACCACTCTATCCTAATAAAACTAGGCATGGAAACAAGGCAGCCTAACAGACAAAGCTAGACCAAACGGTCAAAATCAAGCAACATGGGCAAACACATCCACAACAAGGTAAAATAAACTATTTACAATCAAACCACCTCTACTCAGGAACACAATGAATAGTAGCCATACCGAAAAACAAGAAAGACGCATCGCGTCTGGCTTAGCAGCCACCGACCAGGAAGCACCTCTGGTAAACACTACAATATCAGCAAACCAAGTCAGATATAAACAAACGGTGTGGGTAGCCCGAACGCCCAACCAAAAAATACATCCAAAGCCCAAAGGGATCACCAGTTTGGAATGGGTTCTAGGTGACACCCGATCACCATCTCTACCCAAACCCGACATAACAACACAGGGTCGGTCCAATAATGAGCACCCACTGGGTCCCTCAAGTCAACCACCGAGGAAGCTTCATACTCGAGATCCTCCAGGTAAACATGAGTGAAGAAATCCAACGTGGGATCCTTAGCAAAGAGCAAGAGAGGAATCCTACACAGGATCCTTAAATGAAGGACACCATAGGCATTCCATAACATGGTTCCAATCAAACTAATAACAAGAGAGAGATCCTACAAGGGACTTCCTAGGTCAGCACACAAGCAAAGGCATCCATTAGGGGATCCTCAGAAGTACCCAGTCTTAAAGCCTCATAGGCCAGAATGAAACATCTCACAAGGTAAACATACTCTAAAGCATAGGTTACATGAGATAGCTCATATCGCATCTAATATTAAAGGTCTCAACTATGTTGGTCCGAACACCCAACCTATCATCCACGCCAAGTATCACTCTCAGGTGACAACTAAACTCGATAACTGCAGGAAGAACCCATCCATTTAGATAGAAACCCACAAACCCCCTTTAGATGACCTTTAAATGTCAAAAAGATTCCACCATTGCAATCTACGTGGAAAACACTCATAATAGACTACTCACACGCCCAATTTTGTCTTCCAGAGCATAAGATATTCCAAAATTACTAAATTGAAGTAGTACATGGCCAGAGCACATGGCCAGAGCACATTGGGCCTACCTGTGTAATATTAAACGACGTGTACTTTACTGTAAATGGCGCGTACTATTCACAAAAGTCACCCTATGTTTTGTTTCACTAAAACACATGCCCAAGTACCACTACACGGCGTGTACTTAAAGTACACAACATGTACTCCTTAAAAACCACTATTCTGTGTTCTATTTCACACGGCCAGCCACACATCCACCCAATACATGGCGTGTACTCAAAGTAAATGGAGTTTAATTAAGAAAACTTCATCTTCCCCAAATGTGAATAACACATGGCATGTACCCCTAGAATACACGCCATGTATTCTAAGTTTTCGGATGGGAAATCCCTGAAAACACCCGAAACGCCCGTTTTCGCCCCCGAAACAATAGATCGAGCCCCATGGGCTTACAAAAAAGAAATATAAGGCTTTAAAGACTTAAAAAAACATTTTTAAAGGGGATCTATGGTGAAAAAATAATCTACCCTACCTTCGGGCGGAAACCGCCGAAGTTTCGGTTGATTTCATGGCTCCCAGTTGCCGCACGCCGACTTAGCGCATCGAGAGATTCAAATCGGTACCCCTCTTGCATCCCAAATATCTCTCTTTCTCAAACTCAAAATACCAACAAAATAAACGTCCAAGGAGGGGAACATATGGAGCATGTTCAAGGAGGAGGAAGGAAGAGAGAAGAAAAGAAAAGGAAAGAAGAAAAGAAAAGGAAGAAAAAGGAGCTCGGGTCGGCCCCAGCACCCGACATGAATTTATGCCTCCCCTAGGCTAAAATATCCATTTTAGAATCAAACATGCAGAAAGAATCTCAATCTGATGATCTGTTTAGAAGTTATTGACAAACTAACATGTGCGAATAATTTAATATTTAATTTAATAATATTAAATATTAAATATTCCGCTAAAATTAGAACAACTCAGATTTCCACCAAACTCCTGTCCTAGGGTAAAATCAATATTCCAATACCAACAGAGTTGTTAAAAAAATTATCCGAGTTTAGCTCATAGTGTAAAATTACCATTTTACCCCTCATGAGCATCTAACAGAAAAAATTCAAATTTCTGCTCAAAACGACTATCTGAAAAAACACAGGTTCTTACATGACCCAGCATCAGATGACCCTCGACCACAACATGTGACCCCTATGGATGAACCCAATAGTGCATGACCCACCCTCAAACAACCCCCGGTAGCAGCGCGCGACCCCCGTGGAGCAACCCCTTCTCCGTCTGCGGTGTTTTTCTTCCGATTCCTCTATGGGTTAGTCTGATTATTCAAGGGAGGATCTTCTATAATGTTCTACTTCATCTCTTAAGTGAATTGGTATGTTTTCGGTATCAGTTTTAGTTTGTCCGATTTTAGAGTTTGATGAAACTTCCCTGTTTTGATGTTCTTCTTTCATTAAGGTGTGAAAATGGTGTTTTGTGGTCCTTTGTTCCATAATTCGGCATCTTCCGCCAAGGGAGAGGTAGATGGAATCTAATTGTTTCACCATAATTGGTTCAGGTAAGCTTCTAAACCCGTTATTTGGTTTTTCACGGGTAAAATTATGATGTATAAATTTTTATGAGTTCCTGGTATCAAGTTAGTGGTGCGTTGATCATTATTTCTTTTATTCTGGGTACCAGTTTAATATATTTAATTTTGTTGATCAATATAGACAACATGAACACACACACACACAAACACACAAAGACACACACACATACACGCACACAAACAAACAAACACACACACACACATATATATATATATGAAGGTGTGAGTGTGTGAGAATGCGGACCTATTGTGTACTGGTTTTGACTAGGTACATTAAATCATAACAGAATAAAAATGGTGCCACACCGAGGTAGGGTCCCAAATATTTATCTATTTATTTATGATTACCTATTTGATTCTTAATATAAATTGAGGAAGTGAGTCTCCTGGGTTATGGGACTGCAAATTTTTCTTCAAATGTTGATTAAAGATAAAATTCTGGTTAGTGGTAATGTCATATCATGCTTGAAAAAGTTTGTTCTTTTAGTATGTCTTCTTGATAGTGTTGATACATGTTATGTCATTTCATGACACCTTTGATGTTATTGAGTGATGTTGTCTACGTGAGAAGATTTAGGACTTAACCAGGTGTTTTTTTAAGATTGTGTTGCTAGATATTTATTTTCTACCAAGTTAATATGTTGAGTTTATGAACAGATCTTTAAATGGTTAAACATGAATTACCTGTGGGTCTTCCTTGTAAATGAGACTTAAATGGAGATGGACTTGGACACCCTTAGGTGTGCCTTTTAACCCATGTAATGGAATATTAATTATGAAAATTATGATATATCAGTTGGTGAATTAGATGATTAAATGGGGAAGGATGGGTAATAGGGTAATTAATTGAATAATTAATTATCAAATCATGAGTTGGAAAAATTGTGGCTTTTACTGAACATTGAGAATATTGAATATTTTGAAATGTTCAAAATATAGATTAGAAATAGGTAATAATTAATGGATTGATTATTTATTACATGTTAAATGATAATTAGTTAATTAATTTAGGAACTTCTTAAAGAGATATGATTTAATTAATTAATTAATTTTCATGCATTAAATTGAAATTGTGAATTGATTTTTTGTTACGATTGTGGTCCAAGAGAACCTTTTTATGTGTGTTTGTTTTCCATGCCTTAAGTTGTTTTGAATAGAGTTGTTTAAAAATATGATATGATGTGTGAGATGGTTTCTAAATATATGGGCCTTGTTCAACATGTTTGACTTGAGATGTTTATGATGTGCATGTAAATTGTTAAAGTCCTAGAAGAATCACAGTTTGAGTGGACGAGTTTAGACTTGTTAAAGAATTTGGATAATTAAATGTTGAATTTATTTTTTAGTTGGCTTGTTAATAATAATTAATTTTTAATTAATTATTAACTATTGAGATGTTTAATGGTTAATTAATTGTTGTCTTATTTGATGGGTGATTTAGATTTTTAATTAGATGTTAAATTAATCAACGAATTGGATTAATTAATTTATGAATTAATTAATGGATGGTTTCGGGGAGTTAGACATGGCATTCTACACCAATGATTAATATATATTTATGATTGATTAATTGGTTGTGATACAGAGACTGATTCTCTAAATACTCACGGGGTACTAAACAAGGCGTTCTACACCCATATTGCATGCAAATATTCTTTTATGGGATAGGGACTGATTCTCCAAATACCCATGGTTGTGAGACAAGGACTAATGATCCAAATACTAACAAGGGTGATAGACATGATGTTCTACACCCATTAATTGATATTGGACTATGGGTCCAATTATTCATACATAAAATGAATTAATTGTTTAATGAAAGCTATTGTGACATAATGATTTTTGAATTGAATACGAGAAAGGGTTCAGACTTATCAATGAATTGGGTGAATCACTATTAGTGGATAGATCCAGGAGTGTATCACTATTTTTAGTGGATGGGATCCGTTATTGTGTATGAAAGATTAAATTGAATATCTTATGACTCATTATCCAAGCCAAAGCACAAGCTTGAATTTTGCCTTTACTTTGATTACTTAGATGGTCTTTAGAGACATATATGGTGAGTGATGTATACGGGGGATGTCGGGCTTAGGCCGAATCTCAAGACTTTCATAATTTAACGAGGATTTAATAATTGATAAATGAAAATGACTGTGTAATGATTGTTGAGTATTCATGAAAAATTTAAAATGTAGGTTCAGACACCAGCTGAGGGCTGAAGCAGGTACTTGGGTATATAGTAACATTGTACTGCTTACTTTATTAATGCATGCTTTCACAATGTTTAAATTATTTATTAAATGTTTGGATTAGGGGTAAACATCGGTGGTCCTTGTCTACAAAGATTTATATCTCACACCCTACTCGGGTCGCCATTGCACTGAGGTACTTGAGTAGATTCTATTTGGTTGTAGGATTGTGATGTTTGCATATACCTGGGATATGGGAGCAGTGGACCGGGCGAAAGATTGGGACGATCGAGGAGACCGCTCTTAGGGCTTTGAGTCATTTTTTATTTATTTCTATATTGGAATGTAAATCATGTTGTTTCTTTCACTGTTTTTCATTTTGTATCATTATCATGTCATTCATACATCTACTGTATAATTGGAATTGGCCATTTGTTTTGTACAAGATTTGTAAAATCTGCCTTCCACTGGTTTATCATTTATTAGACTTCTTCTACTATTTATTTCTATTATCTATTATTGAGATTTGATATGATGGTATAGTCTCCCCACTAACTATCCATAGGCCCTCACTGCTAGTCAGAAACCTATGGCGTATGGGGAGACGTGCTTGAGGTCATGTGGCAACCGGTCCAGCCACCAGTTTAGGGGTGATCCAGGTCGGGACATTACATTGATTTTTCCTATAATAATAGTTTTTAAGAGACTATTTAGATGGAACCTTATGATTATATTTACAGTAGGCCCTTCCGATCACCCATATGTTGTCTAAAAGGAGGAGATGCAGCTATGATAGGACCCCATCTTGTCTAGGAGACCACAGAGCAGGTGGAGTTGATTCGAAAGAGGATTGATACTGCACAGTTAAGGCAGAAGTTTTATGTTGATAGATAGAGATGAACTATGGAGTTTGAGGACGCAGATCAGGTTTTCCTACGTGTCACACCTAGGTTGGGACACAAGAGGATTAGGATATAGGGAAATCTTTCACCAAGATACGTTGGGCCATTTGAGGTTTGGGAGAGAGTCGGGCTAGTTTCCTATCGATTGCAGATAACTCAGAGGTACCAAGATATGCATGAAAGCTTCCATGTTTCTCAGCTACGACGTTACTTATCATACCCATATCATTTTTTTCAACCCAAGGAGGTTGAGTTAGAGGTGGATGCATCGTTTGAGGAGCATCTTATCTAGATTGTTGATCACAGTGCGATGGTTCTCCATGGCCGGTTTGTTCCTTTGGTATGGCTGTTGTGGTAGCATGGGCGAGTATAGGATGATACATGGGAGAGGGAGGTCGATGTGTGATCATAGTGGCTGGATCTGTTTGATTATTTCCCTTCGGTGCCTCTTTTTTAGAGAAATTTAGGGATGAACTTATTTAAGGGGGAAGTTAGTAAGAATCTGATATTCATTTCAGGTATGGATCTTGATTTTGGATGTTTTTGAGAAAACTGGTAGAATATGGAATATTTATAAGTACACACAATGTACTTAGGAGTACAATTCGTGTATTGGTCATGTAACGACCAAGTACATGGTCGTGTGAGGTGACATGGAGACCGCCTAAAGTGGGGGCCAGTTAAGGAATCTACTCGGCGTGTACATTAAATGAACACACCGTGTACTTTTTTTTATTTGTTAAATCAGACCGAGGTTTCATTTAATTACCAAAATTGTCTTATTCTAACCTCATCTCATACAGGAGCGACTGAGAGTGATGATTATTCTCTAAGCCTCTGATCTATCAACCGTTCTCCGAATCCAACACTGTTGGTTTCATTGGAATCCCCTCAGTGAGTTCTTCCTTCTTCTAAATCCTCTCCTCTTAATTTCTATTCATTTGTGAGATATCTGAGGTGGATTGTTTTTTTACTTTTTTGTTGATCTACGATGTTCTCGGTTGATTTAAAGGTTGTGGTTCAACTATATCGATTGTACAACGACGAGGTAGGTGGTTTGTGCCTTTCCTTAGATGTCTTTGGATTATATGTGCACAAATTATTGAATACCCCAGTTTAGGGTATTGCGTGTTTTATAAATTTAACCCTATTTGATGTCTGCTATGTTTTTTTATTGAGAATGGATTATGATTATGATTTATATTCATTACCTTGTTTATGTATGTGTTTTCCCATGTTTGATTGATATTGACCGTTACGTCTAGAACTGCCTGTTAGGCTATTTTGTTTCCTTGCCTAGTGTTGTTAGGATGGAGTTGATATTATATGAAATGCTTGTGATATGCATTGTAGCTGCATAGCCTTTTATTAGATGAAATTACATTGTTCGTTGGATATTGGTTTTTCACGATTGTATTACACAAGGCTGTGAGAACTTAGAGTAGTTAGACCATAGGGGGAATTGACATTTATGGCTTCCTCAGAGTGTCTGTTATACTTTTTATGTTGCGGGACCATAGGGGGGATAGAGAGTGAGTGTTCCCTCAGAGTGTATATAGTATACCATTATGATACTATAGGGGGAATGAAAATTGATTTCTTCCTCAGAGAGTCTGTAGTTATCGTTAAAAAGACCACATGGGGAATTGATGATGAGTGCTTCCTCAGAGAGTCTTTTTCTTTGTGAAACTAGAGGGGTTAGACCGTGAGAACTTTCCCAGAGGGTTTCTTGTGAATGATTGGGTTAAAGAATTAATAAATGTAAATGAATGTAGTTTTAAACTGTAGGAATGTTTCCTTTTGAGTACTTCCTTGTTTATTACTTCATTTTGAATTTTTCCTACTATATATATTCACTGAAAGTTAGGCATAGATCTTTGGGTGGTTACCTACTGGTATTTATCTCACACCCTGTTTGGGTCATGATTTTGGGTCCAAAAATATTATATTGTTGCAGGTATAGATAAGGGAAATCACCCTTCTACTTTAGGTACTTGATGGTTGTGGAGATAGAGATCATGAGACCAAGTTGAGGCCTGCGATGCTGTTGATGTTTACTTGTTTTTTTGTACTTAGTTTTAGTACTGTATTTACTACAATGTGACATCTTTGGTTATTGTCCTAGATATATGTGACTTGCATAATTTATTTATATGTACTCCAGTTGTTTATTTACTTTTAGTCTTCCGCTATTTTCTTATTATATTGTATTACTACTTACATTATGGTATATTATTATTATTCTGTTGTGTCACTCTTCCAATGAGGGAATAGTTTCCCCACTATCAACCCAAGGCCCTCGATACTAGTTGGTAGCCTCTGGAATTCTAGAATTTTTTTTGAGGCCCCGTGACCAACCAGGTATGGGGCACCTTTGGGTGACACCCACAGCTGGGACGTTACAACTTAAACATGTCGCGAATGAGAGAGGGGTCCAAACATCCTATTCCAACTCATTTTATGTCACAAATAGGGTAAACACTGCATTCCAGATCCAGTTGTGTTCTCAGATTTCTAATCTGATTAACCTTTTATGAGGTATCTCGTTTCTTTTAATTAAACACACACACACACACACACACGATGTTTAATATTTTTATAAAATTAATTCTGGGAACACCGGTCCTCAAAATCATAGGTCGTCTAGGCACCTAGCTTTTGAAATATATTTATAAATATTTCAATGTCTTACAAGGTAAAAACCAGGTCTCTACTAGATGATTTTATGGAATTGAGTCTGGAATGAGGAGTCAGATGTGGCATTGGGTTCAAATGGATAGATTGAGTATTGAGGAATAGTATAATATTCTTTTCATGGATGATAAACCCCATAGTGTAGGATTCCCCCCCACATTATCATTATGGGTTAGGGAATTCAAGTGAAATTTGGATTTTGTGCTCTAGAGTAGGAGAGTTTTTAGAATTGGTGTTAACTTTATAATTACAAGAGTTGGGACAACCCTAGGGGATGCTCTTATAATTTACTGGGTGGTGCTATAGAGAATTTAGTTGGGGTGGGATGGGTGGTGTTATTTTTTAATTCTAAGATAATATCACTGGGTAAATGGTCAGTATGTACTTATTAATTGATGTTGCTAACAAAATCCAAGTACTACCTAAGGTGACATCAGGTACCTGATGGACCCCTAAAATATACATGGTGTTAGCCTGTATTGTCTATTTAATTTTTTTAATTTTTTTTGGTTCCAAATGGGATTTCTACCTCCTACCTTAGACATTTTCCCTAGACCCCTCCTCCTACTCTCTTCCCATGTTTTCCCCACTCTCTTTTCTTCAAATGGATCCCTGAGGCTAGAATACTACCAAGATAATGATATATCTAAAATAGGATCTCTCGATTATTGTGGATATGTAATTACCAAGGTTTTTGCTTTCATATTTGTGTATTTCACCACTTTTTTGTGGTAGAACTCATTTGTACCTATTTTTCTGATTTCAAGATTTCACATGAATGAGGAAAAAATGAGACATGATATTGGAAGATTTAACTATTGTAAGAATAAAGTAAGAGTTTACTTTCATATTTAAATATATACCACATGATTATATGTGGAATTCATTCATGTGTTATGGGTTTAAGGTGACAACATATTCAAGAGCGTCAAATTAGTTGTGTATTTTTTTTATAGAATTTCTATAGTATAGTAGAATCCCTAGGTAATCTCTCAACATAGCCTTAGAAAATTAATTTAAAAATAATGGGTTGATTAAGAAAATGGGAAATGAGATAGTATGAAATTTTGGTTTTGTTGATTTAATATGAAATAATATAAAATCAATTGATACAAGATAATAAAAATTAACTGAATTGATTAAGAGTGATCAACCTGGGGAATTCCCATGATGCCCATACTTCATTGCTTTAAGAGATACAATTGTGATATTTTAATACCTAGTTTATAGAACCTATAAATAGTTTTTTACTATGTTTAAACTAGGATACCTCCTAGGGTTCAGTTGGAAACACACAATGATTCACTGGATACCACCGATGATTGGGTGATTTGTGTTCAACTTCATAACCAAAACTCACCAAGGAAGCACACAAAGAAGTCAATGTAAATTCCAAGTTTGAATGTTATTTATTTGTGAGACCATGAAATAAATTTACATGGACTTGAACATGTTTATAGTATTTCAATTGACCTATATGAACCAAACAAACACCACAATTAAAAGATGGAAGAAGAAATGGTGAACGGTGTGTAAAACATCACATGAAAGGGTACCTCCAAACATGATAACGTGAGTTGAGAATGAAATACCAGTAAATAAATCAATTAAATAATAATATAGGATGATGAAAAACATCACACAAAACTAGAATTAAAAAGAAAATTCCCATATTACAAACATGATGCTTGGGATACATCACATTCCCCCAGATGATCACAAGGAGTTTAGAAATCCATGGGATGAAAGGAAGATTAAGATGTTTAAGTTTCACTTCCTATATCCTCCATATATTATAGGTATTATTATAGGTCTCCTTCAGTACTACAAAATCGTACCATCTTTACTCTTGGTAGAACTTGCAAATGGGGTTCCCAAGGTATCATTTTATAGGAAAGTTGGAAGATGGTTTTGAGCCCCTATATTTCTAGAAACCACTTGTCCCATTGTTTTTAACCTCCAGATAGTAATATATTTCTTTGGAGAAAACTAAAACGTTTTATTATCACCTATTTAATATATCCACAAAAACATTGGTACCATTTATAGAACTACAACTCGAGATATTGATAGAACAAAAAACACCACTTTTGACTTCGTGTAGATTCAGTGGCTTGGACTGATCAGTTTTGTTGGGATAATTAATGGATGAATTGGGATTGTGTGTATTAATAAGAGTTGTAACCCATTTAATTTTAGACCATCCAAAAAACTATTATCCCATTTGGACTCATGGATTTATTAGAACATGAAAAATAGTGGACAAGTGTTCATGGGATCCCATGCAATTTGGACCATTTTTCTTCCACTTCATCCTGGACCCTCCAAATCACCTCCAACTACAATGAAATTATACAAAAAAGTGAAATTAAACTTTTTAACAGTGATTAAAATTAAATAGTTGATTCAATCATGAAGTGATATTTTTTATAATAATCAGAAGTTACAATACAAAATTAGTTTAATTCAGTGGTGTAAAGGGTGAAAATGAATAGTGAATCACACCCCCACACCTAAACATTTTCACTTATGAGAGAAGAAACAGTTCAAAAAATATTATGCATGTAGATATTCCCAACTTCATGAAGATTTAATATTCAAGTAAATTTTAATTCATTAATGTATTGTGATCAAATCACAAACCACACCTGTTTCTGATGCTTTCGTCGGGGCGCGCGCGCATCCGTCCGTCAGGGGGGGGGGGACGCGCGGCTTTGTTGCCCCGCATTCCCGCTTTCCAAAGGCGG
This sequence comes from Viscum album, assembly GCA_963277665.1. NCBI lineage: Eukaryota > Viridiplantae > Streptophyta > Magnoliopsida > Santalales > Viscaceae > Viscum > Viscum album. The sequence continues at coordinate 890,193,339 of OY728159.1, read as the reverse complement.
GCGGCATTCATTCCTTGTTCAGGTACGTCTGCTCCTTGATCGAAACGGGATGATGGGATGTCGGTTCTTCCTTCCGTGGATTCCTCCTCAGAACTCGTCACCTAATCCGGGTCTCCCTCATAGATTTAATACATAGTTCGTGAAACTCTTCCCAGTGCCATGTTTCCATGGGCGCCGGTTAATTACGCTGCTTCTGTCGGGACATTCCAAAGGGTCCAGTCAGGGCAGCAACCTTCGGTCAGGGGAGTAGTCACGTTGAGGCATCAGTAGCGTGTCTGGATGCTGGGGTACCTGGCATGTCTGTCTGTTATCCTTGATCACAAGGCTTCTCGAGGGCGTGGAAGCCCGAGGCATCCCACATCGAGTGCGGGGAATTACATGTCATAGACACGTATCCGAGGTTTTCCTCATCTTCCCGTGTTCAACACAGGGTATGCCACGAGTTTAACGTCTAGCGGAGACGGATGAGAGTGAAATGGGACCGTCGCAGGGGGCGACAGTGAAGTTGGGCTTGAGCCTTGACGAGGCTTCCTACGTATCCCCGTGGCAGGGAATCAAAGTCCGCGTAGTTCGGGATGGTGCCGGTAAACCGACGTGAAGCTGGACCTTGGTCCGAGGGGAGTTGGGCTTGAACCTCTGGGAGGATTCCTACGTACCATGCCTTGACATGGATCAAAGTACTCGTAGTTCAAATGGGGTTTCGCCGGTGAACCGACGTGAAAGCAGACCTTGGTCCACTAGTGGTGGGCTTGAACCTCGTGGAGGCTTCCTACGTACCATGCCTTGACATGGATCAAAGACCTCGTAGTTCAGGTGATTGGGTCGCAATGGCTTACCACTGGACCAGAGTGCAGTTTAACGTCATGCTGGACATAGGTAGAACACGACGTGAATTGGGTGATGGGTGGGCTTGAACCTCGTGGAGGCTTCCTACGTACCATGCCTTCACATGGATCAAAGACCTCGTAGTTCAAAGGGTGGGTGTAGTTTAACGTCATGCCGGACGAAGATGGGACCCGGCGTGAAGAAACGACGGGTGGGTGTGTCGGTGAACCGACGTGAAAGTAGACCTTGGTCCACTATTGGTGGGCTTGAACCTCGTGGAGGTTTCCTACGTACCATGCCTTGGCACGGATCAAAGTCCTCGTAGTTCAAGTGGTGGGTCGCAATGGCTTACCACTAGACCAGAACGGGACCCGACGTGAATGAGCGACGGGTGGGCTTGAACCTCGTGGAGGCTTCCTACGTACCATGCCTTGACATGGATCAAAGACCTCGTAGTTCAGATGGTCACAACGGCTTACCGCTGGACTGGAATGGGACCCGACGTGAATGAGCAACGGGTGGGCTTGAACCTCGTGGAGGCTTCCTACGTACCATGCCTTGACATGGATCAAAGACCTCGTAGTTCAAATGGTGTTTTGTCGGTGAACCGACGTGAAAGTAGACCTTGGTCCACTATTGGTGGGCTTGAACCTCGTGGAGGCTTCCTACGTACCATGCCTTGACACGGATCAAAGTCCTCGTAGTTCGGAAAATACAGTTTAACGTCATGCGGGACGATAGTGAACCCTGACGTGAATAAACGACGGGTGGGTGTGTCGGTGAACCGACGTGAAAGTAGACCTTGGTCCACTATTGGTGGGCTTGAACCTCGTGGAGGTTTCCTACGTACCATGCCTTGGCACGGATCAAAGTCCTCGTAGTTCAAATGGTGGGTTTGTCAGGGTCGGTGCTCACTCTAAGCCCACGTGAGTCATGCTCGGTGTGAGAAACAAGAGGTTGCAAGGACCTGACGATCACGTCGCGAAGGGTGCGTCCGTGAGAAGCGAAGAGGGGCTTACGCGTTGGGCGGCCAATGGTGTTGGGACTTACTCCAGGATGGAGGCCCATGGCGCGACAAAGCGCGGGGAAGATGGACCTTGGTCCAACGATGGGAGGTGCCTCGTTCCCTATCACGTCCTCCACTGACCTTGGTAGTGGGGAAGTACCGAGATGCACGGGTGCAATCATCCGTACCAAAGGTTAGGGACTTACGCTCTGAGGTGACCCTTCCCCTGCGAACATACACCACTCCGATAAGGAGGATCTCATTCCATGTGCGGAAGAGTTCCATTCCCGTGGAGACGAGTGGTGTAATGATTGTTCGAGCTGGGGGGACCCTTCGTGAGGGAGACGAGGTTGGGTCACAGTTTAACGTCATGTGTTGAGGATGTGGTGCTTGGTAGTTTAACGTCCTACAGCTCGGACGAGGTGGGTTCACTCCACACCCCTAGGGCTTACATAACCGGTACCCTCTGGTCCTTAGGGAAGGGAAGGTGTCGGTAAGGCCATGGTAAAGGGGGGTCGTGGGAGGAACCACCGAGGGGTCCACGTTAGCGTGTCTATGCGAAGAAGCAATAGCCGTTAGCGTGCCTATGCGAAGAAGCATTAGGCGAAGCAACGCTACGGGAGGTGTTGTCCATGGGCCTTTGAAATCACATTGTGCAAACCTGGAGGGTCGTACGGAAAGAGGAATCGCTAAGCAGAGGAGTGTGCTTCGCGAAGTGGGGTGCCTTGGCCTTAGCATGGGGTATAGGTGGGAGTGGGAGGTGCTTCACGAAGTGGAACAGTGTTCGCGGAGCACTGCCTCGCGAAGAAAGAGTGGTTCGCGAAGCAGGGTCCTGTGAAGCAGTGTACTTCGCGAAGTGGAGCGATCCTGCCTTAGCATAAGGATTACTCGTATGGGTTGGGTGTTTCGCGAAGAACAAGTGCTCCGCGGCTGCCCGGGTTCCCTTGGGAATCCCCTTCCTTTGCGAACGCCCTTGAGCTTCGCGAAGGGCATCCCTCTCGGAAGAGGGGCTCAAAACGAAACAAATCAGAGTCGTCTCGCGAAGTAGAAATACCTCGCGGAGCTCATGATTCCCGGGGCAAAGCGTGCTTCGCGATTCGGGAGAGGAGAAGCCGAAAGGTCGGATTGTCCGTCCCGTGGACTCAGGGGGAGTCAAGTATTTATAGGGAAGGGGCGCCACGAAGCAGGGCTCGCGCGCCGCCTTCGGGGCTTCGCGGCGGCTCGCGAACGTCAAACGGGTTCACGGAGGATTACCGCCTCTGGAGCTTCGCGGGGGCTCGCGAACGTCAAACCGGTTCGCGGAGGATTACCGCCTCTGGAGCTTCGTGGGGCCGGCAAGGTTGGGACGCTTCGCGGCGGGGCTTCGCGGGGCCGCCAAGGCTGGGACGCTTCGCGGCGGGGCTTCGCGGGGCCGCCAAGGCTGGGACGCTTCGCGGCGGGGCTTCGCGGCTGTGCTTCGCGGCTGTGCTTCAGGAGGCAGCGCGCCTGCTGTCTTTTTCGTTCCTTCCTTTCGGGCCACATTTTTGGCGCCAACAAATTCCACCCCTCATACTTGGAGCCGCGGAGGGCGAAGGGTCGAAGTCTGAGGGACAATCGCCAAAACTGTCGGTGGTTCGCGATGTGTCATCGCGAAGGGGGGCCCGTACCGGCCGAGGGTATGGCAGCAGCGGCGGATCCGGTGGTTCCGGGAGAGAAGAGTCATACGGAGGGGTGGCCACCGAGGGGATTCCGTCGGATATCCGCTCAGGCTCCGGTGAAGCGGCTGCGTCACATCGACATGGCAGAAGATGCCGTCTTTCCGGAAGCTTGGGACATTTGGGATGTCAACCGGCAATTCCTCAGCCCACCCGAGATGTGGACCCACCTGAATCGCCTCGAGATGAAACTGCCGGGCATAGGCCCAGTTCGGGCTGGATTCATGGTGTCTCCGGCGGAGGCGGAGCAATACTTGAACGAGCTGGAGGATTACGTCCACTCCAGCGGTGTTCCTCGCCCAATGACAGATCGGGTGAGGGTACTGTTGAATCAGACGGTGCCCCCACAGTTATCGGCTGCCGATCTGAGGGAGCGCTTCCCCTTGCCGGAGGAATCAGGGGACTCTTCTCAGGGGGACGAGGCTGGAGGAGGGAGCCCGTTGGAGGAGGGCGAGGTCGGAGACCGGAACTCAGAATCCGACGACTTCGCGGAGGCTCTCGAGGTAGCATTCCGAACTTCTCTCCTTATGATCTGTTCTTGAATCCCTACGGACTTCTCACCAATGTTTGAGCCATGCAGGAGGAACTTGTTCGTAGGCCTCGTTCTCGCTCCTTGGCGGGTGATGTCGCGGGACCTTCAGAACCCGCGCCTATGGCTGCGTCTAGCTCTGCATCTGGTGGGACCAGGGGGTCTGAGGTGGCTCCTCTGGGCTCTCCAGGCCTTCCAACAGTACACGGGGGGCCTCGTCCCGGAGTCCCATCAGTACCGGCCCAGGAGCAGCGCTCGGAAGTCGATCTTCATAAGTCTCCTCTACCGGTCTCCTCGTTGCCACATGTGGGCCATGCCGACTAACGTTTATGTCTCTTTCTGTCATACAGTTCTCCGACTGGCGTGGGCTGCTGCAGCAAGGCTGGTCGGGATGTCTGGCGGCGTCCCTCCCAGGGGCATGCCGGTGATGGTGACGATAGTCCCTTCACCTTCTCAAGCTGCGGCGCACACCATCACTGGCGGGACCACCAGCAGGGCCATACCTGAAGTCATCGAGGTGGACTCTGAGGAAGAGGATCAACCGGTCAGCCCCAGTCCTGTCGTGCCTGAGCCGGCGTCAGGTGTCGTACCAGACTCAACACCAGATGCAGATCCCGCTGAGGAATTCCTGTAGGCATATCCTGCGTACGAGCCTGCCGACCGCGCGGATTGGGACGAAACGGCCTCTGACGAGGAAGACAGCAGCATTGTCCGCCGCCGGTCGTGGAAGCTGATCACACGCTTTATCAGGGACACTCCCCAAGCTCAATGGCTGGCCGAAATGGATAGGCTCCGCTCGCGGTTGCGCGAACTGTGTGCCGGGGGAGTGGATTCCCAACGCCCTCACGCGCTCATCCGAGACCTCATGGCTGAGAAGATCCGGGAGCATGATCGTGGGCTGAGCGTGGGATGCCAGCGGAGGAAGGCGACCAGCATTAGGAAGCTCCAGGAGGCTGAAGGCGAGGTCCAACAGATGCAGATCCGGGCCAACGAGCTTTCAGCCACTCTCGATGCGCAGTCTGAGCTGGTCTCATGATTGAAGACCCAGCTGGCAGAGGCTGAGGAGCATATAGGGAAAACCTCTGGAAGGGTGGCTGCCGTTCGGGCCGAGGTAGAAAGGGCCAGGGCCAGGGTTGACGAATTACGCCCCGCCGCTGCTGAAGAGGAGTGGGAGTTGAATCAGCAGCAACAGGCTTTGGACGCCGCAAGTCAACGGGTGGCGGAGCTGCAACGCTCCTTTGACGGGGTCAACCCGTCCATGGGGGAAGTCGACCCCCGAGTATTGTAACAAACCCGAAAGAAGTTTTCATTAACACTTTTGTGCTTCAACTCTTTCTTTCTCCTTTGTTTTGAGTTCCGTGGCACACACGATTTCCACTGTTGAATTGCCTTGTTACATCCCTACAATGTATGCGGGACGTTTGACGACAATTCCTCAAGCCAGTCCAGATTCCCGAAAGATGGGGAAGGCTTGATCGGAGGAGGAACTTCCAGGATAGCCGAATTACCGTTTCTCCAACATGCTCTTATGCACGAATGGGGCAGCACCGGGGGCGCCGAAATCGGTTCAAACAGGTGAAAACGGGAAGTGTGAATCACGATGCCCAAATTCGGAACACTGTGGGGATGGCGTGACAATAAAGGACAACCGTTAACCGTGGCGGACAAACGGTATCCTTGCTGTGTTAGCCTGAAATGGGGACAACAAATGAGCATCGACCGCTGACCATATTCGCAACGCGGGATTTTATCAATTTGTTGTCGATCAATCTTTCAGGACATTGGCCTAGGACAGTTGGTGGACCATAGGTCAGACATCCATACTGTTAGGGGGTCCTTCCAGACATGACCGGTCTTCCGGAACGTTGGCCCAGGACGGTAGGTGAGCCGATGCGGCATAAGACCAGGCCGTTAGGGGGTTCCTTCAGACACGAAAGAGGACGAGGGTCCGAATAAGGGACACGCAAAGTGTGGAACATGGAGTGGTGGTTTGTTCAAACAGAATCCAACACCTTGGTAGTGGCACCACCGTGGAGGGAGTACGCCAGATGGGCGCATTGGTATGACCACGGATCGTTCTTTCTTCCAGATAGGGCCTCTCTGCCGAGGGCTGGAAATGGGGAGGAACAAGATTTCGTGATTCCAGGGGCTGGACCCTAGGTGAAATGCCTGGGTGTCTCTACGTATCCCACGTGATGATGGGAATCAAGCCGCACGTAGTTCTGGAAGCGCAGTTTAACGTCATACTGGACGAGGAGCAGCCTGACCGTGTTGGTACACATCCAGCCAAAACTACTAAGCCCACGTGAGTTGTGCTCGGTGTGGGAAACAAGCAGTAGTGGTGGGAATTTCCTGACGCAGAGAGGGGCAGGTTGGGGCAAAGGGATGCTCGGTGACTACCGGCCCGATGACACTAACACGATCATTCAGCGCACCTAGATGCGCGAAGAGAAAGAGCCGAGTATGATGGATCTCCACTTGAACATGAGGGAGTGGAAATGTGTGAATCATGGTGCTCGAGATTCAGATCACAATGATGGTGGCGTGGCGATAGAGGATTACTGTTGACCATGTTCGCAACACAGCATCCTGTCGCGTTAGCCTGAGGTGGGAACAAACAAATGAGGGTCGACCGTTGACCATGTTCGAAACACGGGACCATGTCACAAATGTTGTCAGAGATCCGTGGGGATGTTAACCCGAAACGATTGAAGGGCCCTTAGGTCCAGCATTCATGGAGATCCCTTAAGCTCAGTATCCACGTCGTCCGAGGGTTCTTTTGGATGTGGAAGAGTATGAGGATCCAAATAGCGAGCCCACGAAGCTTGGTCATGAGATGAGGGGAATGTCCCTGTGAAAATCCCATGCTTCGGGCTTTTTGTCAAAGCATATCTGAATACGGCAATGAAACGTATTAGAGAGAGGGAGCAGATTCATTTCCCTTGGGGAGATCTTAGTTTATGGTCATAGAACTCGGACCATGAAAAGTTAGGCTGGGCTCGCGGGGAAGTGCCCGGGTGCTCCTACGTATCTCATAGGGATGAGAATCAAGCCATACGTAGTTCTTGATGGACCTTAGACCATAAATAGGTAAAGGGAGTATGGGACGCATGGCATCAAAACCTGACGTGAAGGAGGACCTAAGCCCTACTTACCGTGCGTTCTCTGAGGAAATGCTCGAGTCGAGGGACCGAACACAAGGGTTAGGCTGGGCCCGCGGGGAAGTACCCGGGCGCTCCTACGTATCTCATAAGGATGAGAATCAAGCCAAACGTAGTTCTTGAAGTGACATGGTAGGATACCTGTGCCAGGGGAAAAGGGAAGTGCGGACATGGCCCTTGCACTAAAGAAGAGGAATTTGATGTATCTTGTTTGTTCTTTAAGGTGAATGGTTTTTTTTTTCTGAAGCGACAGGCCTAGAATAGTAGGCCGTGATATTGCCACAAGGATCAAGCCGCGATGGGCGTTGACAAGTGGCATGGCGCGTGGCCAGTACCCAACGTGATGTCCTCTATAGCGAGGTCATCACAATGCGGTGCTGTTTTTCGTCGTGCGGCCAGGACGATAATGTCACAGTTTAGGGTCGTATGATAGGACCGAGCATGCATTTTATCGTCATGCAGCGCAGACGTAGCAGAGACGATGCTAGGCGGGAAATGTGCGCAGTGTTACAAAACACAATTGACGAAGACATGATCCCTCATCATATTTTACGCCATTTAGAGGGGGAAACCTTAGGCCGAGGGGCCTATATGGAGGGGAAACAGGGGGAGAGACTGGCTTCCTGAATGGGTTGTACCCGGAGACAGGGCGTCTGGGCGGTCCTACGTATCCCATGAGGATGGGAATTTGAACGTAGTCCCGAATGGGTCTTAGTTTATGGTCTTAGAGCTCGGACCATGGGAGCCCCAAAGGGCGCCAGATTGCAGCTTTGTCCCTCCAATCATGCAAAGGTGCACTGAGGGATAGCGCCAAAAGTGTCGAGATTCCACCTGGACATGATGGGGTGGAAAATGATGTGAATCATGCAACCAACATTCAAGGACTGAAGGGGCTGGCGTTACGACAAAGGATTACTACTGACCATGTTCGCAACACAGCATCCTGTCGCGTTAGCCTGAAATGAGGACTAACAAAACGAGCATCGACCGCTGACCATATTCGCAACGCGGGATTTTATCGATTTGTTGTCTGAAGCCCTGGAGGGCGTTGGCCCGTGTCGGTAGGAGAGCCCTTGGGCGTAGTATCCAGGCCGTTCTTGGGGGTCCCTCCGGGTTGTGAAAGATGATGGAAGTCCGAATAGAGAGGAACACGAAGCTTGACAAGTGGAAGGAACTTGATCAAGTTGAATCTGACACTCTTGGTCCTAGACTAGAGTGCTCTTAATACATGGGTGAACCACTGCAGGGAGACAAGGGGCTCAACCTTGAGGGTGATCGAGAGATGGCAGATTCCCAGGGGAAGGGGGCATGGTGCCCAAAACCTTGTATCATACCTACACACCCCCCCGCTGGAGAGGGATGGACCAAGTGGCCTAGGTGACCGGGAAATCAGGAGATCTCCCAGAGGTGGGGCTGGACCCGAATCTTAAACATCCAGGTGGTCCTACGTATCTCATAAGGATGAGAATCAAGCCATAAGTAGTTCTGAAGGGTGCCTTTTAACGTCATGCAAGACAGAGAACAGGAGGACCGGACCTCAGAATGGGGGTGTGCGTGGTGCAGTTGTTGCAGACCCGACGTGAATGAGGACGTAGTCCTACACTGCGCCACGCGGCCCTGTGATCAGGGTCCTGAAGGCAGGATTATAGAGGTAAATTTGCTGAACTCAAGCTGGGTCCGAAGACAAGGGGTCTTGAACGTAGTTCCAGATGAGAGTCTTAGTTTATGGTCTTAGAGCTCGGACCAGGGGTGGTGACAGCTCCCGAGTAAGCACAGATGTTAACCCAATCCCTAATCCCACGTGAGATAAACTCAGTGTGGGAAACAAGGGGGGTATCCTCATTGCAATACCCGGGGTGTCCATCAAAGGGGAGTCAGCAGAGAATTTCGAAGGACACCTTTGATGTAGCGTGTTCCTCGAACGCGCAGACGTGCACGGGGGAAAAGTACCAAGAGTCCCAAGACTCTACTTGGACATGATGAAGTGATGAAGGGTGTGAATTGTGTACCTGACATTTGGGATTAATGGGTTGGCGTGACGACAGAGGAAAACTGTTATCCATGATGGAAACACAGCGTCTGTATCGCGTTAGCCTGAGGTGGGAACAACAAACGAGCATCGACCGCTGACCATATTCGCAACGCGAGATTTTATCGATTTGTTGTCTGAAACCCCGGAGGGCATTGGCCCGTATCGGTAGGAGAGCCCTTGGGCATTGTATCCAGGCCGTTCTTGGGGGTCCCCCCGGGTGTGAAAGATGATGAAAGCCCTGATGCGAGGATACGCAAAGCCTGGAAAGCGAGTGCGGGCGTGTCCGAGCAAAGCTTGGCATTCCAGGTAATAGACCAGAGTACTCTTAAGCACATTGGTGAACCGCCGAAGAAGAGGGATCGACGAAACAACTCAGTAGGGGGGTGGGAGCATGGCGTGGTAATCACGAGACCATCGTGAATGAGGGCATAATCCCACACTGCACCATATGATCCCCTCATGGAGGAAGGATGGGCCAAGGGGCCAAGATGGGATGGGGATTCCCGAGAGATGGGGATGGACCCGAAGCCTAGACGTTCAGGTGATCCTACGTATCCCATAGAGATGGGAATCAAGCCACACGTAGTTCTTGAAGTGCAGTTTAACGTCATGCAGGACGAGGAGGGGAGTAATATACTCCGAAACAAGGGAGGTGTGCGGTATGGCGAAGAAGCCGAAGTGAATGAGGATGTAGTCCTACACTGCGCCACGCACCCTGGGTAAGGGGGGAACCTGGGCCGTGGCCTGGAAAGGCCAAGGGGCCTAAGGTCAGGCATCAGTCTGGAAGACCTAACTGGTTTGTAGTTTAACGTCTTACATGAGGACGTGGGGCCAGGGGCCCAAGGAGGCCAAAGGGCCTGAGGCTAGGCCTCGTAAGGGGAGTTGTACGACATGGTACATGATCCCGACGTGAATGAGGACGTAGTCCCACACCACACCGTACACTCCGGGTGAGGAATCCTGGACCGTGGCCCAGATAAAAGGGGAAGTTATCAGTCAGAAAGGTCTGACTGGTTTGTATTTTAACGTCTTACATGAGGACGGGGGGCCAGGGGCCCAAGGAAGCCAAGGGGCCTGAGGCTGAGCCTCGTAAAGGGAGGGCGTACGACATGGTACATGATCCTGACGTGAATGAGGACACAGTCCTACATCACACCGTACACCCTTATGAAGAATCCTGGGCCGTGGCCCGAATCGCTAGCACCACCTGGGGAAAGTTTGTCACCTTGGGACAGAATCCCAGTCAAGGAGCAGGCGAAGCTCAGTTGCGTTCATCCACGAAAGGGGCAAACACCTCCAGGGGGAGTATGCAGCCGGGTTGTGGCTTGATCGACGTGGCTCGGGGCAAAAGTGTGCGCCCTGCCATGTCTTGACCCGAGGGAAGATTTTGGCTTTTGGGCTGGGCCAACGGACGAAATGTCCGGGCGTTCCTACGTATCTCATAAGGATGAGAATCAAGCCATACGTAGTTCTTGAAGGCCATGCAGTTTAGCATCATGCGGTGAGGACGTGGGAGGGAAGAAGAACGGGAGTGGGCGCATGGTGCGACCTTTACAATCTTTGCGCGAGTGGGGTTGCATGAGTGGGGCCAAGAAAGCCTACTCCCTGCTACACAAAGATCCTCCAAGAAGACTATCCCCAGGGGGAATAGCGGAAGAGAAAAGCTTGAGGCTGGGCTCAAGACGAGGCGTCCGAGCGTTCCTACGTATCCCATAAAGATGGGAATCAAGCCATACGTAGTTCTTGACATGAAGTTTAACGTCATGCGGGACGAGGGGCATCTCATTCGGGGGTGTGTACAGTATGGTACATGATCCCAACGTGAGGACGTAGTCCTACACCGTACCGTACGATCCCGTAAGAGGGTAAGTCGGAGAGAAACGAGGGGGCCTGGGGCCAGGGGCCCAAAGAGGCCGAGGGGCCTGAGGCTGGGCCTCGGTCAGGAAGACCTGACTGGCTTGCAGTTTAACGTCTTGCAGTGAGGACGGAGAGGCAGTTTAAGGTCATGCGGGACCAAGTCGCAGTTTAGGGTCATGCAGGACCAAGTCGCAGTTTAGGGTCATGCAGGACCACTGCAGTTTAATGTCGTGCGGGACCCTCTCGCAGTTTAGGGTCATGCAGGACCACTTTTTTTCCCTAGGTGAAGTATCGCTTGAGGAATTTGGCATTGGTGGGAGGGGTTACACGCTCTCCATCTGTGGTCACCAAGGAGTATGCTCCATTAGGGTAAACCTTATGGATGATATAAGGCCCTTCCCATTTGGGTTCTAACTTGGGTGGTTTCCTACCGGGAATCATTGGCGCTCGAAGGGCCAATACCAGGTCACCCTGCAGAAAAGAGCGGAGACGAACATTCTTGTCAAAGGCTCTCGCTATCTTGTCCTGATGCCTTTCCAGATTGTGCAGGGCACGAAGCCGGTTCTCGTCCAGTGCCTCTAATTCAACTAGACGGATCTCGGCTACCTCATCTGATGTCTGGTGATCATAAACTGCGGTGCGTAGCGACGGCAGCTGGATCTCAATGGGTAGGACGGCCTCAGCTCCATAAACCAGGGAATATGGGGTCACCTGGGTAGAGTTGCGAGTCGTCGTCCGGTAAGCCCAGAGGGCGTTGGGGAGCTTGTCCGGCCAACTCTTCTTGTTTTGACCAACCATCTTCTGCAGAATGTTAGAGAGGGTCTTGTTGAACGCCTCGATCTGCCCATTCGCCTGTGCGTGGTAGCGGGAGGTATGGTTCGACCGGATGTCGTACTTAGCGTACAATTTCTTCAATTCAGCTGCCCGGAAGTTGGTGCCGTTATCGGTGAGGACAGCGTGAGGGACTCCAAACCGGTGGATAATGTTGGAGCTCACAAAGTCAACGATGGAACGGGCCTTGACCTCTTTGAGCGGAACTGCTTCTGCCCACTTGGAGAAGAAGTCTGTAGCAGTCAGGATGAACCTACACTGGCGGGTTGTTGCCGGCGGATACGGTCCCACTACATCATGTCCTCACACCGCAAATGGCCAAGAGTACTTGGTGGGGTGGAGGGGTTCTGGAGGCCGATGCAAGAAGCTGGCGTGTACTTGGCACGCGTGGCATCTTTTGGCGTATCCAATACAATCGTGGATCATGGAGGGCCAGAAGTACCCTAACCTCCGGATTTGCTGGGACAGCTTCGGCCCAACTTGATGGGCGCCGCAGGAACCGGCGTGAACCTCTTCCATAACTTGAGGTATCTCTACTCCTTGGATGCAACGGAGGAGGACACCATCGAAACTTCGCTTATAGAGGATCTGCTCAAGACTGGGGCCGCCCTGGAGAGTAAATTGCAGCGCGCGGTGTCGGATTCGCTCGCGCTCAGCCCGGTCGTCCGGGAGCTGACCATTTTAGAGATACTCGACAAAAGGTGCTCTCCAGTCAGGGGTGGTTTCAACCACTACGTCTGACGAACCCGGGACTCCCGATATAGAGGGTCCGGTGGTGAGATGACTTACCCGCAGGCTATCACGGTCCTCTTGGGTGACGGGAGCAATGACTCTCCGGTGGGCCACGTGTATGACCAAATCATCTTACTCGGGTTCTGCGAGTGACGCGGCTAAGCCGGCCAGGGCGTTCGCTTGTCCGTTCTGCGATCTTGGGACATGGGTAACCTCTGGCCGAGGAGAGAACTGGGCCATTAGGAGGAGGGTGTACTCCAGTAACGGTGCAAGCTCTGGCTTCCTGACGACGTAGTCGCCATTAACCTGTTTGATCACCAGCTCGGAATCTCCCTTCACATGTAGATGGGGAACATGGATCTCAAGGGCCAACTCGAGGTCGGTGATGAGAGCCTGGTACTCTGCCTCGTTGTTTGTACTACCTTCTGACAGCAGGAATGAGTACGGCAGGACGGCTTGCACCGGGGTAATGAAAACAATGCCCAGACCCACTCTATTGAGCTTGGGGTCGTTGAGCCTTCTACCGGTGGGGCTCTGGGAGGCACCGTCTAAATGCATTTGCCAACATGGGGCAGCATGATCGACTGAAAGGATCGTCTCGTCGGGGAAATCCAGGTCCAGGGATTGATCCATGGAGGTTGGATGAGCAGCTAAAAAGTCTGTCAACGCCTGTCCCTTAACGGCCTTCTGAGGCACGAACCTGATATCAAATTGCTGGAGAATCACCGCCCACCGTGCTAGTCGGCCAGTCAGCATGGGGTGGTTCAGGATGTACTTCAGCGGATCTACCCGAGAGATCAATTGTACCTCATGGTGTTGCAGGTAGTGCCGCAACTTCTGCACAGCGAAGACGAGCGCGAGGCAGCTCTTTTCGATGGGGGAGTATCTGACCTCCGTATCGAGAAGCATGCGGCTGAGATAGTAGAGACTGTTCTCAGTGCCCTCGTTATTCTTCTGGGCGAGCAGCGCACCGAGGGATCTCTCCAGGGCGGTCACATAAAGGACTAGCGGCTTTCCGGAGATGGGTGGCATCAAGACCGGAGGTTGGAGCAGATACTGCTTGATTTCCTCAAAGGCGGCCCGACACTCCTCATCCCATTCGTAGGCAGCGTCTTTCTTCATGAGCCGGGAAAAGGGCTTACACTTGCCAGACAAATTCGCAATGAATCGGCATATATAGGCTAAGTGTCCTTGCAGGCCTCGAAGCTCCCGAATGTTGCTCGGGGGAGGCATTTGGCTGATGGCCTTGATCTTCTCCGGGTCGATCTCGATACCTCGGTATCTGAAAACGAAGCCCAGAAACTTCCCGGAGGTGACTCCGAAGGCACACTTCAGCGGGTTCATCTTCAGGTGACGGGAACGGAGGAAACCGAACACTTTCTCAAGGTCTTTGAGATGGTCCTGGCGCTGGCGTGATTTGACTACAAGGTCATCCACGTAGCATTCCACCAATGTCCCGAGGATCGGTTTGAATATGCGATGCATGGCCCTCTGGTAAGTGGCGCCTGCTTTTTTCAAACCGAATGGCATTACCCGGTAGAAAAAGGTACCCTGGGGAGCCCTGAAGGCAGTGGACTCCTCATCTTCGGGGGCCATCCGGATCTGGTTATACCCGGAATACCCATCCATGAAAGAGAGGGCTTGGAACCCAACCGTGGTGTCAATCAACAGCTCCGTCACTGGGAGTGGGAAGTCATCCTTTGGGCAGTGGCGATTGAGATCGCGGAAGTCGATGCAGACTCTGATCTGCCCATTCTTCTTCCTGACCGGCACAATGTTGGCGAGCCACTTGGGGTACTGGACCTCCTTAATGAAGTTGGCTTTGATAAGCTTGTCAACTTCGGCCTCAACCATAGCACCATGAGAAGGGTGCATTTTCCTGGGAGGCTGCTTGAACCCACGATGTTTTGCTGGGAGGCCCAGACGGTGGACGACCACCTGGGGATCCAGCCCTAGCATCTCATCGTAACTCCAGGAAAACACATCGCGGTGCTGTTTGAGGAAGTCTACATACTGCTGCCGCTCCATGAGGGACATGGCCGCACTGATCAATGTGGGTCTTGGATCTTCCTCGCTACCAAGGTTCACCTGTACCAGTTCATCGACCGTGGTAGAGACGCCTTCTTCAAAGGCAGGGGGAGCATCCTCCAAGTCTTCCTCCCCAGCCGTGGGGGGATTTCCCGCGACGGAAGATACTTCTGGGCTCTCAAAACCTGAGGGGCAGCTGGTGCCGGCTTGGGCAGCAGCGGTCATCACATCAGGAGACTCACTTGTCGTCGAGACCATAGCAATGAATGCATTTGATCCTATCCCATCTGGCCTTCGTTCTAAGGGGCCACGCTTGATGATATCAAAGCAGTGGTGACGTGTCAGCCTGAGTCGGCTAATTCCAGCCTGGCGGAAGAGACACGTATGGCGCACCGCCGTTGTCATCAGATTGACGTCCCGGTACCGTACAGGGGTAGGAGGTTCCGGGATAACCCGAGCCTGGTTGATGTAGGAGTACGAGGTGATTTTCCATCATCGCTTGGACACGGGAACATGCCTTCCCTGCGTACCCGAAACAATGAAACATTGTCCCATGTCGGGGGTCGTGGCCTCCAACCGGTGGATCGGGAGGATGTAGGCGTCGTCCATGCTTGCCCAGGGATCACTTGTGATCGGGGCAGGCTCATCCTCGCTGACCAGGATTTGCTTGTCCTTGCTTTTGTAATAACCCGCATCCAGATAGCGGGCCTCACAAGAAGCGAAAGGGGACGCGTCTCCTTGGAGCACGCCTACTCGACCGTTGAGCGAGTACTTAAGGCACTGGTGATACGACGAGGGGACCGCTGCATGTAGATGGAGCCATGGCCTACTCATAAATGCGTTGTAGGCGGTGTCCTGAGAAACAACCATGAACTCAGTGCTGGCAATTAAGCCACCGAACTGGGTCTTCAGGCGGATCTTGCCGACCGGGGTTTGTTCTGTCCTGTCGTACCCCTGGATCCTGAGGTCAGAGGGAGTCAAATCACCTTCGGACAGACCCAGCTTTCGTAGCGTCTGGGTCGGAATTAGGTTGATTCCAGAACCCGTATCAACGAGGCATCGGCGGACTTCCACACCGTTGAAGTGGCCAGTGATATACAGTGGGCGAATGTGCCCCTGTATAGGAGGGTCCTCATCTTTGCCGGAGAACGAGATAACCGCCTGGCATTCGGCGTTTTCAATCGTCTCGGTATGGAAGGCTTCCGCAGCTGCCACTTCCGTCTCGAACTAGAGGGGGCTCCTTAGGGCCTCGGCAAGTGCCTCGCGCATTTCAGATGATAGGCGAAGGGCCTCGAGGATGGAAAGCCTCGCTGGGATGCTAGCCAGATGCTTCAGGACATCGTACTTTCGTGCCAAACGCGAACCTCTGCTTACAGGAGGTCGTTCGGCATTTGGATGCACAGCGGGTCCGGCTGGCTGACCGGTGAGTAACTAGTACTGGGAACATCTTGCTGCCTACCAGTAGAAGCCGGGAGAGTAGTCGCCGGGAGAGTAGTCGCCGGGAAAGACTGGCTGTGATACGAACGAGGCGGCTCCCCCCGATCCAGCAGCACGAACGGCGGTGGAGGTAGAGCCGAGGACGTTGGATGGGTCTGCGCATGTTGAGACCTGCGCTGAGCCTGCTGCCTGGTCTCGGTAGCGTGCACGACTTGGTCACAAGTGCCCGCTGACGTACCTCGATGACCGGCGCGATTGCGATTCCGCTGACGTTGACGTCGGCTGGAAACGTTGGGGCGGTCTGCCCGGGGTTCCCCCTTGTCGGGGGTCATATAGGGCTTTACCAGCTCCACAGTGTTAACCGAAGCGTACCCTTGACTGTCGCACGAAGAGTCATCCACCGCTGGGCGGATTCTGGGAGGAATGCCCATTTCGGGAGGCATAAAGTCGCCAAGAGTGCGGGATGACGACGACACTGGCGGTGCACGTTGCTTCTTCTTGCGTCGCCGCTGCATGCCCTTTTGGGCAGAGGTCGACTGGGAAGACGATGCTGAGGCACCGTCTACTTCTTCTGAAGGTTCCGACTGCTTCAGGCGTGCCCGGATGATACCCTGGGCACGGACGACGGTTTTTCGAGCCATCCAGTTGTCGTATTTCTGGGACCCGCGGCTAGGGACCTGCTGCCACTCACCCTCGCTGTCACTGCCGATTTCTGATCCCGCAAAGACGCCTGCCACCTGCGCTGGCGCAGGGCCCAACTTGACTATGTTGTTATTGACCTGGTCCTGAAGCCAGTCTTTAAACACATAGCATCGCTTGAGGGTGTGCCCCAGGATTCGATGATAAGGGCAGTAGTTGGGGTGATCGGTGAGATGCGCCTCTGCCGACCTCCTGCACTCAGGCAGACGCACAATCCCTTGCTCTAGAGCACTTCGGAAGTAGCCAGGGACCTGATTTTCGTTGAACGAATAGGTATGGTACTTTCTTTCCGGGTAAGGAGCCCTGGGGGCCTGGTCCTGTCGAGGGACCGGAGGGGCCTGCCGAGGAGGCAACGCCTGGTTGTCTCGCCTAGGTGGCGGTGGCGCATTGCGCGGGGGAACCTGTTGGTTCTGAGGCGGTCGCTGCTAGGCAGGAGCCTGTGCTTGAGGTGGAGGACCTCTGCGAGGTTGCGGGGGTGGTGCCGCCGGTAGCAATTCCAGCTGCCTCGGGGCTTCTATTTGAGCCACCGCGGCGGGTTCAGCCCTGGCGGCCCTCCTGGCTGGGATCATAGGGGGCAGCAAACGTGCCTGACTAGCCTGTTGCAGGGCCTCCTCGAGGCGCTGGGCCTTATCCGAGAAATCTCTGAACCCTCCAGGGTAGTTCTGGGTAATCAAGGAGGGTACCAGCTCTGTCTTGACGTTCCCCACACACATCGTCAGTAATTTCTCCTGAGTCAGTGGCATGTCGAGGGAATACGTAAGTCCTTTCCACCGGGCGATGAAGTCTGCAACCCGCTCATCAGGCCTTTGTTTGCACTTGAAGAGGTCCGCAATGCTGGTCTTTCGCGTGGTGGAGCTGAACTGGTATAAGAACTGCCGGCGAAGATCCTCCCAACCGGTCACTGATCCGATAGGGAGCTGGCTGTACCAGACGAATGCCGGACCTTCCAATGTCTGTACAAAACATCGGAGCTTAGAGGCTTCTTGCTGAGCCGGGGTCCCCAGCATGGGACCACACCTAGACGAGAAATGAGCCAAGTGCTGGGGTGGGTCCCCTGTCCCGTTAAACGGCGAGAAGGTGGGGTTCCCAAAACCCGGAGGCGCGGGCATATCATCCACCCACGTGGGATAAGGCTTGCCATCCGGTGGGACGGCCACCTGCCGTGTTTCCAACGCCTCTAGGCAGGCTGTGAGTGCCGCAATAAGGTCCTCCGGGTGGGGGTACCTGTCTTGACGGGGTTCCCTAACCACAAGTGCATTGCCAGGTTCTTCAACGAGGTAGACGGCTTCGGCCGCTCGCGGGTCAACTGGCTGGACGACCTGCTAGGCGACTGGGGGAACCCGGGTTGGATTCTTCAGATTGCCCCGTCGCTCAGGGGGGTTTGGCGAGATATATCGCGCCCTCTTACCGTATGTTCCGGCTTCCGCCCTGTCCGTGGCAGTAGCATGATCAAGGTTGCCCGGAGGCATCTCACCGGGGGGAAGTTGTTCCTGCCCCTGCTTCCCCGGCATGGGATTACCATAGTCAGGTCGTCGCTTCGCGGCGCGTTCAGCCAAGAGTTCGTCAACCAGCCTCTTCTGCTCAGCGAGCTGCTGGCGCAACGTGGCCTTCTCAGGATCCTCGTCTGTTTTCTGCACAGAGGCGGACGGGTCGGAGTGCTTGACTGTTCCGACGTGCTCTTTACCTTTGCCGGTGTTTCGACTGAGTACCAGCGACTCGGTGGGTACGGGCAGGCCTAGCAGGTTCCTCTACTGACGGGTGACTCTCCCTGAGGGGTCGAGTAGTGGCGGTGCACCGTCTGGGGGGAAGTCTCCATCAAGGAGTTCCAGTTCGTCTTCCCTATCCACAATGTCGGCCATGTGGACCGCGATTCCTCTCGAGGGCATGTCCTCGATGTCGCGGAGCGAATCGGGTTGTCGTCGAATAGGATCGAACAGAAGGGCAACATAGTGTCCCCAGCCACGGACTTGCACATGGGGGGTGGATTCCCCGACGATTCTGCGGAGTGCTTTAAGACTCTGAACGCATTTTCGTTGAAGGGCGCTCTGGTGGCCTGGTGACTCAGGGTGCTGGAATGAAAGAAGTGTGGCTGCATCAACCAGGCAGCACTGTTTTCCAATCTCCTCGAAGTGCTCACGACTTCTGGGGTACTCCACCCATTCAAAACGGAGGCGATAGTGTGTCGCCCGCAGGGTTCGACAAAGGAATCCCACTTCTTCAGGGGTAAGCGACTCGGGTACGCGGAAATTCAGCGCCGCCGTGGGCCAGAACTTCTCCGAGAAGTAGTACGCTGCAAGAATACTCCAAAATCTCCTGGGTTCGTCCTCGGGGTTCGGCCCTACGTTACCCCACTCATCAACTGGGGGCGGCTTAGGGACCGGTAGCGGTACCGAGGCAGACCTCTGGGATAGAAAACTCGGCGGTGGAGAATACGGCGAGCGAGCAGACTGGCCACCGAATTCTGGGCCTTCCTCTGAAGAGCGAGGTGACCTAACCACAATGTCACGATAAGACGGGCTAACAGCCGCTGCTTCGGGTACGGGAATCGCCGTTACCGGTGTCTGATCATGTCGTGGCTCTACCACCGTTGACCCCCAAAATAGCTCCTCGTGATCCCGAGTAGAGGTAGAGGGCGCTTCGGGTGACGATGGCGGTGACTGCGCGGTCGAAACCTGCGAAGCTCTCAGAATCTCTTCCTCCTGGATGTACCTGCGGAGAGAGACGGGAATCTGGTGGACCTCAAATTCTGGGAGAACGAGGCTGACGCGTCTGGTTCCTGCCCCAATCCTTGATACAGAGGAGCTGGGAGAAGGTTCCATCACTGAATCGCATTCCGCTTCCGAATCGGAGAAGCGGGCAGGTTTGATCCCCACATGGGCCTTCCCAGGATTCTTCTTGTGGCGGTGACGACCCGCTCTTCTGCCCCTGGGTGGCTCTTCGGGACAGGGTTGACCCCTATCAGGCAGCCTTGGGGCGGTGCTGGTGCCGTGGCGGAGAGGGCCCCCACTTGAGACAGTAGGGGTGCGAGGGGCACCAGGGAAAATGTCGAAGGGTACATGGGGAGGACCTCCATGAACAGTACCCATGTGGGCGGGGCCTCTATTGGTACTGGCAGGAGCATGGGGAAGACCTCCATGGTCGATGCGAGTGGAGCGAGGCTGACCTTCACCCCTCGAGTTGCTGGGGCGAGGAGGACCTTCGCCAGTTGCAGAGAGGACGTAGGGGGGACCCCCACGTTGAGGAAGGACCGGATAGACGGTGCCTTCAGAAGGATGGACTCCATACCCCGTACAGCGGGCGCGGGAAATGTTTCTGCGCTGAGCATCACTGCCACGGGGCAGGTCTTCCTGCAGGATGGGGGCAGCACGAGGCATGCCTCCATGACGAACCTCGGAGCGGGGAAGGCCCACGCTCTGTGGAGTAGTGGTACGGGGAGGACCTCTGTACGGGGTGGCATCACCGCGGGTTAGCTCGCGGCGATCACTACTTGGGCCTGCAACCTGGAGAGTCAACCCAGCCTGCCCGTGGGGCGGTTGGGGTCTCGATCCTGGTTGGGCGAAGGGTTTCCCCTGCTCAATGTACGTGGGGTCTTCATAATGTACGTCGGCGGTGGCTCGGGCCACTGTAGCTGTCGACGTGGACGCGGCGAGGCGAGCGTCTTCAGCCCGGGCCCGGCGCTGACGTCGGGTCAGGCGGGCCGGTGCAGGTGGTGCAGGGATGTAGTCTTCCTGCTCTTCCCGCGGGGCCGGACGACGGCGCTGACATGGCCGGACGGGAGCTCTCGCCTGGGGGCCCTGGGTCGGGGCCCTGAGCAGACTGAGCCGGACAGCGCCCGCCTCTTTAGCGTAAGGCGAAGAGTCGTCCAGGCGTTCCGGAGATAGGCTCCCGAAACGGTTGAACGTCTGGGTGGGGAGCAGGGGCTCCCTGCGCGGCCTGTTAGGGCGGCGTTTATGGCGGGGCCTGGAGGCCTCCAGGTCCAGGCGGGCCATATCCCTAGTCGGGATGACCCCTTCTTCCTCGTACCTGCGCACGAGGCTGTTGATCACCCTTCTTTGAATGACCTCTGATGGGGAAAGGGGACGTGGACGTCCCGTATTCCGTGATGTGGCAGCCGTCGTGGCGGTGGTGGCGCCATGTGGAGTGGCCGTCGTGGTGTTGCCCCTGCCCCTGCGCGGGCGAGGAGCGGATGGTGACCGCATCTCTGAAATAGCAACCTAGTTCCTGGCAAGCGAAGGGATCAACTCATTAGTACTGAGAGGAAAAGGATTGACAGCCAGTGCCCCAACGTTCTTCCATCCTCCACGTCTGTGAGAAGGATCCACGCCAACACGCTGCAGAGCGGAGTGCCCCACGTTCTACTACCCCGGCTGCCGGTGAGTTTCACGACAGGCCCGCCATTTGCTTGGCGGGACCAGGCAACAGATATCTGGATCCGGTGACATGTCAATCTACTGGTGTCTCGAACGCTACTAATCTCCATGCTGAGGAGAAGAATTTCATGTCGGGTTCCCCATTTCTGTTTCCGACGCTTTCGCCGGGGCGCGCGCGCATCCGTCCGTCAGGGGGGGGGGACGCGCGGCTTTGTTGCCCCGCATTCCCACTTTCCAAAGGTGGGCGGAATTCGTTCCTTGTTCAGGTACGTCTGCTCCATGATCGAAACGGGATGATGGGATGTCAGTTATTCCTTCTGTGGATTCCTCCTCAGAACTCGTCACCTAGTCCGGGTCTCCCTCATAGATTTAATACATAGTTCGTGAAACTATTCCCAGTGCCATGTTTCCATGGGCGCCGGTTAATTACGCTGCTTCTGTCGGGACATTCCAAAGGGTCCAGTCAGGGCAGCAACCTTCGGTCAGGGGAGTAGTCACGTTGAGGCATCAGTAGCGTGTCTGGATGCTGGGGTACCTGGCATGTCTGTCTGTTATCCTTGATCACAAGGCTTCTCGAGGGCGTGGAAGCCCGAGGCATCCCACATCGAGCGTGGGGAATTACATGTCATAGACACGTATCCGAGGTTTTCCTCAGCTTCCCGTGTTCAACACAGGGTATGCCGCGAGTTTAACGTCTAGCAGAGACGGATGAGAGTGAAATGGGACCATCGTAGGGGGCGACAGTGAAGTTGGGATTGAGCCTTGACGAGGCTTCCTACGTATCCCCGTGGCAGGGAATCAAAGTCCGCGTAGTTCGGGATGGTGCCGGTAAACCGACGTGAAGCTGGACCTTGGTCCGAGGGGAGTTGGGCTTGAACCTCTGGGAGGATTCCTACGTACCATGCCTTGACATGGATCAAAGTCCTCATAGTTCAAATGGGGTTTCGCCGGTGAACCGACGTGAAAGAAGACCTTGGTCCACTAGTGGTGGGCTTGAACCTCGTGGAGGCTTCCTATGTACCATGCCTTGACATGGATCAAAGACCTCGTAGTTCAGGTGATTGGGTCGCAATGGCTTACCACTGGACCAGAGTGCAGTTTAACGTCATGCTGGACGTAGGTAGAACACGAAGTGAATTGGGTGATGGGTGGGCTTGAACCTCGTGGAGGCTTCCTACGTACCATGCCTTGACATGGATCAAAGACCTCGTAGTTCAAAGGGTGGGTGTAGTTTAACGTCATGCCGGACGAAGATGGGACCAGTCGTGAAGAAACGACGGGTGGGTGTGTCGGTGAACCGACGTGAAAGTAGACCTTGGTCCACTATTGGTGGGCTTGAACCTCGTGGAGGTTTCCTACGTACCATGCCTTGGCACGGATCAAAGTCCTCGTAGTTCAAGTGGTGGGTCGCAATGGCTTACCACTGGACCAGAACGGGACCCGACGTGAATGAGCGACGGGTGGGCTTGAACCTCGTGGAGGCTTCCCACGTACCATGCCTTGACATGGATCAAAGACCTCGTAGTTCATATGGTCACAACGGCTTACCGCTGGACTGGAATGGGACCCGACGTGAATGAGCGACGGGTGGGCTTGAACCTCGTGGAGGCTTCCTACGTACCATGCCTTGACATGGATCAAAGACCTCGTAGTTCAAATGGTGTTTTGTCGGTGAACCGATGTGAAAGTAGACCTTGGTCCACTATTGGTGGGCTTGAACATCGTGGAGGCTTCCTACGTACCATGCCTTGACACGGATCAAAGTCCTCGTAGTTCGGAAAATACAGTTTAACGTCATGCGGGATGATAGTGAACCCTGACGTGAATAAACGACGGGTGGGTGTGTCGGTGAACCGACGTGAAAGTAGACCTTGGTCCACTATTGGTGGGCTTGAACCTCGTGGAGGTTTCCTACGTACCATTCCTTGGCACGGATCAAAGTCCTCGTAGTTCAAATGGTGGGTTTGTCAGGGTCGGTGCTCACTCTAAGCCCACGTGAGTCATGCTCGGTGTGAGAAACAAGAGGTTGCAAGGACCTGACGATCACGTCGCGAAGGGTGCGTCCGTGAGAAGCGAAGAGGGGCTTACGCGTTGGGCAGCCCATGGTGTTGGGACTTACTCCAGGATGGAGGCCCATGGCGCGACAAAGTGCGGGGAAGATGGACCTTGGTCCAACGATGGGAGGTGCCTCGTTCCCTATCACGTCCTCCACTGACCTTGGTAGTGGGGAAGTACCGAGATGCACGGTGCAATCATCCGTACCAAAGGTTAGGGACTTACGCTCTGAGGCGACCCTTCCCCTGCGAACATACACCACTCCGACAAGGAGGATCTCATTCCATGTGCGGAAGAGTTCTATTCCCGTGGAGACGAGTGGTGTAATGATTGTTCGAGCTGGGGGGACCCTTCGTGAGGGAGACGAGGTTGGGTCACAGTTTAACGTCATGTGTTGAGGACGTGGTGCTTGGCAGTTTAACGTCCTGTAGCTCGGACGAGGTGGGTTCACTCCACACCCCTAGGGCTTACATAACCGGTACCCTCTGGTCCTTGGGGAAGGGAAGGTGTCGGTAAGGCCATGGTAAAGGGGGGTCGTGGGAGGAACCACCGAGGGGTCCACGTTAGCGTGGATATGCGAAGAAGCAATAGCCGTTAGCGTGCCTATGCGAAGAAGCATTAGGCGAAGCAACGCTACGGGAGGTGTTGTCCATGGGACTTTGAAATCACATCGTGCAAACCTGGAGGGTCGAACGGAAAGAGGAATCGCTAAGCAGAGGAGTGTGCTTCACGAAGTGGGGTGCCTTGGCCTTAGCATGGGGCATAGGTGGGATTGGGAGGTGCTTCGCAAAGTGGAACAGTGTTCGCGGAGCACTGCCTCGCGAAGAAAGAGTCGTTCGCGAAGCAGGGTCCTGCGAAGCAGTGTACTTCGCGAAGTGGAGCGATCCTGCCTTAGCATAAGGATTACTCGTATGGGTTGGGTGTTTCGTGAAGCACAAGTGCTCCGCGGCTGCCCGGGTTCCCTTGGGAATCCCCTTCCTTTGCGAACGCCCTTGAGCTTCGCGAAGGGCATCCCTCTCGGAAGAGGGGCTCAAAATGAAACAAATCAGAGTCGTCTCGCGAAGTAGAAATACCTCGCGGAGCTCATGATTCCCGGGGCAAAGCGTGCTTCGCGATTCGGGAGAGGAGAAGCCGAAAGGTCGGATTGTCCGTCCCGTGGACTCAGGGGGAGTCGAGTATTTATAGGGAAGGGGCTCCGCGAAGCAGGGCTCGCGCGCCGCCTTCGGGGCTTCGCGGCGGCTCGCGAACGTCAAACGGGTTCGCGGAGGATTACCGCCTCTGGAGCTTCGCGGGGGCTCGCGAACGTCAAACCGGTTCGCGGAGGATTACCGCCTCTGGAGCTTTGCGGGGCCGCCAAGGTTGGGACGCTTCGCGGCGGGGCTTCGCGGGGCCGCCAAGGCTGGGACGCTTCGCGGCGGGGCTTCGCGGGGCCGCCAAGGCTGGGCCGCTTCGCGGCGGGGCTTCGCGGCTGTGCTTCGCGGCTGTGCTTCGCGAGGCAGCGCGCCTGCTGTCTTTTTTGTTCCTTCCTTTCGGGCCACATTTTTGGCGCCAACAACACCAATGAGTTATTCATAGTGATAATGGAAAATAATGTCTCATTAATTATATCACAATGAAATTAAAAGAGTTTAATTATACTGATCCGAGAAAGGAGTTAAAAAGTAAATAATTCCACTTATTCTCCATGTGTGTGTGTGACATTCATTCCATACTACACTTTCTACTTTATATCCTGTAAATATAGGTTATTTTAACATTTTTCAACTTAAATGATTTTGTCCACCAAACCTAACCTACATCCATTGTAATCAAAATTCAATACCCACTCACTTAAGCATTCTCAAAAGTCAAACCTTAATCTCATAACCTAGATATCCCCATATGTTTTGCATTTCATCCCTACCCTCATTTTTTTGTATTTTTTTAGTTTTACATGGGAAAAATCTCACACTCATCACTCAAATAATGTTTGATCTCCTCACGACATTAATTATAATAGTTATAACAAGATCCAAGGTTTAGGAGGAGTGGTTTTTGACCTTCCCAAGACACAACCCATATTGTTTTAATTTATTTTGTTTTATTTTTAGTTATAGTTTTTTTGAGGGTGTAAAACAGTCGAATAAAAAGTACACATGCATAGGTCAATCCAGTATAGTAATGAAATATATTAGATAAGGAAAAACTGTATGAAAAAAATTCTATATATATGATAAATATTAACCCAGCTTATATTTACCTTCTATTAATTAATAAATATTAACACTTCATGGTTTGGGGAAAAAATTTGGGGATATATTAAGTGGAAATTTTTTTCTATCAACTACTCACACAAATGGTATCATTCTTCTCAAAGGTTTCAAAGTGATAAAACCATTTATATCATCGACAAACAACCAATTTTCTAGAAAAATTTACACCTTAATGTTAAAATCATTCCAAAACACACATTCTACGAGTGAAAGTTTTTAAAATGTTAAAACAACATGAAATAAAAAAAGTATTCATGCATTTTATATAACTTCCATGATTAAGAGGGCATCATTTCCATGATAAAATGGGCATAAAAAACAATTGACATGCTGGTACAAAATTTATGGGGGGGATGAGGGATAAAAGTAACAATACTATTCAATAAGAAAAAAATTTAAAAAAGAAGAAACATAATGAAAATTACTAACTATCCCAAGAATATACCCATACCCCCACACATAGAGCGTGAAGTTTCCTTACTATAATAAAATAAAATATGGGAAGTATGGATAAAACCTGTTGGGATTTATTGGTATGTTGCCTCTGAAAGGCGGATTTCCTTTACTAGGTTCTTGGGAAAATCCTCATAAAAGTGTTTAAGTCACTTCCCATTGATGGTAATACATCGGCCACTCGGCTCATGAAAGACCTATATTGCACCAAAAGGGTAAACATTAGTAATAGTATACAGACTAAGCCATTGAGAAAAAATATTAACTAGATAGAGTATTAGCATGTAATTTCACATGAGGACCTTCTCACCAATACGAAAATTCCACTGATGAATCATTTGGTCAAGGATTGCCTTTGTATTCTTTTTATAGATTTAGAATTTCTCATATGAATCATGCTTAATTTCATCCAACTCTTAAATATGAAACTTCCTATAATCACCTAATCTGAAATATTCATATTATATTGTTTAATAGTGCAATATTCACGGTGATCTACCTCTACCAAGAGTTGTGAAGCCTTTCCAAACACAATCCTATGTGGTGACATTCTGATTGGGGTTTTAAAAGTTGTATGATACCCCCAAAGTGCATCATCCAAGTGCAAAATCCAATCATTCTTATTGGGTTGTACAATTTTTTCCAAGATTAACATAACTTCTTGACTTTATATTTCTTATTGTATGTTAGTTTGGGGGTGATATGCCGTGGTGACTTTATGAAAATCCCCATACTTATGTAAAAGGTTTTTCATGTTATAATTGAAAATATGTAAACCCTGATCAATAATGATGAATCTTGAAAAAAAACCTACTGAAAATTTGGGACCTCACAAAATCAACAACCACTCGAGGGTCATCAGTCCTAGTGGCCTTTTCATCCACCTATTTAGAGATATAATCAATAGCTAGTAAGATAAAATTGAAGCCAAATGAATTTAGAAAAGACCCAATGAAGTCAATTCCCTATGAATTAAAGATTTCACAAAATAACATGGGATGTTGGGGCATTTAATTCCTCATAGAGATATTCCCAATGAATTGATATAGAGCAAATGACTTACAAAATTGATGCGTCTAGGGTTTCCCATAGTGGTGTGGTGAAGGTCCAGTGGTCGAGTACCAACTTCTGCAGTCTGAGGTTTTCAACCTCATTTCACGTTGGCTGTGGGTGCATCAGGAGGTCTGCTATAGTCTTCGAGGGTGGTCTTGAAGGCGGAGATAAGAATGAAGATATGTCTTATGGTGGTTCCATTCGTCTAGCGTGTTCTGGCGTTCAGGTGGCTACCAACTCGGTGATGTTTTTTCATTCCTTTCTTTTTGACTCATGTTCTAGTAATGGATTTGACCTATTTTACGTGATTATGTTTTTTTGCAGTGATGATCCCACATGTGATTTGGTTTTGGGTGTGTTTTTATTGAACAATGGAGAATCATTCATATGGGAAGTTGTTGATTTTTGGAATTTTGGTTTTTGGATCAGAATGGTATCATTTCCTCTTGAAAATTTTTGGTTGTTTTACTCCAAGGAGTTGTGCCATGCCTAGGAATCAAACCACTGGATTTGATAGAATGAGTGAGGTAAATTTATCCAGAATATCATTTTGAATCTAGTTATCTGCAACAGAATGGTACATGGGTAAGCATTGTCATTGGTCTTTCATATTTTGGTTTATGGATTATACCATGAATTTTGTAAGGAAATGCTTCATATGAGGATTTAGAGCAGGTATGTTTCACTATGCATGGATATTCGAATTTGGATGTTTGAGAGGTTATGGAACATCTATCAATACCAGGACTATTCATTTATGCATGGGATAACATACTGATCATCAATGCAATGGTGAAGGATTTCCATAATGATGTTGATGTTGGGGAGGGGTATTTCTAAGTAGTCTTATTCTGGGATGATTGTGGCCCTTATAAACTTCAGGTTATATTTATGTCTCTACATCTTTGAGGTCATGTGAGGTTTCCCCCTTTTAACTTAAAGGGGGATTTATCCAAAAAATAAATAAAAATTTAGGCCTTTGGTCCATTTAGTCAAATTTTTCCCCACAATACAAAATGTGGCATAAGATCAAAACAGATGTGAAGGTATGGTCAGAGACACACTGATGAATAAATTGGTCATTAAAAATTCTCAAAAAATATGGGTCATCCTAAATGTACCATCTTGAATCATGATTAAGTATATTCGATTGTGAAGGGCTAAAATTATTGGGGACCATAAATGTTTTTAGAAAATTCATAATATCAATGTACTAGGGGGTAAGGTCCATAATATCACAAAGGTTATCATGAGGGAATAATTCTACAACGGGGGGGGGGGGGGGGGTGAGTCAACATGATGGTCTAGTCATGGGGGAATCCTACAAATGTGGTTAGCTACCACATTTTCCACTCCTCTCTTATCTCAAATATCAAGGTCAAACTCTTGGAGGTGGAGCATCCAAAAAATGGGGCAGGGCGTAGCTTTAGGTTTCATTAGGAGAAAATGGAGGTAAACATGATAGGAAAAAACAATTATTTTTATCCAATAATATATGAATGAAATTTTTCAAAGGAAAACACAATACGAAATAAGTTATTTTTCAATGGTTGTGTAGTTCACCTGGGTAGGGTCAAGGGTATGTGAGGTATACACAATGACATGTGGAGCATTCTCAACCCCTTTTGAGAAAACTATCCCAACTGCAATGTTATTGGAATCAAAAATAAGTTTCAAGGGGATATCCCACCTTCTTGGATGAATGATGGGAGGTGATGTGAGATTCAATTTTAGTGAATTGAAATAATCCTCACAACTTTTATGAAAAAAAATCATAATCCTTTTGCAACAATAAAGACGGGGGAAGTGTGATCTCACTAAAGTCTTTAAGGGATCGACGATAAAAACCAGCATGACCCAAGAAATATCGCACCTCACAAACACATTTTGGATCTGGAAGTGTTGAAGTTAGTTTTATTTTTGATTTATCTACTTGAATTTACTCATTTTAAAATCCCATTCCCAAGAAATATCCCCCACTCAACCATGAAATGTCATTTCTCATAATTTAATACAATATATGTTTCTAGGAAACAGAACCTAGGTGTTATAAAAAACCATTTTATGGAAGTTCCATAAACTATGAAATCATCCATAAAAACTTCCATGAAATTCTCAAGGTACTATGAATATATACTCAACATACAACATTGAAAAGTACTAGAAGAATTACAGAGACCAAAATGAATCCTTCTATATGAAAATGTGCCAAATGGACTTGTAAATGTTGTCTTTTATGGATCCTAAGGGGCTATATGGATTTAGAAATATCCCGAATAGCCATAAAAGAAAACAATAATGAGAATTACCAGCCTATCATTATAACATTTGGTAAATGAAAGGTAGAGGAAAGTGGTCCTTTAGCATGTCTTGATTTAGTCGTTGATGGTTAATCTAGACTCACCAACTGTGTTTCACATGTGTTGGAACCAGTTCATTCCATTCATTTGAAACAACTGTTATTCCAGTTTTTTAGGCACAATTTTCACTGGGCTAACCCATTTACTATTAGATATAGGATAAATGATCCCAACAGAAAGTAATTTACTAACTTCCAACTTGAACACTTCAATGAGAGTGATATTTAACCGGTATTGAGCTTTCCTTATGGGCTTAGCCTCATCATCTAAAAGTATATGGTGTATACAAATAGATGGTCTAATCTCTTTAATATCATCTAATGTACATCATATTTCTTTTTTTAAACTCTCTCAAAAGGTCGGGCAATTTTGATTCCTATTGTTTATGGATGTTATTACTAATAATAACGGCGGATTATTCAATACCATGAAGATAGACATATTTTAAATTAGATATAAGTGGTTTTAATTCCAACACCGGTGGTTTTTTGACCAAGGTAGGGGATTTAGGGGGAGTGAAGTCCATGAAAATATCTATCTGCTAATGTTTATTCTATAAAGATATAGAATCTATTGAAATGATATTTTCAGAATAATTGACAGTTATGGGTACCTCAAAATGAACATAGTCATCAATTAAAGCACCAAATTTACACTTTTCGTAACCCACACAAGAATCAAAACATGAATCATAATTCAAACCATACAAGGAAAATGAATCATAGTATGGGTTGAGGAGATAATTGTGTGTGTGTAACATTTCAGAGAACTTCTATGAAATAGACAAGAATAACAGAGTTCTCTTAAATGGGGTGTTTCATAGCTTCAAGGATATTAAAACTTGCCTTTTCTCCACTAAACTACATGGAAAATATACCATTGTGAATGTTGAAGATAATATTTTCTATTTTGAGGAATGGACTTCCAAATGTGAGAGGGGAATGTCATTGGGTTCTGGTATCTTCCATATCAAGAATGTAGAATCCAGCGGGGAAGATGAGATTCTTTACTTTTACAAGGATGTCCTCAACCACTCCTGATGGGTTTGTTGTGATATTGTTGGCTAGTTTCACTAATATGTCTATCATTTTAAGCTCTCCAAACTATAGAGAAGTGTACACAGAGTAAAGAGTTACATTAATTGAAGAACCTAAATCTGGCATAACATCTGAAAAAATGTCTCCCTATGGTTCAAGGTATCTTGAAAGTTCTAGGATCCTTGATTTTGGTTGGTATTTATGGTTGAATCAAGGTCCAGAAATTCCTTCCCAGGTTGACTCTTTAATTCCCCTTTAGTCTCCGAATATGGGTGAAAATCACTTTATGAAATTTAGCACAATGAGGGATTTGTTTGATTGAATCCAATGGAAGGAATGTTAACTTGCACCTTTTTAAATATATCCATTATATCTTTGTCCATATCATTATAGAAAAAATTTTTATATTTAGAGAGTATTTGGGGGAAAGGAAGAGGAAGGGTCTGTTCAGGGGAATTCTAAATGAAAGTTTTTTTTACCATTTTTGTCTTGTTTTTCTTTACTTGAATATTGTAAGGGTAGAGAAATAGAGTTTTCAGGTGAGGGACTTAACTTTTGTGTAAAATCAGTAGAAGGAGAAACATATTTTCCACTAATAAGTGTAATTTTACATACATTACCTTTTTTAATACATATTAGAAATGATTTGGGATAATAGTTATCTATAACCATGCATCTTAATCTCACTGGTGGTGTTTTCCAGTTTTACCACTTGAGTTTGTAGGTCTTGAATTGCTGATTGTGTGGTGTGTTGGAATCGGAGGTTCTAGGTTTCCATTTTATTCACTGTGTCCCCGAAGCTTTGTTTAGATTTTGGAGGAGGAGGATTGTTTTGAGATGTCAAGGGCTTATCCTTGTTGATACCAGTTCTGTTTAGGGTAGCTTGGGTTTCCTCCTTATCAGTATTATATTTGTTCTTTCCACATGGGGTTTGTATTTTTACTTAATGGTTCTTGATTAAAGGGTGGTTCTTGTTAGAATGGATTCCTAGGGAATAATGTTGCACATGACTTAGATGAATCCTGAGGTTGGAGGCCCTGGTTATAAAAACGATTGTTTTTCGAACAAATACACCAATGTAATGGAACATGAGGAGAGTGACGATTACATTGTACTTGATATAATTTCCTTATAATGGTATGTATATCATCAAGTTCATTATCTACCTATTTTATAGGGATTAATGACTTACCTCATGAACTCCTTAGGTTGGTGAAATTTTTCGTGTACCCATTTTTTGTGCATTTTGATCCTTTTTGGAAATTAAATCACAAGTATAAGAAGGGGTTTCTGTAACAAGGGAACCACCAGATTCATCATCTATCATTACACAATCCATGGGTATAATAAACTAATATAATAATTTAATTATCAATTTTCACTAATTTTGTGGTGAGGTGACCTTGAGAAAAGTCTTTTTAATCTCTCCCAATATTTATGAAGGGAATGTCCCTGTGATTGCCTAATTCCACATATTTCTTTTATAATTGATGCAGTTTGGGTGGTAGGGAATAACTTCTATTGAAATAGAAATTTAAGTTAATTCAATCCCCTAATTGTGTTAGTAAAATAGCATATCTAGTCTTTTACTACACCATCAAGGGATAAAGGGAAGGCCCTAAACTGAATGAGATCCTCAGATAAATTTTGGGATTTTATGGTGAAGCACACTATGTGAAACTCCATTAGATATTTGTGAGGGTAATCACATATAAGATCATGGAATTTAGGATTAAGGTGGATGGGGAATGATCTTATCTCAAAGTTTTCTGCTTTTTCAGGATATTGGATGCACAGAGGTTGGTAATCCACATCCATGACAGTTAGTTATTTTAAGGTTCAATTATTTTCAACCATGATTTATGGGGTTTGGTTTGGTTTAATTTTTGATTAGTTTGGGGAAAATTGAGATTCCTCAATGGGTTACTTAGTGTTACTTCATTTTATTACTATATATGACCTAATTTTTGAGTGAAGCATCCTTTGAATTTATGGGTCAAATTTAAATAATTTTTCCATTTCTGATCGGTTTATGAAAATAAGTTGTGAATTTATTTTTGTATTTTCTTATAATGGAGGATGGATAAAATAAAACCACTTAAGAAGGGTGAAAGTATAAAATAAAAGAAAATTTTATACTATAGAATTAGAGAGATATAGAGAGAGAAGAGAGAGAAGAGAGAGAAGAGAGAGAGAGAGAGAGAGGAAGAAGACACAAAAAAAAAGGAAAAAAAAAATAAAATAAAATGGGGGAGGTATAGAAATAAGTAATAAGTAAAAAAAGTAAATTAAATAAATAAAAGAAAATAAATAATGATCTTGGATCCCAAAAAATAGTACCAAAATTTGATCGTGATGTCGACCACGTCAAATTAGTTGTTTAGTTTTTTACTAAAATTTCTGAAGTATAGCAGGAACCCTAGGTAATCTCTCGATAGAGCCTTAGATCATTAATTTAGAAAGAATCGTTTTATTAAGAAAAGGGGGAATGATATATTATGAAATTTTGGATTTTTTTATTTAAGATAAAAGCATATAAAATCAATTGATATAGGAAAACATAAATTAATAGATTTGATTAAGCATGATCAACCTGGGGAATTCTCATGATGTCCATCTTTCATCACCTTAATAAATAGTGTTAAGATATTCTAATATCAGGTTTGTAACACCAATAAACACAATATTACTGAGTTTAAACTAGAATAAATCCTAGGGTTTAGATGGATACACTTATTGATTCACCGGCTGTTGCCGATGGTTAGGTGAACCAAGGAAACACATGAAGAACTCGATGCGCTATCCAGATTTGTATGTTATTTATTTTTGATAACATGAAATAAATATTCATGTAATTTATAGTGTTTATAAGAGTTCAATTAACCAATATTAACCATAAAAACACGTTAATTAAAAGAGGGAAGAAGAAATGGTGAATAGTGTATGAAACATCACATGAAAGGGTACCCCAAACATGTTCAGATGAGTCGAACATGACTTACTAGTACATAAATCAATTAATGAATAAGAGGGGATGATGAAAAACAACACAAAAGCATATAATTAAAAATAAAATTCAATTATTAAAAACACAATTCTTGGGATTTACATCACATTCCCCCTGGGTGATCATGAAGAGTTTAGAAATCAATGGGAGGGGAGGAAGAAGAACATGTTGAAGTAGAAATTCCCATAGCCTACCGAACATATAGGGATGAAAATAGGTATTATTTGGTATTCTAAAATGGCATAACCCATCCTATTGGTCGAACTTGATAATGGGGTACACAAGGTATCATTTTATAAGAAAATTAAAAGGTGGTATTGAGCCCCTATATTTCAAGAAACCAATTGTCCCTTGGTTTATAATCTCTAGAAAGTCTTATATCACTTTGAAGAGAAATAAAAAGTTGTATACCCATATATATAATATCTCCACAAAAAAGTTGACACTATTTAGATAAATAAAGTTTGCGATATCGACAAAACATAGAATACCACTTTTGACTTCGTGTAGATTCAGTGGCTTAGATAGATCAGTTCGGTTAGGCCACTCAATTTCTTAAATGGCCTTGGATGTATTAATTAGAGTCACAACCCATTGATTTTTTAACATCCCATAATATATTATCCCATTTGGATTCAAATATTTCTCATAACATGAAAAGTAGTGGACATGTGTTCATGGGCTCCCATGAAATTTGGTTCATTTTTATTCCACTTCATCCTGGGCCCTCAAAATCACCGCCACCTAGAATGAAATTATACAAAAAAGTTAAATTACCATTTTTAACAGTGATTAACATAAAATAATTGATTCAATAATGGACTGAAATTTTTTATAATAGTTTAAATTTACAATACAAAATCAGTTTAATTAAGTGGAGTAAAGGCTGAAAATGAATAGTGAATTTCAGTGTAGTTACTATGTTCATTAATTATGAAAAGTTGTTAGATTTTTTCCAAGACATTTGATAGGATAAGGTAAATCCTATTTTGTGTGAATAAGGTTTTTCATGTGTTGATCGCTAATTTTATAGTAAGTTTGTGGATTATAAATTAAGGGGAATGACCTCTAGTTGGCTCTAATATACACTATAGGGACTAAAACTTTTATTGTTAGTGATATATTATTTAGGTTGGGGATATGAGAGAGGGTATATGGTCTCTCCTGTGACTAAGGTAAAGATATGAGGTTCTATAATATATCATTATTTTATTGTTACATAGTAAGAAAATTACATGTATAATATGAACCCTATAACCCCTTATTAATGGTTAAATGATGGTGATATGGTTTATTTGGGTAAAAAATACCACTTTTAATAGAGATAATGGTTATGTGAGGGATTGGGCCTAAGGGGGTTTATGTGTAGTGTAGTTAATATAGACATGATGAGAGTTGACTATGGTATGACCCTTGAGTGGGATTATAACAACCATGATCTTTATTAAACATTAATACATGATTTATTACCTGATATCACACTTAATAAAACTATAAAATATTGAGATGTATAGTGTATTTGGGAATTAGGTACATTACATAATGAATTATAACATGGGGTAAAATAACATTATTGAAAAATTGCTTAACATAATCAAAATAATCCAATGAACTTAAAAACTAAATGGGATACCGTAGGGACATACGTAAAAAGGGTTAGCTATAAAGCATAGTAAGGGGATAAATAAGGAATAATATGAATAATATAATACATTATATAAAATAGGAATATCAACCAATAAATAAAGGAACGTGAATATAATTTATGATATAACATGATAATCATAACATGGGAAATGTCACAACAACTAAAAACACTGCCTCATAAATATATCAAGGCTAAATCTGCCAAGACCCCCAGGTAAAAAAATTCCCATAAAGGAATCAGGTAATCCCCCTATCCCAATGTTAAATATCATGATACTAAAATTTACCCAATGCATTGGAGTTCTATTATGACATACCTTTCATAATCATTTCATTCTCATGATTAAATGTTCTACATAGATCATATAGCATGGATTCATTCAACATCATAATTTATTACATGATCAAGGAATGTTGAATACATAAATTTAAGTCACTAATAAATAATTATATTTTCATAAAGTTAAATATCATCGATATATAAATGGGTATGGTATTCACTACATAATTATTTTGGTAGGAAAAATCACAGTGCAATTTCGGCAGCATAACGACGTCATATAGGTATTCATAAAATGGTTTGATGAGAGAGAAAAGGGTATCTTATCATTTATACAGAAAATTTACATTAATAGGGTCATATAAAGACATTATAGAACTTAATTAATTTTAAATATAATGTTTAACATAATAAAGAAACTTGAAGAAAGAGGAGAAAGAAATGAACTGTTACAAAATTTCATCATGGTAACGGGTGTACATAAAAGTTTCTAAGAGGTTTAAATGAGATTTAAAGGGGATATAATCATTTATAAAAAAATTTATAGTAATGGGAATATGTAATAACATATATCAATATAATAAAATTTGAATTTAAAGACATAACATTAAAAGGAGTGCTTGATAAAAGAGGAGAGTGGAGGATGAGGTTCTCTTACTTGAGTGTGCGGCTCGAAACAATTTATAGGGGATTATTGAAATCTTTTAGGAACCTTAGGAGGAATATAGAGATTATAGGGAATATTTTAGTCATGCTAAAAGGAGTTTTAGTGAAGTGAAAAGGGATTATGGGTGGGAATATATAAGAAAAGAGAGGAATTTCTTTATTATTTTTGTTTTGGAAACTACATAATAAAATATTCAAAACTACAAACCATTCCCAGATTCTCCCTTGGTTTCTACCAAAGGGTATTGGTTTAAATTATTTATAATCCCAATGGCATAATATAGTAAAATAATTCCTTTGATTATGTGGAGTTAAGTCACACTCTCAAACAAATGATTTTAAAATCATAGAATATATTATAAGTCTTGGAGGATACATTAATGCTTTATAAAATAAATAAAATAAACATTAAATTAAATTATTTTAAATTTAAAAAATATATTGTTTCGTGAATAACTTCTATAGTATTTATTACAACACTATTAGAACATTATGATGTCATAAAACACATGGTATATTTATACGGTATTTAATTTTTACCCAAAAATTCAACTCTCTCAAAAAATTATATAAAATTCATCATTGGGTAATTTTGATGTCATGACTCCAAAAATAATATTCATTTTATCTAAATAATTGTTTAAATATTTTAATTTTCACTTATAAAATAAAATCCGACATTTATTGAAAATTGACGGGTTTTTGACAATAATTATTTTCGAACCCTAATAAAATTACATTTGACTTGATATAAATTATATGATAATTTATATTTAATAAATGTAATTTAGTAATTATATTTTATTAAAATATTATTTATCTAATAAATTCATTAATTAAAAAAATATATTTCTTAATTTAATTTGAATACCAACCAAAAGGACTATTTGTGCATTAAAAACCATTTACAAGGTAAAAATAATAGGATGAAAATATATTCAATAATGTATATATTATTATTTATATTGTATTGATACATATACCTTTAATACACCATCATAATCCCTAAGAGTAAGGTGTGTGATGGTGGGGCTTTCATGGTGTTGTTGGGTGAACATGTTTTGGGTCGTGATCTCGATGAGATTGAACTTCTCCCATGAACATTTTTGATCATGATTAAGTTGTTGGATCTCAACTTGGGATTGGTCTAGGGGAAATCCAAGAAATTGTATCTCCCTCATAAGCCTCAACAAATTCACTTCATAGGGTATGATCCTACGGGTTGAGGCCATCACTTCCATATTCTGTGAAAAATAGATTTGTTAAAACCCTATATTTATACTATTCATGCGTTCACTATTCAACCACTATATTATCAACAATAATGATACTTAATGGTCATTTAAATCCAATTGAATAAAAAATAAGTTCATGTTTTTTTCTATATCCATAATACATTTAATTAAATCAGAAGAGAAATTTTATTAATAATAGTTTGGGTCATTTTAGGGAAGATTCATGAGACATGTTGGATATGCCTTATTA
The DNA here is from genome assembly GCA_963277665.1 of Viscum album. Taxonomy (NCBI): domain Eukaryota; kingdom Viridiplantae; phylum Streptophyta; class Magnoliopsida; order Santalales; family Viscaceae; genus Viscum; species Viscum album. Next base: position 890,155,843 of record OY728159.1, on the reverse strand, counting down.
TTAGGTAATAGTAGGTTTATAGATTAAACATGGTAGCCTTTGAATATTTCCACCTCAAGGTAGTTAAAGTGTGACAACCCATCAAATCCCTTATGTGATTAGTGCATATAAGGAATGAAAGATAGATTGGGGGATTAATATAAATTATGAAGATGCTATAGAAACTAGTGATTTAATTTGGAACATCGATGTGAGTTCCTTATGGAATTAGCAATTGAGTAGTTCCTAATAGAGTTCTTATGCATGGGAATGGTTGATTGTGATTAAAAAGATTTTATATAGATGGATTATGACCACATGGCCTTGGAATCCTAATGGTATGTTGTGTAGCCATGGGTTATAATTGAGGAGGAAGAGTATAGTGATACGGGTCAGGGCGGTTGGTGATGAGCCATATTTTCTAGTATACTCAAGTATCGTGATAAGGGAATATTAGTTGTTAGTTAGGGTGTAACATACCAAGTTTTAGTAAAATAATAATAATATATTTTATCATTAGTATTTTTATTAAAACAAATTCAATGTAAGTAAGAAGAATAAAAGAAAATTGAAAATTAATATTAATTTTATAAATAAATAAAGATGTTATAATAATAAATTATATGATATTTACTAGCCTAAAAATGTTAAAAATTTAATTTAATTTCTTTTATTATTAAATTATGAACATGAAATAATATAAAACTTTTTAATAAATTAATTTAATGAATTATAATTCATCATTTAAAATAAAAACAATTTATAATTATAAATACTTTAGTTTATATAAATCAATTTTATTATGTAACTTTTCTGGTTAGTTTTATAAAATATTTATAATGATAATTAATATTCTATACTTATAAAATTATAATTAATGATAACATAATTTATAAAAAAAATATTAAAATATTTATAGAAATATGAGTTTTATTTTAGATTATAAAAAAAATCTAATATATAATATTATAAATAAATTATGATAATTATAATTTAAGATTGCAACTAGTATATATATAATTTTTTTTAAAAAATTTATTTTTATTAAATGTGTGAATAAAGATATGAAAATAAAATTGAATAAAATTTTATTAAAGTAATTAAATTGAATAAATAACAACAACAACAACAATAACAATAATAATGACAAAATAATAAGATGAAACAAAATTTTTATTTAGGGCCTATTGGGAGAGAATAACACATACTGGAGTTGAGGGTGTAGGATAGAGTTGGGAAAATGTTCGAGAAAGGTGTCATAGAATGAGAGATTGAGATGGATCTGAGGTTTGATTTTGATTTTCTACAACCGGACGATGGAGCAAGCATAATCAGAGAGTTTCAAGCACCATGTTTGACTGTGCTTGGGGATTTCAAATCATGATTGGGGTTCTAACCTTTGATGATAGTGACTGCACATGGATGGAGACCTCTTCTCTGTCCTTCTGGTTCGAGTTTTTAAGATCTTATAGGTTGGTGTCTGATTCTTCCTCCCAAGGTTGTTTTCAATGCATTAAATTTCTGATTTTTCATCTTTCGTCAAATTTATTCATCGGTTGACATATATTGTCCCTTTTTGGCCATTATTACAGAATTTATTAATCCCAATTTAACACTGTGTTAATTTTAAATGCATTTAAATGGTTTTTCCAAATTTTTATGTAGATTTATTGAACATTGATATTATTTTTTTGAAGCCGATTTGGTTAGATATCGATATCAAAAATATGTTTTGATTCTTGTAAATAATCTATCCTTCATGTTGTATCTATTTCCATGAACCTAAAATTTATAAGATATCATCTAATCCTCTGATTTGAAGTGTATTCCAAATCATTTGAATTTTTCACTTACAGTAGAATATGTATTATATTCTTAATCAAATGTGTTCTCATTAGGTAAGCATTTCCTTATAACCATTAATTTTGAGATTGAGATCATTCTCGATTTGTTTCTATAATAGACACATACGAGAAATGATAACCATGATAAATATATATATTTTTTATAATTTTCCAAAAGAAGTTGCAACTGCTATTTAAGACAGTGCCTCTATGTACTTGGAGAGGGAGTTGTAGAGAGTGATAATTAAGGATCCTATAGTGTAAGAAGTATCATATGATTCAGAAATAGGTAGTGGGCATGATTTCAAGGTAAGGAAAAAAAATATTTTCAATTATTTCTTTATTTGAAAATATTTTTACCTAAATAATTCCATTCATTGAAGATTTATTTACAAGGGATTAATTATATTAATCCACATATTTTTGCGTAACTCATTTTTATTTGAGGATTATGATCCACTTTTTTTTATTTCAATGAGACAAGGATATTTTATAGAATTCTGTTTTCATTTTGAAAAAACTAATTCCCAAAGCCAATCATGGTTTTTAGTTTTTTTAAAATTTATGTCTTCAATTTTATGTTTAATAAAAGTAAAACTATTATGTATTAGTAAGGTAAAAATATTTAAATGTTACATTTTTTAAAATTGTATTTTATAATGAAAGATTACTATTATTCTAAGAAAAGAGATGAATTTCTATGAATCTGATACATAATATGGCCATATTCTATGAATACTCACGACATGTCATACATTTATATTATATAAATTAATTTTTATTATTTACGTATATATATGTATGTTTATTATATATAATTATGGTTTTTATGATTCATGAATATTAATTGTTCTTTATTTAACATTACATGTTTTTAAGAAATGCTTAAAATTGGAATGATTCAGTTGTTCAGAATCTAGCGAGCGATCTCTTATGAAATATATAAACAACTATATATATTTTTATGAATACAATTCCATGAATTTTAAATAATATAACTCAGTGAAAAATGTCTATAAAAGTAAATAAAATTAAATTTTTTTTCATAAAATCTAGAACCCGAACATTGTAAATTTGGTAGGGAATTGGTGAGTGAACTCATCCCTTGGTAAGTGGGTAGGCCCTAGACAACCTTCAATGTTTCAAGTGGCCTTAGTGTTTTTTTCAAAATAATTCGTAGTGTTTGTATAAAAATCACTATGTGGTTTTTAATTTTTTTTTGAGTGTGAGTATTTTCAAAATGTTGTAGTATTTTCAATATATAAATAATCTCAATATTATATTCAAAAGACATTTCTAAAAGTATTTTTATTGTATTATCAAAAGAATTTCAAAATCATTTATCCAATTTTTTTTTTCATAAGATTTCATAAAAGTCATTTCAATGATTTAAAACCCCTTATTGGGAAATTAAATTCTCATCGTATGTTTTAAATTCCTTACAAAGTTATCTTAGAAGTTATAATTCAGATGAATTAAATTTTCAAGTTAGCATGCATGGAAGATAATTAGGAATATTTTTTAATTTAACTATGGTAAATTGTAAGATGAAGTTTAATTTTCCCGAACCTAGACCGAAATAGGTCCTCTATTGTATTAAGAGTTTTATATTCTTATTAAAAAAAATACACAAAATGTTTTTAGCATTGAATCTGAAAGCATGGGTTTGGGGTGTTATATAGGGTATATAACTAAGGATATGTTTCCATGATTGTTTTCATATGGGTATTCCATGAACCTATTACTACAGTTGAATATGAGACTTCATAAAAGGTTTTAACCTGAGTTGGTGGGTTTTAGAATGGATCACCTGGAGTTAAGTGTAATTGGTATTTGATATGGTTTTAATCCACAAAATTAAGAGAAGGTGAATCATAAGTAACCATTATGGGAGGGTGTCAATACATGATTTATTAGTGAGACATCACCTTTAGTGATAGAGTGGTGGTATGAGATTTGGTACATGACCTAATATTTAGTAAGAGGGTAGTGGTATGAGATGTGGTATGTGATGAGGTATAAACCCTCACCCTAAGTGAGAGGGTTTTGGTATAAGACATAATATGAGACATAGAACAAGACCTCACCCCAAGTCATAGGGTAGTAGTACTAGTTAGGATAATGAATTGGTACTTGGAATATGAACTTACCCCGAGTGAGAGTGTAGTGGTTGAGACTCGATAGTGGCCCTTTCATTAAATGATGGGGCTTGAGCTAATCTGTGATGTGGGAAGACTTGTTTTACTACATATGGCTAGAATATGTTTAGTGAGGTTCCATGGTCGCCTGGTTAATAACCAACGATTTGATCCATATTCTTCTGTTATGTTTTCTTATTTTTATATGTACACACCCAGCATATTGTGGTAATCTATGGAACCTTGTTAGTGGTTCCCAAATAACATTCATTTATAACACCTTACATAGGAATCCTGCTGTACATGAATTTATTCACATTTCACTTTGAAGTAATAGGTTATATTGAAGAAAATATTACTTACTATAATAATAACATATAATATTACAAAAACTAATTTTGATATAAAATATATATTTAATCAGAAATTAAATTCATTTAAATATATAATGTTAAACATAGAAATACATTCTCAAAAGTTTGGAAATCTAAATAAGGGTTTTGTTCAAACAAATACTATTTAAGTTATTTTATTTTAATCAAGTATATAAAAGGAACCTTTTAGTTTTGGTTTGTTTTAAAATACAAATAATTATCATTTTATTATAATTATCCAATTTATCAAATTTTAATCAATATTATTCTTGATTTTTCGGTAAAATCTATTTTATTGTTAAAACAAATATTTTTTAAAATAGGATTTATTTCATTTTATAAACATATATTACAAGTAATTTATAAACTTTCTTGGATTAGAATAATTTAAAATAGATTTGTTATTTGGAATCATCATAATTAATATTAGTAAATAAGGTCAACTTAATTTTTTTTCCATAATGAATAGTAACCATGATTCATATTTATCTCATCGATTAAAGGTAAAATGGGTTTGAAGGGTTAAAAATAAAGGGATAAGGATTAAAGATAACATAAAATAGTTTATTAAACCTAAATATATGGTTTTATTTTTATCTTACCATTTTTATAATCATATTAGTTGTAAATTTTATCCAATTTTATATGAAAATGACTTTATATTATATATTTTTTTATAGTTCTCAGTGTGTCCCTCCCCTCACTTATAAAAGGGAACCTATTCTACTACATTATTCAAAAAAATTAGCTCTCTAGATCATCCATGTACTGCTAAAATAATTTTATAACATTCCTACCCATGTCCTAAAGGTCTTGTTTAAATCATAATACCATACGTAGAAGTTTTAAGGTGTATTCCAAAGGAGGTCTCTCAAAGAATAGGTAATTGTCATTACTAACTCTTACAAAGATTCTTTATTCTACTACATCATATAAATTTATTTGAACTATCCTAACATAATAAATATTTTATCATAAATATACTAAAATATTATTATGATTAGGGGATAACCATTTTCACCTCCATTTTATCCTATAAAAAACGAAAATGTCGTTCATATGTACGTTGGACCGATCATCTCTATACAATGGGGTAATTCATTTTTATCACCATTATACAAGGATTTTTATAAATATGGAACTAATTAATATATATATATGAAATTTATGGAATAATTATTATTCTCAATATAAAATATATCATTTACTTTCATACCCTTAAACCTATTAAAATTGATTATGTAACTCGTGCGTATGAGTGGACTACAACCACCCAAAGCGATGTGATTCCGTTTTCTTATCCTCCTTTCTTGGATTATTATAAATATTTATATAGTGAATATCTATGATATTTATATAATTATTAATATTCTGGTGATTATTAAACCAAGATAAATATGTGAGGAATGAAACTACTGAATCAAAAAAATATCTGAAAGATGCAACATTTAACACTCAAAAATGAAAATTTTAATGAATAATAATTAAAAAACGGGTGTTTAAATATAATTAGTGGATAATATATGATAATTTAAGTATTTATATTGGTTTTTATAGAATTATAATAAATTTAAATTTACTATACAGGAGGTTGAAAACGCTTACGAAGAAAGTCATACCTAAGGTAAGGGTTTACTCCACAATCTCATCCTTATTCAAGATTGTTTATGTTTAAGTTTTCATTAGAGGAATTATCAGATCTTTTTATCTTAAAAATAATCTATTTTTTATCCTCTAGTTATTTATGGTGTTTTCATGTATTAGTTTCCTTTTTACCAACATTGGAACTCAAAAATACTAGAGCATTGTTTAATGGACAACTAGTTTTTTCAATTTGATTGAGAATATTTTTCTTCCCTTTACATATTTTATTTGAATATTTTCAAAATATATTTTTAATATTATATAATTATTTAATTAATTTATTTTTACCCTTGTTTAAATCTTTATAAATTTTTTTAAAAGGAAACATCTTATAATTTTTTAAATGTAATACTTTTTACCAAAGGTGAGAATAAAATATATGTTTTAATATTAACCACATGAATGAATTTTCTTATAATATTATAAATTAATTTACTTGAATATGTTTTTAAAAATTTCCATTTTTATTTTAAAATAATTGTTTTTCATAAAATTCATGATTTTTTTTATTTTAATATAATTTATTTCAAAATGATAAGGGTATTTTTCATAACAAATATTCAAGTGATCTTTTAATAGTATTTTCATCTATAGAATCATTACTTGAGTAATCTTATAATTTACTAAGGATATGCTTTAATGTTAAAATCTTCTATATTACTATTGATGGATTATGATCATATTGTTTTATTTATTGACTGGGGAAAATAGTAACAACTAATATGCTACTTTTTCAATATGAATGTTTACGTTAATAATTTGTCAAATTGTTATTCATTTATTTAATATAATGTATCAATTAGAATTAGTAAGTGATAAAAAAGGATAATTATTTCCCCTAGATTAATCAGTAGGTCTCATGAGAGATAATAGTTTTGGTAGTTTGCATACACCTTACCTATTTATGTATGATGTAATGGAATAAGGCCTTGATGGTAAGATTATAAAGTCTGACATTAGTACTTTTATTGTTTTGAAACTAATTATTATTATACATTTGATTTTTTATGTTTTCATCTCATCCCTGGATTTAGAGCTTCTTTATGATTTTATTTATATGGAATATTTTATTATTCTTTGTATTTTACTTATTATTCATGATTTATTTATTCTATGATAGATTATATTGTACTATTTCCTTTACTGAGCATCCCAGATCATCCTTTATTATTATTTCCTTTCCCCATGATTCCAAGAAGGGATATAAGAATTTTTTTTTGGATTTACTATAAGATATTATTAACTTATCACTTGAATTATTTAGTTGTATTTCATGATTTAATATGTAATTAGAGAATAATGTATGTATCTAGTCTCTTAAAACTACTAAAATATTTTATCTTTTAGGGTGTGATATATTATATCTTAGTTTAATGTAGTAAAATATCCATCGACTCTAGGTTACTATATTTGAGGTGTTATAGTTGGTATAAAAGGATGTTTATTATGAACCTTGGGAACTATATTTTGAAAAACATATTTTAGAGAACATAAAACTATTACCGGCTTTGATGATAACTCTATGTATAGGATAATATCATATTTTTTTTAAAGTAGATATTGTGTGGTTTTCCTAAAAAATACATCCCTATCTAGATACTATAAAGTTGATACAACTGTGGAGTAGATGAACCTAGTAGTAATAAATATGAATGTTGTGGATTGGGTATTAACATGATCATAACTAATGCATGAGGAGTGGTCCTAGGATTATACATCTAGATAGACACTCCCATGGGATATGTATTATTTGATTTGAATTATCATCATAAACCCTTAAAAAATATGTGAAAATATTTGTATGATTCAAATATATTCCTAATGATACTAATTAAAAGTGGCCCCGTATGTGTCATTGATCCCTCTGGGTGCGAGTCAAATTAGAATTTTAATGTCCCAAACTTCACTAACTACAAAGGCGTAGTGTAGAGGGAGTGTGGGGTCAAACCCATTCAGAGAACTCCGTTGAAAGTAAAAACTGGTTTTAAGACCCATAGGGGAGTCATTTAAAGTGATATTTTTGTTTGGGAGTTTTAATTATTTTGTAATTTAGAAGTGACTTCCAATAATAAATGTGGTTTTGAGATCAAGCTTGTGTATCTGGGTAAATAATGGTATTTAGTTTTAATCTTGGTAAGGTCCATCATCTTATTCTGTGAAGAAAATATAGGTTTCTAGTTGACTTTTTTCTAGCCTCCTAATTATACCTGGGAAGTAACTATTCCATGATTTAGAGAGAGTAACATCCTAGATGCATTACATTTGGTTTCTAGGTAATAAAGTGTCATAGGCTAGTCATTGTAGGATAGTCTACTCGATTCAGGATAGGGTCGTTTGTTTGAATGTCCTGTGGTTAGGAAATCTCATGAAAATGGGATAGCCTATTGAGTTTTATCTTGATTACTAATCCCATTAGATTTTCCAAATTAAGAATTAGAGGTTTATTTAAATATGCAGATACATCACACTTTATACCTACCCCAAAGGAATATAACTACTCATTAGGGATGGAGATACAACTAAATACATAAAAGGAAGCATGATCAACATGTTATTTGATATTAATGGAATTAAGATCATACAAGGGTCTGGGATTGGTAAAATAAATAGAGCATGCACAAAGTAAATCACTACTATAAATAAAATACTTACATGAGAAAGGAAAATGGAAATGGATCTGATTGCAATGAAATAAATTGAAAGGAATTGAAGAATGAAAGATCAATAGCTCTTGGATTAATAAAGAAATGTAAAAACACTTATAAATTTAGAGTTTAGAGGGGAAATAGGGCGAGGGAACATTCAGGGAGTGGAAAGGAGAGAAAGATATCATCCCAATGTTTTTTGTAATGTTCTACCACTCCGATACTTAAATAGATATATTTCTTCATGACGTGTACCAGAGGTACATGATGTGTACCTTTGTTCCAAATCAATTTCCATGGATTTTGGGATCTACAGCATGGTATACATTTCTATCATGAACTAATGAGGTTTGACTCGGTACAGGTTGTGTATCGGTTGTTCACAACGTGTACCCCTCATCTAGCTGTCTTTTTGATTAGATTCTTTGTGGCTTTCTCACTATCTATTTTGACTGGTATGACATTGTTTCAGGGATGTACATGATGTGTAGAAGATTTTCCCTTGTTGTCTTTGTGGATTGGTAACATATTTTCTTCATGACTTGGGACAGGCTGTGAACTTCTAGTACATGATGTGTACTGATGAATCACGACGTGTATTGGTCCATTTTTGTACCTTTTATTCCTATCCTCCTAGTAATCCTATGGAGCTTTTATTACTGAAAAATTAGACCCATAACACGTGAATTATTAAGTAAGTTAATGAAAAACATTAAATAAATTAAAGAAAAATATATGTAAAGATTTGTATTATCACTAATCTTATGATTCTTAGATTAGATATTCTTAAAATTGTTATTTTTTTAGTGTTGAAAAAAAATAAAAATCATATACTATGATTTAAAATTTATAATTTTATACATTAATTTTGTATATTCCACTATTTAGAAATGACACCTAGTTTATGGAATAGAAACAATATCATGGAACACAATCTATATAGGTATTTTCTTAATGTGTAAGATAATGAAATTGGATATAAATATTGAGATGAAAAAATTAACACTATATCGGGGTAGAGATCTCAAGTTATGAATAATAGCCTTTCCTCTATGGAGTATCTTGATAAACCCAAAATAGTGAAAAAATATTAGACTACTTAATTTGACAACAAAATTCATCATTCAATATTATAACTAAAACATAAGTAACTTTGAAATGGATCAAGTCCTTAAAAAATTTCTTTCTTTCTTTGGGATGTACAAAAATAGATAAAATTATCGTGGTAGTCTATGTTATTAAAGGATACACTGATCAATTGTCGTCATTGATCCATAACACTAAGGAGTCATAAGAAATAAATATTATGGAGTGGAATAATTCAATTAAATATATTTTTGAATATATATTCCTCACTTGAAATGAGCTAATATGGAAAGGAGCTATGTCTTCTATTCTTCTTCAATAATGCATTCTAGAATAATATGTTTTTATTCAATTCACATTTTATAAATTTTTAGGATGTACTTATCATATATAAATTTTATAAAATAATAATTTTGGCTTCGAGAAGTTTATTTTCTTAGACATATTGTCTTTAAATATTGAGTATCAGTTGACTCTTTAAATAATAGTTCATCATTTGAATGCACAATGCCTATGAATATAACTAAAGTATGTAGCTTCCTTGGATTAGTAGGCCACTATAGATGATTTGTAATTTTTCTCTGTAAGATAACCCGTTAACCATGTTGACACATAAAGTGGTTAAATTGATATCGTAAGAATAATGTAAATAATGTTTTGAAGAATTAAAGAGGATATTATTCAATGCACTGATATTGAATTTACCATTGGGAAGGGATTGATTTGTGATATATAGTGATGTATCGAAAAAATGAATTTCATGTTCAATTATATAGAATGATGAGGTTGTTGCCTATATATCAATTAAATTAATGTTTCATGAAAATAATTATCCAACCCATGGTCTTAATTTGGATGTTATAATCTTTTCATTGAATATATGAAGACATTACCTTTATAGTTAAATATATGAAATATATACTAATAAAAAATATTAGAATACATCTTCTTATAGAAAGAGATCAACATGATGAAACATTTATGGTTATAACTACTCAAGTATTATGTTTTCTCAATACACTACCACTATGAGAAGGAGAAAATGTGGATAACGCATTGAGTAGGAATGATCATGGAGTTTTTACTAAACTTAGGATTTATAATATCCTATATTCTTGGATTTACTAAATATGGATATGTAAATCGTTAAGGAAAGAAAAAAATAAAATAAATTTCAAATATTTTCCAACAAACCTTTTTTAGAGGAAATAAAACCTCTTAAATCGATGATTCAGATATTCAAAAAGAAAATCAAATCCATGAATGATTTGAAGTTGGTAGAACTCATTTATAAATATGGAATTTTGAAAATTTGAAAGAGGTATTGTGTTTGATTCATGCTAGAGCTGAAAATAGAGTTATTAAACGAAACTGATATCTCAAATTTTCCTATACATTATGGTAACTAAAAATGGTATTAGGATTTAATGGAATATTTTTAGTGAGATAATATGAAATTGGAAATTATAGACTATGTATCAAGATTATTGGGTTTTCAATAGGTAAAGGCTAAGAGACAATATCCTAATGGAGTCATGTGACCTCTACCTATTCCTATGTTGAAATGGGATGATATGATTATGAATTTTTCCTTAGATATCCAAATGATTCTAGAAAGAATGATTAAATATGGATTATTATCGATAAACTTACCAAGTATGCACATTTTTATACTATAAGGGAAGATATACCATTTGAGAACCTCACATGAATCTATATTAATAAAATTTTAAAACATCTTGGTTCTCTTATTTCAATTATATCTGATCATGAAATATGGTTTGCGATGAAATTCTAGAAGATTATTCACTAGGTTCTAAAAAATAAGCTACATTTGAGAACAACCTTTCATCCCTAAACTAATAGAAGTCTGAATGGACTATGCATAAATTTAAATACTAGTTTAGGTTATACTCACTTTAATTTAAGGGAAAGTGGGATTAGTATTTATATTTTATGAAATTTGAAAATAGTAATAGTTTCCATTAAAGCATTAAAATTTAACCATATAAAGAGTTGTATGGTAAGAGGTTTCATACTATAAATTTTTGGGATGAAGTTGGTGAAAGGAATCTTGTAGGACTAGATCTTATATAGGAGACAACAATGAAAGTGAATACTATCCAAAACCATATTAATCATTTCAAAGAAAGAAAACAAACTATTTGGATATTTGAAGAATGGATTTGAAATTTAAAGTAGGGGCTTGCATTTTATTAAGAGTAAATACATGGATGGGTGTCATAAGCATTGAAAATAAATGGAAACTAAGTCCTAGGTACATCAATCATTTTGAAATTCTAGAAATAATTATAGGTTTTTCTTACTGTTTGGAAATGCCACCTAGAATCTCTAATGTTTATGATATGTTCCACATCTCTTTATTAAGTAATCAAATTCTAGACCCAAAAAATGTGACGACCTTTAATGAAATATTATTAGAACCAAAATTATCTTACAATGAAGATTCTATATATATTTTCAACACCATAGAACAAGTATTGTGGAATCAGGTGACATAACTGGTAAATGTATAATGGAAAAAATCATAAGATAGAAGATGAAACTAGGGAAATTAAAAGGTTATGATGAATAAATACCAATTTATTTTCATGAGGTTATATTAATGAAAACTCATTGATAAATCTATTGAAAGGGGAAGAATGTGACACCTGATATTCAATTGTAGTAAGTAATCTTTTCTTTTTAATGAAATAATAGTATAATGTACATTTATTTTATAAATCATATGATTAAAACATATATTCCTAGTTATTATAAATTTAATTTTATGAATTTAATTTTATTTTTTAATTTATCAATCCAAAATTATCTTATGGGGAATTTTTTATATTTTCATGAAATAATTTATTTTTGGTAGAATAATGAAAAATACTAATTTGAAAAAAACTATCACATTAAATACATTTTAATGAAATAAGAATAAAATCAATGATTAAAAATACTATTAATAAAACAAATATATAGTTATTAATTAATAAAATTTATATAGAAATATTATTTTGAACATATAAATATATACTTAACATTTTGGAAATCAGAATAATGTTACTTCCTGAAAAAAAAACTATTTTTAGTTCATTATATTTAATAATGTATTTAAAAGATACAACAAGGGTTTTTTGGTTTTAATGGAAAATAATTTTATTATTATTTAACATAATCTAATAAATCTATTTGGAATCAATATTATACTTGATAATTATATAAAATATTTTTTATTCTTAAAACAATCATTTGTTTTTGAAAAACAATTTTCAAATAATTTTCTAAACTTATATTAAAAATAATTTATCCAAATTATAATAGTTGAATAATATAAAATATATTCCACATTCAAAATAATCATAGTTAAAATTAGTTTTAATGGATAACTAAATTTTTTATTATAATAATTAATAACAATGGTTAATATTTGTCATCTCGATTTAGGGTAAAATTGGTTAAAAGGGTTAAAAAGGGATAAAGCTTAAAAATAACACAATTTGATTTCTTAAAACTAATTTTTAAAATATATTTTGAAATTAACCTAATAATATTAAAATATATGACAATTTGGAGCCACTTGTACACTAAAATGATTTTATATTGTTAATTTTTTTTAAGTAATTCCTTATGTGTCAATCACTTCACTTATAAAATAGAACATATTATCTTCCATTAATAACAAAAAATTAGAACTGTATATCATACAATACCTAAAAAATACGCTATTAACATCCCTAACCATGCTCTAGAGGACCTATATTGATCATAATACAACCGTAAGAAGGATTAAGTTTTGTTTCAAAGGAGGTGTCTCAAAGAAGAGGTAATCATATTTACTGACCCTTTCGAAGTTTTTTTATACTTATACTTACTATAAATATTTTATACCCACAATGATATAATTTTTCAAATATTATATATATTTCTATGTTATTATGATTATGAGAGAAAAAAATTTCACATCCATTCTAACATACAAAAAATGAACACATCACTCATGCGTACGTATGACCTACCGTCTGCACGAAGCGGTGTAATTCATTTTTCGGCACCAATTTACATGGATGGTTATATATATAGAAGACATAAATTTATATTATATTTATTAAATTATTATTATTTTGTAAATATATGACATCATTTATCTTCTTACCCTTATACCTGCTAAGAAATGATAACATCACTCGTGCATACAGGTGGACCACCATGTCCATGAAGCGATGTGATTCATTTTTTATGTCGAACATTAATGTATTATATATATATATTATGAATATATATTATATATATTATGAATAAAATTATATAGATGGTTGAGCCATGATAAATATGTGAGGACCAAAACCCCTGAACTGAAACTTACAAGAGAAATATAATACTTAACACTCAAAAACAATGATTTTAATAATAAATTATTAATAATTATGTGTTGAAATGTTATAAGTGGATCATATATGATATTTTATGTATTTATATTTATATTTTATATAGTTATAATAAATTTAAATTTGTTGTACAAGAAGTTAAAATCACTCACAAAAAAAGTCATACTTGAGGTAAGGGTAAATTTCACAATCTGATACTTATTCATGATTGTTTATATTTATGATTAAATTGGAGGAATTATGTAATATTTATATCTTAAACCAAATATATTTTATTATAATATGGTTATTTATAGGTTATTATTGTTTTTGTTCCATTTTTATCTTCTTTGATACTCAGAAAGGCCAAAATAACGTTTTGAAGGAAAACCAACATTGTTTTTCAATTTGGCCAGCAATCATTTTCTTCAATGTTTATATTTTATTTAAAATATATTAAAGGATGTTTTTAATATTCTAAAATTATTTATTAAATTTGTTTTTTTATTTTTTTTATTTTTATAAATGTTTTTAAAATTAATCATTTTGTCATTTGATGAATGAGGTACTTTTTACTAATGGTGTGGACATTATTGTTGTTTTAAGGTTTACCGTACAAATGATTTTTCACATAATCATTACTATTACTTAGATTGAATATTATTATATGAGTTTCCATAGTTATTTTGAAAGAAAACGTCTTTCCTAAAATATTTTAATATTTTTTATTTTAATATAAGTTATTTCAAAATGGAATTGGTATTCTCCTCAAGAAAACATCTAGTGATATATTTAAATTATTTTTTATATATACCAATATGATTTTATGAATATTATGTTTTACCAATGTTATAATATAATGATACCATCCACAATATTATTATGTATTTATTATGATCGTGTTCTTCTATTTATTGACTAGGGGAAATATTAATATTTTATATGATTGTTTTTAAATATGAATGTGTATGTTGATTATATATTGAATTTATATTCATTTATTTCATATAAAGAATGAATTAGAATTATCAATTTAGATAAAGGTCCTGTTATATCCCATTTATTCATTAGTAGGTCACATGATACAAACCAGTTTTGGTATTAACTATACACCTATAATATTTATGTATGTTTTATTGAAAAGAACTTGAAATTAAGATTATGATGTACAACATGATTCATTCTACCAATATTAAACAATTTTTTTGTCCATGAGATTATTTATGTTTCTATATCATCCATATATTTACTCCATTTTTATGATATTATTTATATTCCATATTTTATCATTGTTAATCTTCTCAATTTTATTCATTCTTTATTTATTCTATGACAGTTTATTTTGTGCACTTTATCTTATTGATCATTTGAGATACCCCTTTATTTTGTTTTCCTTTTCCTAGGATACCAATAAGGGATCTACAAATGGATTATGGGACTCAATATAAGAAATAGTTTTTTTCTCATAATAATTTTTGGTTACATATCATGTTTTCGTATATAATGTTTGAATCATGTTTGAATATAGTGTTCCAAGACTACTAAACTATTCAATACTTCAGGATGTGATCCTCTATATCTTGTTCCAATGTAGTAAAATAATTAGTAGCTCTAGTTTACTAGATTTTGAGAGTTATAGTTTCATTCAATGGAATTTTAGTTTAAACCATGGAAAATAGTTTTAAGAAAACATATATTAGAGAACATAAAACTATGACAGATTATGAGGATAAGTCTTAGTAAAGGATAATATAAAAAAGTTTTGGTAGGTTAGATATGATGTTGTTTTCCTATAAAATTCATCAATGTATGGATAATTATATGTGGATACAACTATGAAACATATAACCCTAATGGAATTAAATCTGAAAGGGGAAGATTGGGTATTTACCCCACTAACATCGGTGCATGATGAGTGGTCCTAAGGTTGTACACTTAAAAAGACACTCTCAAAGAATGTGATTTGGTTGAATTACATTATATTTATAAACCATTATGAAAGATTTGATTTTTTTTATTATTATTGGAATATATTCCCAATGATAATGATCTTATAATTATGAGATTATCTATGCATAGATTTTTAATTTAGGTTATGTTTTACACCAGATTTAGAATTATATAATATGATTGGAAATTCATAATGTTATGAGATAATTAATATATATTCTATTTTTTAGAAATTATTCCCATGGAAAAGAATGATAATATGATCAATTCACATAATCCATTTGGTATTTCACTCTTGGGAAATATTATAATGTTAAAAATGAAGCATGAGATGAACAAAATATTATTATATTAGGGTAAATAACTCAGGATTTGACTAAACAACTTTACAATATAAATTCTCCTAATGAACCCCAACATGGTGTAAAAATGTTACATTGATTCATATGATATAAATCTCCACCATTCAATGGGACTTCTAATCAATTAGTAGTTAAGAAAAGGATTATATCCCTAGAGAAGATATTTATTTCTTTTGAAAGTTAAAAAACAGAGATTAGTCATGATTTTTTATCATACTAATGGATCAATGGTGGTAATTGATCTAGAAAAACAAGTATTTGAAGGAAGTATATAGTGTCGCGTGGAAGACTTTTTAAGAAGACATTTTTTGGAAAATACATTCCTCATGAGAAATGATTACATGGAAATGAAATTTCTCAAATCAATGAAATGGAGGGAAAAAATGTTGCTAAATATAAAGCTAACTATATAAGGTTAACAAATCATGTTGTGGATTATGTAAATAATCCATAGAGTGAGATTGATTGTTTCTTTTATGGGATAAATCCTAGATTTAGAAGGGAATTAGTCTCTCATGATTTTTTCTATATGAGGATATAATATCATGTTCTATAAAGAAATTGGAATATTTTTCCATGTATTATGTTTTCCAAGGAAAAACAGAAAATAATAAAGAAAATGAGTACTCTGGAAATAGAAATATGAAAAATGGGAAGAAGGGTGGAATTTACAACTTTTAATAATTTTGGAATGAAACACCATCGAATATTCATGATAAGAATGTGACTTTTCATTATGTCTAGAGATAAAGGTTATCACACTCGTGATTAAAAGGGAAATAAATAAGATTCCAATGTTAAGTTATTCAATTATAAGGAGATGGTGAATTATGGGAATGAATCCCCTAGACATTAAGTGATATTTCCTCAAAAAGGATAATAGAGAAAGGAAACTCTTATAAGATAACTAAACTGAGGTTAAAATTCCTTTATTGTACTAGGTATATTGATCATAACCTCAAATTTAGCTAATGATTTAATTTATTTTTGTATCTTCACACTCTGTTATATCTCATATACTTTCAAAGATAATTATATATTTTCATAGAACCTTAGGAATGGAATCAATAGTCTTTAATCCTAGTGTAAATATTACTACAGTATGGATATGTTTATCAATTCCCATTATAACACATATACTTTCCTTATTTAAAAATAATATTATTATAACTGTGGTTGATTTTGAAATAATCCTTGTTATAAATTATGTTTCAAATTATAATATAGAATTTTTTTTAGAGAAAGGGATTAGAATTTATTATGGTGATATGGGATCACTCATATTCATAGTGGATACTACATCATGAGAATAATGTTTAAATATACCTCTAGTAGCTCTCCTTAAATAAATAATCTGAGAAGAAGATAAGTCACAACCTATGAATGGAAAATATATCCTTCGAATAGATGAAGTACCTATTTATTTCAAGAATACGTTGATGTGTTTATATAAGAACTACACGAACACCCACTTGAGAATGAATTTTAGTTTTCCATTGATCTCAACCCTGACAAGAAACCTCTATCTATGAATCCATATAAGATTAAAATAGTGGAATTAGTGGAATTGAATAAACAACTATAGGAGTTATCTGATAAGGGATTTATATTTCTTAGTGTTTCATGATAGGGACCCAATTATCTTTTTATTAATAAGAATTATGGGTCTATGATATTGTGCATCAATTACATGGAAATCAATGATATTACAATAAAGAGAAAGTTTTCCCTACCCCACATTGAGGACTAGTTTTTTTCAACTTCAAGGAGGTCAATATTTTTCAATGACTGATCTTCATTCTAGGTGTCAAAAACTATGAGTAAAGAAGGATGATATTCCACAAATGACATTTCATATATGGCATAGTCATTAAAAATTTATAGTAAGTCCCTTTGTATTGACTAATTTACCCTATGTTTTTATATATATAATTAAAACCTATTCAATTATTTTCTAGATAATTTAATTAATATATTTATTTTTGTTATCTTGATATAATCTAAAAGATATGATGAGAAAAAGTTTCATTAGAGAATCATTTTTAATGTAGTTATATGGAAAATTTATAAAATGTGAATTCTGGTTTTAGGAATATTATTTTCTTGAAAATATTATCTCTAAGGATAGAATAATTTTTGATTATTCAAAGAAAAAGATAGGGATGGAAAGTACCAATCCAAAAAATATAAACGTGGAATGTATTTTCTTGGTATTAGAAAGTTACAATGTAAAATTTATTAAAATTATATCCCAATTATCTTACCCATTAACAAACATGACATTTAATGGGTTTAAGGTTATTTTTTCAGAATAATGCATAAAATATTTTGAAGAACTGATGTGTAGATTATTTAATTCATAGATATTTAATTTACTATTAGGAATGGGTGGATTTGTGATATATAGTGATGCTTGAAAGAAAGGACTTGGATGTATCCTTTTGTATAATGATAGAGTTATATCATATGAGTTAAGTAAATTATATATTAATGAATATAATTATCTATCCCGTGATCTTGAGTTGTTATCCATAATCTTAGCATTGATGATATGAAGGCATTAACATTACGATGGAAGATGAGAAATATATATGGATCATAAAAGTTTGAAATATAAATCCTCATAGAAAGAGATCAACTTGAGGATAGGGAGATGGTTATACCTACTCAAGGAGTATGATTTCTTAATACACTACCACACTGGGAAGGAAAATAAGGCATATGATGCATTTAGTAGGATTGATCATTGAGTTTTTACTAAAATGAGGATTGAAAAAGATCCTATATTCATGTATTTGGTAAATTTTTATATAGGAATACTTAAGGAAGGGGGAACATCTCATATATTTTAAATTATTTCCAAAACAATATTATTAGAGAAAATCAAAATTTATTATATTCATGATGTGAATATTCAAAATAAAATCAAATTCTCAAATGATGGGAAGTTGGTAGACTTTATGTGATGATGGAATTCAGAAAATTTTAAATATGTGATGTGTTCCATACATTTAATAGCTAAAAAAATTATTAGATAAATTCCATAACATAAATTTATCTATACTCCATGGTAGAAACATAGTGTATGATGATTTTAAGGAACAAACTTGGTAAGATAATATGAAATGGGAAATTCTGGACTATTTATTAGGATTCTGGGTTTTTCAATTGGTAAAGGGTAATAGAAAAAATCTTAAAGGACTAATGAAACCTCTACATATTCTTATATAGAAATGGTATGAAATTACTATGGTGTTTTTTATTGGATTTACAAAGACTTCTAGAAAGAATGATTCCATATGGGTTACTATTGAATGAATTACCAATTCCACACAGTTTCCCACAGTAAGTGAAGATCTATCTGTTAGGTACCTTTAATCACATAATATTAATGAAGTTGTAAGACTTCATGGTGAACCTATTTCGATTGTATCTGAACATGAGCCACAGTTTACAATAAAATTATGGAAAATCTCCAAAAGGTTCTCAACACTGAGGTACATTTATGCATAGCCTATCATCCTCAAGTTGATGGGTAGTCTGAAAGGAATCCCTAGTCATTAGAAGATATGTTTAGATCATTCTCACATGAAATTCAAGGTACGTGGTATTGTTATTTACCTTTGGTGAAACTCTAATATAATAATCCCTCCCATTAAAGAACTCAAAGAACACCATATGAGGAGTTTCACAATAAGGTCTCTCATAATCTATCTTGTTTGGATGAAGTTGGTGGAAGAAAGCTTGTAGGACCAAATCATGTAGAGGAGAAAACATTGAATGCGTAGAATATTTAGAATCATATTGAGGTAGCTCAATGTATGAAAAAGATAAATGAATATTACCAACTGAAAGATCTATAATTCCAAGAAGGGGATCATTTTCCTTGAATGTATATGGGAAGATGTTATGAGGTTGAGAAAAAAATGGAAACTAAGTATCATGTATATCTGGCCTCTTGGAATTCTAGAAAGGATTGGATTTATAGCTTGTCATTTGGAAATTACACCTAACCTCATGATGTGTTCCATATATATTTTTTAATTAATAACATTCTAGACCCATGAATGTTATCAAATATGAGGAAATAAAATTATAACCATGTTTATTTTACTAAGTAGGGCCTATCTAGATTCTTGACACTAGAGGAAGAGTGTTACAGAATCTGATGACTAAGTTAGTAAAGGTACATTGGAGAAATAATAATATAGAAAAGATGATGTGAGAACCTGAAGAATATAGGATGAATAACTACCCACAAATGTCCATTAGGTGATATTCTACAAATTTTTAGGATATAATTTTTATGGGGGAAGAATGTAACACTCGAAACTCAATTATAGAAACAAATATTTTCTTCCAAAAGAAACAATAATATAATTGTCACAACTTTAATAAATAATTTTATTTGAACCAAAATTAAAAATTCTTAAAAATTGATTTTTATGAAATTAATTTAATTTTTAGATCTAGTATGTAACACCCGATTATATTTATGAAATATTTTATTTAAATATTTTTTATTCTTCAGTAGTTTTATTTGCATGAAATCGTGAGTTTAAACAAACCGTGATATTCCCTTATTATAAAATTACTATTATAGCCTAGTCGTTAGGTTATCATGAATAATTATAACTAACTTATGAAATTTTATTGTGAATTCATTGGCTATAAATTATTTATGAAAAATATAAATCAATTAGATATTTCTATTTTCAAGTGAATTAATTTTGGTAATGGAATTAATAAGATATATATGTGTTATATACTTAATAAAATATTTTTTATATTCATCCAATGGATGTTTCAGTCATAGGGTATTAATAAAACCCTATTTGATGTATAAAAACCATTTTTAAAAAGTTTAATTTTACACGTTTGAATGGTGTATCACTTTTAAATTAATATTTTGAAACATTAATAATTTATAAAGGAAAAGATAAACATGTTATTTTAAAGCAGGGTATAAATATTTACTTTGGATGAATTTTTGATATTTTTCTAATAAATTTCCTGTTTTGATGAATAGTAAAAATATGCTAAATTTTAATTGAAAATAACTTTTTTCATTGACATAATTTTTGTGGTTAAATTATATTATTTAATGGTTTAAATGTATAAATATAATATATTTTTACCATTTAATATAATTTAGATCATTGGAATTAATTTTACATTAAATTCGTATGTACATACATTTCAACCTTTTTGCAATATTTTAATTTTTAAAACCCATTTTCTCATTTCAATAATGGGATTAATTTTAAATTAATTATTGAAAATTCTGTGTTTTGAATTTTAAAAAATGGATTCCATATTTTTAATCAATTGGCTCAAATTATGTAAATAACTTTATTTTATTTTTGGGTAATATGAATAGTAACTTTGGTAATTATTTTTATTAACATTGTCGAAGGTAAATCAGGTTATTAAAGGTAACAATAATAATATAAAATTACCTTAACACCTATAAAAATACTATTGGATAAATAAATTTGATCCTTATCATCTATTGTTCTAAATTTAATCACTTAATGGCCACTTACCAATGAATATGACATGAATATAATAAAAACTAATGAATGTGAAAAAATTTCACAATCTCAATTTATATAAGTATATTAATTTTAATATATGAATAACTAAGAGATAATATAGACTATAGATAGTATCTAGAAATCTAAAATAATTAAATACATCATATAAATTTATTTATAATTTTTATAGATTAAATAATTACTATTAATGATGACACAATAGTGATGTATAAATTATTTTATGAATAAAAATATCAAACAAATTGTTTTAAATATATTAAAAGAAATATCATATAACTAATCAGTGTGTTATAAATTTTTTTTATGTGAATATAAAATGTTATAAGTGTATTAAATATATATTTTTGAGTTTATCTTCTATGTGGATTTATTTAAAGTCAAATAAATGAATAGTGTCAAAATTGACACTATTGAAATTTTATAAAAATAACATTTTATTAAATTATTTAAAAATCTTAAAAATATTTAAAAATTAAAAATTGATTATTATAAGGTCTAAAATTTCATTAAATATACATTTATGGTCAATTAACACCATATAAGTAAAAATTTATAACCATGAAAATTTTATAATGTTATTACCAAAATTAAAATTAAATAGAATAACTAAGTGACATTTAAATAGATATGATTTAAATTGAAAAAAAATAACTTATCCAAAATTTATTTGTTGATGATATTACAACCCTATCTCATCTCATATTTGAAATTGGGACAGTTTAGAAGTTTTTAGGTAGGTTTTGATTTTATTATTATAATTTTATGGAGTTTCCAAAAGTGCCCCTCACCTCAATTATAAAAGGGAACCTCCTCCCTCACCTATTAAATTTATTTTAAGCCTTAAATATCATGAATAACCTTACCTTTTTTAATTATAAAATTTACTTTTTTCATTCTAGAGATTCTAGTCATCTTCAGAGACCAATTTTAGTTCTCTAAGAAGAGATTTAGAGGAAGCATGTCAAGGAAGAGGTAATCTCTTCTACCGATTCTTTCAAACTTCTTTCTTCTTGTACGTAATTTTCATTAGATGTTTAATTATAAAGTAATAAAATCAGTATAAATAATATAATTATATGTTACTATAAATCCTAAATAATCATAGTTCTTCATCTATCCATCCGATGAAAAATGAAATCACTGCGCGTGTGTACGTATGACTTACCGTCTCCACACCGTGGTGTAATCCGTTTTTCACCACCACCTTACATGGATGGGTATAATTATAGAATTAATATATATATATATATATATATATATATATGATTAATATAAAATGATATTTATTTTGAGATACTATACATCATCCACATCAATACCATTCAACAAATTTGGGAACGATATCGTCGCTCTTGCGTATATTTGGCTTACCTTCTTCACGGTGTGATGTGATTCGTTCTAGAAAATATTCATTAAAGAATGATTATATAAAATTATTTCATGAATAAATATAATATATATTAATAAAATGGTTTAAATAATATAACTATAACCTCAAACGAGTAATAAGATCTTATCTGACAAAACATTCATAAGAACATATAACAGTTAATACCTATATAACAAGGAACAATGAAATGTTTCTAAGAAAAGGATGAAAATATGATCATAAAAGTTATCATAAAAATGATTATGATTCTGGAATAAATTAGTAAATTTATTTAAATAATTATACAGGAGTATTTGATACATACAAATCATATCAGACATAAGGTAAGAGATAACTTTGCAAATCTCTTTTTTATCTGCGATTGTTTATTCGTAAGTATTTACTGGGGTATATTTATCATCCACATCCATATTTCCACAATATTTGTTTTAAAATATTATTTATATACTTATATAATTGTTTAAAGTCTATTTTACACATTTTTTAATTTTTACTAAATGGTATGAATGGAATTTTTTGTCGTTTTCGATATGAGGTACTTTTTGACTTTTCCAGAAAAAGTACGATAATAATGTTTTTTAATTGTATGACAAGAATGGATTTTCATGCTATCATAATGCCTTATTTACTTAAATCTTTGCCTAAAATATTACAAGGTTATTTTCACATAAAATAATTTCTTCTAAAATTGTGTGGCATTTTGAGGAAGGAAAATGTTTTTGAAGAAGAAAGGATATTTTCCTTAGGAATTAATTTCATGTGTTTTCTCAAAATTATTTTCCATCATAGATGAAACTATTTAAATAGGGTTATATTTGTAACCACGTTATTACTATTATTTTATTGTATTTATTATGGAATTATATTTATAAAATTCATTTGTTTTATATCAATTATGATGGAATGATGTTTAAGAAACCCATTTTATTTCATGTGTTATGTTATGGTGAATGTTTTTATGTTTTTGTAGAACACATAAGAATGGTTTCATTATGAGACTGGTGGGACCTATATCTACCTCCAATTAACTGGGTAAAGATTTGAATCTCATTTTATAGACATGACTGGAACAAAAAGTAATTACGGTTCAGTAATATAAGGCTGGAACGAGGAGTGAAATTTGTTCAGTGATAGACTTTGTCTGCTATGATGGAATATGCACTGAGACTTGATTAATATGAAATGATTTTATATGGTTATGTGTGTATGATAGGAAATTATATGTCTTATGTTATGACTATTGGTATTACATTTCACTTTTATGATTTATCCCATGACATGATATTATGATCTTTTATATGCCGGATAAGATTTTTAAATGTTATGTTCTTATGATTATGATATGAATGATATTTCCCTTATTTACCCTTAATGAGAATTTGAGATCACCGTTTCATGTGTATATTTTCCTTAGGTCATGAAGAAGGATATTAAGTAAGATATTTCAAAAAGGATTCTAGTTTTTAAGAAATAAAAAGTAGACAATGTAAATGTTTTATGAACCATTTTTTATGTTTCTCAGTATCTAAAGAGACTAAACCTATATAGTACTAGCGTGGTTTTTGTTATGTTATGTAATAAATATTTTTCAATGTTGAATTAATATCTACATGTAAATTATAGGCTATTATAGTTGGTATTAGGGCAAAGGTATGGTTAACCTTTGGAAACTAGGATGAGAGAACCTTAGTAAGAACCGTAAGGATATGTATAAGTATAGGTTATAATCATATCCTATAATTTTAGAGATTTTCATGAATAAACAATGATAAAAAATAAAGTTTCATAAATTGAAAATTTATTCTTGAATTATGTTTTTCCCATTATTATTAGTGTTTCTCACATAGTACTTCTTGGTTTTAGTCAATTTCCAGAACCGAAAGGAACCATGTTAATGCTGAATGTGATGGGAAATGCAAAGGTTGTCCCCCTGAGAAACCAAATGTTATGGGATATGGAATAAAAAATCTTGTATCCATGCTCACACAACTTTCTCAAGCTATGAATCATGCCAAACTCCCAAATGAGCAAAGGAGGAAGAAAAATTCTGTTGAATCCTTCATGAGGTAGCATCCACCTTCATTCATTGGGTCTTATGATCCATTAGTGTCTAAAAAATGGATTAATACCACTAAAAATATATTTTTAGTTCTACAACATTCTGAACTTGATAAATTCATCTTAGTAGTATATCATTTGGAAGGTGAAGCTGATCACTAGTGGAATCATATCAAGAATACATGGCAAAGATAAGAAATTGAGTCCATGGAATGGTATTAGTTCCATAAGTTAGTTTTCAATAAGTACATTCCGTGTATTCTCAGAAATAATATGGATAAGTTGTTCCTTGAACGTAGGAAAAAGGATGATGAATCCATTGGTACCTACAAAGAAAATTTTACAAGAATTTCATGGTACGCTTCCTGAATTATTATCCACCCCTAGAGAAAAAAATTTGGATTCTTTGGTGGCTTAAAACCCAGTCTTTGAAGGGAATTATCCCCAAGGGACTTCAATAGCTATGGGGAAAATTTTTTATGTGCTCTAAAGTTTGAGATGGAGATTAGAATAACCCATAAGCCATATAGGTTTGATAAGAAGAGAAAAATGGAATTAAAAGGAAAATCTAAAGACCACATCAGAAATAATATGAGTTTTCCTTTATGTTCAAAGTGTGGTAGGAAACATGGAGGGAATTGTCTTAAAAGGACTAGTAAATGTATTAATTGTGGAAAAGAAGGTCATCGGGAAGTTGAATTTTGAAGTGATGGAAAAAATATTTCTAATGATGTGAACAAAGAAAAGGCTACATGGAATGCACCTCCTACAATTAAATGCTACAAGTGTAAGGATATGGGTCAATATGCCAATAAATTCCCTAATCTAAGGTTTATTGATGATGATCAAAATAAAAAAACTCTTAAGGCCAAAGAAGAAGTAAATTCACAAGGAATCACTATCTGTGACGTGGAGTATGATAATGAAGTGGTGAAAGGTACACTTACCATCCACTCTAAGTAGAAAATGTTTTATTTGATTTTGGATCCACCCACTCTTTTATTTATGAAGAATTTTCTATGGGTATTACCATATTATCTCAGAAATTAGATGTTTAGTTAGTTGCGATTACTCCTAATGGCACACCAATCGCATAAAAAGATTATAAATCTTCTCCGGTTGATGTTTTTGGGAAAGTGATTTAGGAAAATCTTGTGATCCTTTATATAGTGGAATTTGATGGGATTTTTCGGTATGTATTGGCTTAATCTATATGGATCTCATATCAATTTCCAAGGAAGGAAATCCACATTTAATATTCTAGATCAATCTATGATCATCTATTGATGAAAATATGAATATAACCTTCTAGTATAATTTTATTACATCTTATGTGTCTTCATTCCTATAAATGAAGGTTATTTATATCAAATGGTTGGGGAGAAACTCATGATTAATAATACACCCATATTACAAGAGGTTCATGATGTATTTATGGAGAAATTTCCAAGTCTTCTACGAAGTTGTGAAGTTGAGTTTTCAATAGAACTCATACCTAGTGATATGCCTATTTCAAAGACACCTTATAGGATAGCCCCAATTGAGTTGATGGAATTGAAGAAGAAACTCCAAGAGAATTTTTATAAGGGATTATTACTCCCCAGTGCATCACCTTAGGGAGAACCTATTATGTTTGTTAAGAAGAATGATGGATCAATGAGACTCTGCATTGATTATAGAGAACTTAATAAGATCACTATCAAGAACAAATATCCTCTTCCCCACATTGATGACTTATTTTACCAACTACGCAGAGCTCAATACTTTTCCAAGATTGATCCTTTTTCAGTATATCATCAATTAAGGGTAAAAAAAGAGGATATACCAAAGACAACATTCCATACAAGGTATGGACACTATAGATTTATATTGATGCATTTTGGTCTTACTAATTCCCCCACTATATTCTTAGATCAAATGAATAGATTCTTTAGAGATTATCTTGATTAGTTTGAGGTAGTATTTATAGACTATATTCTTATCTATTCAAAGAGAAAGGAATAACATGAATATCACTTGAGAATAGTACTAAAGACCATGATAAAGGAGAATATTTATGAAGAATTTACCTAGTGTGATTTTTTTCTTTAGAAAGTGTCTTTTTTGGGTCACATAATCTCAAGAGAGGGGATATCTATGGATCCAGCAAAAACAAAGGTTATTGAAAGATAGTCGAGACCAACAATAGTAACTGAGATCTAAATTTTTCTTGATTTGGATGGATATTATCAATTTTTTGTGAAATAATTCTCACTATTATCTAATACACTCACAAGTTGATTTAGAAATGAGTTAAGTTTGTTTGGATGAGGTAATGTGAGGAGAATTTCAAATAACTAAAAAGAAGGTTATCTAGTGCACTTATGCTCACACTGCCTTGTAGTGGAGAAAGGTTTATGATCTAGAGTAATGCATCCAAGAAGGAGATAGGATATTTTTTCATGAAAAATGATATGGTGATAGATTATGACTCACAAAATTTTAAAATACATGATCAAAATTCACCAACTCATGATTTGGAGTTAGCTACGGTAATCTTTGAATTATAGATATAGATGAATTATCTTTATGGTGAAAGGTGTTATATTTATACTGATTATAAAATATTAAAGTATATTTTCACACAAAAGGAGATGAATATACTCCAAATAATATGGCTAGAGTTAATTAAATATTATGACTTCTCAATACATTACCACCCTAGGAATGTAAACAAGGTGGATGATGAATTATGTCAATAATACCATGCTAGACTATCCATGATGAGGATGAAAAAATATCCAATATTTAAGGGTTTTTAAAGGATGGGTATTGAAATTTTAAAGGAAGGGGGGAAATATTATCATTCTTAAATGAGTGTTCAACCATCAATACAAGTGAAGATTAAGAAGGCGTAGAAGAAAAATGTAGAGCTACAAAATAAGGTGAGAAATGTTCCGGAATTCAACCTTGATTATGATGAAATAATAGGGTTTAAGAACCGAGTTTGTATTCATCCCATACCAGAATTAAAGAAGGATCTATTGGATGAGGATCATAGTTCTTCATTCTCTATTCAACCTGGAAGTACCAAGATGTATATGTACTTGAAAGAGTACTTTTGATGGGATGGAATGAATGGAGATCTCTCTGAATATGTCTCTTGATGCTTGGTTTGTAAACAAGTTAATTCTAAGAGACATAATTATAAGGGGATGTTTCAACCATTACCCATTCTATAATGGAAATGGAAAAACATCACTATATACCTTATAACTGGACATCCCAAAATATCCAAAGGCAATAATGCTAACTGGGTTATTGTTGATCATCTTATGAAGTCAACACACTTCATGGCCATTAGAGAGGATTTATCTCTTGATTATCTTTCTAGGATATATGTAAAGGAAGTTATAAGATTGCATGGATTGCCACTTTCAATTATATCCAATCAGTATATGAGGATTACCTCAAAGTTATGGAGAAGTCTTCAGCATTCTCTGGATACAGAGTTAAGTTTCAACACTGCTTATTATCCTCAGATAGACGGTCAGTCTGAGAGGAAAATTCAAACTCTGGAAGAAATGTTGAGAGCTTTCTCTCTGTATCATGAAGGTGGTTGGGATCAAGAAATACCTTTGGTGGAATTTTCTTACAAAAATAACTTTCACTCCAGTATTCAAATGGATCCTTATGAAGTCCTTTGTAGAAAGAAGTGAAGAACTCCAAATAGCGGGGATGAAGATGAGGAAAGAAAGCTATTAGGACCTGATCTTGTTGATGAAATGGTAGAAAAAGTCAGATCTATTCAACAACACGTAATAGAAACTCAGAGTCTACAAAAAATTATGCTGATAACCCAAGAAAATACATTGAGTTTGAAGTGGGTGATAAGGTGTTTTTATGAATATCTCCCTAGAATAGAGTAATGTAATTTGTAAAGAAGGGAAAGCTAAGCCCTAGGTATATCGGTCCTTTTAAAATTCTGAATTCTGTTGGGAAGGTAGAATACCGCTTGGCACTTCCACTTAATCTCTCTCAACTTAATGATGTGTTCAATGTATCTCTCTTGAGAAAGTACATACCTGATCTTTCACATGTACTAATCTCAAAAGTCGTACTACTAGAGGAAGATCTTTCTTATGAAGAACAACCAATAGAGATTCTGGATTGTAGCGAAAATTTTTTATAAAACAAGACCACTATCTTGGTTAAAGTTTTATAGAGGAACCATCAATTTGAATAAGCTACATGGGAACTTGAGGATATAATGAGGGAGAGGTATCTTCATCTGTTTGTTTCCAAGTGATTAATTTCAAGGGTGAAATTCAGTTTAAGGGGGGAAGAATATAACACCCGAATATTTTTATGAAATATTTTCTTTAAATAATTTTTATTCTTTAGTGGATTTATTTGCATGAAATTGTGAGTTTAAATGAATCATGAGATGCCCTTATTATAAAATTACTATTATATCCTATCTAATATGTTATTAGGAATAACTACAACTAACTTATGAAAATGCACTGTGAATTCATTGGCTATCAATTATTTATGAAAAATATAAATCAATTAGATATATTTATTTTTGAGTGAATTAATTTTTATAATGAAATTAATAATAATTATATCTGTTATATACTTAATAAAATATTTTTTATATTCATCAAATGGATATTTTAGTCATAGGGTGTGAATAAAACCCCATTTGATATATAAAACCCCATTTGATATATAAAAACCTATTTTTTAAAAGTTTAATTTTACACCTTTGAATGGAGAACCTCTTTTAAATTAATATTTTGACACATTAATAATTTTTATATGAAAACATAAACATTTTATTTTGAATAGGGATATAAAAATATTCTTTGGATTAATGTGTGATATTTTTCTGAATTTTCAGGCTTTGATGAATAACAAAACTATGCTAAATTTTAATTGAAAATAACTTTTTCATAGAAATAATTTATATGGTTAAATTATATTATTTAATGTATTAAAATTATAAATATAATATATTTTTATCATTTAATATAATTTAGGTAATTGGAATTAATTTAACATTAAATTCAGATATAAAAGCATTTCAATCTTTTGCAATATTTTAACTTTTAAAACCTGTTTTCTCATTTCAACAACATGATTAATTTTAAATTAATTTATACAACTTATGTGTTTTGAATTTTTAAAAGTGGATTCCATATTTTGAATAATTAGGTCCAAATTATGTAAATACGTTTGTTTTATTTCTTAGAAATATGAATAGTAACTTTGATAATTATTTTTATTACCATGGTTGAAGCTAAACCAGGTAATTAAAGGTAAAACTAATATTATAAAATTACCTTAACACCTATAAAAATCCTATTGGATGTATAAATTAGACCCTTATAATCTATTTTCTAAATGGAATCACTAAATGGCCACTTACCTATGAATATGTCATGAATATAATAAAAACTAATGAATGTGACCCAATGTCACAATCTCATTTTGTATAATTATATTAATTTTAATATATGGATAACTAAGAGATAATATAGACAATATATATTATATAGAAAAATATAAAAATTTCCTACATCATAGAAATTTCTTTATAATTTTTTAGATATTAAATAATCACCATTAATGATGACACAATAGTGATGTAGAAATTATTTCATTAATAGAAATATTAAAAAAATGGTTTTAAAAAAATTAAAATAAATATCATATGAACTAATTAATTTGATACACTAATTATCTAGGTTAATATAAAATTTTAGTATTCTATTAAATATTTTTCATTGAATTTATCTTCTGTGTGGATTTTATTTAAAGTCAAATAAATTAATAGTGTCAAAATTGACACTATTGATATTTTATAGAAAAACATTTCATTAAATTATTTAAAAACCATAAATTTTTAAAAATTATAAATTTATGATTATAAGTTCTAAAATTTCATAAAATATCCATTTATGGTCAATTAAAACCATAAAAGTAAATATTTATAACCATAAAATATTTAGAATGTTATTACCACAATTAATAATAAATAGAATAACTAAATTTCAAATAAAATGATATGGTTTAAATTCAGAAAAAAGCTTTTCCAAAATTTACTTATTTATTATATTACCACACTATCTCATCTCATATTCAAAATTGGTACATTTTGGATGTTTTTTGGAAGGGTTTGATTTTATTATTATAATTTTATGGAGTTTCCAAAAGTGCCCCTCACCCCTATTATAAAAGGGAGTCGCCTCCCTCGCCTATTTACTTCATTTTGAGTCTTCAAGCTCATACATACCCTGAAATTTTACCTTCTCAAGTTCCCTATTTTAATTCTAGAGGTTCTGGTCAACTTCAAAGTCCAACTCTTGTTCTCTAAGAAGAGATTTAGAGGAAGCACATCGAGGAGGAGGTAATCTATTCTATCGATTCTTTCAAACTTCTTTATTCTTCTACTTCCTATTCACTACTTGTTTAATTATAAATTAATAACATCAGTATCACTAATATACTGATATGTTATTATAAATATGAAACCAAAATATTTCACCTTCTATCCATCCCATGAAAAATGAAATCACTACATATGCATACGTACAACTTACCGTCTCTACGCCGTGGTGTAATCCATTTTTTACCGCCACATTACATGGATGGGTATAATGATTTAATTAATAAATATATATATTATTAATATAAAATTATATTTATTATGATATTCTATACACCATCCATATCAATATCATTCCACAATTATGGAAATGATACCGTCACTCGTGCGTATGTACAACTTACCGTCTCCACAATGCGATGTGATTCATTTTACATAATCTTCATTAAAGTATGAATATATAAATTAATTGGATGAATAAATATTTTATATATTAATAAAATTCTGTAAATAATACAACTATAACCTAAAAAGATTAATAAGATCTTGTTCGACAAAACATGCATAAGAACATATAGCAGTAAATACCTGTATAACAAGGAACAATGAAATGTTACTAAAAAATAGATTTAAATATGATCATAAATGTTATCATAAAAATGATTATGATTCTGGAATAAATTAGTAACATTATTTAAATCGTTATAAAGGAGTTTTAGATACATAGGAAGCATATCAGACCAAAGCTAATGGATAACATTGCAAATCTCATTTTTATCTGAGATTGTTTATTCATAATCATTTACTGGGGTATCTTTATCATCCATGTCCACGTTTCCCAAAATTGTATTAAAAAATATTCATTATATACTTATATAATTGTTTAAAGTCAATTTTACCCATTGGTGAATTTTTACTAATTGGTGTTAATGGAATTTTTTGTCGTTTTCGGTACGTGGTACTTTTTTACTTTTCCAGCAAATGTACAAGAAGAATGTTTTTTTAACTTGTACGGAATGAACAGATTTTTACACACTCATAATTACTTATTTCCTTGAAAAATCACCTAAAATATTACAAGTTTATTTTCCCATAAAATTATTTCTTATAAAATTGTGTGGCAATTTGATAAAGGAAATAATTTTTAAAGAAGGAAGGATATTTTCCTCAGGAATTAATTTCAAGTGCTTTCCCAAAATTATTTTCCATCTAAGATGACACTATTTAATAGTGTTATATTTATAACTCGGTTATTAATATTATTTTATTTCATTTATTATGGATTGTTATTTAGGAAATTAATTTTTTTTATATCAATTATGATGGAGTGATGTTTAAGAAACCCATTTTATTCCATGGGTTTTTCTATGGTGAATTTTTTTATGTTTTTGTAGCACATGTAAGAATGGATTAATTATGAGATCGGTGGGACCTATATTTACCTCATATTTATTGGGTAAAGATATATATCTCATGAGATATACATGACTGGAATGGAAACTAAATCTAGTTCAGTAATATAGGGATCGAATGAGGAGTAAACTCGGTTCAGTAAAAGACTACGTCTGCTATGATGGTCTCGACAATGAGACTTGACTAATATAAAATGATTTTATATGATTATATGTATATGAAACGAAATTTAATGTCTTATTTTATGACTATTGGGATTAAATTGCACTTTTATGATTTATCCCCTGATCTTATATTATGATCTTTTATATAGAGAATAAGATTTTCAAATGTTATGTTCTTATGATTATTATATGAATGATATTTTCCTTATTTACCCTTACCAAGCATTTGAGATCAATGTTTCATATGTATATTTTTCCCAGGTCATGAATAAGGGTATTAAGTAAGATTTTCAAAAAGGATTCTAGTTTGTAAGAAAAAAGTAGGAGACAATGTAGATGTTTTATGAACTAGTTGTTTATGATTCCCAGTTTATAATGACAATAAACCTATATGGTCCTGGCATGGTTTTAGTTATGATATGTAATAAATATTATTAAATGTTGAATTAAAATCTACATGCAAGGTATGGGATGTTAGATAGTATGTCAAAATTATCTTTGGCTGAATTTTTTAGATTTTTCAAAATAGTTAATTTTAGGGCGAATAGTGAAAAATACCGATTTTACGAATACTATCACTATTAAGGAATTATAATGACATAATAATATTAAAAAGATTAAAAATACATCTTATAGACAAAAAATATATTTATTAATGAATAAAATTAATATAAAAAATATTTTTTGAACTTATAAATATATGCTCAACATTTTAGAAATGTAAATAATGTTTTTGTTTAAAACAATTTTTAGTTTTTTTATTTAAATCATGTATTTACAAGGAATTTTTTTGTTTTGGTATGGTTTTAAATAAATATAAGTATACATTGATTTTAAATAATCCAAATAATACTATTTAAATAAACATTATACTTTATTTTTCTATAAATCTTTTTTATGCTTAAAATAAACATTTTTTCATAAAAAAAGTCTTCACTGCATTTTTTAAACATATATTAAAAATAATTTTTGCCACATTCAGGATTTGAATCATGTAAAATGTATTATATATTTTTAATCAGCATTGTAAATTTTTGGAAATAAGGTTATGTTAATTTTTGGTCCTTAAAATTAGTAACTATGGTAAATATTTATGACCAAGGTAAAGGGTAAAATGGGTTAAAATAAAGACATAAGGCTTAAATATAACTCAAAATTATTTCATAAATCTCTTTGGATTATAATATTTTTTCATTAAACTTATAATAATAAAATATTTTACAATTTGGTACCACTAGAATAATAAAATTAAATCATATTATTAAAATATTTTAAGTAATTCCATGTGCGTCCCTCCCGTAACTTATAAAAGGGCACATATTCTCATCCCCTATTGACAAACAATTAGCACTATAGCATGAAATATACCTTACCAAATAAATTTCTAACATCCCTACCAAAATACTAGATATTTTTTCTTCATCAAAATAACATCCTAAGAAGGACTAAGGTGTAAGCCAAAGGTGATTACTCCAAGAAGAGGTAATTGTCTTTACCGACTCTTTTGAAGTTTCTTTATTAATCTACTTCATATAAATCTATTTTACTCATCATAAATAAATTATTAAAGTCTCATAAATATACTAATATGTTATTACAATTTTATATAAACCATTTTACACCTCCTTTATATCACATGAAAAATGAAGACACTGATCATGAGTTCGTATAGCCAATTGTGTCCACATAGCAGTGTAATTCATTTTTCATCACCAATTTTCTTAAATTGTTATAAATATGAAAATAATGAATATATATTATATATATGAATTAATTATTAATCTTTAAATATAATATATCATTTTCTTTTTTACCCTTATACTCGTTAAAAAATGGTAATGATGCACGTTCGTACGTATGGACTACCCCCTCTAAGAAGTGTTATGATTCATATTTCATGTATGATTTCCATGGATTCTTATAAATATCTATATAATAAATATAATATATATATATATATATATATAACATGATAAAAATTATAGTTATTATATAATCATTACTAATATATGAGGACCAAAACTAATAAACCAAAACTTACATGAAAAAATGAAACAGTTAACACTCCAAAATGGAAATTTTAATAAATAATTATTAATAAATGGGTATTAAAATTTTATAAGTGGATAATATATTATATTATAAGTACTAATATCATTATTTTATGGAATTATAATTTATTATAAATAAGGTCATTGTAGTACCCTCGGTTTCTGGTATATAACCCTTACATGATGCTTTTCATGGTTTTAAAGTTAAGAGTGTTGAATGGAAGAGTCAGGAGAACGTGGAATGATGTTTTGATGAAAAGGGGAAGTTGCACGGGAGGTGCACGGTTTGTCTAAACCATGCGGACAAACCGTGCACAGTGGGTCTTGAAGGCAGTGGCTTCCACACGGGCGGCGCACAGTTTGTCTAACCGTGTGGACAAACCGTGCGAGAAGGGTGGTCGAGGCCATAGCTAACGCATGGTTAGTGCACGGTTTGTCAAACTGTGCAGACTAACCGTGCGAACACTTAAACGGGATCTTTTAAAGGTGGATCTCATGTGTTTTTGCCTCTATGTATCTTTTTTCCCTCCTAAGCGGCCCTAACTCGGGATTTTGGTTCTCCAAAGGTCAAGGGGGGTTCTCCCATCATTTTGGAGGCGATCAAAAGGCTTCTCTTGGAGAATCAAATCCGGATTCTTGAGGTATGTGATCGTTCTTGTTTAGTTTCTTAGATCTACTTAGATCTACTTCTCATCTTCTCTCAGTTTCTTAGATATATGCCCGTTATGGGTAGATCTAAGTGTGTGGATGCCAAATATGACGAGATTTGGTCTTGGTTGTGTTAGGAGAAGAGATGTAAGGAGAATTCTTGGAGAATCATCCCGGTCTTCTTATACGTTCTCCGTTTGTAAGGGTTTTTGTCAAAACCATTGAGGTAGGAGGCTTCACTCTCGACTACTCTTGTTATAATTGATTGGATTAGTTTCAAATTAGGTTATTTGAATGAAATTTATTTTTCAAAGCATAGAATAAATATTCTTTAGTGATGAATTATGGTTTTGATGAAGTTGTGAAATCTTGGTGAGTTGTTGTGAAAAAGTGATTTGGCTTCTTGAATTTAAAATGTTGATTTTAAATTATGGATTTGTTGGAATGATAAATGGTTTGATGAAATATGGGATTCAAATAAAAAGGTTTTTTTTATTGAAATGATTTTTTTATTGAAATGTCTTTGATGAATTTTTATTATTATTTGGTTTTCAATAAAAGTACATTTTTATTGAAATTGTTTTAATTGGTTGAACACACTTGGTTTTGATGGAAATGGTTTTCAATAAAAGGTGTTTTATTGAAAGGGTGGTTTTGGCATGATTGTTATAAATATTCTATGTGTGTTCATCTGGCATTTGGGACAGATAAGGGTTAGAAGTCTCTCCCATAAGTGTTGGGATGGATAAGGGTTGGGGCTCTCCCCCGTCAAACATTCATATTGCATTCGGGGCAGATAAGGGTTAGGGGTCTGCCCCATCAGTGTTGGGATAGATAAGGGTTAGGGATCTCCCTAGTCAAGCATTCATGTGCATTTGGGTTGAATAAGGGTAAGAAGTCTCCCCCATCATGGTTTGGATGGATAAGTGTTAGGGCTTCTCCCCTATTCTAGGTAGCATACATGATTGGTTGCATGGGTTTGTGAAATGGTTGGGCATGCCAAAAAGGGATTTTGTGAAATGGTTATAAATCTTGATTGGTTATTTTTCTGAAAAAATAACTTGTTGGAAAACTGGTTTCAATTGCTCTTGGAATTCCTTTGGCTATGAATGGTTTTGGAAACTTGGTTATATTTAGTTATGAACTGATTTTGAGAAAATGTTTTACATAACTGTTTTTATATAAATGTGGATAACTCTTCTATCCTAGTGGTGTGAGTTGGGAAGCCATTGGGGAAAAACTACTGAGTTTTATACTCACCCCTACTTTGGCACTTTGGTTCTCTTGCAGATGTCTTATTCCGAGACACATGTAAAGGTATGTCATCTCATTACTAGTGGTTCGTGGTGATGATTGGGAGATGTGGTGGTGCTTGATGCATGGATCTTGGTGTGGAGCCGTGGAGTGTGTCTTGGCTTGTTTCGGGTCTTTTGTTTATTCTTCTTCTTGGTACTCTAATATTGTGTTGGTTATGTATTGGTTTGGGAAAAAATGTAGTTCTCTTGTGGTAATGCATGAGTTGGTTTTTTCATTTACATGCATCATATAGAGGTTGTTAATGATGTTTTGGTTGGTTTATTTCTCAAAGGGTAAATCGTCCCCCACTTGCATTAAAACCCTTCAGAATTTATTGACAGCCTTTGGCATCTTGGGGATGTCTCTTAAGGCCTAGTAATGACTCGTTGAGATAATAAGCCAATGGGATTTGGCGGGTCATTACAAATGGTATCAACTTGTTTGGTTCTTTCCTAACAAGTGGTCATCGATGTTCTTGGTCTTGGAGTTGAAATTCATTCATGTCTATTCCTTGGGTCAAAATCTTAGACATGAGTAGGATTTTCGGAACTTGAAATTTATAGCATAAAAGGATGCTGCTAACCCGTTTATGCTGAACTTCAAGGTACTAGGGTGTTGGGAACATAAGTGTTTTGGATACACTTCTAGAATGCTGGAAATTTCATTGTCATGGGTTTAGCCAATGAGAGGAGCATGACATGCATTGTATAGGAATGAATTCCCACTAGGATTGCATATCTCATTGTGAGGAATGAGTAAGGATTTTGTGCATGGTACCAATTTTTGAAAAATACAGATTTTTTTTTCAAGTGAAATCATTTGAAAACATGGTATTTGGTGTATTTTGAAAATGGGTTGATTTTCAAAAAGTATGTTGAATGTTTTCAAAAATGGTTGAACATGGAAAATGTTTGTTTTTGAAAAAACAATATTTTGATAGACGATGTGATATAATTTTAATGTTAAGCCATCAGTTGCTAGAGAGTGAGATTGACGGAGTTTGTTGTGGGTTTAGAAAATGGCACCCGGTAGGTGTCGTCGGAACCAACCCAAAGAAGCCGCGAAAAATGTGGTTGCACCAGAACCACGTGTGAACCAAGAGTAGGTTCAGAGTATTGTTCAGGCTTTTCATGCTGTGGATATGGGGAACTGGAGGAATAAACTAAGGCATGCAGATCATACCATCCAGTTCATGAAGCAAAATCCACTGAACTTTTGGGGTGATGTTGAACCCCAAAAGGCGGAGGTGTGGCTAAGTAGGATGAATCGTATCTTCGATTTCATCAGAACACCATCAGATCTCAAGGTCAAGTTGGAGATGTATATTCTTGAGGATCTTGCACATCAGTGGTGGGATTTAGCAGTGCAAGCTAAATTGGATGAAGACCTTACCTGGGAGGATTTTGAAGAATTTTTCAATAAACAATTCTATCCTCACATGTT
Organism: Viscum album; assembly: GCA_963277665.1. NCBI lineage: Eukaryota > Viridiplantae > Streptophyta > Magnoliopsida > Santalales > Viscaceae > Viscum > Viscum album. Next base: position 890,117,054 of record OY728159.1, on the reverse strand, counting down.
CAAGATCTAGAAAAAAATGGACTTCTTCACCTTGAAACAAGAGACTCTATCTGTCACATAGTATGCGGCTAAATTCATGAATTTAGTCCATTTTGCACTAGAGGTTGTGGCAAGTGCGTCATTAAAGGCACACATCTTCGAATTGGGGCTAAGGAAAGAGATTCGATCGAATATTGCAGTGCTCTGTATTATGGATTATACAGAGATGGTGAATAGAGTGACTGTTGCTAAACATGATATATCAGGATCAATAGGAGGAGGAATGATGATACCTACAGGAAATGTTGGGAACTCAATCTCTGGGAACACGAGGAAAAGGGACACCAATTTCCACGGTGCAAGTGGGAATCACTATCAGACAGCAGGATCAGTGAACCTTCCTCCACGACCTCAGAGCAAAGCAGGTTGTTTTCAATGTGGTTCACTTGACTACAAATGGTGAGATTGTTCGATGCAATCTAGAGCCTGTAACAATTGAAATTATATGGGGCATCTACAATGCTATTGTAGGAAATGATCTGAGGTCGGGTGCATGTAACACTTCTCAAGTGTCGCAAGTATCATATGCTTCGACAGGACGAGGACAACATAATCAGTCTCGCCAGCATAACAGAGCTAGTCATGGTGATTCTCGAAATACCATGAATCCCCAACCAGGAAAATCTCAGCAAGGCAATAAGGAGAACAGTGCAGCGATGAAGCAACTATATGGAGCTGAGCAGATGATGGTCGATGATTAGGCTGGACCATCTATGGTGAGAGGTACAATTATTTTGAATTCTACCCTTGTACAAGTTCTCTTCGATACTAGTGCATCGAATTCCTTCATTGCTTATCATGTTGTTGACTTGCTATGTTTAAAACTGTAAATGATGACTTCTGTTTGGAAACTAAAAAATCCTCTTGGTAAAAGATAATGTCAAGACTTTGTGGGTAGAGAATGTGCTATAACTGTTGATGGAGCTGAGTTAAAATGGGACTTCTCGATGTTGGACATGGATGTTTATGACGTAATCCTGGGTATGGATTGGTTGATAGTGTTTAAGGTTCACATAGACTATTATAGGAGAACGGTTAGTTTCACGAATGAGGACAAAATCAACCATCTCTTCAGGGGAGAGAGAATGGTAAACAAAGGTGCAAAGAACTTGTTGGTACCAATGGTGGGAATGATCTCTTACAAACTGTCAGCGTTGACTTTGGCATCAATGGAAGAGATTGAGGAAAATAGTTTTCCAGCAATTGTGGATCATTTTCCAAATGTCATTCCCAAAAAATTCTTAGGGTTACCACCTCTAAGGGAAGTGGAGTTTACGATTTATCTCCTTCTAGGGACCAGTCCTATTTCCCTTCCTTCTAATAAGATGTCACCAATAGAGTTACGATAATTGAAAGTGAATTTAGAGGATATGGAAAGCAAAGGTTTCATTTGACCAAATACTTCTCCATGGGCAGCACTAGTGTTGTTGTGAAGAAGGCAGATGGAACTCTTCGGCTGTGTGTTGATTATCGTAAGCTTAACCAAGTTACGATAAATAATAGATATCCATTTCCATACATTGATGATCTGTTCGATCAATTAAGGGGAGCTCAGTCGTTCTCAAATATTGACTTGTGATCAGGATATCACCAATTGAGAGTTCTAAAGGAGGATATTCCAAAGACAGCTTTCAGAAGCAGATATGGCCACTACGAATATGTAGTCATGCCTTTTGGTCTAACGAATGCACCAGCGGTCTTTATGGATTTAATGAATCAGATATTTTAGAGATATCTGGATTCTTTAGTTGTGGTGTTTGTGGATGATATATTGGTGTATTCAAAGACAAGGGCTGATCATGAGGAGCACCTGGAAACAGTGTTACAAATATTGTGAGATCATTGTTTGTATGCCAAATTATCAAAGTGTGATTTTTGGATATAGGAAGTACGTTTCCTTGGCCATGTCATTTCTAAGAAAGGCGTTTCAGTTGATCTTGAAAATATAGAAGTCGTTATCTCTTGGAAACCACTGAGGAATGTGTTTTAGATACGATGTTTTCTTGGTCTAGCTGGTTACTACCGATGCTTTGTGCGTGATTTCTCAGGACTAGAATCAACAATGAAAACTCTGACAAAGAAGAATGATCCCTTCCAATGGACATAAGAATGTCAGAAGTATTTCCAGGAATTGAAGGTTCATCTTACATCAGCACCTATCTTGATCTTGCCAGAATCAGGATAGGGCTATGTGTTGTATTGTGATGCTTCAGGAATAGGGTTGGGTTGTGTTCTCATGCAAGGAGACCATGTGGTTTCTTATGGCTCAAGGAAGTTGAGAGTACATGATAAAAAAATAACCAACACATGATTTGGAGTTGGCTGTAGTCTTCCTTTCTTTGAAAACATGGAGAAATTATCGCTTTGGTGAGAAATTTACTGTGTTTACGGATCACAAAATCTTAAAACACATTTTCTCACAGTGAAATTTGAATCTGAGGAAAAGGAGGTGGATGGAGTATCTTCAAATGTTTGACTTTGACTTGATGTATACACCGGGAAAAGGAAATTTGGTGGAGGATGAATTGAGTATAAATTCATATGCTCAGTTAGCAATAGAAGCTTCAAATGAATGACAGTTGATGTCAGTCTTAGCCAACATGCATGTGAAAATGTGAAGACTGCGGTGATGTTGCTGTTTTCTTTTTAGATACAGTTGTTCATTATTTAGTATTTATGATCAAAGAAGAACAAACTTTTGATGCAGAATTTCTGGTTGTAAGTTCAAAACTCAATGGTGGGGAGACCATTGATAGCTGGAAACTTGATGGGGGTTCATTTTTGTGTTTCATATATCAGATGGTTGTACCTATGGCTTTTCAGGAACAACTCGTTCATGCTTATCACCATTCAAGATGGGCGGTACACCCAGGTACACAGAATATGTATAAGTCATTGAAGGCACATTTTTGGTGGAGCGGCATGAAAAGGAAGGTGGCCGAGTTTTTCTTGTGGTGTTTAACTTGTCAGCAGGTTAAAGCAGAGAACCAGAGACCAGCTGGTATGTTCTAATATTTACCTATCCCAATGTGGAAATGGGATCAGATAGCAATGGATTTTGTAACGGGTCTTCCAAGAAACTCATACGGTGGATGATCTTTGAAAAATCTATATCCGAGAAGTGGTAAAGAAGAATGGGGTACCAATGTCTATAGTCTCAGATAGAGATCCGAGGTTCACATCTTGTTTCTGAAAATCATTATAGCAATCCCTTGGGACCCAGTTGACTATGAGAACGTTGTATCATCCTCAGACGGATGAACAATCTGAGCGGACGATACAAACTTTGGAAGATACGTTGCGGGATTGTGTAATGGATTTTGGTGGCTCATGGGAGGAGCATATACCCTTAGTAGAGTTATCATACAATAACAGTTATCAGGCCTCGATACACATGGCTCCGTTTGAAGCATTGTACGGGTGTCCTTGTCATTCTCCACTATGCTGGGTGGAAACAGGTGATACTTCAGTAGTTGGGCCGAGCCTTGTCTAAGAAACAATGGAGAATATTCAGTTGATAAACAATAGTATGGAGACTGCACAGATTCATCAAAAATCTTATTCAGATCATCGCTGAAGACCGTTGTCATTTACAGTGAGTGATCATGTCCTTTTGATAATCTCTCCACGTCTTGGACATCGTCATTTTGGGAAGCAGGTCAACTTATCTCCAAGATACATTGGCCCTTTAGAGATACTGGAATGGGTTGGAGAGGTGGAATATCAGTTGGAATTACCACCATAGTTTAGTTCGGTGCATAATGTGTTTCATGTATCTCAATTGAAAAAGTATCAGCCCAATCTTGACCATGTGATCAGATGGGATCACATTGACCTAGACCTGGATGCTTCATTGATAAATATCCCGATACAGATTGTGGATAGGAAAGAGAAAGTCTTGCATGGAAAAGGCATCGGTCGAGTGTGAGTTTTATGGCAGCATGGTCAGATTCAGGAAGAGACTTGGGAACATGAAAAGGAAATGAAAGAGAAATGGTCAGAACTCTTTCAGCTAGGTGAAGGTTTTCTACTTTCCGAGGATGGAAAGACCAATGGTGGGGAGAATGTAGTACCCCCGGTGTCTGGTATGTAACCCTTACTTGATGCATCTCATGATTTTAAAGTTAAGAGTGTTGAATGGAAGAGTCGGTAGAACTTGGAATGATGTTTTGCGGAAAAGGGGAAGCCACACGGGAGGCACATTGTTTGTCTAAACAGTGCGGCCAAACCATGCACAGTGGGTCTTGGAGGCAGTGGCTTCCACACGGGCGGTTCACGGTTTGTCTAACCGTGCGACCAAACTATGCGAGAAGGGTGGTCGAGGTAGTAGCTAACACATGGTTAGCACACAGTTTCTCAAACCGTGCGAACTAACCATGCAGACACTTAAACGAGATCCTATAAAGATGGATCTCACGCATTTTTGCCTATATGTTGCTTGTTTTTCTTCCTAAGTGGCCCTAACTCGGGATTTTGGTTCTCCTAAGTCCAAGGAGGGTTCTCCCATCATTTTGAAGGCGATCCGAAGGCTTCTCTTAGCGAATCGAAGCCGGATTCTTGAGTTATGTTATCATTCTTGTTTGGTTTCTTAGATCTACTTAGATCTACTTCTCGTCTTCTCTCGGTTTCTTATATCTACACCCGTTATGGGTAGATCTAAGTGTGTGGATGAAAAATATGATGCGATTTAGTCTTGGTTGTGTTAGGAGAAGAGATCTAAGGAGGATTCTTGGAGAATCTACCCGGTCCTCTTGTGCATTCTCCGTTTTTTAGGGTTTTTGTCAAAACATTTGAGGTAGGAGGCTTCACTCTCAACTCCTCTTGTTAGAATTTATTGGATTAGTTTCAAATTAGGTTATTTGAATGAAATTGATTTTTCAAAGAATAGAATAAATCTTCTTTAGTGATGACTTATGGTTTTGAAGAAGTTGTGAAATATTGGTGAGTTATTGTGAAAAGTGATTTGGCTTCTTGAATTTAAAATGTTGATTTTAAATTATGGATTTTATGGAATGATAAATGATTTGATGAAAGATGGGTTTTCAATAAAAAGGGTGTTTTATTGAAATGATTTTTTTATTTAAATGGATTTAATGAAACTGGTTTATTCTTTGGTTTTCAAAAAAAGTACATTTTTATTGAAATGGTTTGAATTGGTTGAACAGAATTGGTTTTGATGGAAATGGTTTTCAATAAAAGGTGTTTTATTGAAAGAATGGTTTTGGCATGATTGTTGTGAATGTACTGTGTCTGTTCATCTGGAATTTGAGATGGATAAAGGTTAGGAGTATCCCCCATCATTGTTGGGATGGATAAGGGTTAGGGCTCTCCCCTGTCAAACATTCATATTGCATTCAGGACGGATAAGGGTTAGGGGTATCCCCCATAATTTTTGGGATGGATAAGGGTTAGGGATCTCCCCCGTCAAGCATTCTTGTGCATTTCGGTTGGATAAGGGTAACAAGTCTCCCCCATCATGGTTGGGATGGATAAGGGTTAGGGCTTCTCCCCTCTTCCAGGTAGCATGCATGGTTGGTGGCATGGGTTTTTGAAATGGCTGGGGGAAAACCTAATGAGTTTTATACTCACCCCTGGTTTGGAACTTTGGTGCTCTTGCAGATTTCGTATTCCAAGACACAGGTAAAGGTATGGAATCTCATTACTAGTGGTTTGTGGTTATGATTGGGAGATGTGGTGGTGCTTGGTGCATGGAGCTTGGTGTGGAGCCGTGGAGTGTGTCTTGGGTTGTTTCAGGTCTTTCGTTTAGTCTTCCGCTTGGTACTCTGATATTGTGTTGGTTATATATTGGTTTGTGGAACAGTGTAGTTCTCTTGTGTTAATGCATGAGTTGGTTGTTTCATTTACATGCATCATATAGTGGTTGTTAATGATGTTTTGGTTGGTTTATTTCTCAAAGGTTAAATCATCCCCCACCTACATTAAAACCTTTCGGAATTTATTGCCAGCCTTTGGCATCTTAGGGATGTCGCTTAAGGCCAAGTAATGACTCGTTGATCTCTCAAGCCAATGGGATTTGGTGGGTCATTACAGTAAAAATAACTTATGAATCATGTCAGACCTGAGGAAAGGGTTTATTTCATAATCTAATCCTTATTCAGGATTACTTATGAATATGTTTCTATTAGAGGAATTATAAGATCATTATATATTAAAACCAATATATTTTATTTTCATATGGTTATTTCTATGGATTTCAATTATTATATCCATTTTTTTGTTCTTTGGCTCTAAGAGAGGCCAAAATTAATTTTTTTAAGGAAAACTAACCTTGTTTTTTTAATTTGGTCTGGAATATTTTTCTTCTATTCCCGTATTTTTTTTTAAAATGGTTTCATGAATTTTTTAACATTCACAAATTATTGATTAAATCTATTTTAAACTTAGTTGAATATCTATATAATATTTTTAAAGGAATCTTCTTATGTTTTTCTAAGTGAAGTACATTTTACCAAAGGTTTGAATAGAATATTTGTTTTAACATTTTCCAAAGGAATGAATTTTACCTATTTCATGCATATTTTCTAAATTGAAGCTTCCTTTTAATTTTACATTGATCTTTTAAAAGAAACAATTTTTTCTAATATTCTGTAAATTTTTATATTTTAATAAAAGTAACTTCAAAATAAAAAAGGGTATTTTCCTCAAGAAATATTAGAGTTATATTTTAAAGTATTTTTATATATGTCAACATTATTTAATGAGTTTTATGATTTTTAGTGATATAATATAATGGTATATTCCCCTATATTACTATGGATGAATTTTTACCATGTTGTTCTGTTTATTGATAGGGTAAAATAAGAACATTTCTTATAATAGTTTTTCAATGTGAATGTTTATATTGATTATGTATTGAATTTCAACTCATTTCTTTTATATGACGAATGAATTAGACTTAGTAATTTAAATGAGTTGCCTATTATATCCCCTCAGTACATTGGTAGGTCTCATGATACAATATCTTTTGTTTATTTCTCATATGCCTTACTTATTTATGAATGATGTATTAACACAAGGTCTTGTTGGTAAGATTATCAAGCCTAAAATTATGCATTATATCATTATGAAACATGATTTTTTATCAATGTGATTATATAGGTTTCTATTTTATCCATAGATTTAGTCCCCTTTTAATATATTATTTATATTTATATATGATTTATTATTTATCTTTGTAATATTAATCATGATTTATTTTTTATATGATATATTGTATTATATTCTTTCTCGTATCGAGAATCTAGGATCACCATTTATTATATTTTCCTTTCACTATGTTACTAATAAGGGGTCTATGAATGATTTTAGGGATTTACTAGAATAATTAAAAGAGTTTTACTAGAATTTTTAAGTTATATTTCATGTTTTTAGATTTAATATTTGAGTCATGTAAGTATTTAGTCACCCAAGACTAATAAACTATTAAATACTTCAAGATATGGTTCCTTGTATCTTATGTCAATGTAGTAAAATAACCACCAAATTTTTGTTATTAAAGATAGGGAGTTACAATTTTATTCTGATCATTACATATGTGATCAACATTCTATCCAAATTCAAAGAAATATTTGTGATATTTATCTCTCATATAGAATTTTTTTAAAATATACATGGAATTTATCTAATTCCTACCCCAAAATCCACTATGAAATTGAATATCATTTTACCTTATCCAAAATTAATTTGGAACCTCCTTGGATCATTGATTTTTTAAGGGATATCTCTCTAAATATAGAATGAAATTATTCTATCAATGGAACCCTAGAAAAATCCTTTATCAACCTCTTGATTTCAATTACATTCTTTAGAAACATGGAATAAGATGAAATATTGGAAACAAATTATACAAATTTTATATCAACTCTAAATTTCAAGAATATTTGAATGAACCACAGGAAGTACATGTCCCTATGTTTGTCAAGATCTTTTATAATGACACCCACTATGTCCCTTTTATATATTTAATTTATATTTATATTTTATAATAAGTGTTTTTGAGGTTTCTATTATTTGGAGGCCAAAATTTGAAACTTAGATAAATTTCATTGGGTTCATGTTTAGCTCATGGTGAGTAACAACCATTAATTAACCAAGTGATGGGGAGGGGAGGGGGATAGTGATGTTTAAAAAGTTCTTAACACAATTTTTAAAACCACGCGACTCCTCTAGGAAAACTATTACACCCCAATACTTTAAAATATTTTTACTTATGAATAAATTTAATTTCATTGATTTCTTGTGATGCATGCAACACTGTGTCTAAACGGAACACTATTTAGTCACTCTTTGGACACTTAATTTAAAATTTAATTTTAACAATTACAGATAATTTATTTGAAAAAATAAACATCATAATTGAAATCAACATATAAAAATTAGATTAGGGTGAATTTTTGGGATTTTTTCAAATAGTTATATTTTTTGATGAATAGTGAAAAATATTGGATTTTAATTTAATACTTCCATTTTATTTAAATAATTTATAATGTTAAATTATAATTTTTATTTGTTTTAATGTAACATTAGTCCAATTGTGTAACACGATGAGTTTTTATGAACTTTTTTTTCTAATAAATTAATTTTCATTGATGTACTATGTTGCACGCTACACCATGTTAAGCATCATTATACTCTACAATAAGATAATCTTACAATACACTCAACACCTACCTAGCTTTCATTACACGCAACCCTAACTTTCTTCAAAACAACATTTTATTACTATAATTAGTTAAACGACATAGTTATAATGTACCTGTTAAACTTTTTAATATGAATAGTAATAACTAATTTTTAAATATTATCTATAATGTTTTTATATAAATAAAACATATTGATAATAAAAAATTTAAGTTTCGGTAAAGTTTATATGTTTTGAAAAATACTATTTTCTCAAAAGAAATCATTTTCATGTCCTTATATGATCAATAATAAAATTAATTTAAGACACTTAGAAATTTAATTTGATAAAATAAAACTAATTTTTAATTCATAGTTTCAAAAATTTCTTATGGTTATTTTTTTTGGTTTTTTTATAAAAAACTTCATTTTTGGATGAATAGAAAAAAGACTGAATTTTAATTCAAATTTCATTTTTCATCTAAATTATTTTTATAGTAGAATTATATTTTAATTTATTTTAAAAGTGTATTTAGATCAATTTTATGTCAATTAATACAATTTAGGTTATTGGAACCAATTTCACACTGAAATTGGATACAAAAACATTGCAAACTTTTAGACTTTTCAACTTTAATACTCGCTTTTGCGACACGTATGTGATATTAATTTTGAATTAATTTGTGCCACTTATTTGATAATAATTTGGAGAAATTGATCCCATATTTTGAATCATCATAATTTATAATGTCTAACAAGGTCAAATTAGTTTTTTTTAAAAAGTGTGAAATTAATTAAAATTAATTATAATGATTAGGGTAAAAACCAGATTACTTAGTGGTTATACTTTAATTTAAGGAGAAAAATAACCTAGAAACGTGTAAAAAATCCATTTTATGGAAAAATTTCTATTAATTCTCATTCTGTATTAAATGTGGAAAGTTATTGGAGGCACATGATTTAAGGGAGACCTCTCAATAGTGTTTACATTTATATATTTACAAGAATGGAACTCCTCCTCCACTATAAAAGGGAAATCAACCCCCTCACTTCTTCAAATATATAAAGCCCTTTGGATCAGCCAAAACCAGAAAAAATAAGCTTCCAACTTCTATACCATTATCCTATAATCCTCCCTTTTCACAGAAAACTAACCAATTAATTCCTTTAGTTCCAACCAAGTGGAGTTACCGAAAGAAGAGGTAACATCCTTCCACAAGCTCTTTGTTTTGTTTTCATTCTCCACCCCCTAAAACATTCTTATTACCTGATTAAATAATAACATCAGTATACTAAATATATAGAGATATCTTTAATTTAATGGTTATACCTACATTCACAAACACTTCCATTAATTTTTATATGCAATCATCATTCGTGTGTATGACTGACTACCGCCTAACAAATCTATTATCCATCGTTATTTTATTAACACCTTTCCAGTAGGAAATAATAATGAAAATTATATTTTTATATGTTATATATTATATTTATTATGTATTTATGCTTCTAAAATTATTATATAACACATACATTCACACTTTCCATTTTTTAAGTACGATAACATCATTTGTGGATGTTGTGGACTACCGCCTCCTCAAAGAGAGGAGATTTGTTCAAATATTACATGGAGTTTATTAAGGATGGTTTTAGTAAAATTATATGATATATATGAAATAATTATTCTACTGGAATGATATTATATATATTCATATATTTCATTTAGTATCTTTCATTAATACTTAAATAAAATGGAAACAATATTCATGCGTACGTATGACCTACCATCTCCATGAACAATGTATTTCATTTTCTATTTCAATATTTTATACATTATTATAAATAAATATATAATGAATATATATGATATTTATATCATGTTTTAAATTATGTATATCATGATATATGTATGAGGAAAAAAATATAAAAAATTGAAACACATGCGCAAATCAAAGCGATTGTTTCTCTAAACATAACCATAACATGTATTTATTAAAAAATGGGTAATTTAAAGTCATAAGGAAATCATATATTATATTATATAAAAGAATATGGTTATTTAATACATTTAAAATAAACTTATATTAATTATACAATAGTTTTTTATGAGTATGATGAGAGTTAAGACATAAAGTAAGGGGATTTCTAGTCTCCGTTTTATATTTGTGATACTTATGCCTTATTTACTACCCGTTTCATTGGTGTGGTGTATATACTAATAATTAAAGTATTATGTAATTATTATAATTAAATTTATGTGTATTTTCATTTACATTATATTATATCTATTTCATGGAGTTTTATATTTCAAAATTTACCTAATAAGTAAGGTAGTTTTGTCTCAATTTTCCTTCTTTGAGACACATGTTTTGTTGTCCTCCTATATTATATTATGAGGTGTATATATTGAAATTTGAAAAGTTATATCACAAATATTATTATTTTAATGATATTTTATGCTTTATGTAATATCATTTTCTAACATGGCGAGTTTTATTCAAAGTTACCAAAGTGTTAAGAGTTTATTGCACAATCTCATCGTTTATCAAGATTTTTTGCGATCATGTTTCCATTGATGAATTATTATGATATATATCTCAAAAAACTCATTAATTTTCTCATACTATTTTTATTAATGTTATATTCATTTATTAGTACCATTTTTACTCTTGGGTACTTAATATAATTACTAAAAACATTAATAAAATCCAATCTTATTTCTCTCTTCAGTCAGAAAAATTTTTGATTTCAAAAACCATGTTTCCAAAAATGTTTTGGAAATTTTTTTTAAATGATATTTTAATCTCAATTTCATGTAAAAGTTATTTTAATTTTTTTTAGTTTTCAAATATTCATTTATATGTTTTCAAATCTAGTTTCATTGGAAAATGTTTTCAAAAAGGTTTTATATTTTAATTTTTTTGAAAGCAGAAAGGATATTTTCTGTTTGAAATGTTTTTTAAATGATATTTCCAAATTATTTTAAATCTAATATGAAATTCATTGGTGTTACTCAATCTTTTTTAGGTAAATTATCCAATGGTTCCATTCATATTCTTTTAATAAATGGTTTATGTTTTAATGACATTATATTTATGAATCCTATTTCTATTTCATAGGTTATATGCTTATGAAACCTACTTATTTTCATGGGTTACGCTTTGATGAAATGTTTATGAAACATGTATCTTTTACATAGGCTTTGACATGATTACATGTTTATGACACCCATTCCATTTCAAGGTTTATGATGTGATGATTTTTTATGATCTGGTGGAATATATATGTATTATTTCATTATGAAATGGGTGGGACCTATATCTCCCTCCAATGAATTGGGAAAATATTTATATCTCATGAGATAGATGTGGCTAGAATAGAGAGTAAAATCAATTCAGTAAATTACTATATATTTTATGATGGTCTTGGGAGTGAACCTTGATAAATAATATAGTTTGGGTAGTGAACCCATTTCACTAAGAAGGACTTGGAAGAGATGTCTTGACTACTATGGAAATCATGTTATATGTTTATGGGTCTGCCACAATTCCATATATTATTCCTATGTTATGCTTTCATATCTTATTCCCTTGATTAAATTATGAATCATGTCTTATGAAGTACCAATATTTATGTCATGATTCATTTTTATGATCTTTGATATGTTGGGTATGATCTTATACTGTTATGATCACATTCTCATACCCTTACTGTCATGTTTATGCTAACATATCACCCTTGTTTACCCATAATGAGCATCTGAACTCACACCATTATTATGTTTTCTTTCCCCAAGTTGTAAAGATATGTATTATGTATGATTTGTATAGGATGGATTCTAGTCATGAAGAACCTATTGAGAGATAATTTAGGTTACTTATTTACTAGTGTTTTTGTTTCCATGTTTCCAAAGGCACTAAACTAACACAATCATTGGGTGTCTATTTTTGAAATGTTTAAAGTATTCTAAAGAAATAATGTAATGGATATTCATGTTAATCAAGATCTATATTGTTGGCATCAAATAAAAATTTTAGTTAACCTTTGGATACTAAGATTATAAAAACGTAGTGAGGTCCCTAAGAACTTCTCTCCATAGATAAGTCTAAGGATGAGTCGAAGTATATAAAAATGTGTTGGAATTATTGGAAAGGGATAGAGTGAGTGTTTTTCTTGAAATAAATCCATTTATAGATACTATAAGTGTATTTGGATATAACACAAATAAACATAGGGGTAACAACCCTAAAAAACGATATTTAGCTAGACTCAATCGGGAACTCGTGCACGACAACGGGCCTTGCTACACACCTTGTTTAACACTCCCAAATGAAATTCTTTGGAAGCCGAAAAACTATCCAAAAACTCTCATGAAATATTTAAATAGAATTTGGCTATTAATAACCTATAAAAAACCTATGGTTCTATATATTAAATAATGTTTCACAATTTAGACATCCTATAAGTGGTTTTCCATGATTATGTGGTTCCCCACTACGATTCTTACTTATTACTCTATGCTTTTTGGTTTTAGTAAATGAATGGAACCTAAAGGAACGACGTCAATGGTGAGTGTGATGGAAAATAGAATTATTTTTCTCATTAGAATATTAATAATATAGGGTCTAGAATAAAAACCCTTGTTTTTATGCTCTCCAAAAGTTTTCAAGCTATGAATCCTACTAAACTTCCAGACAAGAAAATAAGGGAGCAACATTCTGTTGATTCATTCATGAGACAATATACACCTTCTATTAGAAGGTCTTATGATCAAATTATTACTAAAAATGAATCAGTACCACTGAAAATATATTATATGTTCTCTAGTATTTGGAACATGAGAAATTCATTCTAGCTATTTATTGGTTTGAAGGAGAAGAATACCAATGGTGGACTCTAATATAGAATATGATGCAACAAGATGAAATTGAATCTATGGATTATGATGAATTCAATAACTTATTTTTCAATATGTGCTTTAATCAAATTATTTGTACGTTGATGAAGAAAGAGATCCTTGAGTTAAAGAAAAGGGATGATGAATATTTTGGTACCTATAAAGATAATTTCAAAAGACTTGTGAGGTACCATTTTGGTATCATCAACCAACCTGAAAGTAAATTTGATTTATTAATTAGTGGTTTAAAGACAAGTCCGAGATATGAGTTATCCATGAGAGGCTTTAGTACTTATTAATAGATGTTTCGTTGTGCAATAAAGTTCAAAATGGAGGTTGGAGTTATGTATCAATATCAAAGATTTGGCATGAAAAGGAAGATAGAGTAAAAAAATTATATATACAAACCATGAAGAATAAAATATGAGATTTCATTTACGCTCTATGTGTGGGAAGAAGAATAGAGGAAATTATCTTAAGGGGTCTAATAAATGTTTTCTATTTAGAAGGGAAGGTCACTGGGAATTTTATTACTAAAAGTGATGGGAATAAGTTAGAAAACAATGTGAATGGAGAAAAATCTTCACAGAATTTCCCTACACCACTTTAGTTCTACAAGTGTAAAGAGAATGCGCATTATGCTAACTTGTGTCCAAACTAGAAGTTTAGTGATTATGATCATTGTTAGAAACCTCTTAAACCAAAGGACAAGGGGAAATTTCATTCAATCACAGTTTATAACAAGGGGTTTGATAAAAACAAGGCAAGATTTACACTTACCATCCACTCTAGAATTTCTAATGTCTTATTTGATTTTGGATCTACCCACTCTTTCATATCTAAAAAAAATATAAGGGTATTAATATTCCACCCAAATGATTATATGTGTAATTAGAATTGAAAATCCCTAATGGTATGATGATTTCATCTCAATTGTATTATTCCTATCTGGTTTACATTTGTGGGAATGTGCTTCCTATAAATATTATTATTCTTACTTCGGTTGAATTTGATTTCATCATAGGAATGGATTGGATTTCTTTACATAAATACCACATCAATTATTGGGGAATGGAATTTTTGTTTTATATTTCAAACCAACCTATGATTTTCTATCAATGTGAGGATAAGTGTGAACTTTCTATATAGATTACAGCCAATGTATGTGTTGGGAAAAAATCCCTCAAGGTAACGTTGAAGCATTTTTTGGGTTGATTGTGTTGTTTGAAAAGGTGGATTATCATGGTATGTTGTGGAGTCTGGAAATATTTTTGACATAATATGTTTTCAAAGAACCAAGATGAAGGAATAGATTCCTTGGAAGTGGTATAGAAAACTGCAAACACAAGGTGACACTGTTTTCTAGTGTTTGAAATTTTTTTGGGGTCCAATACTTGGAGTTTGTCCAAGAAGCATGAAAAATATATTTTCTTGAAGGACTTATGAAAATATGAAAAAATAATGAGTTTCATAAGGATGGGATTTTTGAAGGGTTTTTTATAAAGGATCAAAGAAATCTGACAACAGTTTATGCAACAACGACGTGCATCACCAATGTTGAAGGTGAGGAGCATCAAGATAGTGCAAAGAGTTTGATGGTTATATCTACGATTATGAAAAGAATTGCGAGGTTCCAAAATGTATTTTGAAATAAAGATCTACGATTATGACAATAATCGTGAATGTGAACTTTTTTTGGTGCTTTGAGAGAGTGGGAGTATCATGGTGGAAAAGTTGGAGATCCACAAAATGGTCCTAACATGGCTAAAAGGTTCTGGAATCAGTAGAAACGCCTATAAATAGGCCTTTACCGAATTCATAAAATTGAGAAAGGCTCAAATAGAATAATAAGTCTCTAGGTTTACGAAGGTGGTTTAAAAAGGTGGTTTTGGTGAGAAACTTTGTGAATGCAATAATAGTAAACCAAATGTTTTGAGAATCGTGAAAGAAAGGAATTTTCGAAGGCTATAAAAATTTGACCAAAACTTGTGAGCTCGATGAATTCTAGTTGAGCTTCGTGAAAAAAAGATCTCTATGAAGTATATTTGATATTCTTGAAGGAAATAACTTCTTGAAGGCTATTTGAGTTTCGTAAAAGTTGGAGCTTCGTGAAAGTAGTGAGAATCATGAAAGTGTTTTAAAATGGATTTCCTAGTGATCTGTGGTGAATTGATATTCATCAGTCAGATGAAAGTGGAACTTAATGATACACTAGTTGAGGTGTATAACACATTGATTCAAGTGATCAAAGGAGAATCATATGAAGAAATAGTGAGCACACTTCAATCGATAGAGCAGTGAGATTTCATATTGCGATTGGTTGTAAACTAAGAGGGATTGTGATTCTATGTCAAACTTTGTAAACATTCGTGAAATTTTTGTGGATTTGGTACATTATCACATTTCTGTTGTCTTCTCCTTGGACATATCCCCATTAGGGTGAACCAAGTAAAATTTTTGTGTCTCTGGCATGATTTAAATTCTGTTCATACATTTCTATGGGAAAGAGAGAGAAGAGCTTTTTGTTTATCAATGAAACAAGATCAGAAGGGACAATTTTTTTAATCTATCATACCCTAATTCTCCCCCTCTTAAGGTATTTGAACTAGTTTTACTAATAGTGTGGGTCTTAATTCCCAATAATAAGTCATGTTTATCTGAAATGGTTGGGGTTAAAATTGACATCTACGATATGACTATTGTTTGGGAATTTGAGGGTGTCTTTTTGGAAGATTTTTCTATCCTTCCACCAAAATGTGAGGTTGAGTTATTAATAGAATTTACACCTAATTCCACACCAATTTCAAAGACTCACTATTTAATGACCCTAATTGAGTTTTAGGAATTGAAGAAGCAACACTTATAAAACATTGAAAAGGGATTCATCCAGCCAAGTGTGTCACCTTGGGGTGCACCTATCCTTTTTGTGAAAAATAAATATGGATCAATGCTACTATGATTTGATTATTGGGAGTTGAACAAGATCATAGTCAAGAAAGAGTATACTCTTCCTAGTATTGATGACTTGTTTGATCAACTGTATAGATCTCAATACTTTTCCAAGAATAAACTTTGTTCTAGATATCTTCAATTGGGGGTCAATAAGGCAGATATACCCAAGGCCACATTTTGTACAAGGTATGAACAATATGAATATATAGTGATGTCTTTTGGTCATAATAATTCCCATGATATCTTCATGGATGTGATAAATATATTCTTTATAGATAACCTCAATAAATTTGTAGTAGTCTTTATAGATGATATTTTTATCTATTCAAAGAGAAAGGAAGAGAATGAAGACCACTTGATAATTGTACTAATGACCCTAAGTAAGGAAAAAATGTATGAAAAATTTACCAACTGTGAATTTTGGCTTCAAAATGTTAGGGTATAGAAGTAGATCCATTGAAGGAGAAGGATATTAAATGTAGGCCTAGACCAACCATAGTGACTCAGATACGTAGTTTTGTTGTTTTAGATGGATATTATCAACAGTGTTTTGAGATTTTCTCATAACTATATAATCCTATAACTAAGTTAACTTGTAAGGTTTTTAAGTTCCTATGGATAGATGAATGTCAGGACAATTTCAAGGAACTAAAGAGAAATTTAGTCAATGCACTTGTACTTACATTACCCTATAGTGGATAAGGGCTTATAATATATATAGATTCATCCATGAAGGGATTATTCCATAACATGGATTTTACCTAGGCCCTTCCTTTGTTAAAATATAGTGTTGAGGTGTTCTGGTAGCTATCAGCCTCTCATTTGAAGAGTTTTCCAAATTTATAGTTTTTTCCATCAGCATGTTAGTGCATCGATGAGTTAATGGGTGTCAACATTGGTGAGTCAAGGGGCATCAAAATCGGTGAGTCAAGGGGAATCAATATTGGTGAGTTGAGGGCATCAGCGTCAGTGAGTTGAGGGAGTTGGTATTGGTAGGTCAGGTCGGTAGCTCACCCATCTGTAGGTCATGTCGATAGCTCACCTGTATGTAGATCAACATTGGTGGCTTAGCGTCAGTAGGTTAGGTCGTCTTTAGGTTGAGGCGTTGGTTGGTAATTGGGTCGGTAGGTCGTGGTGTCGGTGACTCACCCATCGATGACTCATTTCTAGTTTTTTCCCATTTTTTCCAGTTTCACCCCTATTGTGTGTTTTTCTCCATTTAAAGTTAATCTATCAACTCAAAACCATCTTCTGGTCTATCTCCACCATTTCCAAGGGGAATTATTAAATCTCAATTAATTCCAACAAGAGAAACCACCCAACCACATTGTCAAACCACGATCTGAATTTTAAGTAATTCAAAATGTTCTCCCTTGATTTTAGGATCTGACCTCTTCTTAACCAAGATCCTCTATTCCTTTTTTCTTTTCATTTCTCTTGATGTTCCTAGATACTTCATCTCGAGACGATTCTTTCACTTGTGCGGGAGCCCTTCCTGCCCAGCCTTGGAGTTCTTCCTATTAGACGAACCGTCCCCTGTTCTTGGAATAAGAAGGAACTTTGATCTTTGATCATTCAAGTAGGGTTTTTATTTCCTTCTCTTTAATTGTTCATCATGTGGGGAGGGTATGTTAATTTTTCCTTGTAAGTAATAACTAGATACTCTTCTTTAAAGAGAATTAATCACAAATTTAATATGATCAAAAGATAACTCGCGTAAATAAAATAATGGGCAGGGTGTGGTTTGATGTTGGTTACATGTTTTATTTTGTTATATTTGATTCTTTTATGGATGTTGTGGATGTATGAATTCTGAAAATCATGATCATTAGTGGTATTTTCTTGGGACTAGTGTTGTTTCATTGCAATGTTTTGATGTACAGATGTGACATCCAATCTGATTAATCACGTACACTCAGTTAAATAATGGTTTTTCCCCAGATCAAAACTATTCTATGATCATCCCAGTTATATTCAATTAGAAATTAAAGAACCCCTATCTGTTAAATTTTAAGATGCTTGGTTTGGTGGTTGTGGTAATGTGATGTGTGTTCTGGTATGGGTTATGTGTTCTTGGTATGTAGGGTGGTATAGGGGTGTGTTTTGGTGCCTTATTCCAAGAGATAGATTGATTGTGGAATGGAAGAACTTGTGGGAAAATTAACTACCTTTATATTGTGTTGTGGTCGTGAAGCGATGTCGAGAAGTTGCACTGCAGTGTAGCTGTGGATTCATTGTGCAATGGGACTGCATTGGGGTTTTGTTTGGGTAGTAGGGCTGCAGGGCTAGGTTGTGAGAGAAGTAATGGGCAGTATTACTTTAGATAATGATAGTTGGTAGGAGTTAAATGGGGATGTGCAGTGGGACTGCAAGTATAGTTTTGCGCTATTGTGTTGTGGGACTGTAGTTTGGTTTTTTTCATTTCATGGTGTGGTTACAGTTGTTAACTTCCTCATAGTGACAGAATAATTTAAAGTGAATCCTCTTAAATAAATAAATTTAAATTGAACAAAAGGGGGTTGGGTTTATGCTTGGCAGTGGTTGTTGTATGGTTGTGCATAAAAGAGTAGCAGCAAAAGTCGTGCTGGTGTGGGCTTGTTTTCAGTTCATGTGAAACCCGTAGGTTGGGGTTGAGTATTTTTTTATCTATATATATATATATATTGTATTTCCTTGTTATTTCAATACACAACCCACCCAGGTTGATCACTTTGTTATGAACTCCTCTATTTCATGGGAGAGGGTGTCTTTCCCAACATCCTAATGGGAGGATGGATGACTGGTTACTGATTTTATTCCTCGCACCCTCTTTTAGATCTTGCCGATCGGGTGTATCTGGGTAGTCTGTAATGTCATGAGGCTCATCATAGCTCAAGCTGCATCAGAAAAGGGTTTTTTTTGGACCAAGGGATCATATTTTTGTGGGTCAGATGTGTTTTCCCAAGTATCTTTGAGATGAGGACTAGGTGTCTTCGGGCATGGTGTGTCGTTGTTGAGGGCTATGTGTCTATGGGAATGGTGGTGTTTGTTGCATACCAGGGGTCTATAGGTGTGGTTGTGTGTGGTTTGAGGCCTAGGTGTGTGCAAGAGGTTATGTTAGTGGGATTGTGTGTGAGAATATTGGCAGCATCAAGACGTTAGATCATTAGGAATGAGTAACTAACCAGTGGGAAAGTGGTGCATGGTACCCAAATGCTAATTCACTTATACTATTAATTTACTTGACTTGCGTTACTTGGGTGAGTGTGCCTTGGTGAGGTTGGGCTGGTTAGTATTCCTGGGTAGGTTCTTGAGGTTCTATTGTTTTCTCACAAGGGAATTATCTTGTTACCTCACTTGTGCACGAGTAGTTTTATTTTCCTTACTAGGTATACTTGTATGCTCACCCTACATATATAAAACTATTTTCAGGTTTCTAAGAGGAATTTTAGGACCATTCAAATCTTTACTTTCTTGGATGTCGGGATAGTTGTTGGCGCTTTTTTAGTTTCCTTTCTATTGGTACACCATTTTGGAGTTTTGTCTTACTTTGTATCAGTTTTTCTTTTAAACATGCATGTGGGAATGAATTCTTGGATTTACTTTTACCTTTATTCCTTAGTGTTTTTGTGATTTACTATATTATCTCTAAATATTGTTCTATAAATGGGAAATTCCTTCCATTTATGTGAGATTTTAAACCCTTGGTGCTAGTCTCCACTCCATGGCCTACTGAAGGTGGGACTCTGGGTGTCATTTTCTATCCTTCTCCTTGAAGAAGGAAGGAAGGGAACTTTGTCATCCCCTCCCCTGTCTTGTAGAAGGCGGGTCATGACAGAATGGTATCAGAGGCTGATGGTTGAGAGATAGGATAGAGTTCAGGGTTAGGCGTAGTGATGATTGCATGGAATGGTGTGTAAATAGTGTTAGGTAATCATGGTTCACGAAATAGGATAGGGAAGAATGGTTAGGATATAGTATTTTAGGTCCCCCCATGATCTGATGCAAGGTCTATAGACCTACTGAATGACCATGTGAGGTTACACTGATTTTAGGGTAGAGAACCTAGAAAAGGTACATGCATTACAATGACTTGTATTCTTGTGTGTCTTGGTTGTTTTGAGAATTTAAAATAAATAGAGTTAAAAAAAAAATTAAATTTTACTACTCAAGGTTAAGAATTATTTGTTTCTCTTTTAAAATATGGCACCTGAATGTCATCCATGAGTGATATGAGTAGTTAAAGCCCAAAAAGTTGATCTGGTTGATCAAAAGAGGGATGATCGAGAGGAGGAGAATGACCAGTGGTAGAAGAAGTTTCATGCCTTCCAAAAAAAAACTCTGGGAAAGTATGAGGGAAGCGTCTCAGACATGGAGACAAAGATCTGGCTTGAGGTGATGGTGATCGCTTTTAGCTTGATCTGGGCTCAAACAGAGTATTGGATTCCTCTGGATGTGAGCCAAATGCAAGGAGTGGCACATTAGTGGTGATGCTTTACCTTGTGGAGAAGAAGGAAACTAAGGTTTCGTGGGATGAATTTGAGAAGGAGTTTCGGGAAGATTTACTTTCTCACATGATGAAGGATGAGAAGAGGCAGGAGATACTCTCCCTCCAACAAGGGAGTATTTCTATATGGGAACTGGGAATCAAGTTTAAGGATCTCCTTTATTTTACTCTAGACCTCTTTCTGGATGAGGAGTCATGGGAATGACGCTTGGAAGAGGCACCCTGACCTTCTCTTCAGTATGATGTTACTCCCTTTACTCTATCGATATACCTATAAGTTTAGAATATGGATGAAGTAGTGGAGAATATTCACATGCTTGTAGGTGTGCCACGAGAGGGGATCCATTCGATTTTTTCAAAGGGAAAGGCAAGAAATAGTAGGTCTCTAGCGTCAGGGCCTTCTAGGTTTGGGCCAGAGGGGAGTATGCCTCTGTAGTTCCAGTTCTGATCTCCTAGACCTCGCCCTTTCCCAATGGGACTAGGATTGAGTTGATTTATATGTGGCAGTCATGGGGATCTTCAGAATCAATTTCCTATCCGAGTGCAGTATAGTGGGGGTGGGCAGGCTCAACGCCCACCTCGCCAGTAGCAGTTTCCAACCAAGCCTTTCTAGTAGTAGGGGCAGCTATCTCCCACTCCATTGAGGGTGGATGGTTTCAAAGTAGGCCGATGTCAGGGTGCTCCTCAGGGAACTCTTCTAGGGTGTGGTTGGGGAGGTGGTCGATAGCTGAGGGGAAGAGAGGTTGGGCATGAGAAATTGCACGCCGCAGAGGTAGTAGTTCCAGTAGGGACAGAAGTTATTCAAGGTACAATCAACCTGTTTAGCACTCATTCATGTGCTTTATTTGATTCAGGATCTTCTCAAATTTTTTTTGCACCCAGTATATCACATTCCTTGGTTCTAGGTGTAGAGATATGTTCCATGCCCATGGTGTTGAGTATTCCAGTTAGAGGTTAGACCAGCCTGTTTGATGTTTTTTGAGGATGTATACTAATGTTAGAGTCGCATCAGTCCAGTGGGAATCTTCTTTTGATACAAATGCAGTCATATAATGTCATCCCAAGAATCAACTGGCTGTTTTCCATGCACGTTGTTTTCTACTTCCAGAGAAGGTTCCTGTTCTCAGATATGGGTGGCCAATGTGTAGCTTTCGTTGGTGAGCAGAGTTTCCAAGAGGGAAGATGGCGTGTGGAGACCCTTATTTCATTATTATCCAAGTTACAAGTGGAATCAGCAGACACAAATATGGTGGAAGTTCTAGGGATTTTCAGTGAGTTCCTATACATCTTCCCTGAAGATGTTGTGACTCTACCCCATCAATGTGATTTTGAGTTCAGGATAGACATACAACCCGGTGCCCGTTCGATTTCGATGGCTCCCTATCAGATGGAACATTCTGAGTTGTGGGAGTTACAAATTTAGGTTGATGACCTAATGAAGAAGGGTTTTATCTGACCAAGTGTGTCACCATGGGGTTCTCCAGTCTTGTTCACAAAGAAGGAAGATGGTGGTCTCAGGGTGTGCATAGACTACCACTGGCCGAATTAGGTGACAGTCAAGAACTGTTACCCCCTCCTAAGGATCAAAAACATTATTGACCAGTTCAAGGGGGAATATTGTTTCTATAAGATCGACCTGTGGTCTAGATATCACTAGTTGAGGGTGATGGAGAGTGACATCTCAAAGACTTCTTTCTGGTTAAGGCAAGGGCACTTTAAGTTCGCGGTCGTGTTGTTTGGAGTTACGAACACACCAGTTGTCTTCATGGGACTCATGAACTCTATTTTTCATGAGTATCTAGAATAGTTCATGGATGTTTTCATTGAAGACATGTAACATCCCAGTTTTAAAAAAAAAAATAAATAGAAATGCATGGAACTTTTTTTAAATAGATATTTTTAATTAGCCTTTAAAACATAACTTTTCTACTTCTATATTCTGAATTTCAACAAACTGTCATCTATATTTGTGTTCAGTATGTTATTTAGAGTCTGATAGAACAAACTTGATTTTTGGTGAATAATAACATACCCTTATGAATAGTAATATGAATAGTAATATGACCTCATGAATAGTAAATAATTTTATTATTTTATTTTCCCAAGGTAATAAGATAATGGGATCTTAATTAATTTTCCAATGTCACATAAAACTAATTGCACTTCAATATTGTTATTTTTCGAATTAACTGTGACCTTATTAGGAAATTAAATTAGTAATATTTAGAAAATTCTTTTTGAAAAATGGAGTTCATTTTTGAATTCTACACGTTGAGAAATGGTTGGGGTAAATTTTTGGTATTTTTCTGAAACTCTTGAATTTTCGGTGAATAGTGAAAGACGATAAAATACCGTATAATCAATTTATCAGTAAAAATGAACTATTTATGACATCATAAGTGATGCAAGGCCACTTTTTTCTAACTCACATGATATTATCACTATTTAGGGCCACTTGATTTGAGATTATTCATAGTCTTGATAAAAATATTATAATAATGATTAAAATAATCTAAAATACCTCCTCTCCTCCACTATAAATACCACCCTCACTCCCCTCTCCCCCCCACACCTCTAAAGCCTTGATCATTGTCTAATTTCTGCCAAATTACCTCCCCAATCTTCTTCCCCACGTCCTAGAGCTTCTGGTCTCACCAAAAGACCAAAATCAAAGCCCTTAAGAAGGATCTCAAGGAGAAGAGATCAACAGGTAAACAACCGCTTTTATTTTCTCTCTTTTCTTTCATTTTATGTCATTCTATTCCATTCCCTTTGTCTTTTGTTGGGATATTTAATTAAATATTCCCCCTTAATGTCCATATTTTTTATGAATGTTGAGATATTCCATTCCTCTCATCAATCTTGTTTTTACAAAATTTTAAGAGACGTCGTTAGGATGCTGAATTTTCGTGAGAAATTTCTCAAGATTTTCCTTTATTTCATGATTCCTTTTTCTTCTTTCCTCACTACCTCTTATCCAAGAGGCATGAAATCTACAGAATCATGTATATTCATTATGTTATCATGTTTATGGAAAATTCATCATCATTATTATTCTCCTCTTCCACTTATTTAAAGAATCAAAAAACATTGTCCATTTGTGTCGAATTACCGACATCGTGGACGATGTATTTTCAATTTCCATTAATTCTTTCTAGTTTGGTCATGAAACCATTTATATAGTCGAACCAGGTTATAATATATGTTTTACGACTCATATATGGTTCTGAAATTCTTTTTTACTCATGGTTTTAATTTAAAAGACAAAATGACGATGTTATTATCAAAGAACCACTAAAATGATCTAAACGAACATAATTAATGTTTTAACTTATAAGTCATTCTCATATAAATCATAAAAGTGATAAATGGTATAAATTATGGTACTTTAAATATGAAAATACTACTCAATTCCAATTATGGAGTTTCACTTCCAATCAACAAGAATGATTCATCATGAACCGATCGTGAAAATCATAAAAGAATTCACCCAAAATAATGCAAGGAACAAAATACTAACAATTAAGGGGTGAAATGAGGTTATGAAATGACCATATAAGGAGTTATAAACAAGAAAATGTTTCTGTAAAATACTAATAACACTCTTTTAACCATTTATATAGGAGGTTTAAAAAAGTTTTAAGTAAGACAAGCCTAAGGTAAGGGAATTCTTAACCCGATTTCCATTCTTTGGGTTAACCTTCTACTTTATTATTTATGTTCTATTTAAATTGTTTGTGTGATGGGTTATGTTTATATTATGTTTAATTATGTGTAATTACAGAGTATATACATATTCCATCCACTCTATTAAGTCTCACTTCAAGTATATGATGTTTATAAGGGTCTTTTCTTCTAAAATCATCTTTTAAAATTCTGTTTTACAAGATTCAAAAGCAATGTTTTTATGCTATTATTTATGTTTTATGATTATGTTTTGGTTATTTGGAATTATTTATGATTAAGTGTGGGACCTATATTTCCCTCCAATGCATTGGGTATGAGTAAGTTGGAGGTCGGCCGTATGGTTACTCCAAGTGTAACTGCGATGGTTACACAAAGTAAGGTAGCCGTGAGGGTTACAAATTTTAAGGTAGCCAAGATGGTTACAAGATTATGTAAGTAATGCCCCAAGATACCTCTATGATTATATTTATGTTATCATGTTTGTGTGGATCTTGTGTAAATCTCATGTTACTCTAAGTAAGTATTTATGGGTGAAAAGCATGTCTTTTGAAAATGTTTTCATACGTTATGAGTATTCATGTACTAATGTGATTTTTTCCTTATTTTCCTTTCTTTATTGAGATTTTGTGCTCATACCATGTTTTTAAATGTTTTTTCACATGTTAATGGATGTGTAATACAAGGAAGGAAGAGATTTTAAATGTTGAAGAATTTTCAAGGAGTCTTGTTTTATGTTTTAATGTTTTATATTTTGACAAAAATGGAAATTGTTTTTATGGTATCCACTATGTAACAATGTGTAATGTTATGAATGTTTTGTCTTAATTCTCTAAAGATATAAACCTGAAAATAACCTCAATTTAGAAGGAAGTGTTTTCTTGATTAAATTCAAGATTATGTATGTAATAAGTTCGGGTCGTTATAAGACATCCTGATCTACTGAAGATCATAGGAGGATCATGTCGATCATCTACGGATTGTTTTGGAGGTCCTCTAACACCACCAGCTCTATGGGATGTTGTCCAAGTGAAAGTTATGGCAATGAGAGGTGAAATTTCATGGGCACATGGTGTCCTAGTAGGGAATATAAGTGGAACTGTCGAAGGTCAAAGAAGTTGTTTCTTGGGAAGCACCTAATAATGTGGCAGAGTTTCATAATTTCCAAGGTCTAGTAGGTTACTACTGAAGGTTCTTACCCAACTTATCTTGAGTTTCTGCTATGTTTATGAATTTAACTAGATAATACTAGGCTTTCCCATGGATTTAGAAGTTCTAGGTAGATTTTATCTATCTGAAAGGGAAGATGGTCAGTTCTCTAGTGCGGAGGTTTCCAAAAGTAGGGGTGATGTTTGAGGTGTTCTGTGATGCTTCTGGGCTAGGCTTCGGATGTGTGCTGATGCAGCAGTGATGAGTAATATCTTATGGGTCTAGAAATTTACGTCCTCATGAACATAACTATGACACCCATTACATAGAACTTGTAGCGGTTGTGTTCGTACTAATGTTGTGGAGGCATTACCTCATCAGGTAACGATTCATGGTCTTCACGGATCAAAAAATCACAAGTATATCTTCTCCCAGTGAGAGATAATCTTACAGTAGTGGAGGTGGATGGAGTTCCTTTAAGACTATGACTTCGAAATCTACTACACCTCAAAAAAGGGAAAGGTGGTGGTCAATGCCTTGTGAAGGAAGTCACAAAAGGATGTAGTTAGAGAGTCTGTAGATGCTTGGAAGGCAATGGAGGAGTTGGATTCTTTACATCTGGGTATGAGAGTGGAGGATGGTAGAGACTGACTGTTTCAGATGACAGTGTCATATTACTTGGTACAGTAGGTGGAGTAGTCTTAGTGGGGAGACTCATAGTTTGAGGTGATGCGTGATCACATTAGCTAGGGTGATGCTTCGGAGGGATGGTTAAAGGATAGTCAGAATTGGATGTTGTTCCATGGGAATCTATTTTTCCCGGTGGCGATGCATGAGGGAGTTCTTGGTGAGTTCCATAACACACCCTTGGCAGTACATCTAATATTCTCCAAGATCTATCGAGGATTGATATGTCTGTTATGGTGGCCCAGAGTTAAGTGGGATGTGGCGAAGTTTGGGGCAAGGTGCCTCATGTGTCATCAGGTGAAGGATGAGAACCGTGTTCCCAGAGGATTGTTGTAACCCTTAGAGATTACCAAGTAGAAGTGGGATGACGTCTCAATGGATTTTGTTACAAGACTACTCAAGGCTAGGGGAGGCTGTGATTCCATCTAGGTATTGGTGGATCGATTTATGAAATAATATCACTTATTAGTAGTTAAGGAGTAGAGCGTGTTAGATTTTTTATCATAGAGGTACGTTAGTGAAGCAGTACGACTGCATGGAGTTCTAAGATCTATCATTTCGGATTGGGATACACGCTTTACTTCACGAGTCTGAAAGGGATTATAGTGTGCTTTTTAAACCCAACTATGAATTAGCATTATTTTCCACCCTCAGATAGATGGGAAGATAAAGAGGACTATCCAAATTTCGGAGGACATGTTTCGGGTGTGTGTCTTGAACTTTGGAGGATCGTGTGTACAAAACTTTCCCTAGTGGAGTTTTCCTATAATAATAGCTATCACTACACCATTTTCAAGGCACCATTTGAAGACTTTTATGAGAGACTTTGTTGTTCACCTGTGTGCTAGATAGAGGTTTGGAAGGTAGGTTTTCTTAGCCCAGAGGAGGATCAAAGCATGATGGAGAAGGTTCAGCTTGTGTGTGAAAGGATAAAGGCATCTCATGAAAGACAAAAGTCGTATACTGATCATAGAAGGTGAAGCTTGGATTTTGAGGTTGGGGACCACATAATCTTAAAGGCCTCCCCTCGGCATGGACAATAGAGGTTTGGTAGAGGGATTAAGCTTTCTCATAGGTTCATTGGACCTTTCGATGTGTTGGGGCGAGTTAGTGAAGTGGAATATCAGTTAGAATTACCACCAAAGTTGGAGAGGAACCACAAATTATTTCATGTCTCTCAGATCCATCAGTATCTTCACGATGACTCACACATCTTAGACTAGGGAGAGTTAGATATTGAGGACTATGTGACATTCATGGAGTTACTAGTGAGGATAGAGGATCATAAGGAGAAGGTGCTTCATGGATGGACAATTCCCTTGGTTCGTGTGTTATGGCGGCATGGTGGCATCGAGGGGAGTACTTGAGAATGGGAGGCATAAATTTGTGCCTAGTACCCAGAGTTGTTCTGAGTTTTTCTATTGTGTTTTCTTTATGCATTTCTTATAATGTGATGTTTAACCCAACTTGTTGTATGTGTTATTTCCTCGTTCTCTAGTTTTATGTGAAAATTCCTAACTATGGGGAGGGTAGAACCCGATCCCTAATCAATATGTATTAATGTGGATGTGATTAAACCCATGCGGGTGAGTCAATGCCGCCCAAAGAAGATGGTATCTTGACATGGATGAAGGAGCTCCCTAATCCATGTGTTTGGATGGTTTGACTTTTGGTGTTTGTGTGGTTTCTTGAGGTAGTGTAGTGGTAGTGTTTTTATAGTTTTTCAGAAGATATATGTAAAGGATGTGTCTTTGGATGTCGAGGTTTTTTCTCCTACTTTAGAAAAAAAGGTGGTTTACTCCTGAGAGGTATCTTAAGGGTTGGTTGTTCAGGCCTATTTTCTTCTTGGTTAGTTCTGAAATTTTTGAGAAAGAGAATAGTTTGAGAGGTATCAGATGTAATAACCAAGTTTTTTCTTAGGTACTTCCTTTGTTAAAATTTAGTGTTGACATGTTTTGCGAGCTATTAGTGGCTCATTTAAGAGTTTTCCAAATTTAAAGTTTTTTTCCATCGACATGTCAGTGCATTGGCTTGTTAGTGCGTCAGTGAGTCAAGGGGAGTCAGAATTGATGAGTCAAGGGGCATCATTATTGGTGATTCAAGGGGTGTCGACATCTATGAGTCAAGGGGTGTCGACATCGGTGAGTCAAGGGCGTCAGCATTGGTGAGTTGAGGGAGTCGGTGTCACTAGGTATCGTTGGTAGCTCACCCGTCAGTAGGTCTCATAGGTAGCTCACCCATCGGTAAATCAACATCGGTGGGTCAATGTTATTAGGTTAGGGTGTTATTAGTTCAAGGCATTGGTAGGTCATTGGGTTGGTAGGTCGTCAGATAGGCGACTCACCCATCGGTGGATCATTTCTAGTTTTTCCCAGTTTTTCTAGTTTCGCCCCTCTAACATGTTATTCTCCGTTTGAAGTTAATATATCACCTCATATCCATCCACTGGTCTATCTCCACCATTTCCTAGAGGAATTATTAAATCTCAATTAATTCCAACATGTGAAACCTCCTAGCTGCATGGTGAAACCATGATATGGATTTTAAGTACTTCAAAATGGTCTCCTTGATTTTAGGATATGGCCTAATCTTAAGCCAAAATCCTCTCTTCCTTATTCATTTCCATTTCTCTTAATGTACCTAGAGACTTCCTCCAGAGACAAGTTATGCACCTGTGCTAGATCCCTTCCCACTCATCCATGGAGTTCTTCCTGCCAATCACACCATCCCCTATTCTTGGCGCAAGAAGGAACTTCGATCTTTGATCATCCATGTAGGGAGTTTTCTTTGCTTCTCATTAATTGGTCATCATGTGGGGAGGGTATGATAATGGTTCTTTATAAGGAACTACTGGATACTCTTCTTGAAAGATAATTGAACAAGAATTTAATATGATCAAAAGATAACTCGTGTAAATAAAATAATGGGCAGGGTGTGGTTTAATGTTGGTCGTCTGTTTTATCTTTGATTATATTATGGCTATATGAATTTTGTAAATCATGACCGTTGGTGGTCTTTTCTTGTGCATTGGTGTTGTTTCATTACAATGTTTTTATGTAAATATGAAACATGAAATCTGATAAATCATGTACACTTAGTTAAATAAAGGGATTACCCAGGATCAAAACTGGTATGCTATCACCCTGGTTATATTCAAGATCAAATTAAAGAACCCTTGTCGGTTAATATTTAATACGCTTGGTTTGATGGTTTTGGTTATGTGCTATGTGTTCTGGTTTGGGTTCTATGGGCTTGGTATGTGGGGTGGTACAAGGGGGTGTTTTGGTGTCTCAGTCCAAAAGATTGATTGATTGTGGAATGGATGAACTTGTAGGCATCTGAACTGCCTTTATGTTGTGTTGTGGTCGTGAAGCGACATCGAGTAGTGGGACTACGGTGTGTTTGTGGATTCATTTTGCAGTGGTATTGCATTGAGGTTTTTTTGGGTATGGGGGATTTAGGGGAGGGTTGTGAGATAATGAAAGGGTAGTATTACTTTGAAGAATGATAGTTGGAAGGAGTTGAATGGGGATGTGTAGTGGGACTACAAGTCTTGTTTTTTGCTGTTGTTTAGTGGGACTGTAGTTTGGTTTTGTTCAGTTCTTGGTGTGGTTATGGTTGTTAGTTTCTCAGTAGTGATAGAATAATTTAAAGTGAATCTTGTTAAATAAATAAATGGAAATTGAATGAAAAAGGGGTTGGGTTTATGCTTCGTAGTGGTTGTTGTACGGTTGTGCATATAAGAGTAGTTGCAAAAGTGATGTTAGTGTGGGCTTGTTGTTTGTTAATGTGAAACATGTAGGTTGGGGATAAGTGACTATTTACCTATATATATAGATTATATTTCCTTGTAATTTATATAATCACTCCACCCTTATTGAACACTATATTATGAAAACCTCCATTTCGTGGGAGAGGGTGTCTTTCCCAACATCCCAATGGGAGGACAGATGGCTGGTTACTGATTTTCTTTCTTTCACCCTATTTCAGATCTTTCTTCTCAGGAATATCCAAGTGGGCTATAATGGCTTGAGGCTTACCATATCCCAATATTATTCAAGAAAAGGTTTTTTTGGACTAGGGGGTTAGGTGTTTTCGGGCCAAGATTTTTTTTCCATGTATATTCGGGATGAGGCCCAGGTGTCTTCGGGTGTGGTGTGTGGTTGTTGAGGCCCAGGTGTCTTTGGGCGTCACAGTGGTTGTTATGGCCCAGGTGTTTGTGGGAATGGTTGTGTGTGGTTTGAGGCCCATGTGTGTGGGGGAAAGTTGCAGTAGTGGGACTGCGTGTGGGAAGAGTGACAGTGTCAAGGAGTCATATCAATAGGAATGATTAGTTAACCTGTGGGAAAGTGGTGTGGGGTACCCAAATTTTGATGAACTTATACTATTACTTGACTTGACTTGATTTACTTGGGGGAGTGTGCCTTGGTGAGGTTTGGCTTTTAGTATTACTTGGTAGGTGGTTGAGGTTCTACTGCTTTCTCACAGGGGCATTAGCATGTTCCCTCACTTGTGCACAGGTAGATTTAGTTTCCCTACTAAGTATTCTGGTATGATCACCCATTGTATATAAAAATGTTTTCAGTTTTTGAGGAGGACTTTGAGGACCGTTCTAGACTTTATTAACTTGAGTGTCATGATAGTTAATATCACTGCATAGTTTCCATTCCTTTGGTATGTTATTTGGGAGTTTTGTCTTACATAGTATTAGTTTTACTTTTAAACATGCATGTGGGAATGGATTCTTGGCATTAATTTTACCTTTAGTCCTTCGCTTTTATAGGATTTTCCATCTTATCTCCCAATATTATTTTATAAAAATGGATAATGCCTCAATTAATGTGAGATTATACACCCTTGGTGCTAGTCCCCACCATGGGTCCTACTAAAGGTAGGACTTAGGGGTCATTATCTCTCCTTCACCTTGAAGAAGGAAGGAAGGTCACTTTTCCATCCCCTCTTTCTTCTTGGAGAAGATGTGTCGGGACATATTAGGATGTGTTATTATAAAAAATAACATGGTTATAGAAATTTGATCACATCAACTGAATATTTGTGAAAAAAATTACCCAAATCATGATTTAGAGTTTTTGGGGTAAAGTTTTCATTAAAGAAATGGAGGTATTATATTTACAAAGAAAACCTTGATATATTTGACAATCATAAAAGTTTGAAATGTACAATTACACAAAAGGATTTGAACATGCGATATAGAAGATCGTTAGAGCAGATAGTGGATTATGATTGCTCAATATATTACCACCCTGAGAAAGTGAACACAGTGGGTGATGATATGACCTGAAAGATAAATTTTATTATCAAAACATTTTTAGGGAAAATTGAGAAACCCAAAGGTCACCCGGGTACAACAGTAAAATAAACCACACACTTGTCGAAAGTTAGCTTGAGCCTCCAGACGAATTATCCCTACATAATTTCCAGGAAAGGGATGGTACCTTTTATTTTGGATCATCTGTTATTAGATCTTTAAAGTATGTTTCTAGGTTATCCCAATCCTTTGGGTACTCATCTATGTTGATCTTCCCTTTATTGAATCCTCTGATCATTATAAGATCCTACTTGTCGATCTATTTACCTTGTTGACTATTAGTGTCCATGCATATCAGTCTTGCCATAATCTTCTCTTCTTCCTATTTCATGGACTTAATCATAATAAATTTCTCTATTAATTCTTCTCCTGGATGCATAACTAGTTATAACAACCTCTCACTATTATCAATATGACATGACCACAATATCTTCAACCTCCTCCTCCAACCGCGCATCTTTAGAATACAGTAGATACCCCCTGGAAGGTCCCCAACCTACAGTTTTTATATATCCCCTTGTGATACCACCAAGGTTTTTGAGATATCATTTCCATTTATGACCTCTTTGACTTCACCTATTGACCTAGGATATCCATTCTCTTGATCCTTCTTACTTCCTCCCACTACATGGAGTTCCTTCATCTTGGTGTTACCACCTTTTTTAGCCAAACGAGTCTCCGTTGTTCTAGGAATGAATGAGTAGTCTTTACACCCCTTGGTTTTCTTCTTCTTTTGGAAAAACAACTCCTTGTATCCCTGTTCTCTTTATTTCCTCTCTTCCACCTTGGGCTATGCAGACCCTTACCATAATCTCCCATTGCATTGTCATATTTGGTTTCCCTTCCCTAATATTCCCTGGAGAGGCAATTGGTGATGCCCTATACACGACCATCATCTCCAAGGATCATGAGTCGAAATGATCATGCAAGATTATCCTTGATAAGGATAAAAAAAGATCCAATATTTATGGATTTTGAAAATATGGATATGTAACTATTGAAGGAAGGAGAAAAATAATATCTTTATCAATTAAATGATCAACCATATATCCATGTGAAGATTAAAGAGGTATAAAAAGAAGTTTTAGATCTATAAAATACTGTTATAAAAGTTCCAAATTTTATCCTTTATGAGGTTGGAATGATAAGCTTCTAGAACCATGTATGTGTTCTGTACATACCAAATTAAAATTAGATGCTATTAGAGGACGATAATAGTTCTTAATTCTATATTCATCATCAATGTGAAATGATTTATAGTTACATTAAGGAATACTTCTAGTGGGATGATATGAAGAGGGATATCACAGAGTTTTTATCTTGGTGCATGGTCTTCCATAAAGTTAAGGCTAAAATACAAAAGTCTAATGGAATGTGGCATCCATTTCCCATACTAGAATCAAAATGGAAGAACATCACTATGAATTTTGTCATTAGACTCCCTAAAAACTATAAATGGTTTAATTATATATCGGTAGCATTCAATCTCCTTATAAAGTCAGTACACTTCATCACTATCAAAGAAGACTTTTCTATTGATCATATTTTCTATATATGCATTAAGTAAGTGGTATGGTCATATGGAGTACCACATTTCATTGTATCTAATGAAGATATAAGATTTACATCAATGTTTTTTTTGAAGTCTTCAACAAGACCTTGATATATAATTGAGTTTCATCACTACTTTTCATCATCATATGGATGGTTAGTCTAAAATAACCATTCAAACCCTAGATGATATGTTGAGATCTTATTATCTGGATATCAATGGTGGTTGGGATCGACACCAATATTTTTTCTCCCTCAAATAGTTTGTTTTGGTTAGGAATCACTACTTCCGGGTGGTTTTCATTGGATTTATTTATGGAACAGGAAACATCCAATGGTTATTTATACAAAGGGAACGAATTTCCAAAGGAAGGTGTTCGTTAGGTTTGGGCATATGATATATAAGAACATACATTGGTTGAAAAGATGGGAGGTCATACTCATGACAACCTTTTAGGTGGAATTATTTCCTACTTCATGACTCTCTTATAGATATTACATATTTCTTGTGAATCCTTATTAATTTACCAAGTATAAAATAGGTTTCACTTGAAATTTACAATCAATTATTAGCATGTGTGAAATTTAGAATCATTCGTATGTATTTGAGGTTCTTCATTAATGGAGACATCCATATGTATTTGAGGTTCCCCATCAATGGTATCCTCTCATATTCTATTTAGATATTCTTTTAACAATTGTTATGATAATACTGTTTTTAAGCCACTCAGTGGGGCACTCTAGAATTTATTGTCTTCCAATGAGATGAATGTTTTTTTTGATTTTGGGATCATACCCATAAATGGGCTACCTTTGTATCATTGTGAAAAAAATATGAACTGTCTTAGTTCAATACCGATTAATGGTACACATCATACCATTTAAGGTCATGTGATAAGGACATAGACTTACAGTTTAATGTCATGTAGTAAGGAAATATAAGTGGAAGGTGCTTTGTCAAATCTTGGCGTGTGACTTATGTCAATGAATCCCAAGGAACCTGGAAATGATACGAGTTTCTAAGTTGGATTAGAACCTGTTGAGAATGTTGCCCAAAAAGGATAGGGTTGATTTATATTATTTGATTTTAACCTTAGTAAGGCTTCCTACATATCTCATTTGGATGAGAATAAAAGCCCATATAGTTCAGGAAGTATCGCCGGGGTGTTTGATTCTTTAAGAGAAATAGGTTGGGGCTTACTCTTAAAGAGGATTTACAGATTAAGGTAATTAGGTTTGGATTCCCGAAGAGGATATCTGGAAAGATCAGGCCCTAGTGAAGGATTCCTATGTATCCCAGTTATGGTGGGAATCAGAGTTCTTAAAGTTCAAGAAAAAATTGATCTTGAGCCCTGGAGAAGGCTTCCTACGTATCCCAATTATGGTGGGAATCTGAGTTCTCATAGTTCAAGAAAATAGTGAGTTCGGGCCCTGGTGAAGGCTTCCTACCACCACCAAAATATATTTTTATTATAATGGCTCCACTTTAAGGGAAATTGGAAAACCTTAGTTCCCAAAGCAGAATACTACTACATGATGAAAGAGCTCACAAAGAGATTAAACACAAGACTGAGATTATTTGAGTCAGCCACTCTAAATAAATCCTAGTGTAGAGTACCAACCTATGAGTCTAGATCCTTGCTAATAAGTTCTTCGAGGTGAGTAACCATTCTGTCCATTTTTTGAATGAATTTTTCAAGGGTGATTTTTCCTTGGTTGAAGTTGCGAGCTGTGATTCGGTCTTTCTTGTCTATCCACGCTTCTTGCTCCTCAGTGGAAGAAACTTGAAACATACTTTCATATATTCTTAAAATCTCCTCATTTGATGTGATGGGATTAAGGACTCTTTCATTCATTTCTTCCTTGGAGTGGAGTATGAGTTTCAAACACTCCCCTTCCTTTCCTTCAATCCCACATAGTTCACTACTTGGATCTCCATTGTCCCCATCTTGTAAGACTTCACTTTCCTTGATTCCACCCTTCTTGGACGACCTGATTTCCATTGGTTTAGGCAAATGGGAATAGTCTTTGCGTCCCTTGGGTCTTTTCCCTTGGGCCATAATGCATTTCCATGAATCTCGCTTCCCTTTTTTCCCATTCTTTCTTCTTGGGTTGTGAGGACCTTCCCCTTAGAAACGGTCGAAGCTATCCCCTGAGAATTGGATATGAATATCTTCTCTAGAATCATCCTCCTCATGATTCAATGGTTCCACTTGATCTTCCAAGACATAAAAGTGGTTTTTTAATTCATCCTTCGAGCCAGCTTTGAGGGGCCTCATCCTGCACAAGGAATACACCTTGGCTTCATTGGTCTCCAAACCAATCTTCTTCCGCGTACTCCTAGGATTCTAAAGTAATGGGGTTATTGGGACGGGAGTTTTTGGGTCTAAAGGCCCTAATACATTAACCCCATCTTTCCCCCTTGTCCATAAATAGATTCTATTGCAACATGCATAAAAGAATTCCCCAGTATGGACATTCCTACTTCATGAGCCTGCTTACTGACCACCAAAGCATCACTGCATGGGGGTACTAACAAGGCTGGACTGGCCTGCTCGTACCCACAACCCATAAATTAAGGTTGAAAGATATTATCTTCCCATATCTGGGCTTGGGGAACCCTAGAGCCTCAGACATCACTCATTAGAGAGCTCGTTACAACTTCCTTTGAGCTATAAAAATCCGGTCGTTGTTCCACCATGGCCACCTCCAAGGAATCCTCCTTATCTGATCCATCCACCTACACTACTTCCACTCCACTCACCTTCACTGGGCTAATTCCCAGATCATGCCTTAGGCGGGCAAGGACATCCACAACCAGTGGTTCTGGGGCCTTAGACTTAGTAGACTTCAATGAAACCAGAGCTTCACCACTGGTCTGCCCATCCACAACCATGCCTATCAGCTAAGAAGACACCCACACAGAATTTGTCAACATTGGTTTTCTCAATCCCTCCAGACCTAAGACATTTCCAGCCCTGTCTTCCACATCAACCCTCTGCTGCTGACCAGATGCTTTGCCGAGCCCCTCTCCCGGACAAGAGGTCCTCCTATTCGAGACTCCATCATGGTAGTTTGAGGCCGAATGACCCAACCGACCTCAAATCGAGCAGAAATCAGTCAATGTTTCATAAACCACAGATTTCTTCAACCTAAACTCCTCTCCAACCGTAATCCACGCCCACTTAACTGGTGGCTTCGAGACATCCACCTCCACACAGACCCACGGATTGATCGAGTGACTCACAGTAGTAGTGCGATCATCAGAGAAGAAGAATCGACCAACTAGATTACCTAGCATACAGATGATAGCTAGATTTTGAAAGGGCAAGGGAAGGTGCGGGAGACTAACCCATGTCTCAATGGAGGGTGATTAACTATTCATACAGAAATTGAAAGACCAGCGGAGAATAATAAACTTGTAACCGTTGCATATTCGGGGAGCCTGAGACCATGGACAAATCAGATCTTCTTCTGAAGAAAAACGAATCATTAGGTGATGTTTATCCAAGACACCCACAACTGTGCGATCTTTCAAGTCCGAATTTCCAAAAACAAAGTGGTAAAAATGATCAATCGAGGACCTATTATGGCTGAAACGAGCCACCAGGGTCATATTTACAAGACACGAGGCTTCGGAGAACTTTGGAACCGAGATTGATAGGTGATGATCCCCATAGTGAAGATTTGGAACCTTCAGGCTTAAAGAAATCTCTAGGAACACTGGGAGAAAACTGGGGTTAGAGAAACAGATAAAGGGTTTCTGCTGAACCTTATGAGGTGACATCGCTCCATCCCCCCTTCTCATAGTTTAGGAAAAAAGTGTACTAGGGTCCTAGTGAAGGGTTCCTATATATCCCAATTATGGTGGGAATCAGAGTTCTCGTAGTTAAATAAAAAAGTGTGCTCAGGCCTAGGTGAAGGGTTCATACATATCCCAATTATGGTGGGAATCAGTGTTCATGTAGTTCATGAAAAAACTGAGATCAGGACATGATGAAGGCTTCTTATGTATCCTAATATATGGTGGGAATCTGAGTTCTCATAGTTCTAGAAGTCTTGGGTTGTTTGGATGTTGTGATCATTATAGTTGTCTAATCCCACGTGAGTCATGATCAGTGTGAGAAACAAGAGGATTTTAAAGATTAAACAAACCACACTCTCTCTTCAACTGATGAGATATGGAGGGCCTACAACGAAAGAAGCTGAGGCGATGGTGGGAGAGGGCGTTGAGCGATGAACCTTTCAATGTGGGATGACATTGGAGGTCATGCAACCCGACTCTCAAGAGATTAGGGACTTAGCTCAAGGGGAGTTCCCTTCTTGGATCCCAGGAGAGGAGGGATATTTTTCCTTTGTTTGAATGGAAAATCAAGTGTGACACTCACTCTCTCTATTGGGAATCGGCGGCTCTAAGTCTAAGAGATGAGAAGTGGAGTACATAGTCCCATTCCCAAAATCTTAGACATGGAACTTCTTAAAAATCTCTCTAGGGTAAGGATCCACGTGATTGTAGATATACAAACATGAAAACGTCACAAGGATCTTGAATCCCCTAAAAAAATGTGATAAACCTCTAACCGTAGATATACAAACCCAAAATAGGAGACATGCTGATGCGCCCTTCCTAAATGGTTGGTAATTCAGGAGGTTTTGGTGGAGGATTCAACTTAGTCCCTTTCAGATAATGGAACCAAGGAAGGAGATACCCTTCCATGATTGGATTTGTAGAGGGTTTAAAAGATGATGTGCATAGGCCTTGATCATAGCTATACAGTGTAGCAATACCGCGTAGGTATGTCGCGTAGGTAAACCACGCAGGTATGTTGCATAGGTGTGCCGCACAAGTCTTA
Source organism: Viscum album (assembly GCA_963277665.1). Classification (NCBI taxonomy): domain Eukaryota; kingdom Viridiplantae; phylum Streptophyta; class Magnoliopsida; order Santalales; family Viscaceae; genus Viscum; species Viscum album. The sequence goes on along the minus strand of OY728159.1, from coordinate 890,078,787 downwards.
GAGATGACTAAAAAAAGTTCTTAACATCGGATAACCAAGCCTTTTCATGCTTAAAACTTTGAAAGGATGTAAAAACATTCTTATCCAATATAATTATCTCCTATATAGTGTTTTTAGAGAGGTACCTAAGAAACTTTGGGGGATTTGGGAGAAATAGCTACGCAATTGTAGTTTCAAGAGTTCTTCCAATTTTTTTCAATCTACAATAAGGATCCCAAGGGTCCTATTTATAGGAAAGTAGGGGAGATGTTCAAAAGGATTTCATCAGAATAAGTCGGCTGTGTATGTCCTCCATGTAGTTCTTCTGTGTAGGGGTACAACAAAACATCTTGGTGCGTAGGTCCTCCACATATTTTTTTCTCATATCTCCTTCACATAAGCTTTTCTTAAATTTTTATGCCTTTTACTTTATTTATCTTTGCCTTGAGACTTTGAAATATTCGGAGGATGTATTCATAATATTTTAGTTTTTATAAGGAGTGTCAAAGAAATCCCTCCCATAGGATTGGATCCGATTAGAAATACGTTCGAGTCCGGAGGTAAGATCATGGGGAAAAGACTATAGAGTAAATTCGGAACCACATAGGTTTGTGGCATAGCTATATCATGCAGGATTTCCCTGTAGGTCGACAATTTCTATAAATAGATCCCTTCCTTTGTGACATTATTTATAAAGACCATAAATTACATGTAAATATTACTTAAAAATTGAAGAATATTTATTACATAACATAACAAAAACCACTCCACGGTCTTTTAGGTTTAATGTCTTTAGAAAATGGGAAATATAAACAATGGGTTCATAAAACATCAACATTGTCTCTCGATTATTTCTCCAAAACTAGACTCATTTTTAAAATATCTTACTTAATACCCGTCTTCATGACCTTGGGAAAAGAAACATAGGAAAGGGTGAGCTCAAATGTTCAATAAAGGTAAAAAAGGGAAATATCATTCATATCATAATCATAAGAACAAAACATTTGAAAATCGTATCTTTCATATATAGGATTATAATATAATGTCATGGGATAAATCATAAAAGTGAAATGTAATCCTAATAGTCATAAAAAAAGAAATGAAATTTCTTGGTGTACACACATAATCATATACAATTATTTCATATTATCCATGGCTTATTTCCAAGACCATTATAGCGGACAGAGTCCATTACCGAACCGAGTTCACTCCTTGTTCCAGCCCTGCATTACTGAACCAGATTTACTTGTAATTCCATTCATGTATATATCATGAGATATAAATCTTTACCCAATATATTGGAGAGAGATATAGGTCTCACCCATCTCATAATGAAACCATTATTATTTGTGCCACAAAATAAAAACATTCAGCATAGCATAACCCACGAAATAAAATGGGTTTCTTAAACATCATTCCATCATAATTAATATAAATCAAATGGATTTACTAAATAAAATTGCATCATAAATTCAATAAAATTATAATAATAATAGGGTTATAAATATAACCCTATTTTAAGAGTGTCATATTTTATGGAAAATAATTTTTTGAAAACACTTGAAATTAATTCTTGAGTAAAATATGGTATCTTCTTCCAAAACTTTTTCCTTCCTCAAAATGACACAAAATTTTAGAAGAAATAATTTTATGTGAAAATAAACTTGTAATATTGTAGGGGAATATTTAAGGAAATAAGTCATTATTATAGTGTAAAAATCTATTCATGCCATACAATTTAAAAACAACATTCTTCTTGTACTTTTGCCGGAAAAGTCTAAAAGTATCTCGTTCCAAAAACGACAAAATATTCCATTTGTACAGTTTAGTAAAAATTCACCAATGGGTAAAATTGACTTCAAAAAATTATATAAGGATATAAATAATATTTTGGAATGCATATTTAGGAAACATGGATGTGGATGATAAATATTCCCCATTAAATACTTACGAATAAACAATCTCAGATAAAAATGAGATTTGCAAAGTTATCCTTTAACTTTGGTCCGAAATTATTTATAAGTATATAAACCTCCTATATAATGATTGAAATAATGTTTTTGATGTATTAAAAAATCATAATAATTTTTATGATAACATTTATAATCATATTTTCATCCATTGGTTAGTAACATTTCATTGTTACTCGTTATTTAGGTATTAACTACTTTATGTTCTTATGACTATTTTGTCAGATAAGATTTTATTCCTATTTTTAGGTTATATTTATATAATTTACCACATTGTATTAGTATATATCATATTTATTCATCCAATTAATCTATATAATCATAATTTAATTATGATTTTGTAGAACGAATCACATCGCACCACGGAGATAGTATGTCGTATATACGCACGAGCGACGATATCGTTTCCATAATTATTGAACGGTATTGATGTGGATGGTGTATAGTGTCTAAAAATAAAGATAATTTTATATTAATCATATACATATTCATTAATTCCATCATTACACCCATCCATGTAAGGTGGTGGTGAAAAACAGATTACAGCACGACGTGGAGATGGTAAGCCGTACATACGCACACGTGGTGATTTTGTTTTTCATAGGATGGATAGAAGATGAAATATGGTCGTTTCATATTTATAATAAAATATCCATATAATTTTTATACTTATATTTTTTATTTATAATGAAACAACTAATGAATAGTAAGTATCCGAAGAAAGATGTTTAGAGGAATCGGTAGAAGAGATCACCTCTTCCTTAACGTGCTTCTTCTAAATCTCTTCTTAGAGCACTAGAGTTGGTCTTTCAAGATTTAAATAAAATCTAGAATGAAAATAGGAAAGTTGATAAGGAAACATGGTAGGGTATGGCTGAGCTTTAAGTCTCAAAATTAAGTGAATAGGTGAGGGAGGAGGTACCCTTTAATAATTGAGGCGAGGGGAACTTTAGAAACTTCATAAAATTATAATAATAAAATAAAACCCTACCAAAAAACCTAAAAAATGTCCCAATTTACAAGATGAGATGAGATAGGGCAGTAATATAATCAACCAACAAATTTTGTAAAATTTATTTTGTCAATTTAAACCATATTTTTTTAATTGACAACTAGTTATTCTATTTTATTTTAATTGTGGTAATAACATTCTAAATATTTAATGGTTATAAATATTTACTTATATGGTTCTAATTGAACATAAACTGATATTTTATGAAATTTTAAACCTTAGGATCATAACTTTGTCATTTATAAATATTTTTATGGTTTTTAAATAATTTAATGAAATGTTATTTTTATAAAATATCAATAGTGTCATTTTTGAAATTATTCATTTATTTTTCATTAAATAAAATCCAAATATAAGATAAATTTGAACCAAAATATTTAATACATTATTACATATCATAGTCACATATAAAATTTGTGGAGAAATTAATTAGTTCATATGATATTTCTATTAATATTTTGAAAACCAATTTTTTGATATTTATATTAATAAAATAATTTCTACATCAATATTGTGTCATCATTAATGGTAATTATCTAATATCTAAAAATTATAATTAAATTTATATGAAGTAGGTAATTATTTTATCTTTCCAGAGACTATCTATAGTTAAAATTATCTACTTCATATATATATATATATGTATTAAAATTAATAAACTTAAAAAAATGAGATTGTGACATTTTCTCACATTCTTTAGTTTTTATTATATTCATGTCATATTAATAGGTAAGTGGCCATTAAGTGATTACATTTATAACAATATATGATAAGGTTAGAATTTAGTCATACAATAGTATTTTTACAGGTTTTAAGGTAATTTGTAATATTATTATTTCCTTTAATTACCTGATTTACCATCAACCATGGTAATAAAAATAATTACCAAAGTTACAATTCATTTTTCCAAAAAATAAAATAAAGATATTACACAATTTGGAACTACTAATTCCAAATATGAAATCCATTTTTAAAATTCAAATCATATAATTTTTAGTAATTAATTTAAAATTAATATCGTTGTTGAAATGGGAAAACAAGTTTTAAAAGTTAAAATATTGCAAAAGATTGAAATGTTTTTACATCTGAATTTATTGTAAAATTAATTCAAATGACCTAAATTATATTGAATGGTAAAAATATAATATATTTATGCTTTGAAACAATTGATTAATATAATTTATCAATATAAATTATTTCAACGAAAAGGTTATTTTTATTTAAAATTTAGCGTATTTTTACTATTCATGAAAACGTGAATGTTATCAGAAAAATATAATAAATCCATTAAAAGTAAATTTTTATATCCTATTTCCAAATATAATGTTTATTATATCATTTAAAAATTATTCATGTGTCAAAATATGAATTTAAAAGTGGTTCTCCATTTAAAGGTGTAAAATTAAACCTAAAAAATGATTTTTATACATAAAATGTGGTTTTATACATACCCTAGGACTAAAATATCCATTGGATGAATATAAGAAAAATATATTTTTTAAGTATATAACACACATATATCTTATTAATTTCATTACCAAAATAATTCACTCAAAAATACAAATATGTAATTGATTTATATTTTTCATAAATAATTGATAGCCAATGAATACCAAATTCATTTTCATAAGTTAGTTATAATTATTCCCGCTAACCTAACAGCTAGGATATAACAATAATTTTATACTAAGTACATCTCATGGTTTGTTTAAACTTACTATTTCATGCAAATAAAGCTACTGACGAATAAAAATTATTTAAAGAAAATATTTCACAAAAACATCTGAGTGTTACATTTTACACCCCTTAAACTAAATTTTACCCTCAAAATTCATCACATAGAAATAAACAGATGAGGATACCTCTCCTTAATCATATACTCATGTTCCCATGTAGCTTCTTCAAATATGTGGTTACTCTATAAAACTTTAACTAAGTAAGTGGTCTTGTTTCATAAAACATTTTCACTACAATCCAGAATCTCAGTCGGTTATTCTTCATAAGAAAGATCTTGCTCTGGCGGTACAACATCTGATCTTAGTACATATAAAGGATCGAGTATATACTTTCTTAGGAGAGATACATGGAACACATCATGAAATTTAGAGAGATTTGGTATAAGTGCCAAGCGGTAAGCTACCATCCCTACATGATCCATTGTAACGCCCCATGCTCGGGTGCCACTCAACGAGTGCCCTGAACCCGGTTCGCCACGTGACCTCAAGAACATTTCCCCAAATGATAGAGGTTGTCGACTAGCAGCGAGGGCCCAGATCTGATAGTGGGAAAACTATTCCCTCATTTGTCAAAGTGTAGCGCAACGGAATAAAATATACAAACATACAACAACAGCGGAAGCAATAAACCATACACATTTAAGGCAAACAACTGCAGTAAAAGACAACCAACAATCATATAGATAATGATGCAACATGTCTCAAGTTCTAAGAAAACAACTAGAACATGTTACACAACAATACAATACAATATAGCTCAAATACTAGGTACAGTAAAACAAAACAAAACAGCTGGCAGCATCGTGAGCCTAGTTTTATCCCATACTCCCCTACTCCTCAGCAACAGTCAAGTACCTATATAGGGACCCTTTCCCTTATCCAAACCTGAAGAAACATAATCTGTTTGGGCCGAAAAACATGACCCAAACATGGTGTGAGAAATAAATCCCAGTAGGCACCCACCAAAGGCCCGTTCCCAACTGTGTGAAAAGCATGCAACAACAGTACGCAGTAACAAAATGCAATAAACTAAGCAGTACTCAAAAGTAACCAACTTTACCAGTTATATTGCCATTTTAATATTATTTTTAAGCATTTAATTTAATAACATTCTATGCTCAATAGAACCAAGCCCTCAGGCTAACCAGAATCTTTCCCTCAGGATAATATAGTAAAACAATGCCCTCAATATTTCCCTCGGGCTATACAGTACCTTTCCCTCAGGCATTTCCCTCAGGTGAAATAGAATCTTCCCCCTAGGCAAAACTAAAACGAAACCCTCAGGTAATCAAAATCTTTCCCTCAGGCATTTCCCTCAGGCTAATAGAACTACGCCTTCATGAAAATCAACAATTCCATCAGGCTAAACAAGTAACCGGTCCATTCCCAACATATAAATATGAAATTTATATACAATTCCTCTCAAGGAAAAAGTAATGCATAATATAAACATGGAATACCCTTGAGTATCCTGGCCAAATGGCTAAACAGAAGAACACACCCCCGGGGTGGTCCTTAATCCTAGCAGAGATCCCAAACAACAGTTTATTATCACATTTAACTACCTATACATTTATAGGTATTTAAACAGCCAAGGCCTCAGCCACACGACACCCTAACATGGGTTCGTAGCACAACAGTACAAAAAACCGCACAACAATTAGAATTTAAACACTAAGACACCTACCTTAAATGCCCTTGAATGGTATATGTGAATGTCACTACCAAAAACTCCCAAAGACGACATAGATCTAGGATAGAAGAAAACTCGTCCAAACGAAAATAACTTTCCCTTAGGAAATAATTGGTAGGAAAAGATTAAGGAGAAGGAGAAGCTTACCCGTACGATCCCAACGAGATCAACATAGGAAGAAACAGATTCTCGGCATGCGATCTGGAGCTCCTCGAAGGTTCATCCCTCTCTCCCGACTCCTCCTCCGGTTCTAAGCCTTCCTTGTGAACAGGGGAGGCTACCGCCCATTTTAAGCGAAAAAAACAAACTACATGGAATGTACTATTGAATGCATGGCATGCACTTTCCTCATTTAAATATTCCTCTGGTAGCACCACCGCACTGTTCATCTGTCAACATGAGTACTTAGTGTGTATTCCTGATTACACGGTGTGTACTGTTGCTCAGCTGGCAGTTGCCTCCACCACCTTACTATTCACCTGCCAACTGACTACATGGCATGAAATACCCACAACATGGCGTGTAGTCAGTTTTTACAACCATCATCTTCATCATGGCTACACACCCTGTGTACTCATCCCACACATCCAAAGTACACGGTGTGTGGAAGAGTACACAGTGTGTAGTCCCAAAATTTAAGATATTTTCCCCAATGTCCTTATTTCTCAAAAACACTTAAGGAAAAGAGAAAAGAAGAAACCCATACCTCAAAAATAAGAACCGGGTTCTTAAAAACTTCCCCCCTTAAATAAATTCTTCCTTGAATTTCCCTTCCAAGGGTGGCGAAGATAAAGCTTATAACAAATTTGGCCATTGAGCACGTACGTCGGTTTCCCGCTCCCAGGTTTCGTCCTGCACTCGTCCATGCTGCCATAACACCCGTACGAGAGAAACTGACTGGCCTCAGAGAAACTTCATGCTTCTATCAAAGATATGAATCGGATGGTCCTCAAAGGACGCATCGATCTGAAGATCAACCACCTCCATCTGAAAGACATGAGATGGGTCTAAATGATAGCGGTGCAACTGAGATACATGGAAGGCGTCGTGCATGGCTCGGTACCTCTGTGGTAACTACAACAGATAGGAAACCAACCCGACTCTCTCCAGAATCTCAAATGGCCCCACATACCACGGTGGAAGTTTAACCTCTCTCCTAATCAACCTGTGTCCCATCCTCGGAGAAACACATAAGAGAACATAATCCCCGACCACGAACTCCAAGGGTCATCTACGACAATCAGAATAAGATTTCTGACGAGACTGTGCAGTATCCATCTACTTCTGAATCAACTGGACATGCTCAGAAGTCTCGTGCATGAGACATGGTCCCAGTAAAGCTGCCTCACCTGCCTCTAACCAGCACAAGGGTGATCGGCATGGCCTACCATATAAAGCCTCATAAGGTGTCATCTCAATAGTTTCCTAAAAACAATTTTTATAGGCAAACTTTACTAGGGGTATATTCTTCTCCCAAGAGCCCCCAAAGTCTAGGTTGCTTGCACGTAGCAGGTCCTCAAGCACATGTATCGTACGCTCTGACTGGCCATCAGTCTGAGGGTGGTCAGCTGTGATCAGAAGTACCTATGTACCCAATACCCTGTGAAAAATCTACCAGAAAAGAGATGTAAAACGAGTGTCCCTATCCAAAACTATAGAATGAGGAACCCCATGAAGACGTACAACCTCTCGGATATAAAACTTTCTAAGCTCGTCAACACTGAAGGTTTCCTTGATTGGAAAAAAGTGAGGTACCTTCGTGAGTCTATCCACAACAACCCACATGGCATCATTGCCTTGAGGTGACCTCGACAACCTAGTCACGAAGTCCATCGTGACATCATCCCATTTCCACTATGTGGTGGATAACTGCTATAAAAGTCTGGCTGGCCTCTAATGCTCCGCCTTCACCTGCAGATAGGTGGAACACCTTATAACAAAACCAGCTATCTCTCTCTTCATACCCGACAACCAATACTGATGTCTCAAGTCACGGTACTTCTTGGTAACCTTGGGATGCACATCCCAAGCTGAAGCATGCAGCTCCCACATCAAATCCTCCAGCATATCCCCTGGAACCCATACTCGTCCATGGAAATGCAGTACCTCATCATCTCCTATCGTCCAACCAGGAGGAGGGTCGTCACTTGCCACCGACTCCCGTAGAACTGGGCCTTATGAATCAGATAGCTGTCTCATCCTCACTCTATCCTGTAGGGTAGATGTCACAGCTAAAGATGAAAGATAGGTCTTCCCCTGAATGTCATGAACCTCCAAATTCATCTCAGAGAACAAAGCCATGAGCTGCCACTCACCACTGGCCTCCTGTACTACTTGTATCTAAGTTATCCTGCTCATGGAATCAGCTACTGCATTACCTTTACCAGGTGTATAGGAAAGCTCAAAGTAGAATGAATGAAGGTACTTGACCCACCATTTCTGTCTCAGATTCGAGTCACGCTGAGTAAAGATATATTTGAGACTTTTGTTGTCGGTGAAAACCAAAAAATGCTATCCCAAAAGATAGTGTCTCCAACAGTGAAATGTATAAACAACTGCTGCCAACTCGAGATCATGTGTTGGGTAATTTTTCTCATGTTCCCTCAACTGTCGAGACCCATACGCAACAACTCGATCACCCTGCATCAACACAGCTCCCAACCCAATACCTGATGCATCACAGTAAACTGTATAGATATTTCCTTGTTCTGGAAGTATCTGGACTGGTGATGATGTCAAACTTCCTTTCAGGTCCTGAAAGGCTATTTTGCAAGCTTCCGACCAAATAAAATTCACACCCTTCTTAGTTAGACCCATCAACGGTGCTGCCAAGCGGGAGAAGTTCTGTATAAAGCACATGTAGTAACCATCCATTCCTAAGAAACTCTTTATCTCAAACACGTTCTTAGGATGCTCCTAGGAAACTACTGCTCTCACCTTCTCTGGGTCCACGACAACTCTTTCCTCTGAGATGATATGGACAAGAAAGTGGATCTGGTCCATCCAAAAGTGTCACTTTGAGAGCTTAGCATATAGCTTATGCTCTCTCAGTGTACTCAGTGCGATATCAAGATGGGTGTCATGGTCATGTCGAGTGTGAGAGTACACCAATATATCGTCCACGAATGCTACCATGAAAGAATCCAGATAAGGATGGAACTCACGATTCATCAGGGCCATGAAAACTGCTGGCGCGTTCGTGAGTCCGAACGGCATAACAAAGTACTCATATAGACCATACCTACTCCTGAAGGCTGTGAGAGGTATATCAGATGGTCAAACGTGCAACTGATGATATTTGGATCTCAAGTCAATCTTCTAGAACACTCGTGATCCATGAAGTTGATCAAAGATATTATCAATCCTCGGCAAGGGATATCAGTTCTTGACCATCAACTGGTTCAACTTCTGATAATCCACACAGAGTCTGATGGTACTGTCTACCTTCATCGCAAAGAGGATCGGAGAACCCCAAGGAGAATTACTGGGTCAGATGAAACCATTTTCTTGTAACTCCTATAACCACCTCTTGATCTCCTGCAACTCAGGTGTGACCATCCTATAAGGAGGAATGGATACTGGTGTTGCTCCTAGCACAAGCTCGATAGAGAAATCCACCTCATGCTCCGGAGGTAGACCTGAAAAGTCGTCCGGGAAGAAATCCCTAAAACAATAAACTAATGGAGGGAAATCTATTTGACAAGTACCCTGATCATCACGATATATACTCGCAATCTGGGATGTCACACCACCTCACCCATGATGCTCTGGTCTAGCTCGACTCACATGAACATCTTATTCACCTTTTTATAGAGACTCTTCACCCTCTAGTGTCGTGAAAATCACCCTACGATGATAGAAGTCTACAAAGTCTTGAAAGGGAACCAACCAGTCTATCCTTAGAATAACATAATAGCTCGTCATCTCCAAGACATAGATGACCCATAGAAAGTAACACCCACCAACCTCAAGGGGGCACTCCTTGCACTGATGCACACCAGCCGTTTTAGGTCCCAATGGAGTGTCTAGAATCATAACCTCAGAAGAAGAAGAAACACAGAGCCCAAGGCTCTCCATAACAGGAATAGATACAAAGCTATGTGTAGAAACCGTATTGAAAAGTACTGAAGATAAGACAGAAGCTACTAGAATAGTACCTCTGAATGTAGGAGGTCCGGGATCCTACTCCTGCTGGGTCTGTTGCACTACATATTCCTGCCCAGTTCCGCGGCCCTACGACACAGCATGGATACCCTAAGCTATCCTGCCCTACTGCCTCTGAGATCCTGGTGTCTGGATACCATGGGCACGACCACCATCCCTACATGCACGCCCTGACGTATTCCAGTTCCCTGACTGGTAAGAAGCTACTGGTCCTGCTCCCGCATGCGGAGTCTGCACATAACCCCTCTCACTAGCCACTGGTACAAACGACCTGCAAAAGCGCTATAGATGACCCATCTTTCCACAAGCTCGGCACTCCACTGGGTCACGTGGACACTACGGTCTCTTGTTCCCCTCTTTACAACACTGGTAGAACCTGACCGGGCCACCTGAAGTAACTGCCTGGTTAGTACTGCCATTGTGATAGAAACTCATCTGTCGCTTCCTCTTTCCGGTAGAAAATGTACCAGAAACTGGTGCCAAATCGCCCTGGCCCGCACCACTAGGCTCCCGTAGGTTCCTCTTTGTAATCATCGCCTAGTTCACAATAGCATGTAGTATAGGCAACCTGAAAATGTTTACCAATGCTCTAATTTCATATCGAAGACCATCCTCAAAGCGTATGGCCCTCAACATCTCATCACCCACTAGAACGGGTGCAAAATACTAAAGCTCAGTGAAACGAGCAGAATAATCCATCACCGACATAGTGCCCTGCTGAAGATTCATGAACTCTTGAGCTCTATCTTCCCTCAGCGTCTATGGGAATAAGAAGTAATAGAAAGCTATCTGAAATTATTCCCACGCCATGTATCTGTGATGCTTTGATTGGGTGGTAACATCCCACCACCTCTTGGAGGAATCACGCAGCATATACGTCTCCAGCTTGACCCTCCACTCTGGACTCATCTCAAGATGATGCTGTTAGAATATACGAGTCATATCAGCCATAGATGTGGCAGCCGGCGGTGCTCCCTGAAAGGTCTGTATAAACCGCATAAAGCCTTCACCGAACTATGCATCCGTGCTTGTGTCCGAGATAACGGCAGGCGCCACTTCTGGATCTACTGTAGGATCTACTGGTAGCCCATGGCCCACCATCTCTGGAGTATATTCGTTGCCGCTCTCCTGGAGAACCATGTGTGGTCATCTCGGTGGCATGACTCTACAAGGTCAAACAGACACCTTAGATCAAGATTATCCCAGTCTAAAAATGAAGGGACCAAAAAGGGGAACAGGAGGAAGAAGGCATTCAATATTGCACAAAAAGACAACACGACATGTATACTGACTACACGACACGACATGTACCTTACTTCTCTTCCCATGCCTGAGTCCTTCTACACGGCTAATCCACATGACTCCCATTGAACAAAACTACACAGCGTGTTTATTAACTACACGGTGTTTGGTGTAATTTTACAACTTCCCGTGTCGTTTGTGACACGGCCGACTACTCTACTTTATACTACATGGCGTGTTACACACGAACACAACGTGTACACCATCATGTTTCCCCAACCACACGGCTATGTCCACACGGTCTGTCCTCAGACAAGACAACACGGCGTGTTCCTCAGGCACACGACCTGTACTGGATGAGCTCGACCAACCCGTGTTATCAGTTACACGGCTAGATACACGGCTCACACTACACGGCGTGTTCCAGATGGACACGGCGTGTACACGAAAGTATTACCACAACCCGTGTTGTTAGTTACACGGATGGGTCCCCAGGCCAGACTACATGGCATGTGCACCAGTGGACATGGTGTGTATGTCTTAAGGTCTCCTCCATCTGTGTTGTTAGTTACATGGGTGGAATCTGGGTTAACACTACACGGAGTGTAAATCCGGTACACGGCGTGTTTTCCCCAGGCATTTCCCTTACCCATGTCCCCGCCCACACTGTCTATGACACAGAAAGAAACTACACGGCATGTACTTAGGGTACACGGCGTGTACTATATTTTCTCCCCAAACAGAAGAACACACGACGTGTGTCCATAGAACTACACGGCGTGTATACTGGGTTTTCCAGACATTATGTCTCAGAAACTACTCTGGAGCCCAGATAAAACATTGAAAACAACCCCTAAGTTCCAAATTCCGATCCGTGAGGTCCCATACTCCCCGTGAATCAAAGTTTGGAATCTTATACATGTTATACACAAGTAAACAAGTCAATGATCCACCAAATTCCGGTCATTGAGGGCCCATATTCCCCAACAACCAAAGTTTGGAATTCATTATATTAACAGGCTCAAAAATACCCTATCATATAGCATGTATTTATCAAAGCATCTATCACAACAGCATGCTTTTCTAGCACAACAACTATCACAACAACATATAATTTCTAATGCACCTAAATGGCATGTAACTATGCATGGAATGTGATTTCTAGCTTGTGCCTAAATGATGAACAAGATGGAATACCCTCATCTCATCAGGTTGCAACTAAATATAACCCATGGATAACATATAAACAGTACAATCCCAAGTGTGTCACCCAACAGTGAAAATCAGATCAACTGGAAACTGAAAAATCAACAAAATTTCAATACGAGGTAAATTGGATTTTCTTTGCACACGAGTTAGCTACTCTAGGGCATAGATTATTACCAACTACCATTTCCGTCTTATACCTGACTAAGGCTCCAAATAGCAAGTCAAATAAAATAACTCCTCTGATACCACTTTGTAACTCCTTGGGCCCGGGAGCCACTCAACGGGTGCCTCGAACCCGGTTTTCCACGTGAACTCAAGTGCATTTACCTAAATGCCAGAGGCTGCCGACTAGCGGCAAGGGCCTAGGTCTGATAGTGGGGAAAATATTCCCTCATTTTTCAAAGTGTATCACAACAGAATAAAATATACAAACATACAAAAACAGCGGAAGAAATAAACCATACACATTTAAGGTGAACAACTGCAGTAAAAGAAAACCAACAGTCATATAGATAATGATTCAACATGTCTCAAGTTCTAAGAAAATAGCCAGAACATGTTACACAACAGTACAATACAATATAGATAAAATACCAGGTACAATAAAACAAAACAAAATAGCCGGCAGCATCGTGAGCCTAAGCTTGGTCCCATTCTCCCCTACACCTCAGCAACAATCATGTACCTGTATAGAGACCCTTTACCTTATACAAAGCTGCAGAAACGTAATATATTTGGGACAAAAAACATGACCCAAACATGGTGTGAGAAATAAATCCCAGTAGGCACCCACCAAAGGCCCGTGCCCAACTGTGTGAAAAGCATGCAACAACAGTGTGCAATAACAAAATTCAATAAACTAAGTAGTACTCAAAAGTAACCAATTTTACCAGGTATATTGCCATTTAAATATTATTTTTAACCAATTAATTTAATAACATTTTGTTCTCAACAGATCCAAGCCCTCAGGCCAACCAGAATCTTTCCCTCAAGCTAATATAGTAAAAACATGCCCTCAGGCTTTCCCTCAGGCTATACAGTACCTTTCCCTCAGGTATTTACCTCAGGCTAAATAGAATCTTTCCCCCCCAGGCCAAGCTGAAACAAAACCCTCAAGTAATCAAAATCTTTCCCTCAGGCATTGCCCTCAGGCTAATAGAACTATTCCATCAGGATAATCAACAATGCCCTCAGGCTAAACAAGTAACCGGGCCATGCCCAACATATAAACATTGAATTTACATATAATTCCTCTCAAGGAAAAAGTAATGCATAATATAAACATGGCATACCCGCGAGAATGCTGGCCAAACAGCTAAATAGAGGAACACACCCCTGGGGTGGTCCTGGATCCATGCAGCGATCCCAAACAGCAGTTCATTATCACATTTAATTACCTATACAATTATAGGTATTTAAACAGCCAAGGCCTCAGCCACAGGACACCCCAACATGGGTTCGTAGCACAATGACACACAAAAACGCACAACAGTCGGAATTTAAAAACCAAGCCACCTACCTTAAACGCCCCTGAACGGTATACGTGAACGTCGCCGCCAGAAACGCCCAAAGGCAACGCAGATCTAGAGTAGAAGAAAACTAGTTCAAATGCAAATAACTTTCCCTCTAGAAAGAATTGGTAAGAACGACTTAAGGAGAGGGAGAGACTTACCCATACGGTCCCAACGAGATCAACATAGGTGGAAACAGATTCCCGGTGTGCGGTCTGGAGCTCCTCGAAGGTTCGTCCCTCTCTCCCGACTCCTCCTCTGATTCTAAGCCTTCCCTGTGAACCGGGGAGGCTACTTCTCATTTTAAGCGAAAAAAAACAAACTACACACCGTGTACTATTTACTACACGACGTTTACTTTCCTCATTTAACCGTTCCTCTTGTAGCACCGCCACACTGTTCATATGTTGACATGAGTACACGATGTGTATTCCTGATTACACGACATGTACGGTCGCTCAGCTAGCGGTTGCTTCCACCGCCTTAATGTTCACCTGCCGACTGACTACACGACGTGTAAATACCCACTACATGGTGTGTAGTCGGTTTTTACACCCATCATCATCAGCATGGCTACACACCTGGTGTACTCATCCCACACGACCAATGTACACGGCGTGTGGAAAAGTACACGATGTGTAGTCCCAAAATTTAGGATTTTCCCCATTTTTCTTTATTTCTCAAAATCACTTAAGGAAAAGAGAAAAGAAGAAACTCGTATCTCAAAAAAATGAACCGGGTTCTTACATACATAATTTCAAAAGGACAGATATACCTAGGGGTAATCTTTCCTTTCTTTCCAAATCTCATTACTCTCTTCTAGGGAGATATTCATAGAAACAACTTATCATCCACTTCAAACTCTAGGTCATTTTTTTTTCAGTTTTCAACACAACTCTTTTGTCAAATATGAGCTGATGTTTTGGGTTGTTGAATAGATCTTACCTTTTTTTCATTTCAACATCAAGATTAGGTCCTAATAGATTTATTTCCCCAACTTCATCACTACAAGCTAGAGTTCTGCACTTCTTTCAATAGAGGGCTTCATAAATATCCATCTGAATATTGGAGTGAATGATATTGTCGTAAGAAAATTCAACCAAAGGTTGGTGTTGATCCCAACCACCTTTGAATTCCAAATAGCAAGCTCTTGACATGTCTTCTAGAGTTTTAATTTTCCTCTCAGACTGAACATATATCTAAGGATGATAAGTAGTGTTGAAATATAACTATGTATCTAGAGCATGCGGAAAACTTTTCCAAAACATCGAGGTAAACCCCAGATCCCGATTTCATATAATGGAAAGTGGAACTCCATTCAAACTTACCAATTCATTTAAAAATATCCTAGAAAGCTGATCAAGAGAGAAATCCTCTCTAATAACAATGAAGTGTACTGAATTCGTAAGGCGATCTACTATAACCAAGATAGAATTATTTCTTTTGGATGTTTTGGGAAGTCTGATGACAAAGTATGTAGTGATGTTTTCCCACTTCCATTCTGGTATGGGTAATAGATGTAACATACCCTTAGAATTCTATCTCTCATCCTTATCTTGCTGACAAACCAAGCGTCGAGAGATGTATTTGGGAACTTCTATTTTCATGCCATCCCACCAAGAGTACTCTTTCAGGTCCCTTTACATCTTTGTACTTCTCTGGTGAATTGATAATGAAAAACTATGAGCCTCATCGAATAGCTCATTATTTAATTCTGGTATGGTTGGAATACAAACCCATTTCTTGAACCATATTATATCATCATAATAAAGGTTGAATTCAGGAACATTTCTCATCTTCTTTTGTAGCTCTACATCTTTCTTCTATGCCTCCGTAATCTTCACTTGTATTGATGGTTGAACATTCAATTAAGAAAGATAATATTTCCTTCCTTCCTTTAAAATTTCAGGATCCATCCTATGAAAATCCATAAATATTGTATTTTTTGTGATCCTCATCATGGATAGGCTAGCACGGTCTTGTCGACTTAATGCATCTGCCACCTTGTTTGTTTTCCCAGGGTCATAATGTATTGAGCAGTCGTAATCATTAATCAACTGCAACAATCTTTTTTGGTGAATATTCAGCTTCTTTTTCGTGAAAATATATGTTAAATTTTAATGATCATTATAAATATAATAAATTTAACTATAAAGATAATTCCTCCATGTCTTTAATGAAAATATTACTGTAGCTAAATCCAAATCAGAAGTTGGGTAATTTTTCTCATCAATTTTCAACTGTCGTGAGGAATAAGCTATCACCATATCATTTTTCATGAGAACACATCCAAAAACATTCTCGGACGCATCATTGTAGATCAAAATCTTTTATCCACTATAGGGCAGTGTGAGAACATGTGCACTGGATAACCTTTTTTAGTTACTTGAAATTCTCTTCACATTCCTCCATCTAAACTAACTCAACTCCTTTCCGATTCCACTAAGTGAGTGGATTAGATAATCATTAATAATATTTCACAAAACATTGATAATTTCCATCCAAACCCAAAAAACTTCGGCTCTCAGTTACCATTTTGGCCTCAACCATCTTTTAATAACCTCTGTTTTTGCTGGATCCACATATCTCTCCTATCTTGAGATTATGTGAAACAAAAATGAAACTTTCTAAAGACAAAATTCCCACATGGTAAATTTGGTATAAAGATTATCCTTTCTCAAGGTCTTAAGTACAATTATAATGTGATATTCATGTTTTTTACTCTTTAAATAGACAATAATATCGTCTATAAAGACTACCAAAAACTTGTCAAGATTATCTTTAAAGACTCTATTCAATAGATTCATGAAGACAACGGGGGAACTAGTAAGACCAAAAGTAATTACTATAAATTCATAGTTTCCATACCTTGTACAGAATGCAATATTTGGTATATCATCCTTTTTGAACCTTAATTGAAGATATCCTGAACGAAGATCAATCTTGGAAAAGTATTGAGCTCCACGTAGTTGGTCAAATAAGTCATCAATGTAGAGAAGATGATATTTTTTCTTGATAGTGATCTTGTTATGCTCTTGATAATTAATGCAGAGTCTCATTGATCAATCTTTCTTATTAACAAATAGAATAGGTTCTCCCCAAGGTGGATCACTAGGGCATATTAATCCCTTATAAATATTCACTTGGAGTGGATATTTCAATTCCTGTAACTCAATTGGATCCATTCTATATGGTGTCTTTGAAATAGGAATAGAACCCGATACGAGTTCTGTTGAAAAATCAACATCACGATTTAGTGGAAGACCTGATAATTACTCTAGAAATACATCATCAAACTCCCATACAATGGGTGTATTATTAATTGTGAGTTTCTCCCCAACCATTTGAGATTAATAACTTTAATTTATAGGAATCAAGACCCATAAAATGCAATAAATTTCTGCTGGAAGGATATATTTATCTTTGTATTGATAGATGATCATATATTGATCTAGAATATGAAATGTGACTTCCCTTTCATGGAAATTGATATGAGATCCATATAGAGAAATCCAATATATGTCAAGAATCACTTAAAATTACACTATAGGAAGGATCACAATATTTTCAGGAAGAACTTTCCCACAAACTTTTACTATATAAGAATTATAAACTTTTGATGCTACCGTTATGCCATTTGGAGTGGTCACAACTAACTCAACATCTAATTGTAGAGGTAATACAATGATACCATTACAAAATTCATCAGAAATAAAAGAGTGGGTGGATCTAGAATCAAATAAAACATTTTTTACTTTAGAGTGGATGATATGTGTACCTTTTTCCACTTCATTATCATAATCTACATCACCAATTGTTATTACATGTGACATTACTTTTTCTTTGGACATAAGAGTTTGTTGATGTAGATCATCATCAATAAACCTTGGACTGGGCATTGATTGGAATAACACCCTATTTCCTTGCACTTGTAGAATTGAAGTATAGGAGGTGAATTCTATGAAGACTTCTCTTTTTTCACATCATTAGACATATTTTCCCCCTAAATTTGGCATTCAACTTCCCAATGAACTTATTTTATACACTTAAAACATTCACTAGTCCCTTTAAGAAAATTTCCTCCATGTTTCTTTCCACACTTTGAGCGTTAAAGAAAACTCATCTTCTTTTCTGCGTGGTCTTTAGATTTTCCTTTGAATTTAATTTTTCTCTTCTTATCAAACCCATATGACTAATGGGTTACTCCAAAATCTATCTCAACCTTGAGAGCACATCTAAAAATTTTCTTATTGCTATTGAAGTACCATATGGATAATTCCCTTTGGAGACTTGGATTTAAGCCACTAATGAACCGGTCAATTTTACTCTCGGGTTGGATAATAATTCCAGAAGCATACCATGAAAGTCTTGTAAACTTTTCTTCTTAGGTGACAACATATTCATTATAAATTTTCTTAAGTTCAAGGAACTACTTCGCCATATTTTTTCAAATAATATGTTGAAATTACTCATTGAAAAAAATGTTCTTGAAATTGTTCCATTCAATGGACTAAATTTCATCTCTCTCCCTTGTATTCTTAACATGATTCCACCATTGATCCACTTCACCTTCCAAATGATATACTGAAAAGACAAATTTATCATGTTCATAAAATTGTACAATATAAAATATATTTTCAGTGGTACTAATCCATTGTTCAACCACTAATGGATCAAAAGATCTACTGAATGAAGGTGGGAATTGCCTCATGAAGGATTAAACAGAATATTGCTCCCTTTTTTTCTCGTTTGGAAGTCCGTCAATTCATAGCTTGAGAATGTTGTGTAAGAATAGCTACTATATTTTTAATTATTGTTCCCATAACATTTGGTTACTCTATGGGACGATCATTGCATTGCCCGTCGCATTCTGCATTAACGCAGTTCCTTTGTGTTCTAGTCATTGACTAGAACTAAGAAGCATGGTGTGAGAAACAGTAATTGTAATGGGAAAACCACATAATTAAAGAATAAAATTTCAATTTAGGAAACTTCTTGTTTTATCCTAGGCTATTCATGAACATCTCTAAAACAATAGGATATGATTTTAACCTATACTTAGACATATCCTCAGGGTTTTTACTAAGGTTCTCTCATCCTAGTTTCAAAAGGTTAACTATACCTTTTATATGATACCAACTACAATGGCCCATACTTTACATGTAGATATTACTTAAATAATGAATAATATTTATTACATAACATAACAAAAACCACGCTAGGACTGTATAGGTTTTGTGACATTATAAATAGGGAAAAATAAAAAACTGGTTCACAAAACATCTACATTGTCGCCTACATATTTCTTCAAAACTAGACTCATTTTTAAATAACTTACTTAATACCATTATTCATGACATGAGGAAAAGAAATATATTAAAGGGTGAGCTCAAATTCTCAATAAGGTTAAACAAGGTAGATATCATTCATATCATAATCTTAAGAACATAACATTTGAAAATCTTATCCTGTATATAAAAGATCATAATATCATGCCATGGGATAAATCATAAAAGTGAAATGTAATCCCAATAGTCATAACACGAGACACAAAATTTCATGTCATAACCACATAAGCATAAAAAATCTTTTCATATTAGTCAAGGATCATTTCCAAGACCATCATAGTGCACAAAGTCCATTACTAAACCAAGTCCACTCTTCATTCCAGTCCTCTATTAATGAACCAGATTTACTTTCCATTCTAGTAATATCTATATCATGAGATATACATCTTTAACCAATGAATTTTATGGATATATATGTCCCAAACATCTCATAATTAAACCATTCATATGTGTGCCACAAAAATATAAAAACATTCACTATAACATAGTCAATGAAATAAAATGGGTTTCTTAAACATCATTCCATCATAATTGATATAAAACAAATGGATTTACTAAATAACATTCCATCATAAACACAATAAAATCATAATAATAACATGGTTATAAATATAAACCTATTTAAATAGTGTCATCCTATATGGAATATAATTTTGATAAAACACTTGAAAATAATTCATGAGGAAAACATCCTTTCTTCTATAAAAATATTTTCCTTCCTCAAAATGCCAGACAATTTTAGAAGAAATAATTTTATGTGAAAATGAACTTATAATCTTGTAGGTTTATATTCTAGGAAATAATTCATTATGATAGTGTAAAAATATGTTCATGTCGTACAAGTTAAAAAACATTCTTCTCGTAATTTTTCAGGAAAATTCAAAAAGTTCCTCATACCAAAAACAACAAAAGATTCAATTCATACTATTTAGTAAAAAATCACCAATGGGTAAAATTGAATTCAAAAATTATAGAAGGATATAAATAATATTTTGAAATATATATTTAGGAAACATGGATGTGGGTGATAAATATACCCCAGTAAATACTTAAGAATACACAATATCAGATAAAAATGAGATTTCTAACGTTGTCCCTTACCTTAAGTCTGATATGCATCATATGTATTAGAACCTCATGTATAATTATTTAAATAATTTTACTGATTTATTCTAGAATCATAATAATATTTATTATAACATTTAGGATTATATTTTCATATGTTTGTTAGTAACATTTTAGTGTTACTCATTATTTGGGTATTAACTGCTTTATATTCTTATTCATGTTTTGTCGAATAAGATCTTATTACTCTTTGTAGGATATATTTATATCATTTACATCATGGTATTAATATATATCATATTTATTCATCCAATTAATTTATATAATCATGATTTAATGAAGATTATGTAGAACAAATCACATTGCACCGTGGAGACGATAAGCTGTACGTACGCACAAGAAACGATATCGTTCCCATAATTGTTGAATGATATTGATGTGGATTGTGTATATTATATTAGAGTCAATATCATTTTACATTAATCATATATATATTTATTAATTTCATCATTATACTCATCCATGTAAGGGGATGGTGAAAAACTAATTACACCATGCCGTGAAGAGGGTAAACCGTATGTACGCACGCACAACGATTTCATTTTTCATAGGATGGATAAAAGGTGAAATATGGTTGTTTCATATTTATAATAAAATATTAGTATATTATTTATAATGATGTTATTACTTTATAATGAAACAACTAATGAAGAGTAAGTGGAATAAGAAATAAGTTTTAATGAATCAGTAGAAGAGATTACCTCTTCCTCGACATGGTTCCTCTAAATCACTTCATAGAATACTAGAGTTGGTCTTTGAAGATGAAAATAACCTCTATAATGAAAATAGGGAAGTTTATAAGTAAAACTTTTGGGGTATGGATGAGATTTAAGGCTCAAAATGAAGTGAAGAGGTCAGAGATGGGGTTCCCTTTTATAATTGAGGTGTGGGGGCACTTTTAGACACTCCATAAAATTATAGTAATAAAATAAAACCCTACGTAAAAACCTCCAAAATATCTCAATTTAGAATATGAGATGATATAGGGTTGTAATATAATCAACCAATAAATTTTTTACATGTTATTTTTTCAATTTAAACCATATATTTTAAATTGATACTTAGTTATTCTTTTTACTTTAAATTGTGGTAATAAAATTATAAATATTTAATGGTTATAAATATTTACTTATATGGTGTTAATTGTAAATAAATAGATATTTCATGAAATTTAGACTTCATAACAATAAAATTTCAATTTTTAAATATTTTTATTATTTTAAATAATTTAATAAGATGATATTTTTATAAAATATCAATAGTGTCAATTCTGACACTATTCATTTATTTGTCATTAAATAAAATCCAAACATAAGATAAATTTGAACCCAAATATTTAATACCCAATTATCATATCATATTAAACTAGAAAAGTTTTGTATCATATTTATTAGTTCATATGATATTTATTTTAAGTTTTTTAAAATCATTTTTTTGATATTTATATTAATAAAAAAAATTCTATATAAATATTGTGTCATCTTTAATGGTATTTATTTAATATCTAAAAATTATAAATAAATCTTAATTATATAGGTAATTATTTTATCTTCCCATATACTATATATAGTCGATATTATCTCCTGATTATCCATATATTAAAATTAACATACTTATATAAAATGAGATTGTGACATTTTGTCACATTCATTAGTTTTTATTATATTCATATCATATTCATAGGTAAGTGGAAATTTAGTGATTCCATTTAGAAAAATAGATGATAAGAGGTTTATTTACTCATCCAATAAGATTTTTACAGGTGTAAAGGTAATTTTGTAATATTATTTTTACCTTTAATTACCTGATTTTGCTTCGACCATGGTAATAAATATAATTACCAAAGTTACTATTCATATTGCCCAAAAATAAAATAAAAATATTTACATAATTTGGACTTACTTATTCTAAATATGGAATCCATTTTTCAATATTCGAAATACATAAGTTTCAATAATTAATTTAAAATTAATCTCATCGTTGAAATGAGAAAACATGTTTTAAATGTTAAAATATTACAAAAAGATTGAAATGTTTTTACATCTAAATTTAATGTAAAATTAATTATAATAACCTACATTATATTAAATGGTAAAAATATATTCTATTTTTAATTTAAAACTATTCAATAATATAATTTAACCATTTAAATTATTTCAATGAAAAAATTATTTTCAATTAAAATTTAGTGTATTTTTACTTTTCATCAAAACATGAATGTTATCAGAAAAATATCAGAAAATTCATCCAAATTTTTTTTGTATATCCCACATAAAAATAAATTTTTTACGTTTTCATATAAAATCTATTAATGTGTCAAAATATTTATTTAAAATGGGTTCACCATTCAAAGGTGTAAAATTAAACTTAAAAAAATTGGTTTTTATACATCAAATAGGGTTTTATTCATACCGTATGACTAAAATATCCATTTGATGAATATAAAAAATAATGTATTCAGTATATAACACATATATATCTTATTAACCTCATTAAAAAATTTAATTCACTGAAAATTAAAAATAACTAATTGATTTGTATTTTTCATAGATAATTGATAACCAATGATTTCACAACGCATTTTCATAAGTTAGTTATAATTATTCCTTCTAACCTAAGGGAAAGGATATAATAGTAATTTTATAATAAGGGTCTCACACGGTTCATTTAAAATCATGATTGTGTTCAAATAAATCTACTGAAGAATAAAAATTATTGAAAGAAAATATTTCATAAAAACATCCGGGTGTTACATTCTACCCACCTTAAACTGAATTTCGCCCTAAAAATTCACCACTTGGAAAAAAAATAGATGAGGATACCTCTTCATCATCATATCCTCAAGTTCTAATATATCTTCTAAAAAAATGTGGCTCCATCATAAAACATTAACCAAGAGAGTGGTATTTTTTCGTAAAACATTTTCACTACGATCTAGAATCTTTATTGGTTGTTCTTTATAAGAAAGATCCCGCTCTAGTGGTATGACTTTTGAGCTTAGTACATGTAAAGTATTGGGTATGTACTTTCTCAGGATAGATACATGGAACACATCATGAAATTGAGAGAGATTCGGTAGAAGTTCCAAGCGGTAAGCTACCTTCCCAATAGGATCCATTATTTCAAAAGGACCGATATACCTAGATCTCACCTTTCCATTTATTCCAAATCTAATTACTCTCTTCTAGGGTGATATTCATAAAACCACATTATCACCCACTTCAAACTCTAGGTCTTTTCTTCGATTTCCAACATATTTTTTTGTGTACTCTGAGCTGCTATTATGTGTTATGGAATAGATCTAACCTTTTTTTCATTTCATCAACAAGATTATGTCCTTATAGCTTTCTTTCCCTAACTTCATCCCAGCAAACTAGAGTTTTACACTTCTTTCTATATAGGGATTCATAAATATTCATCTGAATACTAGAGTGAAAGATATTATTGTAAGAAAATTCCACCAAAGGTAGGGGTTGATCCCAACCACCTTTGAAATCCAAATATCTACCTCTCAACATGTCTTACATATTTTTAATTTTCCTCTCAGACTAAATATCTGTTTGAGGATGATAAGCAGTGATGAAACTTAACTCTATATCCAGAGCATGTGGAAGACTTTTCCAGAACATTGAGGTAAACCTTGGATCTTGATCTGATATAATGGAAAGTGGTACTCCATGAAATCTTACCACTTCCTTTACATATATCATTGGTTGATGATCAAAAGAAAAATCTGATCTAGTAGCAATGAAGTCTGATGACTTTGTAAGGCGATCAAATATAACCCAAATACCATTATTGACTTTTAATGTTTTGGGAAGTTAGATGAAAAAAATTCCATAGTGATGTTTTATCATTTCAATTCTGATATGGGTAATGGTTGTAACATCCCCTTATACTTCTGTCTCTCATCTTTAATTTTCTGACAAACCAAGCATCGATATACATATTCAGTGAAGTGTTTTTTCATTCCAACCCACCAGAAGTACTCTTTTAAGTCCCTATACATATTTTTTACATTTAGGGTGAATAGAGAATGAATAGAAATGGGCCTCATCCAATATATCCTTCTTTAATTCTGGAATGAGAGGAATATAAACCTAGTTCCTAAACCTTATTATTTCATCATAAT
This sequence comes from Viscum album, assembly GCA_963277665.1. NCBI lineage: Eukaryota > Viridiplantae > Streptophyta > Magnoliopsida > Santalales > Viscaceae > Viscum > Viscum album. The sequence goes on along the minus strand of OY728159.1, from coordinate 890,053,666 downwards.
CAAGGTTGAATTCAAGAACATTTATCACCTTATTTTATAGCTCTACATATTTCTTCTGTGCCTTCTTAATCTTCACTTATATTGATGTTTGAACATTCATTTGGGAAATATATTTCCTCCCATCCTTTAAAATTTCAAGATCCTTCCTTTGCAAATTCCAAAATTATAAATCTTTTGAGATCCTCATCATGGATTGGCTAGCATGGTCTTGTCGACTTAATGCATCTTCCACATTGTTTTCTTTCCCAGGGTAGTTGTGTATTGAATAGTCATAATAATTAATCAACTCCAACCATCTTTTTGGGCACATATTCATCTCTTTTTGCATGAAAATATACATTAAACTTTTATGAACATTATAAATATCACACATTTCACCACAAAGACAATGCCTCTATGTATTTAATGAAAATATTTCTGTATCTAACTCAAAATCATGAGTCAGGTAATTTTTTTCATGGATTTTCAACTACCTTAAGGTATAATCTATCACCATATCATTTTTCATGAGAACACATTCCGAACCCTTCTTGGATGCACAACTGTAGATCAAAATCCTTTCTCAACTACAAGAAAGTGTGAGTATAGGTATGCTGGCTATATTTTTTTATTAGTTCTTTGAAATTCTCCTCAAATTACTCCGTCCAAACGAACTTAACATTTTTTTAGTCAACTTTATGAGTGGATTAGATAATCGTGAAAAATATTTCACAAAAAGTCGATAATATCCAACAAAACCCAGAAATCTCCAGATCTCAGTTACCATTGTTGGTATCAACCATCTTTCAATAACATTTATTTTTTCTGGATCGGCATATACCCCCTCTCTCGAGATTAAGTGACCCAAAATTAAACTTTTTGAAGCCAAAATTCACACTTGGTAAATTTGAAATAAAGATTCTCCTTTATCAGGGTCTTCAGTACAATTCTCAGGTAATCTTCATGCTCTTCCTTACTCTTGGAATAAAACAGAATGTCATCTATAAGACTACCACAAACTGATCATGATAGTCTCTAAAGACTCTATTAATTAGATCCATGAATATAGTAGGGGAATTAATAAAAACAAAATGAATCACTATAAATTCATAGTGTCCATACATTGTACAAAATGTTGTCTTTGGTATATCCTCCTTTTTGACCCTTAATTGATTATATACTTAACAAAGATCAATCTTGGAAAAGTATTGAGCTTGGCGTATTTGGTAAAATAATTCATTAATGCAGGGAAGAGGATATTTTTTCTTGATAGTGATCTTGTCAAGTTCTCAATAATCAATACAGAGTCTGATTGATCCATCTTTCCTCTTAACAAATAGAATAGATTCTCCCCAAGGTGAGGAACTAGGGAATATGTATCCCTTATCAAGATTCAATTGGAGTTTCTTCTTCAATTCTTGATACTAAATTGGGGCCATTTTATAAGGTGTATTTAAAATAGGCGTAACACTTGGTATGAGTTCTATTGAAAACTCAACTTCATGATTTGGTGGAAGACCTGAAAATTCCTCTAGAAATACATCATCAAACTCACATAAAATGGATGTATTATTAATAATGACTTTCTCCCCAAACATTTGAGATAAATAACTTTTATTTATAGGAATCAAGACCCATAATATGTAAGATATTTATACTAGAAGGATATATTCATATTTTTATCGATAGATGACCATAGATTGATCTAGAATATGAAATGTGACTTCCCTTCCTAAGAAATTGATATGAGATCCATTTAGAGAAAGCCGATCCTTTCCAAGAATCACATAAAATTACACTATAAGAAGGATCAAAATATTTGCAGGAAGCACTTTCCCAAAAACATCAACTAGAAAAAAATTATAAACTTTTGATGCGACTATTTTGCTATTATGAGTTTTCACCGCTAACTCAACATCTAATTTTTGAGGTAATACAGAAATACCCTTATAATATTCTTCAAAAATAAAAAAGTGGGTGGATCCAAAATCAATTAAAACATCTACTACTTTATAGTGGATGATAAGTGTACCTTTCACCAATTTATTATCATACTTCATGTCGCCAATAGTGATTCCATGTGACTTTCCTTTTTCTTTGGCCTTAATAGTTTGTTGACGTAGATCATCATTAATAACCCTTGGATTAGGGCATTGATCGACACAATTCCCCATTTCCTTGCACTTTTAGAATTAAAGTGTATGAGGTTCATTCTATGTAGATTTTTCTTTGTTCACATCATTAGACATATTTTTCCCATCACATCCGCATTCAAATGCCTGATGAACTTATTTTCCACACTTAAAACATTTAATGGTCTATTTAAGAAAATTCCATCCATGTTTCATTCCACATTTGAGCATAAGGGGAAACTCGTCTTCTTTTCAATGTGTTCTTTATATTTTCCTTTAAATTCCGTTTTTATCTTCTTATGAAACCTATATGACTGATGGGTTACTCCAATATCCATCTCAAACTTAATAGCATATCGAAAATTTCCTCATAGCTATTGAAGTACCTTATGGATAATTCCCTTCAGAGACTTTCTTTTAATCCACTAAATAATCGATCAATTTACTCTCATGTTGGATAATAATTCCAGAAGTGTACCTTGAAAATCTTATAAAATTTTCTTCTTAGGTATCAATAGATTCATCATCATTTTTCTTATGTTCAAGGAACTCCTTATCCATATTTTTTTGAAGAACATGAGGAAATTACATGTTGAAAAATATGTTCTTGGACTCATCCCATTCCATGGACTCAATTTCATCTATTTACGTTGTATTCTTGATAAGATTCCACCATTTATCAGTATCACCATACAAACGATATATTGCTAAGATGAATTTATCTTGATTAAAACATTATATAACTAAAAATATTTTTTTATTGGTACTGATCCATTGTTCATCCACTAATGGATCCAAAGAACCGCTGAATAATGGTGGACACTGACCCATGAAGGATTCAAAAGAATGTTTCTCCCTCTTTTTCTCATTTGGAAGTCTGACATGATTCATAGATCGATAATGTTGTGTGAGCATGGCTACAATATTTTTCATTCTAGCTCCAATAACATTTGGTTTCTCAAGGGGGAAATCATTGCATTTACCATCATATTTAGTATTAATGTGGTTCCTTCAAGTTATATCCATTGAATACAACCAAGAATCATGGTGTGATAAACACTATTCATAAAGCAAAAAACACATAATTCAAGAATAAAATTTCAGTTCAGGAAAATTTAGGTTTTAACATTGGTTATTAATGAAGATCTCTAAAACACTAGGATAGATTTGTAACCTATACTTAGACATATCCTTAGGGTTCATACTAAGGTTCTCTCATCCTAGTTTCCAAAGGTTAACTATACCTTTGACCTGATACCAACTATAACGTCCCATACTTTACATGTTGATATTAATTAAACACTGAAGAATATTTATTACATAACATAAAAAACCACAATAGAACTGTGCAGGTTTTGTGTCTTTAGAAACTGGGAAACAAAAACAACTGGTTCATAAAAGATATACTTTTTCTCCTGCTTATTTCTTCAAAACTAGACTCCCTTTTGAAGTATAATACTTAATAAACTTCATCATGACCTGGGGAAAAGAAATATATGAAAGGGTGATCTCAAATTATCAGTAAGGGTAAACAAGAGAAATACCATTCATATCTTAATCATAAGAACAAAACATTTGAAAATATTATCCTGCATATAAAAGATCCTAATATCATATCATGGGATAAATCATAAAAGTGAAATGTAATCAAAATATTCATAACATAAGACATGAAATTTAATAGCATACAAACATAAGCATAGAAAATAATTTCATATTAGTTAAGGCTCATTTTCGAGATCATCATAGCAGACAAAGTCCATTACTGAACCGATTTCACTCCCCGTTCTAACGCAGTATTACTGAACCAGATTTACTTGTCGTTACAGTCATGTCTATATAATGAGATATAAATCTTTACCAAATTAATTGGTGGGAGGTATATGTACCACCAATCTCATAATGAAACCATTCTTACATGTTCCAAAAAATCCTAAAAACATTCACCATAGCATAACCCATGAAATAAAATGGGTTTCTTAAACATCATTACATTATATTTGATATAAAACAAATGGATTTACTAAATAACATTCCATCACAGATACAATACAATCATAGTAATAATAGGGTTAGAAATATAACCCTATTTTTAGAGTTTCAACTTAGATGGAAAATAATTTTTAGAAAACACTTGAAATTAATTCCTGAGGAAAATATCCTTTCTTCTTTAAATTTTTTTTCCTTCCTCAAAATGCCGCACAATTTTAGAAGATATCATTTTATGTGAAAATAAAATTGTAATATTTTAGAGGAATATTTAAGGAAATAATTCATTATGAGAGCATAAAAATATGTTCATGTTGTACAAGTTAAAAAACATTCTTCTCATACTTTTCCTAGAAAATTAAAAAAAGTACCTCGTAACGAAAAAGACAAGAGATTCCATTCATACCATTTAGTAAAAATTCACCAATGGGTAAAATTGAATTTAAAAAATTATAGAAGGATATAAAAAATATTTTGAAATACATATTTAGGAAACATGGATGTGGATGATAAATATACACCAATAAATACTTATGAATAAATAATCTTGGATGAAAAACGAGTTTTTCAAATTTATCCCTTACCTTAGGTTTAATATGACTTGTATGTAAAAAAAAGTCATGTATAATGATTTAAATAATGTTATGGATTTATTCTAGAATCATAAAAAAAATTATGACTACATTTATGACCATATTTTCATCCATTTTTTAGTAACATTTCAATGTTACTCATTATTTGGGAATTAACTACATTAAGTTCTTATGCATGTTTTGCAAATAAGATATTATTCCTATTTTTAGGTTATAGTCATATAATTTATATCATGGTATTAATATGTATCATATTTATTCATCAAATTAATTTATATAATAATTATTTAATTAAAATTATGTAGAACAAATCACATCGCACCATGGAGACGGTAAGTCGTACGTACGCACGAGCGACGATATCGTTCTCATTATTGTTGAATGGTATTGATGTGGATGATGTATAACATCTCAGAATTAATATAATTTTATATTAATAATATATATATTTATTAATTATATCATTATAATCATCCATGTAAGGTGGTGGTGAAAAATGGATTACACCACAGCGTGGAGACGGTAAGTCGTACGTACGCATGCACGATGATTTGGTTTTTTTCATACGATGGATTGATGGTGAAATATGGATGTTTCATATTTATAATAATATATCATTATATGAGTGATAATTATGTTATTACATTATAATGAAACAACTAATGAAGAGTAATTAGAAGAAGAAATAAGTTTGAAAGAATTGGTAGAAGAGACTACCTCTTCTTTAACATGCTTCCTCTAAATCTCTTCTTAGAGAACTAGAGTTGGTCTTTAAAGATTAATAGATCCTCTATAATTAAAATAAGGAAGTTGAGAACGAAAATGGCCTAGGATGTCTGAGTTTTATGGCTCAAAATGAAGTGAATAAGTGAGAGAGGAGGTGCCCTTTTATAATTGAGGTGAGAGGTAATTTTGGAGACTCCATAAAATTATAATAATAAAATCTACCCCTACCTAAAAACCTCTAAAATGTCCCAATTTAGAAGATGAGATGATATAGGGTTGTAATATCATCAACCAATAAATTTTTGACATGTTATTTTGTTAATTTAAACCACATATTTTTAATTGAAACTTAGTTATTATATTTAATTTTAATTTTGGTAATAACATTCTAAATATTTATTGGTTATAAATATTTACTTATATGGTGTTAATTGTCTCAAAATGGATATTTTATGACATTTTAGGCCTTATAATTATAAATTTTTTTATGTTTAAATATTTTTATGATTTTTAAACAATTTAATAAAGTATTATTTTTATAAAATATCAATACCGTAAATTTTGAAACTATTTATTTATTTGACATTACATAAAATCAAAACAGAATATAAATTCAAAAAAATATGTTAGTCGGAGTAGATACTCAAGAGGGGGGGGGGTGAATTTAGTTCCAATTAATATTTCTGTTAAAAATATTTCTATTAAAATCATCATATTTAAAAACAAGTTAAAATGTAGTGAATTTATACAGATCGTAAAAGTTCAAATAGTTTCTCAAAGATTGATTAGGTCTCAGTGAATTTAATCATAAGATTCAATTAACTTTTGAAGCTAACTTACTGGTTCCCAGTAATTATAAACACTTTCTAATTTAACTATCAAAGTAACTTTAACACAAATTGTATTTCAAAGTAATTAGGAGCAGAATATAAAATATATATTATACTTTAAACTTAATCTAAGATGCACAGTAGATGTAACCAATAGGTTCAGTCTCAAGCTGAGACTTAGTCCTCTTAAAAAATTTATATAAATTTGATCTACACCCTGGATAGGGGTAAAAAACAGTGCAAAGAGTGTCCAGGTAATAAGACCTCTACCACAGTTCTATGTGGGAACAAAACAATAGAACACTGGCTGTCCAGGTCTTACATGACCTCTACCACTATCCACAGTGGGATACAAAAGAGTTATAGAAGGTTTGGGTAAGGATTTAGAAATCCTCCATCTTAGCTCAGGAGACAGTGTGTGTATAAAATATACAGAGCACACACACTGCTTGAAATGTAAATAAAATAATTACTAAGAGAGTAAATATGAGTTTTAGAAAGCTCTAGTGATTTGAAGTGTAGCTCTGGACTCTTTTGATTAATCTGAAATGCTTCTGAGTCCTTCTCTGGTTTTTGTCTGAAAAACATGGGGTTGTTTTCTTCAAGTTCAGTTTGATCAGCTTGAGTCAATTAAGAGCTCGCTGCAGTTCTTCACTACTTGACTAAGGTGCTACTTGTGTTCTCCTCTAGAAAATGAAATGGTTTTGTGTATGTCCAGTGCTCTTCCAATATGAATGTATCCTTTCTTTTATGTGTGAATGTACCACTTTACAACGCTATTCAGCCCTTTATTTTTCACACCCTTCACGTGACTTCTTAGTTATTTTTCTGCCTGGTCATTGTCCTTCCTTTTATAGCTTTCAGCTTCAGTAAAAGGAATTATTAACTTTTCATGGGTACTGGGTACGGTTCTCTGACATGAAAAACAACTATCATTAAATAACATTAATTGCATTAAAAACATAAAATATGACAATTGCTTAATAAATAAATAATACTGAGAGAAGTAGAGTTTGACTGGTCAGTCTTTCATCAGTAGCCTTCTGTCAATAGTGGTGGACTTTATGTATCAGTGACCTTCTATCGGTAGCTCCTTGTATCAGTAGCTGTTACTCCGTGTATCCGTAGCTCTATGTACCAGTGACTCCTTCTATCGGTAGCTTGTTTTGTCTAGCAGTAACTCACTTGTATCAGTAGCTTGATGTATCGGTAACTGTCTGTATTGGTGAAATTTGTGTCGATAGCTTTGTGCATACCGGTAGCTCCATTCTGTACTAGTGAAGTGTATATCGGTAGACTTATGCATACCTGTAGACTTGTTCTATCGGTAGCTCAGCTTCTGTCGGTAGCTATCTATATCGGTGGAATTGATCTATCAGAGACATGTGCTTACCGATGGACTTATACATACCGGTAGCTCTGAGTATCGGTGACCTTAGCTTATCGGTGACTATGTCTATCGGTAGACTAAGTACCGGTAGATCTTTGTCAGTATCTATAAGCATATCAGTGACTTAACACTTATCTATTTTATGAAAAACATATCCGATTGAGTTTGAATTATTTCAAAATTCATATAAACATAGATAAACATAGATAAACATTTGTTAACATATTTCAAAGAGTTTTTTAAAATAATTATCGACTTGATAATAGAATATCAAAGATTAGAAGAATTAATATATAGATACACATTATTTGGGATTATCAAAGTATGTGAAAGCATAATTGGGATTATCAAAACAGGTGAGGTCAACAATCTCCCCCTTTTTGATAATCACAAATTATGATATTATAATCTCAAAATAATCATAAGTGTATTAGAGGATATAACTTTAAATTCAATTGTAGCAGAGAAAACAACACACCAGAGGTAAAAATGTAAGATGTGAAATGTTAAATGTTTCAGAGGTAGAATTAAATGCAATGGTATCTTGGTTACAAGTCAGTTCTGTTATATCTCCCCATTTATGATTAGCAAAAATTGGAAAACAACAAATATAGAAGGAACAAAATGGGAAAGAAAAGAAAGCCATGTGTATTTGATGTTACAAAAAGGTACAGGGAAATAAAACAAAATACTAGGGATTCCTATAAAATATCTTAGCCACCTATTCAATCCACGCACTCAATGTGAGATTTTCCCTTGGGATCAGAAGATGATTCAGGCTGTGTGGATGCATGCAAAGGCTTAGGAACACCAGAAATGATCATAGGAGGCTGAGCTATTGAAACTCTTCCTATCCTTTACTGAGTAGCCCTATGAGTGATCAAAGGAGTAAGGCTGCGAATGGCTTGGGCTGGAGTCATCTGAATAGGAGAAGTAGGAGAGGTAGAGGCATGTAAAGCTGAAGGTACAATCACTGGCCTTGAATCGACATGCAAGAAAGGCAACAAGATATTTCTGAAATCCATAATGATTCATCCTCCTCTCTCTATAGTAGATATGAAATCATCCTTGTTCTCCATGAATTTGTCCAAGGCTGGAGTCAACTCTCTGAGATTGCTGACTTGTTCTCTGAAGTCTTGATTGACTGGAGGTAACTTCATGTTTTCTAACATAATATTGAATTTATTGTTTAGATGATGCTTGGTATAAACCCTTTGGAAATAATAATCAACCTTGTCTTTAACTTCTTTATAAGAGTGAGAAGCTTCTCTCATATAGTCCGGAACAATCTGCATTATCTCTCTAGTGGTATCTCTAGTAGAAGTTACTACTTTGGTCAGATCAGATGAGTCCACAGAGCCACTGGTTGATGCTGTACCAAGCTTCTCCTTTATCAAAGCTCGAATCTAATTAAGTTATATTGAAGGTTTGGAGGCAAGAGAACCAATAGAGAAGGTTATTGTTTCCATGAAGTATTTGGTCAACCCACTGATAAGATTTTTCACTTGGGAATCCTGGGTGCTGACATGATCTTTCATGGAGGTTTTAAATCCTTCAAAGACTGATACCATCTGGCTCACAACACTTTTTAAATAAGCTAAATCTTTATCTGCTTGGGATTTAGAACTCATATAAGATTCTAAAGAGATAAAAAATTTCTGTAGAACTTTAACATCCTCTTCCAGTCTAGATACTTGAGTTTGGAAATCTATAACTTCATCCACTATTTCGGCCACAAAGGTTGAAAAATTACAACCGAGAGAGAGTTCAAAAGACTTTTCAAAATTTCTCATCTCTTTAACAAAGCAGTGCTTCATTTCAGAAATAGAATAACTAAAAGACTCTTTCAGCTCATCCTTTAAGGATTCAAGGTTAGCCATATTGATCATATCAGCAGGTGAAACCACAACATGTGATCTTACAGATACAATACTGGCCACTGATTCATTCATAATCAATTGATTAAATGCCACCAGTGAAGCTTCCATTTTCCTTATTTCTTCCACAAAACTAATTTTGAGATAAGACTTTAGCTTATCTAGATCATGTATTCTGACCACATATTCAGGTAATAACTCATTTTGAATACCATAATTGATTTTTGGTCTTTTGAGGGATGCCTCATTATTAGAATCGGGATAATCTAATCCACAAACCACAAAACCTGGGTCTTCTGCCCAATCCTCAATTTCGACAGCCACTGAAACACTACCAAACCTGGTTGTATGATCGCCCTCAACTGGTGCATTATTTTGTACAACAACATCATTCTTAGTAGATCTTTATTCCTCAGAAGAATTTTCTACAACTAACTCCATTTCTGTAACAGTAGGAGGCTCCTCTGAATTAGGCACAGGTCCTTCTATCTCACCCACTACATCCTTAACAGGCACAACAAAGCTTCCAATCAATTGACTCAGACTTATGTAGACATGATCAGAGGCTTCAGATTCATTCTCTCTTTCTTCTTCATTCTCAGGGGCCGACTCGTCTTCCTCATCAACAAGTCTTTCTTCTTCAAATAATGTTCGTTTTCTTAAGATATAATTTTAGCAACAGGACTTTGGGGATAGTCCGGATCCCTTCCATCAGCTATAGAAGTCTCATATTCATCAGACTTATCATTGTACTCAGGTTCTTCTTCATCAGGTCCTAGACCCGGATCCCTCACATCCTTAGGCCTTGAAGGATGATTTTGAAGATTTAACTTATCATATAGCTTCTTATCATCATTAACCCACTCTCCTCTCCATGGATTCTTGTTTATCTTCATGTATTTGCAAACTGTGCTTGTAATACAGAAGCTGTTTCTTACCACTTCTATCTCATCCAGAGACTCAACTACTCCTTTCACCTTAATCATTACTGAGATTAACTTGGAAAGGAATAAAGCACTGGTCTTTGATTTTGGCCTTGTCATATCCTCCATTTGAATCATTAACAGACTGCACAGATTCACTTTCACACCATGTCTCAAAAGATGTAGCAGATAGATATCTTGATATCTTATATTTGCAAAGTCCCCTCTCATTGGAATTAAAACATGCTGAACAAACTTGAACAACAATATGTTCTCTCCATCCATTTCAGCAGCCACCACCTATATTTGATTTCCACTACCGGTGAGCTCCTCTAAGGCAGTCTCATAATCAAATATGTCGCTTGTAGGTGGTACTGATTTCAAGAAATATCCAGAAACACCTTCGTGGGGAACCTTCAGGCATTCATCCCACTCAATAGAAGAAAAAGCTATCTCTTTTCCATTCAAAAAAGAAATCACTCGGTTATCATCTTCTAATTTCTCAAAGCTCACAAACTCATAGAACTATTTCACTAGCTTCATATAGTAGGGGCCATTATTATTTGAGAAGCATTCTACCCAATTCTGATTTTCTAGTACCTCTAGAACTAATGATTTACTGGACAACCACCATTCCACGCATAGCTCTTTTTCGATCACAATAAATCTATTTTGTAAATGAAGGTTCACTGGTCACCTCCCCGACCTTGTTCTAGAAACACTACCACTTGCTTCTGGCTCGGTCTTCTACTTCTTCACATTTGGCTCATCAATTTCATCTCTGATAGTAGGGAGTTTGGTTTTTTCCATTTCTGGTTCAAGGAACTTAGGGTTTTTTTGAGAAATTCAGGAGCTAAATCTTGATGGTAAAGGAAAGGTTCGGTAGATTGAGAAGTAACTAGGACTTTGTTTTATAATTTTGGAATCATAATATAAATAATTAAAATAAAAATAAAATAAGTATAAATGATACAGATTCTGGCGACAGATAGATGTTTAAAACAGCGCATACATTGATAGGGTATATCGGTGGGAATTACTACCAGTGAGGTTTATCTATTAGTGAGGTCCATATCAGTGAGGTACATCAGTGAGGTTTCATATAGGTGAGGTACATCAGTGAGGTTTCATATCAGCGAGGTACAGTGGTGAGGTTTCATATCGGTGAGGTACATCGACGAGGTTTCATATCGGTGAGGTACATCGGTGAGGTTTCATATCGGTGAGGTACATCAGTGAGGTTTCATATCGGCGAGGTACATCGGTGAGGTACATCAGTGAGGTTTCAAATCGGTTAAGGTTAAACATTCCTAACTCATGTCTAATGTAACTTAACCTATCCGAACATAAAGGTTTGGTGAAAATGTCAGCTAATTGATGTTTAGTACCTATGAATTCAAGTGCAATATCACCTTTTTGGTAATGATCTCTAAAAAAATGGTGCCTTACATCAATGTTTTTGGTACTAGAGTGAGATATAGGGTTCTTTGAGATGTTAATTGCACTAGTGTTATCACTGTTAATTGAAACATGCTTAAAATCATATCCACAGTCCAAAAGAGTGTGTTTCATCCACAGAATTTGTGCACAAAAACTACCAGCAGTTATATACTCTGCTTCGGCAGTGGACAAAGCTACAGAATTCTGTTTTTTACTACACTAAGTTACTAAGGACTTACCTAGAAAATGACATGTTCCAGATGTGCTTTTTCTATCCAACTTTCAACCAGCAAAGTCAGCATCTGAATAAATCATTAATTCAAAAGATTGTCATTTTGGGTAAAACAAACCAAAATTTACATTGTGTTTAAGATACTTAAAAATTCGTGTAACTGCAAGTAAATGAGATTCTTTTGGATTAGCTTTAAATATTTCACATATACACACACTAAACATAATATCTACCCGACTAGTGGTAAGGTAAAGTAATCTTCCAATCATACCTCTGTAATTGGTTTGATCCACTGGTTTCCCAGTTTCATCTGCATCTAATTTATAGATGATACTCATAAGAGTATCATTTTACTTAATACTATCCAAATCAAAATGTTTTAAAAGTTCCTTTGTATATTTACTTTGATTCAAAATAATACCATTTTCATTTGGAAAAACTTGAAATCCAAGAAAATATTTGAGTTATCCAATTAAAATCATTTAGAATTCATTTTTCATACCCTTTGAAAAATAAGTACATAAAGAATTTTTAGAAGATCCAAAAAAAATATCATCAACATAGGTTTTTACTATCAAAACATCTTTACAAATTCTTTTAAAAAAAGAGTTGGATCAGCAATCCCTTTAGTAAAATCTTTTAAAATAAGAAAATTTCTAAGTCTATCATACCAAGCTCTTGGAGCTTGTTTTAAACCATATAAAGCCTTAGATAGTATGAAAACATGATTTGGAAAATGAGGATTAGTAAATCCAGGTGGTTGATCAACAAAAACATCTTCAATTATAAAACCATTTAGAAAAGCAGTTTTGACATCCATTTTATATAACTTGAAATTCAGATGAGCAGCATAGGTAAGTAGGATGCTAATAGCTTCTAATCTAGCTACAGTTTCAAAGGTTTCTTCATAGTCTATTCCTTCCTCTTGACTATATCCTTATGCAAATAGCCTTTCTTTTTTTCTAACTATATTTCTAGACCCATCAACTTTTTTTTTTCTAAAAACCCATTTAATTCCTATTGTCAAAGTGTCCTTGGGTCGGTCAACTAATTCCCAGAATTTGTTTCTTTTAAATTTATTTAACTCTTGTTGCATATCCTTTAACCAAAATTCCTCATTTATTGCATCATTGGCATTTTTAGGTTCTAGATGTGAAAGAAAGGCTTTATGTTCAACATGGTTTCTTAGAGAAGCTCTAGTCTGTGTCCCTCTATCAAGATTACTAAAAACATCATCTAAAGGTTGATTCTTTAGAATCCTAGTTGATCTAGAAAAGGTAGGACTAGAAATTTCAGGCTCTTCTCTAAATTCGGGTTCTACATAAGCAGATTCTGGAACATGTCCAGAACTTAATTTCTTTACAGCAGGTTCTTTGGTTTTATCATTAAGGTCCAGAATAGTCAAATCTTCTTCAAGATTTTCAAGAGAAGGCTTAGTTTCATGTGGATCAGTTTCCTCAAACTTGATGTGAATAGATTCTTCCACACATTTGGTTCTTTTGTTAAAGACTCTATAGGCTTTTCTAGTTAAAGAATAACTGAGAAAAATACCTTCATCACTTTTAGAAGAAAACTTTTCAAGATTATCCTTTGTATTGAGAATAAAAACTTTGTAGCCAAAAACTCTAAAGTAACTAACCTTAGGTTTCCTATTATTCCACAACTCATAAGGGGTATTCTTGAGAACTGGTCTAATCAAGAATCTATTAATAATATAGCAAGCTGTATTTACAGCTTCAACCCAAAAGTAAACAGGAAGGTCATACTCATTAAGCATGGTTCTTGCAATCTCTTGAAGGGTTATATTTCTTCTTTCTACTACACCATTCTGTTGAGGAGTCATAGGGGCAGAGAAATTGTGACTATAGCCATTGTGTGGGAAATAAGATTCAAACTAATGATTTTCTAATTCACGACCATGGTCACTTCTCAAAGCCTTAATCTTAAGTCCACTACGGTTTTCTACAGACATGGAATACTTAATAAAGTAAGAACAAGCTTCAATTTTTTGAGCTAAGAAGTATACCAAAGTGTATCTAGAAAATTCATCTACTAAGACATAGACATAGTGTTTCCCATTTAAACTAGAAACTCTAGAAGGTCCAAACAAGTCCATGTGAACAAACTCGAGAGGTTGAGAAGTTGAAACTTATTTCTTTGATTTAAAAGAAACTTAATGTTTCTTTCCCTTTTGACATGGATTACAAACTTTGTCTAATGGAAATTCATGCTTAGGTAGGTCTCTAGCTAAGTTCTTCCTAGTCAGTTTTCTATGTGAATGAATGCTGCAGTGTCCTAATCTTCTGTGGCATATCCAAGATTCTTTATGAAAAGCATTTAAACATGTAACATTTTTCTTGGCTAAAGAATTCAAATTAAAAGCATAAACATTTTCATTTCTCAAAGAAGAAAATAGTAAAACATTTTTAGAGTTAAAAAAATTACCAGAATCATTTTCCAATTTAACATTGAAACCATCATCACACAGCTGAGAAATACTTAACAGGTTATATTTAAGTCCATCAACAAATAAAACTTTAGAAATTAAAACTGAATCAGTGTTACCGATCTTTCCTAGGCCGACGATTTTTCCTTTAGAGTTATCACCAAAAGTGACATGGCCTCCATCAACTTTGATTAAACTCTTGAAGCATGAGTAATCTCCAGTCATATGCCTTGAACATCCACTGTCCAAGTACCATACCTTCTTCTAAGAACTATTCAAGAAAGTCTCCTATAAAACAGGTTTAAACAAAAAATAATTTTGGTACCTAGATTTTCATAGGTCTAGACAGGTTATCAATCAAAGCTTTAGGTACCCAGATTTATCTTATGGGTCTCAAATAATTTACAGAATCAATAAATTTTGAAAGATAATATTTATTTGGTCTATAAACATATGATTAACTAGTTGAATCATACAAATTCCCAGAACTAGAACTAGTAGCATTCTGTCCAGATTTAGAAATAAATCTAGTTTTAGTAAACTATCTCTTTCCAGGATGATAGCCTATTCCAGTGGTATATTTTGGTTCCACTTGTTTTCCTAACATTTGTGTAAGTGTATCCTTTCCATTTGTGATTTTTTCTAAGTACTTTCTTAATTTATCATTAGATAACTTTAGTTCAATATTTTCCTTAACTAATTGATAATTATTTTCATTTCCTATATCAAGTGAAGATTTAATAGAGCTGGTCAACACATGTTGTTTCTTCAAGGTTTTATACTTGTCCTTTAATTCATTACATGTCTCTTCTAGCATATTACAAAATTCAAATAACTCTTCTCTAGAAATATTTTCAGATTCAGAATCTGAATCAACTCTAGAATAATATGAATTTAAAGCAGGAATGTCCAGTGTTACCTCAGATGTGTTTGTCATAAAACACATGTTAGCATGATTCTTTTCCGAGTCAGATACTTCAGATTCCCTTGTGCTGTCTTCTGAAGCACTCCAGGTATCTTTCATATCCTTCTTGTACTTAATGTCCTTGTAATCATGTTTCTTCCTGAATTTCAATTTTGGACAGTCTGCTTTTACATGTCCTTTCCTTTTGCACTCATAGCATACAATTTCATCACTTTTATCAGACTTTTTCCAATCCTTCTTTCAATGACCCTTGTTGTCATATTTTCCTTTGTAATTTGATTTTCTGAATAATTTCTTCTTCCTGTAAAACTTCTTGAATCTTCTGGCTATCTGATCCATTTCAGAATCACTGTCCGAATCTGAACTTTCACTTGTTGAGCTCTCAGAAGGTATGCAAACTTTTTCCTTGTCCTTGATTTTTGAGGCAGTAGACTTAAAATCCACTGACTTCCTTTTTGGTTCATCATCTTCTTCCTTATTCACTTTGATTTCTTCCTCATACATCATAAGCTTACCTATTAATTATTTAATAGGTAGTTTGCTGATGTTTCACGATTCTCTTATGGAAACAGATGTGCCTCTCCATCTTTCTGGCAAACATCTTAATATTCTCATGATCTATTATTTTGCAGGAGAAACTTTACCAAGAGAGCTCAGAGTGTTGAAAATTTCATTGCACCTAAGATATATATCAGAAATAGGTTCATCAGACTCCATTTTAAAATTATCATATTTAATGGTATAGGTGTTTAGTCTCATTTCTTTGACATTGGTTATACCCTCATGGGAAACACCCAGGGTACCCCAAATTTCATTAGCAGTTTTACAAGAAGATATGCAATTGAATTCTTCATCTCCTAAAGAATAATACAAAGCATTCATAGCTTTACAATTATTATTGTAAGTAGTTTTAGTAGGTTAATCCAAAGTAGTTCTTTCAGATTCTAGAATCTTATATTGAGTTTCTATTTCTATCCAAATATCAAATCCCATACTTTCTAAATGAATTTTTATTTTAAGCTTCCACTGGGCATAGTTTGTACCATTAAATAAAGGTGGCTGGTTGGTAGTAGTACGTTCAAGTCTATTATCCATAATTAGATTTTAGCAAATATATTTAAAGAGTTAAAATTTAGAACTAATAGAAATTTAATATCTTTAAGATACAACTAAAATCACAGTTGAAAAACAGAGTATTTAGAAAATATTTAATAATAAAGAAATCCTCTGATACCAAATTTTTGTCGGAGTGGATACTCAAGAGGGGGGGGGGGGTGAATTGAGTTCCAATTAAAATTTCTGTTAAATTTTTTTCTATTAAAATTTCCCTATTTAAAAACAAGTTAAACTGTTGTGAATTTATACAGATTGTAAAAGTTTAATTAGTTTCTCAAAGATTGATTAGGTCTTAGTTAATTTAATCAGAATATTAAATTAACTTTTGAAACTAACTTACTGGTTCACAGTAAGTATAAACACTTGCTATTTTAACTATCAAAGTAACTTTAAAACAAATTTTATTTCAAATTAATTAGCAGAAGAATATAAAATATATAGTATACTTTAGACTTAATCTAAGATGCACAGAAGATGTAACCAAGAGGTTCAGTCTCAAGTCGAGACTTAGTCCTCTCAAACAATTTATATAAATTTTATCCACACCCTGGATCGGGGTAAACAACAGTGCAAGGACTATCTAGGTACTAATACCACTACCACAGTTATACGTGGGAACAAAACAATAGAACACCGGCTGTCCAGGTCTTACTTGACCTCTACCACTATCCACAATGGGATACAAAAGAGTTATAGAAGGTTTGGGTAAGGATTTAGAAATCCTCCAGCTTAGCTCAGGAGACAGTGTGTGTATAAAACATACAGAGCACACACACTTCTCAAAATGTAAATAAAATAATCACTAAGAGAGTAAATATGAGTTTTAGAAAGCTCTAGTGATTTGAAGTGCATCTCTGGACTCTTTTGATTAATCAGAAATGCTTCTGATTCCTTCTCTGGTTTCTGTCTGAAAAACAGAGGGTTGTTTTATTCAAGTTCAGTTTGATCAGCTTGAGTGCATGAAGATCTCTTTGTAGTTCTTCACTCCTTGACTAAGATGTAGCTTGTGTTCTCCTCTAGAAAATTAAATGGCTTTGTGTATGTCCAGTGGTATTCTAGAATAAATGTAGGCTTTCTTTTCTATGTGAATGCACCACTTTCCAACGCTATTCAGCCCTTGATTTTTCACACCCTTCACGTGCCTTCTTAGTTCTATTTCTGGGTAGTCTCTGTCCTTCCTTTTATAGATTTCAGCTCCAGTAAAAGGAATGACTACCTTTTCATGGCTACTAGGTACGGTTCCCTAACATTCCAACAACTATCATTAAATAAATTAATTGCATTAAAAAACATCAAATATGACCGTTACTTAATAAATAAATAATATTGAGAGAAGTAGAGTTTGAATGGTCAGTATTTCATCAGTAGCCTTCTGTCGGTAGTGGTGGACTTTATATAGCAGTGAACTTCTATCGGTAGCTCCTTGTATCGGTAGTTGTTACTCTGTGTATTGGTAGCTCTATGTACCGGTGACTCCTTCTATCGGTAGCTTGTTTTGTCTAGCAGTAACATGCTTGTATCAGTAGCTTGATGTATCGGTAACTGTCTATATTAGTGAACTTTGTATCAGTATCTTTGTGCATACCGGTAGCTCCGTTCTGTACCAGTGAAGTGTATATCGGTATACTTATGCATACCTGTACACTTGTTCTATCGGTAGCTCAGCTTCTGTCGGTAGCTGTCTGTATCGGTGGACTTGATCTATAAGAGACATGTGCTTACCTGCGAACTTATACATACTGGTAGCTCTTCGTAACAGTTACCATAGCTTATCGGTGACTATCTCTATCGTTAGACTAAGTACCGGTAGATCTGAGTTAGTAGCTATAAGCATATCAATGACTTAACACTTATCTGTTTTATGCAAAACATATCCGATTATGTTAGAATTATTTTAAAATTCATATAAACATAGATAAACATTGATTAACATATTTCAAAGATTATTTTAATTTAATTATCAACTTGATAACAGAATATCATAGATTGAAAAAATTAATATATAGATACACATTATTTGGGATTATCAAAGTATGTGAAAGCATAATTGGGATTATCAAAACAGGTGAGGTCAACAAAATATTTAATACACTCCTAACATGTCATATTCACCTAGAAAATTCTTGGATCACATTAATTAATTTATATGATATTTATTTTAATATTACAAGTACCATTTTTATGATATTTAAGTTAATAAAATAATTTATATATCAATATTTTGTAATCATTAATGGTAATTATTTAATCTCTAAAAATTATAAATAAATTTCCATGATGTAGGTAATTTTTTTATATTTCTATATAGTATCTATATTAGATACTATCTCCTAGTTATCCATATATTAAAATTAATATACTTATAAAAATGATATTGTGACATTTTGTCACATTCATTAGTTTTTATGATATTCATGTCATATTCATAGGTAAGTGGCCATTAAAAGATTCCATTTAGAACTATTGATGATAAGGGTCTAATTTGGTTATGAAATAGGATTTTTATAGGTGTTATTCTAATTTTATAATATTATTTTTACCTTTAGTTACACGATTTACCTTCAACCATGGTAATAAAAATAATTACCAAAGGTACTATTCATATTTCTTAATAATAAATTAAATCTGTTTGTATAATTTGGACCCATGGATTCCAAATATTGAATCCATTTTTTCAAATTCAAAACACATAATTTTTAGTAATTAATTTAAAATTAATCCCACCGTTGTAATGAGAAAACAGGTTTCAAAAGTTAAAATATTGCAAAATATTGAAATGTTTTTTCATATGAATTTAATGTACAATTAATTACAATGAACTAAATTATTTTAAAAGGTAAAAATATATTCTATTTATACATTAAAAAAATTCAATAATATAGTTTAACCACTTAATTTATTCCAATGAAAAAGCTATTTTCAATTTAAATTTAATATTTTTTTTACTTTTAATCAAAACATGAAAGTTTTCAGAAAAATATCATAAATTCATCCAAAGTAAATTTTTATATCCCACATAAAAATAAAATGTTTATTTTTTCATATAAAAATTATTAATGTGTTAAAATATTAATTTAATAGGGTTTTACCATTCAAAGGTGTAAAAATAAACATTAAAAAATAGGTTTTTATACATCAAATAGGGTTTTATTCATAACCTACGACTAATATATCCATTCGATGAATATAAAAAATATTTTATTAAGTATATAACACATATATGAATTATTAATTTATTTAAAAAAAATTAATTCACTCAAAAATACAAATATCTAATTGATTTATATTTTTCATAAATAATTGATTTCCAATGAATTCACAATGTATTTTCATAAGTTAGTTATAATTATTCCCGCTAACCTAACAGTTAGGCTAGAATGGAAATTTTATAATAAGGGTGTCTTGTGGTTTGTTTAAACTCACTATTTCATGCAAATAACTCTACTGAAAAATAAAAATTATTTAAATAAAATATTTTATAAAACACCTGGGGTGTTACATTCTACCCCCTTAAACTGAATTTTCCCTCAAAATTCGTCACTTTGAAAAAAAAGATGATAATACCTCCCCCTCATAATATCCTCATGTTCCCATGTAGCTTCTTTAAATAGGTAGTTCCTCCATAAAAATTTAACCAAGAGAGTGGTATTGTTTAATAAAACATTTTCACTACGATCTGGAATCACTATTGGTTGTTCTTCATAAGAAAGATGTTGCCCTAGTGGTATCACTTCTGAGTTTAGTACATGTGAAGGATCAGGTATGTACTTTCTCAGGAGAGATACATGGAACTTATCATGAACTTGAGAGAGATTTTGTGGAAGTTCCAAGTGGTAAGGTACCTTCCCAACACGATCTATAATTTCAAGAGGACCGATATACCTAGGGCTCAGCTTTACATTATTTCCAAATCTCATTACTCTCTTCCAGGGGGATATTCATAGAAACACCTTATCACCCACTTCAAACTCTAAGTCTTTTCTTTGGTTGTAAGCATAAAGTTTTTCTCGAATATGAGCTTCTCTTATGTGTTGTTGAATAGATATGGCCTTTTCTTCCATTTCATTAACAAGAAGAGGTCCTAATAGATTTATTTCCCCAACTTAATCACTGTAAGTTGGAGTTTTGTACTTTTTTCTATTGAGGGCTTCATAAGGATTCATCTGAATACTGGATTGAAAGATATTGTTGTATGAAAATTCCAAAAATGGTAGGTGTTGATCCCAACCTCCTTTGAAATCCAAATACCAAGCTCTCAACATGTCTTTGAGAGTTTTAATTGTCCTCTCAGACTGAACATATGTCTGAGGATGATAAGCAGTTCTGAAACATAACTCTGTACCCAGAGCAGGTTGAAGACTTTTCCAGAACATCAAGGTAAACCTCAGATCTCTATAAGATATAATGGAAAGTGGTACTCCATGCAATCTTTCCACTTCCTTTGCATATATCTTGGAAATATGATCAAGAGAGAAATCATCTCTAATAGCAATGAAGGGTGATGACTTCATAAGGTGATAAACTATAACACAAATATCATTATTGTATTTGGATGTTTTGGGAAGTCTGATGACAAAGTCCCTAGTGATGTTTTCCCATTTCAATTATGGCATGGGTAATGGTTGTAACATCCCCTTAGACTTCTATCTCTTAGCCTTAACTTGTGGGAAAACCAAGCATCAAGAGACATATTCAACAACATCTATTTTCATGCAGTCCCACCAAAAATACTATTTTAGGTCCCTGTACGTCTTTATACTTCCAGGGTGAATATATAATGAAGAAATATGAGCCTCATACAATATCTCCTTATCTAATTCTGGTATAGGAGAAATACAAACCCGGTTCCTGAACCTTATTATTTGATCGTAATCAAGGTTGAATTCAGAAACATTTATGACCTTATTTTGTAGCTCTACATCTTTCATATGCACCTCCTTAATCTTCACATGTATTGATGGTTTGACATTCATTTGAGAAAGATAATATTTTCTCCCTTTCTTCAAAATTTCAAGATCCATCTTTTTCAAATCCATAAATATTGTATATTTTGTGATCCTCATCATGGATGGGCTAGCACAGTCTAGTCGAAATAATGCATCTTTCACCTTGTTTTCTTTCCCAGGGTGGTAATGTATTGAGTATTCATAATCTTTAATCAACTCCAACCATATTCTTTGGTGCATATTCAATGCCTTTTTTGTGAAAATATACTTTAACCTTTATGATCAATATAAATATCACACATTTCACCATGAAGATAATGCCTCCATATATTTAATTCAATGATTACCACAGCTAACTCCAAATTTTGAGTTGGGTAATTTTTCTCATGGATTTTTAACTACCATGAGGAATAAGCTATCACTATATCATTTTTCATGAGAACACATCCTAGCCCCTTATTGGATGCATCTTTTGGACTAGGTGGCCTAGAACCAACTACTTTGAACTTTATTGATTAATAAAATACTTATCACATCTTGATTATTCTTCTGCGTGACAATGCACATGATAATGTCCTAAGGATTGTTGCTGCATTAAAGGGTCATAGTATATCCCTGCTATGATGAGAACCCTGAAGTTCCATAACACTGTTCTT
This sequence comes from Viscum album, assembly GCA_963277665.1. Lineage (NCBI taxonomy): Eukaryota > Viridiplantae > Streptophyta > Magnoliopsida > Santalales > Viscaceae > Viscum > Viscum album. Next base: position 890,031,466 of record OY728159.1, on the reverse strand, counting down.
GAATATATTTTCTATAGCCGAATGATGTTATTTGATGTACATATATAATACATTCCATTAGGGGTGAGGACTCATAAAACATTGAGGAACCTTCTCATGGTGTGCGCCCTTGGTAATATCCAGGAGGATATTACGAGAATGAGAACCTCTAGTAGGAAATCCAAATTTCATAGTGTCATTGGATATTCCTATCTGCAGATGTGTGTTTTGGTCCTTAGACTTTAAGATTATTATAAATGAGTATTACAACTCGCATACATAGATGTATTGATGAAAACTGTGACGACACACTGTTCGCAGTGAGGTAGGATATGTTGGGTGCATGACGAGTAATGCCACCTTAATAGATAATGTGAGAAATTATTTGTCCCTTATGTTCCATAACGGAAGTAGATATCTCAGGCCCTTTGATGGAATTGATATAGTCTAAGTAAATCCATGTCCATGGTAAGGAATGTGAAAGTTTAATTCCAGAAAGTCAAATAAAGAATAATCGAGAATATGTGTTGATGGCACTAGCATGCAACCCTCTTGATTAGAGAAATCGATACAAAGAGATTATATTACACGGTAAGCGTTCGTATGAGGTGACACGTCAATTCAGTGTCAAATTTTTTCTCTTGGGTACCTCGACTTGTTGCTAGACAGTAATCTTGGACTTTAGGCAAGCCCACCTAATGCCAACGAGAAAGAGACCTAGAGGGTCACACACTAAGTGTGTCCATGTATCTCAGTTAAATATTAATTTAACAAGTTAGATAAATATTATTCCTGATTGTGGTTTAATACTTATTTAAGGATTCTTGATCAAATTTATTTTGACACTATTTATTCGAGAGAATATATTGTGGGTGAAATAATATATTTATTAGCGAGTAATGTAGTTAAATTTATTTCAGAAATAAATAGCCATTACTCAAGGAATAATAAATGTGGTGGAGGAAATAAAGAAAATTGGAAAATAAAATTACACGCCGTGTATATTAAATATACACACCGTCTAGTTTTATGAAAATGAGTACACACCGTGTATTAATGATTACATGCCGTGTATTTTTTCTAGTCGCGACTTTGAGGAAACAATATCATTTTATTAAATGATATTTATTATAGTCAGTGTGGGCACATGTCAAGGAATTAATAATTCGACATGGAAGTTTTCAATAAGAGTAAATGAAATAAATAAAATTCGTAATGTGTTTATTTATTGTCATAACTCTATAACCTCAATCCTAATTATAAATATCCTCACAACCCCAACACTTTTCCCCAATCGTTGTGCACAAAAATTATGGAGAATTATTTCAAGGCCAAAAGAACTCCTTCTTCCAAGAATGTTCTTAAGACCGAGAGAGATCCACCACCACTAGATCAAGGCGATCGAAGGTGGACATCGCAAGCGAAGGTTCTTCCGTTCTAGCACCCGGAGATCCCTTCGGCGACGTCCATAGATACGTGGTGCATGTGTGGATCACCGCTAGAGGAATCCTACATTTGGATTCTAGGATGTAATGACAGATCACAACGAATCATGACCGGAGACATCAATGAATAAAGAATTACATCAAGGTAATTCTTTTAAATTAATTAAATTAATTATAACCAACATATGATGATCCAACCTCAATGGTTCTGGGACTCCCTCTTTTTTTTCGTTCTTCATTCTATTCTGAAGATTCGGCATTTTACATCAAGATGGATCTCGGACTGATCATTTTTAATGCTAAAAATTAAAGTTGGGCACTCCCACCAACACACATATGCTGCGCCCGGAACCTAAAACATCACCATGGATCACAAACCTTTCTCCACTACAAGGAAGTGCGAGCACATGTGCACTAGATAATTTTTTTTAGTTCCTTGAAATTCTCTTCATATTTCTCTATTCAAACAAACATAACTCCCTTCCGAGACAAATTGGTAAGTGGATTATATTATTGTAAAGAATATTTCAAAAAATTTATATAATATCCATCTAAAGCAAGAAAACATTTGTTCTAAGTTACCATTGTTGGTCTCAACCGTCTTTCAATAACCTATTTTTTTAGATCCATAGATATCCCCTCTCTTGAGATTATATGCCCCAAAAAATGAAACTTTCTGAAGTGAAAATTCACACTTGGAAAATTTGGAATAAATTTCCTCCTTTCCAAACATCTTCAGTACAATTCTAAAGTGATCTTAATGTACTTCCTTACAATTTGAATATACACAAAATCAAAAATAATGACCACCAAAAACTGATCAGGATAGTCCCAAAAGGCTCTTTTCATTAGATCCATGAAGATAATGGGGGAATTTGTAAGAACAAAAGGCATAACTATAAATTCATATTGTCCATACCTTGTACGGAATGTCGTCTTTGGTATATCCTCCTTTTTGACCCTTAATTAATGATATCCTGAACAAAGATAAATCTTGGAGATGTATTGATCTTTGTGTAGTTGCTCAAATAAGTCATCAATGAGGGAAGAGGATATTTGTTCTTGATAGTGATCTTGTTAAGTTCTCGTTAATTAATACAGATTCTCATCGATCCATCTTTCTTTATAACAAACAGAAAAGGTGCTCCCCAAGTTAAATCAATAGGGAATATGAATCCCTTATCAAGATTCTCTTGGAGTTTCTTCTTCAATTCATACAACTCAATTGGGGACATTCTATAAGGTGTCTTTGAAATAGGCATGGCACATGGTATGAGTTCTATTAAAAACTCAACTTCACGATTTGGTGAAAGACTTGAAAATTCCTCTGGAAAGACATCATCAAACTCCCGTACAATGGGTGTATTCTTAATCATGAGTTTCTCCCAAACCATTTTAGATAGATAACCTTCATTTATAGGAATAAAGACTCATATGATGAAATAAATTTCTACTGGAAGGATATATTTATCTTTGCATAGATAGATGATCAAAGATTGATCTGGAATATGAAATGTGACTTCGCTTACTTGGAAATTGATATGAGATTCATATAGAGAAATCAAATCCATGCTAAGAATCACATGAAATTTTACTATAATAAGGATCACAAGATTTTAAGGATGCACTTTCCCACAAAATTCAACTGGAGAAGAGTTATAAACTTTGATGTGACCGTTGTGCCATTAAGATTTGTCACATTTAACACAACATCTAATTATTGAGGTAATACGATGATACCCTTAGAAAATTTTTCAGAAATAAAAGAGTGTGTGGATCCAGAATCAAAGAAAACATTTTCTACTTAGTGGATGGTAAGTGTACCTTTCACCACTTCATTATCATAATCTATGTCACCGATATTGATTTCATGCGACATTCCTTTGTCTTTGGACTTAAGAGTGTTTTAAAAACGATCATCATCAATAACCCTTGGATTAGGGTATTTATTGGCATAATGTCCCATTTCCTTGCACTTATAGAATTGAAGTGTAGGAGGTGCATTCTATGTAGCCGTTTTTTGTTCGCATCATTAGACATCATTTTTTCATCACATTAGAATTCAATTTCCTGATAACATTCTTTTCCACATTTAAAAAATCTACTATTCCCTTTAATAAAATTCACTCCATGTTTCTTTCCATACTTTGAGCATAAGGTAAAACTCATCTTCTTTTTAGTGTGTTCTTTATAATTTCTTTTGAATTCCATTTTTCTCTTCTTATCAAACACATATGACCGATGGGTTACTCCAATATCCATCTCAACCTTGAGAGAACATCGAACAATTTCCTCATATTTATTAAAGTCCCTTATGGATAATGCCCTTCAGAGACTAGGTTTTAAGCCACTAAATAATGGATCCATTTTAATCTCAGGTGGGATAATAATTCCAGAAGTGCACCTTGAAATTTCTGTAAAACATACTTCTTAGGTACCAACAGATTCATCATTCTTTTTCACAAGTTCAAGGAAATCCCTCCTCATATTTGTTCAAAGAATATGAGGAAAGTAATTATTGAAAAATAAGTTCTTGAACTCATCCTAATCCATTGACTCAATTTTATCTCTTTTCCTTGTATTCTTGATATGATTCCACCATTTATCAGCTTCACCTTCTAAACGATATACTGTTATGATAAATTTATCATGTTTAGAATATTGTAGAACTGAAAATATATTTTCAGGGGTACTCATCCATTGTTCATCCACTAGTGGATCAAAAGACCCGCTGAATGAAGGTGGACGCTGCCTCATGAAGGATTCAATAGAAGTTTCTCCCTCCTTTTCTCATTTGGATGTATGACATGATTCATAGCTTGAGAATGATGTGTTATCATGGCTAAAATTATTTTCATTCCAGATCCCATAACATTTGGTTGCTCAGGGTTACAATACTTGCATTTCTAGTCACATTCAATATTAATACAGTTCCTTTGGGTTCCATCAATTGACTAAATGTAACACCCCAAGATTCCATGTTATGTTTCTCTTTGAATAATATGATAGCGTGTGAAGCACACAACACCGAGTTCAAACACACCACGACCTATCAAACTAGCCGTTAAAAAAGAGTTTATGAATAGTAATACCAAAATTTTTAATTTTATGTACTCCATATAAATTTAAAATCCACATTATGTGTTTCTTAGACATAATACAAGAACAAATTCAATTTTTTAGATAAAAGAAGTATTTTTCAAAAAATACAAATTTATTTCCTTTTAATGGAGAACCCTTTTTAAATATAATATTTGAAACTTTTAAATATTCAATTTGAAAAAATAACTTCTTCTTTATAATTGGGACATAAACATTTAGTTTTGATAAATATTTGGTGCTTTTCTGATAACTTTCATATTTTGACAAATAGTGGAAAATACTAAATTTTAATTAAAAACAAATTTTTTAATCAAAATAATTTATATTGATAAATTAAATATTTGAATGGTTTTGAAGTATAATTATATTATATTTTTATCATTTAATCCAATGTTGTTCATTGGAAGTAATTTTACATATAAATTGGACATAAACACATATCATTCTTTTGATAGTTTTTAGTTCTCAAAAACCCACTTTCTGGTTTTGACAAAAAGAATATTTCTATAAATTTATTAATAAAAATTATATGTTTTGAATTTGGTAAAATAGAAACCATTTTTGAATTTGGATTCTCAAAATTACCATTGGGTTAATTTTTGGTATTTTTCTAAAAAAAATCAATTTTTGACGAATAATGAAAAACACTGCGTTATTGTTTAAAGACGAATTTTTATTGAAATTATTATTTTTAATATAAATTTATTTTAAATTAAAAATATTAAATAATACCTATATTAGTCCAATGTAATTCAATGAAGTCATTTAATAATAAGATTAGATATGTAAAATTTTATTAAACTTTTTACCGTCTTTTACTCACCTTCTAGGCACATTTGCAAATTTTCATAAAACATAATTTTACCACTTTTTTATTGAATTTAAAAAATCCGAGAGACATAGTTAACATCAGTAATTTAAATGTGGTTCAATAGGATGAAAATATATTTGGGTGAATAGTAACTTTTGAATTTTATTTACCGCAGTTAAAAGTAAATAGCATAATTAAAGGAAAAAATGATATTATAATTACCCTAAAATATGTCCTAATTCTATTTGATAAGTGTATTTAAACCAAAATAAACCTTAAGAATAAAATATGATCCTTTTCGTCCACCTGTATTAGATTTGGACATTTATTATTATTTTATTTAAAGAAGAGTTAAAAGTGTTAGATTCAAAGTTTAATAACTAAAACATTTTTAATATTGGGTTATGCATAAGATAAATTAAACTATAAACACTAATTAGAAAGATAAAAAAATTTCCTACATAATGGTATTTTATTTACAATTTTTAGACATTAAATAATTAAATTTATTTATGACACAGTGATGATGTAGTAATTTACTTATTATTGAAAGATTAAAATAATTGATATTATAAATATTAATATAATAGTAAATTGAGACTTTTGATGTATCACACAAATTTTCTATGTTAATATTAAATTTTAATTTTCATTAAATAATTTTTTTTAGAAGTGATAAAGTTGTTATGACTTTCACAAAACCCTAATATTAAATAGTGTCAAAATTGACATAAATGAGTTTTTAAAACAAATACTATATTATTAATGGATATAATATTATTAAAAATATAAGGTTTAACCAAAGGACTTATAAAATGTTATATATATCAATAATTAACCACTTGGGGTTCTCTTTTCTTTTTATAGTATTTTTATTCACCATTTATTATAATAATATAAGAATACATGGTAAAAGTTAAACTATTTAACTAAGAGTTAAATCTAAAAGATAAGGTTAATATGGTGAACTAAACATATATAAAACCAATTGGTTGAGAGGTTTGCTACCTATCCCTACCTTATCCTCTAAATAATTTTTTTTTGAGCCATTATTAACCAAATATGATTGTATAATAAAGTAATATTTCAAGCTTTTCCTAAAGTGACCCTCCCCACACTTATAAAAGGGTACTTCACCTTCTCTCAAAATCACACCTCCAAATCCATTTTTTTTGTCCAAACCCTACTCAAATATATTCTCAAAAACCCTCACTTTAACTTAGAGTACTTAATTTGATCTAAAGCCAATTTATGGATCCCTTTTGATCAAATCAAAAGGAAGAACCCAAAGAAGAGGTAATAATTTTATCACCTCTTTCAAAATTCTTTTCTCATTCCACTTCCTCTTTATTTTTTGTTTCCATAAAAAAATAATAAATACAGTAAATTATACACATAGTGATGTTATTATATATATGGTACCACCATATTCATTATTTTATCCATCCTATGAATGAAAAAGTCACCATACGTGCGTATGTATGGCTTACCTTCTCCACGTCATGGTGTAGTTTGTTATTCAACACTTCATCATTTGGATGGGTATAATAATTAGTATTATTGATTTAAATAATAAGTATAACATGTTAATGATTCTTTATATATGATATACAATCCAATTACATACTATTTCACTATCAATAGAATGTTATTGTCACTCGTGAGTACGTACAGATTACCGTCTCGACGAACGCGATGAGATTCATTCCCCATCGTAACCATTGAAGAATAATTTTTATTTTAGGATTAAAAATAATGTTTAAGAGATTAATATCATTCAGGATATGAATCAAATACAACCTATCCATTTCAAACCTAACTTACGTAAAAAAACATATAAATGAAAACGAATCAGTTAACACCCGAAATAATGATACGACAGAAATATTATTAACAAAGCAATATTAGAAGATAATATATGATATCATATTATGTATGTTGTTCTAATATAATTTAATAAAAATTATTTCCCCATTATACAAGAGGTTAACCTACCATCTACTAAGGAAAATTACAAGGTAATGGGTTTTCATCTCACCTTTATTCCCATGAGATTCATGCTATATTTACCACTATTACCTTTTGTGCAGTGTATGTACTTCCCATGATTGTATTCTTTGTGTAATATACTTTAATTTATGGCTATTTACATAATCATTGTATGATCCTTCTTTCATGGGGTGTATATTTTGTAAGTTACCAAATCGGTAAGGTAATTTCAAATGTCAATTTCCCCTCGTTGGGTTTTATGCATACTTCATGATTATTTTACTCCAAGATTATGTGTGGAATCACTATTTATTTATTTATGTGGTAATTTCCAGTCACCTTTTTTTGGATATACTTTTGATATAGATAATCACTGCATTGATAAATTCTCAAGTCACTAATATAAACTTGATAAGGGTAATCTTAACTCAATTTCCATTCATTGAGATAAACATCCAAGTCATTGGTTTTGTTTTTATAGGAATATGTGCGAATGTCGTCTGATTTATTTACATTTAATATAAAATCATATTGAGTGTATTTATATTTTTCACACATAATTATGTCATTGATTTATCCTAAATCTAAGGATATAATCTTTATAAGGGATTTCGTCTCAATTTACATTCCATTGAGACTTCTTTGTTGTTATGCACCAATTCACTTTTATATGGTGTATATACTGTCATTTGACATATTATATCATGAATACCTATATTATAATGATATTATAAAGCTTTGATTGATTTTATTACTCAATTATTTGTATTCAAGAGTCTCTCATTTGGTTATGGACTCTTTAACTAAAATATCATTTTAAAGATTTATTCTTATAAATCTTTCTCATTAATGTCCATGTTTTAAAAATGGTTTTAAGGATTTATTTATATGGATATGAAAGTTTTTAAATTTATATTCCATTGAAAGGTTGCAAAGTGGTATGGGAAAATTTGATTAAAAAATATATTTTAAATGAATTCTTTGATGAATATTGCAACTTTTAAAAGTTTTCAAGGACACAAGGATATTACTCAAAAATAATTTTACTAATTATTTTCATCTATGTCAATATACTTCATTATTCTTAATTGAGTTTGATTTATTATAATACAATATTCCATATTGTATTGAATGAGTTATGTTTGACTGTGGATGTGTTATTTTTATACCATTCATGGTATATAGTTAAATTATTAACATTTCGTATGCTAGTTCTAATATTAATGTTATTGTTTTGTCTCAACCTTTTCATATGAGGAACACTTTAGACTTAGTAAGTGACGGGTGGAGACCACTATAGCTCCTCGATGCATCAGTAGGTCTCATGAGACAAACTAGTGTCTTGGCACAAGGCCTTGACAAAATCTTATTTGTAGTCTTCGCAGGGGGCCTTGAATATGTGGTTATGATGTCCGACATTATGCATTCCCTAATTATGAAATTATCTATTGACATTACACATGATTATTCTACTAGTAGAATATCCATGTGAATAAGTAAATGAAAGTATTTGATTTATCTTTTCCATATTATACTAAATTTTATGTTTAAAAGGCTTGTGTTTTAGGCTTATACATTGCCTTAAATGTTTATGCTTAATTATAATAGTTTCTGCTATATTGTTATCCTTACTCGGAATCTGAGTTCACTTCTTTCTTATGTTTTATTTTTCCCAGGATGCGAAGAAGTGTATTATACTTGACCTGTAGGGATAGGTTAAGGGATATGAGTGTGTTCAATGGGGACACATTATTGTTGTTTTTTATGATGTAATGTAAAACTTATATATATATCTAGTACTTCCTAGGATACTAAACTAATCAGTATTTCGAGAATTGATCTCTTTTGATCATTCCAATGTTAGGTAATAATGCATCGACTCTGGGTAACTAGGGTCGGGGCGTTACAATTGGTATCAGATGAAGTTTAGTACAAACCTTAGAAGCTATATTTAGAAAAACACTGATTATAGAACATTACCCTAAGATAGAATTTGAGGATTAGTATAGAAGAACTTCCTAGAATTTTCATAATGTAGAGATTTTGTGTATTTACAAGAAATACATCCCTGTCTGGATACGAGCAGGTAGTGGCGTCTCTGGCACATATTTACCTAGGAGTGAAAACTCCAACAAAGAGTTTTGGGCTTAACCTAGGGTATCATAGTACACGACAATGGGCCTTACTGCACTCTTGGATACGACACTCTTGGGGAATATGCTTAGGATAATTCATGTTTTGTTTACATAACAATTTAAAGGATTTTAATATAAGACCAGAATAAATAACCTTGATTAATCATATGATTTTTTAGATTGAATGTAAGGTGTCATGATATTCTCTAAATGATTTTATGACTATTGTTACTCACAATCTGCATTCTAGTTTTAGTTAATGGATGGATTCCAAGAAATTCATTGTAACATTTAACATGATGTACACGGTGGGAATGGTGGTGGAAATGAGCAATGAAATAGAATTTTGATAGGAATAAATGATATTGTGTTCATTCTGAATCAATTTTCCAAAAAACATGATCAATAACATATACATTAACCAACTCCTGAACTCAAAAAAGAAGAGAAAGGCGGAGAATGATAAGAGATCAAACCATGGAGAAAATGGAGAAAAGAAAGCTCATTTTTCATCATGCAGGAAATGTGGTAGGAGCCACCCAAGAAAGTGTCTCAATAGAACACATAAATTATTTATGTGTGGAATAGAAGGACATAAAGTAAAGAATTTATGAGGAAAAATTAAGACTACTATGGAAGAAAATAAAAATGACCCTAAGAATCCGTTTACAGTCATTTTCCAAAAATATATGGGACTTTTGCATTACCCGAGTCAATGTACTATTCTATAGGACAAACTCTAATTCAATGAAGAACCTATGTTGAAATAAATGGATGGAGAAATGTTTTAAATTATTAATGCTCTTTTTTGATGGGATTACTTTGGAATACTTTTCTCTTATATTTGTAACCCTACAATTTATTATGTGAAAATGCAATTTAAGGAAGAATTATCTTTTCTTTTGTGGATATAGTTATAATGAACCATTTGGGTTTATATGATCCTTGAATTTGAGGCAATTACATGTTATTAACTTTGGGATGAAAATTAATTGTATGAGATAAAATTTTCGGTTAAAATATGTTATGGTTATTTTTGAGGAATTTATCTCAATTTTGGGAATGTTATAAAATTATATAGTTTCTAAAAAAGGACAACACGCAGACCGTGTAACAACCTGTCATGTCGGAGAAATCTATAGGAATCAAACTCACAACCAATGTGAAAATAGGATTTATCACCTACCATTGGACTACGTGAAGTCCCTGGTTAGTATGACTAATTATTTTTAGTTAAATTATTTTATCGATCAAGAATATGTTGATTTTGGGAACTTATTATTTATCCTTAGTATAGGAAAATGACATGGTGATTATACGATAAATTTTATTTTGGAATATGTTCTCTCTTTTGAGAACACTATATGCCTAAGGAAAATAGAATACTATGGGATTTCATTTGAGGTGTAATGGTGGAGTTTTTTTTGGATGAATTTATGTTTTTTGTTGTACTAATACAAATTTGGGTTATTTATGGAAAATTATTAACCTATCATAGAGAATATGTGATTAGGTTAATTACTTTTAAGTATGTGACTTTAATAGTATTCGATATTATTTGGAGATAAATGTTAAGATTTATCATGGAAGACTATGTGACCAAATACTTTTGAATTTTGGGTTTCAAACTTACATTGGATTATTTTGAAGAATTCTAAGGACAATTGTTATTTTGAATGGTCTTTGTTGAACTTTGTTTATTGTTTGTTTAATTATGGAGATTAAGTGTAGTATGTATTTTTATAAAGGATTATCCATTTTAGGGATCATCTGATCTTGTACTTACCATTTTGGTTTTGGTTAATGTCTAAAGACAAGGGAAATATATAGTTCATATTTTGTGGATTATGTGATTCTCTAGAAGTTGATTCTAGTGCTTCAGGTGTGACCAATTCATATTGAATACTTCTCTTTTAGATTTAAAGTTGAGTTTGTGGTAGAAATTAGTCAATGGATGGAACTCTACACATCAAGTATTATTTTTCTTATTCTATTAAAAAAATAATTCTTAATATTTAGGTAAAAGATCTTAAAACCAAAAATTTGTTATCCTAATACCTTAAGTTTTTTTGAACTGATGATATTTTAAATCATCGTAGATTTATGGATTTGAGACCCTCACTTTTTCGTTCACTTGTTTGTGATTGATGACCTCAATCACTCCCTATAAATATTTACATTTTCCCTCTAATTATAATTTACACCAATGTTCTATTATTCATAATCCTAATTTGGTGGTGACTTTTTTAGTTCCCTTTCCCTCTTATTAAGACTAAATTTTATTTACCCTATTTCTAATGTGGGTTTTCCACAAAGGTATCTTCTATTTTTTAACATTTATTTCTGAAGAACAATTTAAAATTAAGAGGATTCAATTTATTGAATGAGGGAATAATGTGACACCCCAATCTTCCATGAGATGTTTCTCTTTGAATAATATGATAATGTGCAAAGTTTGCAACACCGAGTTCAAGCGCACCACGACCTATCAAACTCTCCGTTTAAAAAGCGGTTATGAATAGTAATAACAAAAATTTGAATTTTATATACTCCATATAATTATAAAATCCATATTATGTGTTTCTTAGACATAATATAAGAACAAATTCAATTTCTCAGATAAAAGATGTATTTTTCAAAAAATGATATTTTACCGCCTTTTAATGGTGAACCCTTTTTAAATCCAATATTTTACAATTTTATATATTTAATTTGACAAAATAAACTTATTATTTTGAAGTGGGACATAAAAATTTAGTTTAGAAAATTTTTTGGTGCTTTTCTGATAACATTCATTTTTTGATGAATAGTGAAAAATACTAAATTTTAATTAAAAACAACTTTTTTATCAAAATAATTTATAGTTTTAAATTAAACATTTGAATGGTTTTGAAGTATAATTAGATTATATTTTTATAATTTAATCCAATTTTGGTCATGGTAAGAAATTTTAAATTTAAATTGGACACAAACACATATCAATCTTTTGATAGTTTTTAATTCTCAAAAACCCACTTTCTGGTTTTGACAATGGGAATATTTTTTTAAATTAATTAATAAAACTTCTATATTTTGAATTTTTTAAAATAGATATCGTTTTTGAATTTGGAATATCAAAATTATCTTTGGGTGAATTTTTTTGTATTTTTCTAAAAAGTTTCAATTTTTGATGAATAGTGAAAAATACTACGTTATTGTTTAAAGATGAATTTTTTATTTAAATAATTATTTTGAATTTAAATTTATTTTAAAGTCAAAATAATACATAATAATTATATTATTCCAATTTAATTCATTGATGTCATTTTATAATAATATTAAATATATAAAATTTTGTTGAACTTTTTACCATCTTTTACTCACCTTCTAGGCACATTTGCAAATTTGCATAAAACATAATTTTTCCACTTCTGGGAATTGAATTTAAAAAATCCAAGAGACATTGTTGAAATCAGTAAGTAAAATTTTGTTCAATAGGATTTAAATAATTTTTGGGGAAGAGAAACTTTTAAATTTTATTTACCATGGTTAAAAGTAAATAGGGCAATTAAAGGTAAAAATGATATTATAATTACCCCAACACATGTCCTAATTCTATTGGACAAATTTATTTCGACCAAAATAAACCTTAGGAATAAAATATGATCCTTTTGGTTTACATGGATTAGATTAGGACATTTATTATTATTTTATCTAAAGAAGAGTTAAAAGTGTTAAATTCAAATTTTAATAACTAAATCATTTTTAATATAGGGTTATACATAAGGTAAATTAAGATATAAATATTCATTAGAAATATAAAAATATTTCCCACATAATGGTATTTTATTTATAATTTTTATAATTTAAATAATTAAATTTATTTATGACACAATGATGATGCAGTAATTACCTTATTATTTAAAGATTAAAATAATTGATATTATAAATATAAATATATTTTTAAATTGAGACTAATTCCTCAAATTTTATAGGTTAATATGAAATGATAGGGTTTATTAAATAATTTTTTTAGAAGTGATAAAGTTGTTATGAATTTCCCAAATACCAAATACTAAATAGTGTCAAAATTGACATAAATGAGTGTTTAAAACAAGTACTAAATTTTTAATTGATATAATATTCAAAAAAATATAAGGTTTGGAAAAAGAACTTAGATAAGGTTATATATATCAATAATTAACCACTTGGGGGGTTCTCTTGGAATTTTATAGTAAGTTTATTCACCATTTATTATAATAATTCAAGAATACATGGTAAAAGTTAAACTATTTAACAAAGAGTTAATTCTAAAAGATAAGGTAAAATGATGATCGAAACCTGTCTAAAACCTATTGGTTGAGAGTTTTTCGACCCAACCCCACCTTATCCTGTAATTAAATCTTTTTGGATCCATTAAAAACCTAATATAATTGAATAATAAAATAATATTTCAAGCTTTTCCTAAAGTGACCATCACCTCTCTGATAAAAGGGTACTTCCCCTTATCTCAAAATCACACCTCCAAATCCATTTTGATCGGCTAAACCCAACTAAACTATCCTTCCAACTACCATCAAATAAACCTATATGACTTAATTTTATCATAATCCTACCTAAAGAGCATTTTTGATCAAATAAAAAGGAAGCACCCGAAGAAGAGGTAATAATTTCATCACCTCTTATCAAAGTTCTTTTTTTACACTTCCCCTTTATTTGTTGTTTCCATACCAAAATAATAACTCCATTACCTTCTACATACTATAATGTTATTATAAATATGGTACAACCATATTCATTATTCTACCCATCCTATGAATCACAAAGTCTCCATACGTGCGTACGTACGGCTTACCGTCTCCACGTCGTGGTGTAGTTTGTTATTCAACGCTTCATCATTTGGATGGGCATAATAATGAGTACAATTTATGTAAATAATAAATATAACATGTTAATGATTATGTATATATTATATACCATGCAATTACATATGATTTCACCATCAATATAATTGTATTATCGCTCGTGTGTATGTATGGATTACCATCTCTATGAACGTGATGAGATTCATTCTCCATAGTAACCATTCAAGAATAATTTTCATTTTATGATTAAAAATAATGTTTAAGAACTTAATATCATTCTGGATATGAATCAAATAAATTATATCGATATCAAACATGACTTACTTAACAAAACATATAAAGGGAAACAAATCAGTTAACATTCGAAACAATAATACTACTGAAATATTATTAAAAAAGTAATATTAGAAGATCATATATGATATAATATTATGTATGTGGTTGTTTTATAATTTAATAACAATGACTTCACCATTATACAAGATGTTAACCTACCCTATACTATGAAAAAGTACAAGGTAAGAGGTTTTCATCTCACTTTTATTCCCGTGAGATTCATGTTATATTTTCCACTATTACCTTTTGCGTGGTGTATGTACTACCCATGATTGCATTATTGGTTTAATATACTTTCATTTATTTGTATTTGAATCATAAATGTACGATTCTTCTTTCATGGGGTGTATGTTTCATAAGTTACCAAATCGATAAGGGAATTTCACATTTCAATTTCTACTCGTTGGGTATTACGCATACTTCATTGATTATTTTACTCTAAGATTATGTGTGGAATCACTATTTATTTATTTATGTGGTAATTTATACATCCCTTTATATGTATATACTTTTGATACACATAATCACACCGTTTATAAATTCTCAGGTCACTAATATAATATTGATAAGGGTAATCTTAACTCAATTTCCATTCATTGAGTCAAACATCCAAGTCATTGGTTTTGTTTTTAGAAGAATTTGTGTAAATGTAATATGATTTATTTAAAATTAATATCCAATAATAATGAGTGTATTTATATTTTTCACACATAATTATGTCATTGATTTATCCTTAATCTAATGATACGGTCTTTATAAAGTATTTTGTCTCAGTTTACATTCCATTGATACTTTTTTGTTGTTATGAACCAATTCACTTTTATATTCTGTATATACTATCCTTTGACATATTATATCATGAATACATTTATTCTCATGATATTATAAAGTTTTTATTGATTTTATTCCTCAATTATTTGTATTCAAGAGTCTCTCATTTGGTTTGAACTCTTTAACTAAAATATCATTTTAAAGATTTATTCTTATAAATCTTTCTCATTAATGACCATGTTTTAAAAATAGTTTTATGGATTTATTTATATGGACATGAAAGTTTTTAAATTCAGATTACTTTAAAAGGTTTCAATGTGCTATAGGACACTTTGATTCTAAAATCTATTTTAAATGACTTCTTTGATAAATAGTGCAACTTTTAAAAGTTTTCAAGAACAAGGGGATATTTCCCTCAAATAGTTTTACTAACTGTTTTCATCTATGTCAATATCCTTCATTATTCTTGATTTAGGTTGATTTATTATAATACAATATTCCATATTGTATTGAATGAGTTATGTTTGATGGTGGATGTGTTATTTTTATACCATTCATGGTATATGGTTAAAGTATTAACATTTTATATGCTAGTTTTAATACTAATTTTTATGTTATGTTTCAACACTTTCATATGAGGAATGCATTTAACTTAGTAAGTGACTAGTGGAGCCTTGTATAGCTCCTTGATGCATTAGTAGGTATCATGAGATAAACTAGTGTCTTAGCACAAGACCTTGACAAAATATTATTTGTAGTCTTAGAAAGAGGCCTTGACTATATGGTTATGATGTCCAACATTATGTATTCAATCATTCTGAAATTAGATATTGATATTATAGGTGATTATTCAACTAGTAGAATATTCATGAGAATAAGTAAATGGAATTATTTGATTTATATTTTCCATATTATGCTGAAATTTAAGTTTAAATGGCTTGTGTTTTAGTCTTATTCATTTCCTTAAATGTTTATGCTTATTTACTATAGTTTCTGTTATATTGTTATCCTTACTGAGAATCTGAGCTCACCCCGTTATTATATTTTCTTTTTCCCAGGATGCGAAGAAGTGTATTATGCCTGACCTATTGGAATAGTTTAAGGTATATGAGTGTTCTCAAAGGGGACACATTTTTGTTGTTTTTTATGATGTAATGTAAAACTTAAGTATATATCTAGTAATTATAAGGCTACTAAACTAATCGGTCTTTCGAGACTCGATCTCTTGTGATCATGCCAATGTTATGTAATAATGCATCGACTCTGGGTAATTGTGGTAGGGGCGTTACACTAAAACCAAGAAGCATGGTGTGAGAAACACTAATAATAATGAGAAAACCACATAATTCAAAATTTCAATTTAGGACAATTTATGTTTTATAATAGGTTATTCATGAACATCTCTAAAACAATAGGAAAAGATTTTAACCTATACTTAGACATATATTTAGGGTTCTTACTAAGGTTCTCTCATCCTTGTTTCCAAATGTAAACTATACCTTTGATCTGATACCAACTATAACAACCCGTACATTACAGGTAGATATTACATCAACATTGAATAATATTTATTACATAGCATAACAAAAACCACAATTGGACCATATAGGTTTTGTGTCTTTAGAAACTGGGAAACATAAACAACTGGTTCATACAACATCTACATTTTCTCCTGCTTATTTCTTCAAAACTAGACTCCTTTTTGAAATATCTTACTTAATACCCTTCTTTATGACCTAGGGAAAATAAACATTTGAAATGGGGAACTCAAATGCTCAGTATGGGTAAAAAAGGGAAATATCATTCATATCATAATCATAAGAACATAACATTTGAAAATATTATCCTACATATAAAATATCAAAATATCATGTCATGAGATAAATCATAAAAGTAAAATATATTCCCAATATTCTTTACATAAGACATGATTTTGTTAGCATACACACATAACCATTGAAAATAATTTCATATTAGTCAAGCCTCATTGCCGAGACCATCTTAGTGGGTGAAGTCCATTACTGAACCGAGTTCACTCCTCGTTCCAGCCCTATATTACTGATCCATATTTACATGTCATTCGATTCATGTTTATATCATGAGATATAAATATTTACCCAATTCATTGGAGGGAGATATATGTCCCACACATCTCATTATGAAAACATTCTTATGTGTTCCACAAAAACATAAAAACATTCCCCATAGCATAACCCATTAAATAAAATGGTTTTCTTAAACATCATTCTATTATAATTGATATAAAAAAATGAAATTCCTAAATCAAATTCAGTAATAAAAGATAAAAAATAATATTAATAATAGGGTTATAGATATAACCTTATTTAAATAGTGTCATCTTAAATGTAAAATAATTTTGAGAAAACACTTAAAATTCATTCTTGAGGAAAATATCATTTCTTTTTCAAAACCATTTTCCTTCCTCAAAATTCCACATAATTTTTGAAGAAATAATGTTTTGTGAAAATAAATTTTTATGATTTTAGGGGAAGATTCAAGTAAATAAGGCATTATGAGAGTTTAAAAATCCAGTCATTTCGTACAGGTTAAAAAATATTCTTCTCGTACTTTTTCCGGAAGAGTCAAAAAGTGCCTCGTACTGAAAATGAAAAAAGTTTCCATTTATAACATTTAGTAAAAATTAACCAATGGTTAAAATTGAATTTAAAAAATTATAGAAGTATATAATTTTTTTTTTAAATTCATATTTAGTAAACATGGATTTGGTAGACAAATATACCCCAGTAAATACTTATGAATATACAAACTTAGATAAAAATGATATTTGAAAAGTTATCCCTTCCCTTAGTTACGATATGATTCATTGGTATCCTAAACTCATGTATAATTATTTAAATAATGTTACTGATTTATTCCAGAAACATAATTATTTTTATGATAATATTTTCATCCATTTGTTAGTAACATTTCACTATTACACGTTATTCGAGTATTAAAAGATTTATGTTCTTATGCATGTTTTGTCGGATAAGATCTTATTCCTATTTTTGAGTTATAGTTATATCATTTAAAACATGGAATTAATATATATCATATTTATTCATCCAATTTTTTATATAATCATTATTTAATGAAGATTATGTAGAAAAAATCATATCGCATCGTGCAGACGCTAAGCCATACGTACGCACGAGCGATGATATCATTCCCATAATTATTGAATGGTATTAATGTGGATGGTGTATAGTATCTTAGATTAAATATAATTTTATATTAATCACACATATATATTTATTAACTCCATCGTTATACCCATCCATGTAAGGAGGTGGTGAAAAAACTTATTACACCACAAACGTGGAGACAGTAAATCATACACACACACACACACAATGATTTCGTTTTTCATCAGATAGATAGAACGTGAAATGTGGTTGTTTAATAATTATAATAAGATATCAGTATATTCATGATACTTATTTTATTACTTTATAATGAAAAAAATAATGAAGATTGAGAATAAGAAGAATGAAGTTCGAAAGAATCGGTAGAAGAGATTACTTCTTCCTCAACGTGCTTCTTCTAAATCTCTTTTTACAACACTATAATTTGTCCTCAAATATGACCAGAACCTCTAGAATGAAAATATGAAAGATTATAATGAAAAATGGTAGGGTATGGCCGATTTTGAAGGCTCAAAATGAAGTTAATAGGTGAGGGAGGATGTGCCCTTTTATAAATGAGCTGAGGGCCACTTTTGAAAACTCCATAAAATTATAATAATAAAATCAAACCTTACCCAAATACATCATAAATGTCCCAACTTCAAATATGAAATGAGATAGGGTTATAATATTATCAAAATTTTTTTTAATGAGTTATTATGTCAATTTAAACCATATCTTTTTAATTCACACATAGTAATTCTATTTAATTTTAATTGTGGTAATAATATTCTAAATATTTAATTGTTTTAAATATTTACTTATGTGGTGTTCATTGACCATAAATAGATATTTTATACATTTTATACCTTATAATAATCACTTTTTAATTTTTAAATGTTTTTATGATTTTTAAATAATTTAATAAAATGTTAATTTTTATAAAATATCAATAGTGTCAATTTTAACACTATTCATTTATTTGACTTTATATAAAATCCACACAGAAGTTAAATTCGAACCAAAATATTTAATACACTCCTAACATGTCATAGTAACCTATAAAATTCATGTATTACATTAATTAGTTCATATGATATTTATTTTAATATTTTTAAAACTATTTTTTTTCTAATTTCTATTAATAAAATAATTTCTACATCCCTATTATGTCATCATTAATGGTACGTATTTAATATCTAAAAATTATAAATAAATTTAAATGATTTAGGTAATTCTTATATATTTCGAGATACTATCTATAGTCAATATTATATATTTTTTTATCGAAATATTAAAATTAATATACTTATATAAAATGAGATTGTGACATTTTGTAACATTTATTAGTTTTTGTTATATTCATGTCATATTCATAGGTAAGTGTCTATTAAGTGATTCAATTTAAAATAATAGATAATAATGGTAGAATTTAGTCATAAAATAGGAATTTTACATGTGTTAAAAGTAATTTTATAATATTATTTCTTACCTTTAATTACCCAATTTACTTTCAACCATGGTAATAAAAATAATTACCAAAGTTACTATTCATATTTCCCAAAAATAAAATAAATATATTTACATAATTTTGATCTACTGATTCCAAATATGGAATCCATTTTTAAAAATTAAAAATACAGAAGTTGTATTAATTTATTTAAAATTAATCCCATTGTTGAAATGAGAAAACAAGTTTAAAAAGTTAAAATATCACAAAAGATTGAAATATTTTTAAATATGAATTTAACGTAAAATTAATTCCAATGACCTAAATTATATTAAATGGAAAAAATATATTTTATTTATACTTTGAAACCACTCAATAATATAATTTAACCATATAAATTATTTCAATAAAAAATTTATTTTCAATTAAAATTTTGCCTATTTGTACTATTCATCAAAACATGAAAGTTATCAGAAAAATATCAAAAATTCATCCAAAGAAAATTTTTATATCCCGATTGAAAATAAAATGTCTATGTTTTCATATGAAAATTATTAATGTGTCAATATATTAATTTAAAAGGGGTTCTCCATTCAAAGGTGTAAAATTAAACTTAATAAATAGGTTTTTATACATCAAATAGGGTTTTATGCATACCCTATGACTAAAATATCCATTATATTAATATCAAAAATCTTTTATTAAGTACATAACACATATATATCTTATTAATTTCATTACCAAAATTAATTCACTCAAAAATACAAATATCTAATTGATTTATAATTTTCATAAATAATTGATAGCCAATGAATTCAAAATGCATTTTCATAAGTTATAATAATTATCGTTAACCTAACGGCTAGGCTATAACGTTAATTTTATAATAAGGTTATCTCGTGGTTAGTTTAAAATCAAATTTCATGCAAAGAAAGCTACTAAATAATAAAAAATATTTATAGAAAATATTTCATAAAAACATCTGGGTGTTACATTCTTCACCTGGGATCTCATATTTTCCACTCTCATTGCATAGCTTGCTAATATATCCTTTCTGCATTGTTCTCTTACATAGGTCCCTTGAAATTTTTTCAAGGTGAAATAATTTTAGTGATGGAGTTAAGCGGAAATATTTCGTCGAAGGACTTGCGCTAGGATCCTTGTTGAAGGACCTACACTAATGAACTCATTGAAGGACCTATGTGGAGAAATTCTTTTTAAAAATTCTTAAATTCCTTTAAGTTTAAAATTTTATCTTCTCATAAGTCAAAATTATAACCTAATGGTGAGAACTTGGTAATTATTTTTTAGGAAATGGCTTACTTGATGACCAAAACAGAAGAAGATAAGGCTCGTCAAAACAAGATGATGAAAATTGTTGGACCAGAATATTATGATGTTGTTCCAAGTACCCTCCCTGGGCAGCTGAAAGTATTAATTCCACACCAGCATGAATATCTACGAAGTCACTATGAGCCTCTGTACGAACATGGTATTTGGCAAGATTCCCACATTTCAGCTAATAAGAGATACTTTCTAAAGACTTGGATTCTCTAATAATTCAATTTTCATTTCATGGATATTACTATGAAGGGTATTTATATTATATATTGGATGTATCTTACACCATAGTGGTTGTACCCTTGATATGAAAGATCATTTTCTAGAGCCAAGGTTTCATTGTTATGATTCAACCTTTCGTTCTTCACAAACAGATTAGTCTAATGGTTGCAATAAAGACTGGGATGTTCATTCTGGGGAGTTAAACCTGAATGGATGTTGGTATTTTGGGTATGCCAGACTTGTGTAGAATTTAGGAATGAACTATCAAATGTTCACATTTATGAATCTGTCTAGATGGGAAAAACTTATGTTAACAAAAATGACTTAATTCCAGAATTTATGAGCCGATAGAGTCTACAAAAAAATACTTTCCACTTGATTCATGGTGGGGTTGAAATCAGTTTATGGGATATCTACTAAATATATAGGGTTCCCATTCTCAGGAAGATGTATGATGATTTTATTCCACCAGTAACAACATGGGGTGATATTACTAGGACATCACCATTGGATCCTGAATTAGTCAAAATATAAGAGTAATTTTCCATATAAAAGAAAGATGTTCATGGAAGAGTGTGGATGGAAGCCTTTTTTTGAACCCACAACAGAGAAAGGTCCCACCTGTGGACATCTAACTATTTTCCCATATATAGATAGTCGGAACATTTTAGGAAAATATTGGCCTACATTTGAGAGAGGTTACTACAACTATGGGGCTATAAATTCAAATCTAATATTGATTCAAAGGTACAGTTAGCTGGCTTTCTTTCCATGTGGCTAAGTATTTACTTTCTTCTATTCCGCAAGTCTGGTGGTGGTGTAAAAACATGGGCTTTTGTTATTTTTGACAAATTGGAAGAGGGTAAATATATTGGGCTAGAAACTCCTGTATTAGAAATAATTTATTCTTCACTGCTGCATTTGTACAATGGGAAGGATCCATTTAGACTTTCAGGTCCATTCCAAGTGTTATGGGGATGAATTGTGACACAATTTTCTTCATATTCAGTGTTGAATTAAGTTAGAGTCCCCAATGGTTCATTTAACCCTTTTTACAGAAATTATCTGGGATTTAGTATTTGAACATGAGACCTGAGGTAGTGATGAAGGCATTGAATGCATCGTGAGAATTTGGATTCTTTTATTTTGATAACCCACAAACATGAACATTTATTGATGATGGTATGAAGGAAAATTATGAGTTGAGGTCCTATATGAAGTCATTCAGGGACAACGTGTTATTGACCAGGATTTATGGTGAAATTATTTGTGAGGCTTACGTACCTTATAGGTTTGTTCACTGGTTCAAATGTCTTCAACAATCAATAAATTTTCCTCCCACATATGTTAGACAGGAGAAACATCCAATGGTCTAGACAATTGTGGATATTTATGGATTTAGAGACATCCAAATTATCAATTACGTTACCTCCATCAGATGCATCAATTGGATTAGAAGATGGATATGACAAATCTTTGGATTATTTATAACCTTAGGGGGCTTTAACAAAAGGAATATATCGTGTGGTAGCCATGACGACTGTTGTGTGTAGAAATCGTGGTAAGAGGTCTAAAGCCAAAGATGATGCAGAGGCTTCATGAGCCTCAGAACCTTCAAAACATCTCTGTATAAGATATACCAAGAAGACTAAGTTTAGTGAAACAATACCTCCAACAACAAGGTTATCTAGCCGTTGTCATCAGAAAAAGATTCACATCCCATCTGCTGGCTTTTCTGAATAAGAAGGGATACCTAAAGAGGTTCTCCAATCATAGGGTGTTGAGCATTATCTACATCCAATCATTTCAAAATTGAATATTGTGTGGCCATTAGCTATTACATTTTTGTAGATCTGGACCTGTGAACTCAGGGATTCCTGGGCATTCCTCCAAAATGGAATTAGAATACTGGATGTGGGTGACATTAAGGAACCTTATAATTATCATCTGGCTAATAACCTAGGAGAATAGAGGAGTATATTGCGGAGCTGGAAACAATCATATATGCAATTGATGACCAAGTCTCGACCTCAAAACAAGTCTTCGATATGATGGAACTAGGGATACATAAAGGGGTAATTATTAACCCTGAAGAGAAATGGGAAGTTAATGTAAATATTGAGAATGTATTTTCCCATTTCTATTGATTCAATTATGCTTCCTCATTCACCATAATTAATCTTGATGAGATTTCATTTTCCAGCTTGAAATTTGTGAAGGAACCTCAGGACATGTTCTCGAGTCACTAAGGTATAGACCTATAGGTTCCCCTATTGACACATTAAATGACCTCACCATGTCTCCAAAACATTCTCCCAGAGTTAATATCATGACTAGGGTAATAGTGATAGACAATTCTCAGCCACTACCTCAAGTTTCTACCACCAAGGGGGGTATTTCTATTTATCCACAAGCTTATGAAAAGAAAATAAATAGATCATTGAGATTGGTCTGAAGTGTAAATCAAAGAAGTAAGTATTTTGACTATCCTATAATACTATGAATTTCTAGATACACCTTGGTATCCCCACTCATCTTCTCATAGGATCTTCATCTCTCTCTTCTCTTAAGGGGTTAAAAACTGGTTCTTTAGGAACAGAGGATGAAACCCCTGTAGAATCACATATTCATGTAGATGAATCTGTTACCTTAACAGGTGAAGAACCATGAGAGACAACTGCATCTGAACCTATTTCTATAGAGAGATAGAAATGTCATGGTAATGTAAAAAAAATTTCTCTTGAGTATCAAATTCTTTTGTTAATATTATTCTCCTCATAAAATATTAGATCAGTTTCCCTTTCCAATGGATCCTATAATAATCAATGCTAATATTCTTATTGCACCAGAAGGAAGGAACGCGGATATTGGGAAATCTCAAGTAGATACTAACGTTAATCCTAAATTGGGAATATTTGATGGAATTTCATTTGTTAAATAATTGATGGAACAAAATTTCAGTAGAGCCAATGTGGGAATCAATGAACATTTTTTGAATACCTTAAATGGTGAGGATGCTATAAAATTTCTAGTTGCATAAACTAAAATTATGGACACCCTTAATCCAATCATTGATATTCCAGTTTCCATCAAGGATTTTGGGTACATCCATGAGGAATTTCAAGGATGTAAGATCTCATTCTTTTATTTTTTATACATAATTGTTATTCTTTTACTTGGTAATTCACATCAAAGTTCCACTTATGCAGATTTTTCTACAGAGAATGTTGCGAAGTCCATTCTATAACAGGTAATTCCACTTTATCCATCTTCTACTAAATCATGATAAATAATTACTGAGGACCCCATGTTGATAGAAACTCTAGAGACTTCGATTATGGTAATTGGGAAAACTCAAGAGAAAGATCCTACCTAAGAAACACTTTCTCAAATTTATGAAGCTGAGAAGAATGGGGATGATTCTAATTAAGCAGCCAACTTATCATTGGGAAAATGTTATCGACGGTCAAGATCATAATCTATTACGACCATTCCTCTAAAACTAACAATGATCTTGATTCACCATTTAGAGTTATATTCTCCCACATATAGATTTGAAGGTGAAACTTCTGTGCTGGCTCAAACATCAGCAAAAGGTGAATCATCCACTGTTCTGAGAGAAGCAGATCAAGTTACCTCTTTATGTGATTTGTTTATAGAGTAAATTCTACCCCATGGTAGTGACTCAGATTCAAATTTAGATAGACGGTTTTCTCTTGACATGGCACGTCAAAAGGCATTAAATTTTTTTAAGATAATTATTGAGAAGCCTTTGGATGAGCTGTTGTCCCATTTTGGAAAAATGCTAGAACAATTATGCGTATTGGGATTTAGAGGATTTAATTATCGTCCATTCTACAATATAATGAAAGAGACTGTTCACCAATAGAAGCAAGAACATAAGCTGCAACAAGATATTGAAAAGTCCAAACAACATATTAATGTTGAGATCTTCCAAGCTGTAGTAGCTGAGGAAAAGACCGAACACAGAAAGTGGTCAATATAAATTAGCCAAAAAATTAAATAAGCGATGAAGGAGATGATACATCTTAAATAAAAAATTGATTCTATTCATAACAAACTCGATCAATTGAATTAAACATTGGGGGAAACCCAATTGGAAGGGATAACTGCCATTTCAACTGCCAAAGAAACACTTAATCATGCCGAGGAGGCTGAATATTCTCAACTATATCAGCTTCAACAAGCAGATAATAAGGCTCATAAATCCATTAAAAAAATGAAGTGACATGGCAGGAGTTTCTTTGAATACAAGATAGAGAGCCTCTATTC
Source organism: Viscum album (assembly GCA_963277665.1). Classification (NCBI taxonomy): domain Eukaryota; kingdom Viridiplantae; phylum Streptophyta; class Magnoliopsida; order Santalales; family Viscaceae; genus Viscum; species Viscum album. The sequence continues at coordinate 890,005,602 of OY728159.1, read as the reverse complement.
TGTGGATGTTCCTATGATTTTTCCATATGAATGAAAGGATTTTTGTCTCCAATCATATATGTATTTATTATTTCTTTCTTTCAATAATTTCAATATCATAGGTTATTTTTTTATATCAACCCATTATTTTAGATAATAATATTTACAATAATAGGATTGGGGGTGCTCAAAATTTTCTATTTAAGCCAATGGTCCTAATGAGCATAATTTTATTTTTACAAGGGTTATAGAGAAAACCCTAAAAACATTGTATATTTTGGATTTATATTCCTCAATATTTCCCAAACCATACAAAATATAGTTTTAGTGAGCTAAGACTCAACTTTTGTCATGTGTTCTCTTTGAAGGAGTGTTTTATCCAGATGAGTATTGTGCCTCTTTTTATAGGAAATTTAAATTCATGCATGTTGGACTAATAAGGCTAGAGTTTAAGCCCTAATAGCTTTGACCATAATTTTTGAATTTAGATTCCAAACAAAGATTAATGTCTAGGAATTAATCAAATATTATTTAGATTCTTCTAAGGGGAATCATGGATCATGATTTTTATGGTCACCAAATCTAAAACTTAAAGTTTAAACATAAATGATGTTTTTTCAAGAATGAAGTTACCATTATTTGACGAACCTGTTATGGGGGTCGTATTACACAGGGGAAACTAAAGAATATTCTACATATCCAAAAAATGGAATCTTTTGATTGACAGACCTATTATGTAGGAGAATTTTATGCAAGGCCAATGGGGGCACGTACTTCATAGCCAGACAAAAGAGATATCAAAAATTGACATTATATTATTGATAGACAGTCGAAAATAAGATTTGGGTGACTCAAGACCATAGTGGGTGGTTTTACCAAGGGAAGATATTTAAGAATGAAGAATCATCTATGCCGACATAGGTCATGAATCGATAAACCAACCCTACAAGTTTGGTGTGTAAAAAATGGATAAAATTGTTCAGAAAGCGGCTTTATGACATTTTTTTAGGTAGTTTCAAGTCATGTTGCAAGGACATTGTGCTGTGCTGTTTCAAGTCACGCTACAAGGAAATTAGGATGTGCAGTTTCAAGTCATGTTTCAATGAAATTATGGGGCTTTAATTTAATGTCTTCATCTCTAACCAAAGGTTTATGAGTCTCCAATTCATTGATAATTTGTCAGGAAACATACCACCATGTTCAGGTATGAAAATAAAGAATTGTAAACTTTAATTGAGGAATTTTTGGATTCAAAGAATGGAATGGGAAAAGGGATAAAGTTGTTAGAGGACGTCTTTCCCAAGAAAAAAGTTACCATTATTTGATGAACCTGTTATGGGGGCTGTACTATACAGGTCCAACTAAGGCATATGATGAATAGCCAAACAGTGATATCTTTTGATTGAAAGACCTTTTATGTAAGAAAAGTTTATGAAAGGCCACCTAAGGGAACACAATACATTGTAAAAAAAGAGGTCTAAAAAATTACATTCTATTTCTAAAAGATGAATAAAGTTTATGAAGATTCATATTTTCCATAGCATAGAGTTCGGTTTATGAAAAAAGGTACTTGAATACAGAAAGAGTATTCCCAATTATGATTTCCAAATAATCACAAGAATAGTATTTCTATGAAGGTATGACCTATATGTATTAAGTATGGAATATGAAGTTTTAGGTCCCAAAACAAGATCCAAAATATAATGGAAACAATAGATGATATGTGGTCAAATGATCCAAGGATATTTCAATATTCTCTGAACACATGGAAAGGGAAATGTGTAAACCATAGTCTTGGACACTTTCAGATCAAGAGAAAGGTAATGGGAAAAATATACATGGATGACTACTTTAAGATACAGATTCTTGTATATTCTCATCAAATTTTAAAGGGGGAAGACAATGCTTTTACCAAGAATGAAGTAAAATTAGTTGAAGAAACCTTTTATGGTGGCAGTATTATGGAGAGATGACTAGGTAATATACTTTATAGCCAAATAATGGCATATTTTGACAAACATTCATGTTATGTAGGAAACTTATGAATGTCAACCTAGGGAAACATGCTACACAGTCAAGCAAAAGAGCTCCGAGGTGTCAGAAATTCTGCCACAAAAAACCGTAAGAAATATTATAAAGATCTAAAAGTATTCAATATTTAGTGTGTGAAATACAAAAGGGGTAATCCCCAATGCACAAGAGAAATATCTAAATCAATATAATCCATGACTTTATATTTAATTACATAGATCTAATTCATATGTAAAATGAGGACATTTCTTATTTCCTTAGTGGGATCTCTAAAGAGAGGACCCAAAATGAATAGCTCTTGCATAGATTTTAAATTGTATATAGGGGAGGGAAAAATTTATTTTATCTCGTGGTTGGGACTAATGGTTAATTCCTAGTGTTCTCTACATATCTCAATGGGGTGAGAATCAATACATACATAGTTCTTTGAGTACTATGTCGTTTAATGTCCTGTAACAAGGACATTAAGTGATTCTAATGTGAAAAGGAATATTATGGCTGGATGAGAGGATAGGACCCAGATGTCACTACGTATATCATATGGATGAGAATCAAGCCACACATATTTCATTAGATTGTTCTCCATATCAATCACGTTTTGACATATGGAAGAGGTAATTTTTGTTGTTGTGGTGTCTATGCCCAAGATTAGAGATATATGTGTCTCTACATATCTCATTGAAATGTGAATAAATCCATACATATTTCTTGAAATGAGGTCTTTATGAAGATTTAATTTAAACATAGGGAGAAATGGAACCCATGTGCTGCTAAGTATTTGCAATAATATGAGTATTTCTTGGGCATGGAAGCTACTCATTTTTTTAAGAACCACAAGGAATACCAATTTGTGGTATATTATGGGATTTATTAACGTCAAATGAAGAAGACATTAACCATATAGTTTAATGTCATGTAGTGAGGACAAATGATGTCATGTAGTTTAACGTCGCGTGACAATGAAAAAGATGCTACACATTTTAACATCATGCAACATGGACTCATATGGTTGTTATGTAGTTTAATGTCTTGAAATGAGGACATTGTGTTTTTTAGTTTAGAGTCATGTAGCGAGGAAAAATTATGTGTAATTACACAAAGTAATTCTTCAAGAATTTTTCATTGGTGGCAGTTGTAATAAGTTCTCCATCCATTGATATTAGGAATGAATATCCATTAGAGTAGACCTTGTGTACAGAGTAAGGTCCTTCCCACTTTGGATCAAGTTTTGGAGACCTATTTCCTGGTATCATTGGATTCATAAGGAATAAAACCAATTATCCTTGAAGAAATGAGCAGAGATTAACATTATTGTTAAAATCCCATGATATTTTATTTTCATAGACTTCCAAATGATGCAAAGTAAGCAATCTCTTTTGGTCTAATCATTCCAGTTCCTCAAATTGCTTCTGAGACTATTCATATATAGATAACTTATCATAGATTGAAACTTAGAGTGATGGAAATTGAATTTCAATAAGAAAAACTACTTATGTTCCATACAGCAATGAGTTTGGAGTTTCCCAAGTTGCACTAGGGGTAGTAGTTTGATGTTCCCATAAAGCATGAAAAAGTTTATCGATCCAAGATTTATTATCTTATTAAACCATTTTCTAGAGTATATTTTATAGGGTATTATTGTAATCCCCTATCTTTCCATTGGCCACTGCATGATAGTGAGATGAATGGTTGGATTTGATATCATGCTCCTGATATAACTTCTTTACCTCAACAGAACAGAAATTGGTCTTGTTGTCCATTAATATGGTATTATGGACCCCAAATCAGGTAATGGTACTAGCTTTGAAAAATATAACAATTATTTTGGCTTCAACTTCTTTTAGAGGTATTTCCTTAACCCATTTATAGAATAAATAAGTAGAAATAAGAATATACTTAAACTACTAAGCCATAGGTGGAGGATAAGGTCCTACTATATCCACTCCCCATATATCAAATGGACAGGAATATTTAGCTGTATATATAAACTCTAGGGGTTGATGAATAAAGTTATCATGCACTTGGAGGGGGTGACACTTCTTTGTAAAATATGTGCAATACTATATCATTTAAGGAAAAAAGTATCAAAGACATAAAATTTGATTAAAAAGCCTATGACCATACTGGTGAGCACCACAAGTTCCTATATATACTTCTTTCATAACAGCTACAACTTCTTCTCCATCGATACATCTGAAGAGGATTCCATCAGATTATCATTTTTAGAGGATCTTCTATTGATCTGGGATATCATAACGAGTGAAATTGACCACTCATCACTGGATTTTCTCTTTCCCAACTCTATCAATTGTAAGTTGTCCATTTTGAAGGTATTCCATGATAGGTTTCACCAATAACATATTATGAACATATGGCTCATAAATATGGATAATTTAATTAATTACCTCCACTCTAGTTTGAACGAAAGGTGAAACCACATAACGATGGGAAATATTGATGATTGTCTCATCCCTATTTAGATCATCTAGGGTTGTGGTTGCATTAACCAATGCATCATCTTGGGAATTTTTGTGATCGCGGGACATAAGACAATGCTAGATCTGAGGGAAATTCATCCATTAACACTATGACATAATCACCAAAAGAATTAACTCTTCTTTTATGATAGTATAACACCCATTCATCTGTTTAAATAAAAATTCTGAATCACATTACACTTTCAGGTGATTCACTTGTACTTTGAGCACCAATTCCAAGCCTGTAATGAGAGCTTGATATTCTGACTCATTGTTGGTACAACCTTTTGATAATATAAAGTAATATAGAAACACTAGGTTTTATAGGGAGATAAGAACAATTCCAATCCCAATGTTGTTGAGTTTAGGGTTTTCCATTCTCTTCCCCATTGTACTTCTGGAAGCACCATCAAAGTAAATTTCCCATGTTTTGGGCTTATCTTGAATAGAGAAGATTTCATCATTAGGATGTTTAGTATTCAAAGATGTATCTTCTACAGATGGGTGTTTAATAGGGTCTAATTCCAAGGATTGGCCTTTTATTGCTTTCTGAGGCACAAACTGGATATCGGAATATTGCAAAAAAAAAACTACCCATCGTTCCAAATGTCCTATAAGCATAGGAAGATTGCAGATAAATTTAATCTGGTTATTGCGAGATACCAAGTGAACCCTGTGATGTAGCAGGTAGTGCCTCAGCTTTTGAAATGAAAATATTAATGCGAGGCAACAATTCTCTATATTGGAATATTGAATCTCTGTGTCAGGCATAGTTCAACTAGGATAGTAAAAGCAATTTTCATTGCTAGAATCATTCTTTTGTATAGGGAAGTCACCCAATGATCACTCTAAAAATGTCACATATAGAATAATATGATTTCATTCAAAAGGTGACATTAATACTGGTGGACTCAAGAGATATTTCTTGAGGGTTTCAAATGACTCTTGGTAGTCTTCAGTCCTTTGATAAGTAACTCATTTCTTCAATAATATAGTGAAGGGTAAACACTTTCCTACCAAGTTAGTGATAAATCGTCTAATATAGGCCAAGTGCCCTTGAAATCCTCTTCATTCCTTAAAATTTTGAGGTGGTGCCATGCCAAGGATTTTTTTTTCTTCTCTGGATGAACTTCGTTGCCATGATGGTGTACAAGGATGATGAGGGATTTTCCTGAGGTATCCTCTAAAGCACATTTCAAGGGATTTATCTTTAAATTATGTTGTCAAAGTTTACTGAATATGGTCCCTAGATTAATCAAGTGATCAGAACATTTTCTATATTTAACCACTAAATAATCCACATAACATTCGACAAATTTTCCTAGCAATGGTTTGAAGATATGGTGCATAGCACGTTGATATGTTGCATCTATATTCTTTAATCCAAAGGGAATTGCCCAATAAAAAATGAAAATTGATGGGATTTGAAGGCTATAAAATCCTCATCCTCTAGGGACATTTGAATTTGAGTATACCCAGAGTAGCCATCCATGAAAGAGGGAGATTCATAGCCAGCTGTTTCATCATTCGAAAGTTCTGTGATCGGAACTGGAAAGTCATCTTTGCGAAAATGTCGATAAAGATCTCTAAAATCAATGAAAAATCTAATTTTACCTTTCTTATTTTTCACTGGGAAAATTTTTTCCATCCATTTGGGATATTCCACCTCCCTAAAAAAGTTATCTTTGATTAGCTTTTAAACTTCATCTTCAATTTTAGAGGTGTGAGTTGGGTGTGTTCTTCCTGCCACCTACTTAAATCCTCGATGCTATTTTGGAAAACCCAAATGATGAGTGGACACATTAGGATTAAGGCCTAGAATATCTCTATATTTCCAAGAAAATATATCTCGAAGTTGCTTTAGAAATGAATTATACATCTCTTTCTCTTTAGAATTCATGGCCACACTAATTAGAGTAGGGCGCAAATCTTCTTCTGTACCCAGATTTATTTCTCCCAGATCATCCATAGTGGTGGAGACGACTTCCTCAAATGCTGGAGAAGAATATTTAAGATCTTAATCTTCTTCTTCCTCATGTGTCACTTCCTCTATTTATATTTAAAGGGTAGTTGAAGAAGAAAAACATTCATAGCTGGAGGAGGAGTCATTATTTTAACATCCTAAAGAAGAGGCAACCATTTATGACCCTACTGATGATGAAGGGTCTTCCTGGAGAATTGAAGAGATAATGATGGGTTGGGAATCAACATCCTTATATTCTATTATTAATGTGACTACTTATTCTAGCTTGATGGATGAATAATAGACTTGATGAAGTTTGGTGGATTAGATGAAGACATCTCCATTTAAGTTTTCACTATCAATAATTTCTCACACGCTGTTAGGATTGATTTCCACAACTAATATTTTGAAAGTCACCAGACAAGTGATTGGATATGGGTCTATCCTTTATATTTTTTTAATAGGAAACATGTAATCTATACTCAGATGTTTGAATGGGTTAGCTGAGATATTTTCCAAACCATTCGGATCATTGATTCTTGTTACATCTTCCACGGTCCACGTTCCATTTGTGTGATATAATTTTGCCTCCATATACTGAGATTCTTAATTTTACCATGGAATCAATACTTGATACATTAGTGGTATGACTATGGAATGTATGCATGTTGATGTAGCCAAGGCCTTCCAAGTAGAATGTTGAAGGCTGTGTCTTTTTGTACAACCATGAAATCTGAATTAGGCACAAGATCCCCAAACCGAGGTCTGATTGTAATCTCGCCTAAAGGTTCTTATTCATTATTTTCATAACCTTGTAACATAAAAGTGGAATGAGATAATTAAGATTTATTAAGACCCAATCATCAAAATGTACGTATGGAAATGAGGTTGACTCCTAATCCATTATCAATGAAGGCTCGTTAAATGTATGTATCATTAACCCTACTAAATATATATAAGGGAAAGATGTTTCCATATACCACATCATCCTCATATTCATCTATGAAATATATGAATACATGACATTATGTAGAATCATTCTCTATATAGTAAAACTGAGAAGCAGAAACCACATTTTCAAACTCTTAAGGATTTGGCAAAGCCTCAATAAGTGCTTCTCGAAGATATTTTGACAGATTCAAGGCATCCAGTATTGATAACTTGGCCGATACTTGGACTATCCACTTCAAACATCATAATTTTGGTCCAAAGGTCTGCATTTTTCATAATGGAGATGCGGTTTTGCAGGTGTCTTGGAAGTTGATGCTCCTGATTTAGATGTACCATGTGTTAGGGCAGAAGATGGAACGACTTCTGATTTTGGTATATTACACTGACTAGGTCTATCTATTTTCAGATAAAGTGATGGTGTAACCTATAATTAGTCTTCCAATATGATCATGCCAGGGTTGATCCAGTCATGTGTGTGATAATTTCCTTGTTCTCATTGAGACCATTGAAGGGCTCTCCCATGATTTTCTACCTCATAAATGATTTCGAGCAGAGGTATAGTTAAATTAGTTTTTTCTAGAATATCTACAAATTCCCCTGTATCTTCAAACATGGCTTCTTCCTGTAGTTCCATAGTCACTTACAAGGAATTCAGGTTCATCATAACCCGGATCTTCATTTATATAGGAGTTCATTATGTGGATAACATTAACAGAACTGAATATCAATTATTCATCTGATGAATATTTTTCTTGATAGGTTGGTTATTGGTGTTCTATTTGGCAGGGTGATGATCATTATTTTGAGAATGATGGAATGAAATCTTCAAATATTAAGGATAACTTTTTCCTTGACATGAGCTCAACTTCTTCTGACTTCTTTTTATCTTTCTGATCATGTCGCTTCTTTGATGATTGACCTTTGGAGGATTGATCTTTTGATGAAGATTGATTTTTTTTGTAGAATAATTGGAATAAGACACAATTGGTTGTTTAAAATATGTTCATAGAATTACATGAGTTTGATTGATCATTTTCTTAAACATCTAATCAGCATACTTCTGTGTAGTTTTTATTTTGATTTTCTATCATTCGCCTTCTTTCTCTGGATCAGTCACAGAAACACATGCTACTAGGGCTGATGAACTTTTTAGTTTTACTTTTCTAGAGTCTACCATTGTTTTAGTTGGTCTTTGGTAACAAAAAACTCTTGAATGAGATGCCCCAACATTTGATTTAAGTGGAAATAATTTGGGAGATCTTCATCTACTTCTTTTTTCAGTTTCTTCGGCCTTAGAAACTAAACTAAATTGTTTTCCAAAACTAAAATGAAGTTACTAAGAACTTGTTCATTCCAAAAGTAATAAAATTTGTTCTTTAAATCCCTAAAATGTCTTCACCTTTGATATTTTTTACCATATTTATGAGGCGGTCATTATTGTTGATGATCAGGAGGTGGAGCCCTTTGGTGTGATGAAGGTTTTGAAGTAGAAGCAGGTACATGTGCTTGTTTTAGTGTGACTATAGTAGCCTCTACTTTCACTTTTCTCTTTCCTAGAGTTAATGAGATTACACAAGGTTTATCTTTATTTTCCACAATGGAATCATCCACTTGTTGGGCGATTAAGGTAAGGTCTCGAGACCCTCTTATTTATTTCATAGGGATTTGTGATGTGTGTATCTCATCACGCAGATTTGCCACTAAAATTGGTAGAAACTTTTCTTGAGGGAGTGGTAGATTTAAGGAATATGTTAATCCTGTCCATCGAGTAATGAAATATAAAACTCCTTCATTCTTTCTTTGTTTTCAATTTGTAAGATAAAAAATTATTCTCTTTGGCAGCATTGAGCTAAATTGGAGAAGGAATTTGTGACAGAGGTTTCCCATATAATAATTGATCGAGACTGCAAAATTGTATACTAGAAAAAAGTTGGACCTTTTAATGATTGCACAAAGAATTTGAGATTTACTTCTTCTTGTTTTCAAGGGGTCCCAATCATGGGATCACAATGAGAAAAAATTGCCTTAAGTACTGCTCTAGATCTCCCGAACCACTAAAGATTAGAAATGTGGTGTTCACAAAGTTTGATGGATGAGGGATTAGATCTACCCATTCAGGATAAGATTTCTTTTTTTTTGGTTGTACTAGTGCACACCATTCTTCCATAGGTACCAATCGAGCTGTTAATACCTCAATTTTATACATAATCATTTGGGGAATATCTAGATGAGATGAGACCTGTACAGGTACAACAATTGGAGCTTGAACTGGCGCGAAAACTGGAAAAACCCTGGTGGTGGTACTGTTGGTATTTGTCTTGGATAACCAATGGGGGCAGGCCTATAAGGATGTGTTTGATAATATCATGGATGTTTACCCAATAGAAGGAATTAATTATCCGTATCTGTAGTTGCAAAAAACTCTCTTTTATATGGAGTTCCTACATGATGTGCTTGTTGAAGATCTTCTTGTGGATCATGGCTGGTAGAAATACTACTTCAAAGTAACTCTACATTGAGTCTTTTTAGCTCCTTCATCTACTCTTCCTACTGGGAAAATATTTCCTCAAGCAAAAGAGATTGACCTTCTCCTGTGGAAAAGTGATACATGATCTAACTTTTAGCTTTACCCTTGTTATATTCCTTGTGAAGGGATGAGAGTTGGTTACTTGAAGGAATGCCTAGATTCTAGGTAAGCCTCTTATTTCGAGTATTCACACCTCCTTCATTTTCTTTAGTCTGTATCATATTATGAATAATAAATTAATCGTATGACTCCTCTGAACTGGACTCATTTTACAGAGGATCTTCGGTAATGGTATTAATGACATTTACTAACACATAATGTATTGATGACATTCTATCAGTATCTCTATAAGATCATTTATTTTTGTGTCATTCATGAGACTTTGTTTTCTTATATTCCAAATTCCTCAGAATTGTTTCATGGATAGTAACATGAATGGAATCATTGGATAGTTTAGTTGTGAATTCACTTTGTGGATTTTCCCTAATCAAGAGAAAACCGACTTCCGTTGAGGAAGGGATTATAGATGTGAAAAATCCTCCATCCCTACAAGTTGGGGTTGTTCTTGTTCTTCTTATTCAAACCCTCAAACTTTGTATATTGAATTTGATGATTGAGTTAAACAGGCCTCTATCCCTATAGACTGGGGTGGCTCTTGAATTGTTATAAATAATATTAGCATAGATTCTTTTCTAATTTTATGAATTCTAGTCTGAACATTGGCTAGATGAATTATCCAACAACCAATTAAATCGCATGTTTCAGAAGACCATTGTTCAATTTTAGAAATTTTTGCAATATGATGGCTAACGTCCTCTAAATTAGAGGACTTATTATTATTATAAAATGCTTTATGTATAAGTATATCCACAAATTTATCTCTTCTGAGCTGGCTTTGATGAGTTATAGTTAAAGCCTATTCTTGAGAGTGTCTTTGATTACACACAATATCTGTTGATTGTAGTCAGCCATGGGAAATAACATTGCATCAAACCAATTATGGTGGGACTTTCCTATTTTAGAGTGCAGTTAAATGAAATGATCCATGTGGACCCCATTCTATGATAGAAATACCAGATGGGGTCTCAGTTATTAACTATCATAGCCTATTTAGTGCATTGAGGCATGAACGCTGAAGGGTTCCCTACTGCTTCTCAAAGTTTGGATTGTGGGAAATTGAGAGAGATTTAAAGTCAATTTGGCATTGAGACCCTTCTATTACCTTAATATGACTTTGATATTCATCATTAGGTAATAAATTCGCTTTTAGATGATGAAGAGTCTTCCATAAGTTGAGACAGATATCATGAATACAATCTTCTACTATCAATTATGGAATGTTGTATTGAGAGGTTTCCAAATGACAAAACATGAATGGTATTTCACCTTTAGCCAGTTTTTTTTTTCAAATTCAATATATCTTCATCATATTTTCTAGAGGTTTCTCAACATGGTCCCACTAGAGTGGACACTTCTCGATTATTTTATCATAAAAAATATGATCAATTGTTTTTTCCTCTTCAATATTAGAATATAAATGACCTAAGGGGGGTTTGGAGAATGACCATCGCCTTCAGATGTATTCTGGTTGAGAAATAATTTCACCTGTTAGTAACAAGGAATCAGACATGATTTTCCTTATGTTGGAAAGTTCCTCAAGATAAGAGGGATTTATCATTAAAACATTATCAATTATAGACTTATCTTGAAAATGTGAAACACTAATTCATAGAGAAATTTCACAAAAAATTCCATCATGGGGAGGACCACCATGGTGGATTACATAAAGGGATGAATCTTCTTGCTCCTTGGTCTTATGTCCATGTGGAGGGTTGTCGTGGCTCTCATCTAGAGATAGTCTCTCTAGATTGATCTAATTTTCATGAAGTAAGACTTCATGATGAATTTTCTGATGAGGAACTTCAGAATTCTTTCTTCTACTCCCATAATTTGGTAATAAAAGATTAGGATCTTGAGTTGTAAAAGATAAATGTATGAGGGCTTCAAGAACTCCACCATTAAGAGGAGCCAGATCTCCGATTGACTCTTGATTTTCCATCTTTGTTTGGAAATACTTTTTCTTATATGCTCTTTTACAAGTAGTTGGGGCCACATGTTAGGATAAGTGGTTATCATGGGTAGGTGTATGTGCTTTCCTTGGATTGTTCATCATAATAGGCTGATTATTTCCTATTGAAAAGGGTGAGTTTTCTCGATCTAGTGGTCCGTATGATATGGGGGATTAATACCCATAACCCTCCTGAACCAGAACAGAGGTATGTATCTACTCAGGGATGGCATGCTGATGAGTCATTTCAGGTGTGGGGTCAGAAATATGTGTTTTCCCCTAGTACTGCTGAAGTTTTCATTATGATATTCTGGAAGGCGTCTAGAATATGGGAAAAAATTTGTGTTTTCCCTTTCACCATTGTTAAAATGTGTTTAGTGACTTCAGTAGTCATATTGGGAATATACTCCCATTCCCTAACTGGAGTAGGTGTATGTGCCAACTCCTTTCCTCCCTTTCATACTAGTGGGTACTAATAGTATTCTTGTATGGGGGAAAAGAGTTGAGTCTGCCCTAGGTGTGTCATTAAAGCTTTCCAACTAACTTCTTCGGGTGCTTCCAAACGAGACTGTCGGTAGGCTTTATGAATGATGGATGGTGTATATTCCTTCTAGATGATTTTTGCTAAGAATGGTTGATGAAATTCTTTCAATACTGACAGAAGAGACTACTTTCATGATTGGTGAGTATAGGAAGGTGTATGTTCATTCTTACCAGTTTCCACTATATTTGAATGGCATGCTTCCTTGAATGTAGCCAGATGAGTCTACTGACTAGCTGATAGTTTGTAAGTAGCTGTATGTTCCTGATCATGGTACTCTACTGGGTTTAAATTGAAGGATTGGTTTGACACTACCAGAGGAGTATGCTGGCTAGCGGAATTACGGTGGATGGGTGTATGTGTCCATTCATTATTTTCCACCAAGTAAGGTTGATGAACTTATTTAGTGGGGGAAAAAGTAAGAACCTACTCTCTATTGGACAGATTTTTCCCTTGGAGGTTTGTCTTGCATGCACAGGTCTGATAGAACTAGGCCGAACAACCGAAGGCAACATCTCTATTATGTTGGGGGTTTACTATTGGATGATTCTGTTGGCGGTGATTTTTGGTGGGATCCCTTAGGAAGAACCCCTATATCATTGATTTGAGGCTATGAGTGACCTCTTAATACACCTCCCTATAGTATGGTAGTGACTGGTTATTACATTCTGATGATAAGGACCCGAAACAGTTGACAATGGTGGTTGGCACCATCTGCTTCTTGGCCACCATTCATTGCTGTCCAGATGATCGAGGGTTGTTGTTGTAACGAACCAAAGTTTTTCAATGTAAATTCCCTTCTTATATTTATGTCATAAAATAACATGAAAACACATCATAATGAACTACTAATTTCTAAGTGACCTTTAAACATAAGTTTGTCACCTTTTTGTTTTGAATTTCAAAAATCCGACATACACGGTTGTGTTCAAGATGATTTTTGGAGTCTAATAAAACGAAAATAATTTCTGGTGAATAGTAACCTACCCTTATGAATAGTAACATACCCTTATGAATAGTATTATGACCCTTATGAATAGTAAATCATCCAACATAAGAGTAACCTTACCCATGAATAATTAAATAAAATTTAGACATCTTAGAAAGTGACAATTTGACATTAGTAAACGTTTTGGTATTTTGTAAGTCATAAATAAATAATTATAATTAATTAATTAATTTAAAATAAAATTTCTTTTCCTAAAATGTATCCATAAATTATTGATTCAATTTCTTATAGTTTTTAGATAATTTTATGAGACCCTACGTAATTTTTGAAAGCACTACAAAATCAGTTTTAATTTTCAAAAACTGTTTTCTTAAGTAAATTATGATTATAATTAAATATTAAATTAATAATATTTAGAAAAATATTTTTGAATAATGGACTTCATTTTTGGATTCTACACGTTGAAAAATGGTTGGGTTAAATTTTTTGTATTTCTCTGAAATACTTGAATTTTTGATGAATAGTGAAATACCGTAGTTTAGAAAAATAAACTAAATAAACTAATTATTGAGTAATGTGTGATGTTCTGCTGATGTAAGCCCACTTTCTTTGGGATCACATGATACAATTACTATTCTTGGTCATTCAAGACTCACTATTCCTTGTCTTAGGGGAAATTAATAAACAAATGAATTTTATATTAAGGAAACCCCTCTCCCCTCCACTATAAATACCACCCTTCACACCTTCATTTACTCACACCTCTCAAGCTCCAAGCCTTCCCTAAACTCTGCCCAAACATCTTCCCTATCCCCTATCCCACGTACAAGATCTTCTGGTCTCATCAAAAGACCAATCCTAGCTTCCTTAAGGAGGATCTCAAGAGGAGGATTTAAGAGGCAATTTCTCTCCCACTTCTCCTATAATTTCCTTTTAAGTTCAAGTTCATTTCTTGATCTCTCCCCACCTATCTTCATCCAAAAGATATTTTAACTCCATTATTATACATATAATGTAATTTTATTCTTCTAATAGGTTATTATATCATCCAAACCCTTTTACATATTCTTTTTATTTTATTAAAGAGAACGTTGTTCGTGAGGTGTTAATTTAACAGCTTCAAGAACGACATGATTTCTTCTTCCATTTCTACCATCATATCTGGTCATGAAACCATTTTTATGGTTTAACCAGAATATGTTATTTGTATTATTTCTTATTTAATGTTCTGTAAATAAATTATGGCCATATTACTAAGTGAAAAATTAAAACAAGTTCGTTGTGATCGAATAACCGCTCAAATTAACCCAAACAGTAATCATTTAATTATTATCTAATGATTCATCCAAATGGATATAATATGATTAATTATAAGATCATTAAAACTCCTTTAATCTCATTAATAACATGTAATATCAGTTCTATATGTTTACCCATGTTCTACCCGAACTTCAATTTATGAATACAAGCGAACCACCCAAGAAAAACCATAAAAACGAACATCCCTGAACAATTTTTTTAAACTCTATAAGTCATCCAAAGGAACATAAAATTACATAATGAAACCATAATAAACCCTATTAATGTATAAGAGTTTCTATAATTTCTAATTTTTTAATATAATGTCATTATACAGGACATTAAAGAGAAAGAAGCATTCAGATACAATGTAAGAGGAAATTCTCGAACCCAACTTTCATCCTTCAGGTTTTTTCTCTTTCACTCCATTTTTGGTATGGTAACTCCTTGAATATCATTTTTTCATAATTTTCTTCCCTTTTATGGGATATACATGTTTTTCAATATTTTTTATTTCAAACAAAATGTTTTCCAAAAGAACTCTTCTTTTAAGAACACAACTTTTTACTCCAAGTGGAAGGTTTTTGTATCAAGTATGTTGTTCCCATTTTCTTTTGGGAACTGAATGTTTATGAATGTATTCTTATGATATGAAACTAATTCCTTACCATGGGTTAGTGATTTTCATTAGTGATATATGTTCTATGTGTGATTCATTATAATGATGATATTTTGAGGTGACGGGTGCGCCTGAAATTATATAGCGCAATATGAATGTTTCAAAGTGACGGGTGTGCCCGGAATTATTCAGCACTCCAATGCATTGGGTAAAGTGATGAATCTCATGAGTAAATGTGAAATGATGTGTGAACAAGATTATATCTTGGTTCACAAGTATGTGTGGTAGTTAACCACTAAGACATAATGTTTCATTTTTATGCATTTCCACATTTCAAGTCTTATATTTATGCTTTCTCTCATGTTCATGATTTATTTACCTATGTCATGATTATGCTAACCCCATGCTATATTCTTCTTATATATCCTCTTACTGGGATTTTAGCTCACCCCTTTTGATGTATATCCTCAGGTGGCTACATGTACTAAGGAGAGGAAAAGTTATAATAATAAGCTAGAGAAGAAGAAATTAAATAAATGTTTAAGCTTGATGTTTTAATTGTTTTGTATAGTCCTAGTTTTCCCAAGACACTAAACATTTAGATTCTCTATGTGTAATAATATTATGTTGTTTAACTTTGAAATGATGTAATAGTCATTTAAGAAAATCCTGTGTTTCTATAGTTGGTATAAGAGGAAAGGTTTAGTTAATTTTGGAATTAGGATTAGTGAACCCAAAAGAAAACCTACAGCATGAGACTAAGTACAAATATGCACACAAGAAGATTTACATAGGGATCCCATATGTTATGTTTTTGGTATAAATTGTTGAAATGAATAAGTTATTCATGACTTTTTTACTTATGTTTTGTTCTAACCTTTTCTATTTTAGAGAATAGTGGGAACCAGGAGAAATCAGGCCAACAACTCGTGTGAGGTCCAATGCAATGATTGCCCGAACGACATCCCCAATGATTTGGGAGGTGGAGTTCAAAACTTCATTGTGATTCTTACCCAATTATCTCAGGTTATTAACAATAATCATAATAATGGGGAACTTCCTACTTCACCAAAGAGGGATAAACTGGCTATCGAATGTTTTATGTGACAACAACCACCGACGTTTAGTGGATATTCCGATCTGCTAATTATGGAACAGTGGGTCAAATCCATGGAGAAGAAATTTTCTATGCTTCACTATTCTGAGATGGAGAAGGTGACTCTAGCCATTTATCATCTATATGGAGAAGGTGATAAATGGTGGGCTTTGATTAATAACACCAAGACAAGGGAAGAAATTGAAGAGATGGAATGGGAAGACTTTAAGATAATGATTCTTAATAAGTATTTCCCATGAACTCTTTGCATGAATATGGAGAGAGAATTCATAGAGCTCAAGAAAAAATAAGGAGAATATTTCACAACCTATGAAGTGAATTTCAAAAGGCTTGCATGGTACGCTTCAGGGTTTGTTATCAACAATGATAGAAAAATTGATAGATTCTTTAGTGGATTAAAAACCCACCTTTTAAAGGATCTTGAAATTCAAGCCTTTGGGAGTTATGAAGAAGTTGTTCGATGTTCCCTCAAAGGGGAGATGGAGTTTGGAGAATGGAACCATGGCTATGGTGATAAGAAACAAAATATGGAGTTTCATGCCAAAGGATCTAATGACAAAAGTGGGAAGAAAACTCAATGACCCACATGCCAAAAATGTGGGAAGTTGCACCGTGGGAACTGCCTCAAAGGGACGAGGAAGTGCTTCAAGTGTGGGAAAGAAGGACACCATGCTCAAGAGTGTCGAAAAGACATTAAAAGGAAGGAGAATGTAGCTGATGAAATAAAGAACCACTCATGGTTCAATGATTAAACTGTAGAGAGCTAGGGCACTATGCAAACCAGTGCACTAAACCTCAAGTTCTCGAGGGTAATCAATTTCAGCAACCACCAAAGCCAAAGGATCAAGGGAAGTCTTATGCCATCACTACTGTGGAGGTGGAGTCTGATAATGAAGTCGTACAAGGTACACTTCCTATTCACTCAAGAATGGAAAAAGTCTTATTTGATTATGGTTCTACGCCTTATTTTATATCATGCAAGTTTTCTAGAACTATAGAATCAAAGCCTCGAAACCTTGAAGTAGAGATATCTGTAAAAACACAAAGTGGTGTACTCTTTGAAACCCAAGTGTTTGACACTTCTCCTGTTGGCGTATGTGGGAGGATTCTTCCAGAAAATCTCGTAATACTTCCCTTGGTGGAATTCGAGGCTATAATGGGAATGGATTGGATCTCGTTATATAGAGCACATATAAACTCTCAGGAAAAGGAAATATCTTTTCATATTCCGAACCATCCCATGCTTCTCTACAAATGCAAGGAAGATCATGAATATCCTTTGAAAAATCCTTCAATCGTGTGGGTATTGATTCCCTATGAAGAAGCATAAGTTTACCGAATAGATGAATTGAAGGAAATTTCCAACCTTGAGGAAATTCCTATCGTGATAGATTACAGTGATGTATTTCCCGAAGAGTTACATGGAATTCCAACAGATCGTGAGGTAGAGTTCTCTATTGAACTCTTACCCGGAGCTACACCTATCTCAAAGTGTCCCTATAGGATGGCTTCTATCAAATTGGAGGAGTTAAAGAAGCAGCTGCAAGAGAATCTAGAAAATGGGTTCATACGACCTAGTGAATCACCTTGGGGTGCGCTGGTGCTCTTTAGGAGGAAGAAGGACGGAACAATGCAGCTATGTATCGATTATCGAGAACTCAACAAGATTACCATAAAGAAAAATTATCATCTCCAAAGGATTGGTGACTTGTTCGATCAGTTAAGAGGAGCTCAATACTTCTCAATGTTGGATCTTTGTTCTGGATACATATGGTAAAGGTGAAGAAGGAAGATATTCTGAGACTACCTTCCATACAAGGTATGGGCACTATGATTTTTTGGTGATGCCCTTCAGACTTACTAATTCCCCTGCAATCATCATGGATTTTATGAATAGAGTCTTTAGACATTACCTCGACAAATTTATGGTAGTGCTTATCGATGATATTCTCATCTACTCCAAGAGAAATGAGGAACATGAAGAACATCTAAGACTTGTGTTGGGGACATTGAGAAAGGAGAAGTTGTACGCCACGTTCAGCAAGTGTGACTTTTGGATGAAGCAAGTCACGTTCTTGGGACATGTGATCACAAGTGAGGGAATTTCTGTGGATCCTTCAAAGACAAAGGCGATTGAGGAATGGCCCAAGCCCTCTAGTGTAACAGAAATCCGTATTTTTCTTGTATTAGATGGGTACTACCAACATTTTGTGAGAAACTTCTAATTATTGTCAAGCCTGCTAACTAACATAACAAAGAAAAGGGGTAAAGTATGCTTGGATAGAAGAATGTGAGGGAAGCAACAAGGAGCTAAAGAGAAGGCCGATAACTGCACCTGTACTCATACTACCGAAAAGTGGAGAAAGTTTTGTGATATACAATGATGCTTCAAAGAAAGGATTATGTTGTGTACTCATGAAAAATGATAATGTGATAGCCTACGCCTCACGACAATTGAAGATCCATGAGAAGAACTAACTGACGCATGATCTAGAGCTGGCAACCTTGATTTTTTCCATAAAAATCTGGTGGCACTACCTTTATGGTGAGAAGTGTGACATATACACTGACCATAAAAGCCTAAAGTATATATTCACAAAAAAGGAACTCAACATGCATCAAAGGAGATGGTTAGATCTAATCAAGGTTTACGATTGCTCAATTCACTATCATCTTGGAAAGGCGAAAAAGGTAGCTGATGCTCTAAACAGAAAAGAACCCGCTACCCTATCCATGTTACAGATGGAGAAAGACCCTATCTTTTTTATATGAAAAAGATGTATTTGTAAATCATAAGGGAATGGGATACATCCTACCTTTACCAAATGATTGTGCAACCATCCATCCAAGAGAAGATTAAGGAAGCACAAAGGGATGATGTGGAGATACAAAAGAGGGTGAATTTAGTAAAGGAAGGGAATCTACAAGAGTTACATATCAACGATGATGGTGTGAGTTGGTTTGGAATGTGGCTTTGTGTGCTTTCATCACCCGGGATAAAGAAGGATCTATTGGACAATGCACATATCTCAACTTCCTCTATCCATCCTTGGAGTACCAATATGTACTGTGATCTCCAAGAACACTTCTTGCGGGATAACATGAAGAAGGAGATTGCAGAATATATATCATGGTGCTTGGTATGTCAGAATGTTAAAGCCGAGTGAAAAAAGTCCAAAGTTATGATGCATACATTACCTACACCCATGTGGAAATGGTAAAAATGTTACTATGGACTTTCTCACAGGTCTCCCAAAGACGTCAGAGGGAAATAATGCGATATGGGTTGTGGTTGACCGACTCACCAAGACTGCCCATTTTATCACTATTCAAGAAGATCTATCCCTTGAACAACTTGAAGAGATATATGTGAAGGAAGTGGTGAGACTGCATGGTGTTCCACTCCCAATTGCATTTGACCATGATCTAAGGTTCACATCTAAATTCTGGAGGAGCCTTCAACATGCTTTGAGTACTGAATTAAATTTCAGCACGACCTATCACCCCCAAACTGATAGCCAGTCAGAAAGAACTATTCTGACGCTTGGAGATATTCTAAGAGCCTGCTCTTTTGAATTCAAAGGTGGTTGGGATCAGCATCACCCATTGGATGAGTTCTCATACAACAATAGCTTCCACTGAGTATTCTGATGGCTCCGTATGAATCTCTTTATTGGAAGTGATGTAGAACTCCAACCTGTTGGGATGAAGTTGGAGAAAGAAAGCTACTTGGACCCAATCTTGTTCAAGAGATGACAGAGAAGGTTCAAGTCATCCCGAAATACATCAAAACTTCTCAAAGTCAGAAAAAGAGCTATGCTGACAACCGTCAAAGGGACTTGGAGTTTGACGTTGGAGATAAAGTATTCCTTCGAATATCTCCATGGAAGAGAGTCATGCGATTCAAGAAGAAAGAGAAGCTAAGCCCACGGTATATTGGCTCCTTTGAGATCCTTGACCTCATAGGACCCGTGGCCTATCGTATTGCACTTAAATCTAATATGGCTCAAGTACATGATGTGTTTCATGTATCACTACTGAGGAAGTACATACCAGACCCCTCACATGTACTAAACTCAGAGGTGGTGCAGCTGGAAGATGATCTATCCTTTGAGGAGCAGCTAGTAAAGATTCTGGATTGAAGAGATAATGTTCTATGCAACAAGACAACCCATTTTGTAAAAGTGTTGTGGAGGAACCATAAGATTGAGGAAGAAACTTGGGAACTAGAAGAGGGAATGAAGGAGAAACACCCTCACCTATTTGTGTAAAGTGAAATTTTGGGGGTGAAATTTCTTAAGGGGGGAATAATGTAACGACCCAAAGTTTTTAAATAGAAATTCCCTTCTTATATTTATGTCATAAAATAACATGAAAACACAAAATAATGAACTACTAAGTGCTAAGTGACCTTTAAACATAAGTTTGTCACTTTTGTGTTTCGAATTTCAAAAATACGATATACACGGTTGTGTTCAAGATGATTTTTTGAGTCTAATAAAACAAAAATAATTTTCGGTGAATAGTAACCTACCCTTATGAATATTGACATACCCTTAAGAATATTATTATGACCCTTATGAATAGTAAATCATCTAACATAAGAGTATACTTACCCATGAATAATTAAATAAAATTTAGACATCTTAGAAAGTGACAATTTGACCTTAGTAAATGCTTTGGTATTTTGTAAGTCATAAATAATTAATTATAATTAATTAATTAATTTAAAAGAAAATTTATTTCCCTAAAATTTATTCATAAATTTTTGAATCAATGTCTTATATTTTTTAGATAATTTTATAAGACTCTACGTAATTTTTGAAAGCACTATAAAAACAGTTTTAATTTTAAAAAACTGTTTTTAAGTAAATTATGATTTTAATTAAATATTAAATTAATAATATTTATAAAATTATTTTTGAATAATGGAATTCATTTTTATATTCTACATGTCTAGAAATGGTTGGGGTAAATTTTTGGGATTTTTCTGATATACTTGAATTTTTGATGAATAGTGAAATACCGAAATTTAGAAAAATAAGCTAAATAAGCTAATTATTGAGTCATGTGTGATTTTATAATGATGTAAGCCAACTTGGTTCAGGATCACATGATACAATTACTATTCTTGGTCATTCAAGACTCACTATTAGTTGTCTTAGGGAAAATTAATAAACTAATGAATTTTATATTAAGGAAACCCCTCTCCCCTCCACTATAAATACCACCCTTCACACCTTCATTTCCTCACACCTCTCAAGCTCCAAGACTTCACTATACTCTGCCCAAAAATATTCTATAGCCCCTCTCCCACGTCCAAGAGCTTCTTGTCTCATCAAAATACCAATCCTAGCTTCCTTAAGGAGGATCTCAAGAGGAGGATTTAAGAGGTAATTTCTCTCCCGCTTCTCCTTTAATTTCCTTTCAAGTTCAAGTTCATTTCTTGATATCTCCCCACCTATCTTCATCCAAATTATATTGTAACTCTATTATTATACATATAATGTAATTTTATGATTCTAATGGGATATTATATCATCCAACCCCTTTCCCTCTTCCTTTTATTTTATTAAAGAGAACGTTGTTCGTGAGGTGTTAATTTATCACCTTCAAGAACGACATTCTTTCTTCTTCCATTTCTACCTTCAGATCTGGTCATGAAACCATTTTTTTAGTTTAAACAGAATATTTTATATGTATTATGTCCTATTTAAAGTTCTGTAAATAACTTATGTCCATATCACTAAGTGATAAATTAAAACAAGTTTGTTGTGATCGAAAAACCGCTCAGATAAACCCAAATAATAATCATTTAATTCGTATCAAATGATTCATCCACATGGATATAATATGATTCATTATAATATAATTAAAAATACTTTAATATAATTAATAAAATGTAATATCAGTTTTGCATTTTTACCCATGTTCTACCCGAACTTCGATTTATGAATACAAGTGAACCACCCAAGAAAAACCATAAAAACGAACATCTCTGAACAATGTTTTTAAACTCTATAAGTCATCCAAAGGAACATAAAATGACATAATAAAACCATAATTAACCCTATTAATGTATAAAATGTTCATTAATTTCTAATTAATGAATATAATGTCATTATACAGAACATTAAAGAGAAGTAAGCATTCAGATACAAGGTAAGGGTCAATTCTCGAACCGAACTTTCATCCTTCGGGTTTTAACTCTTTCACTCCATTTTTTATATGGTCACTAAATAAAGATCAATTTTTCATCATTGTATTTACTTTTCTATGATATAAATGTTTTCCACTATTGTTTAGGTCAAACAAAATGTTTTCCAAAAAAATATTCTTTTAAGAACACACCTTTTTACTCCAAGTGGAAGGTTCTTATATCAAGTATGTTGTTCCCTTTTTCTTTTGGGAACCCAATTTTTATGAATGTATTCTTATGATATGAAACTCATTTCTTACCATGTGTTATTGATTTTAATTATTGATATATGTTCCATGTGGCATGCATGATAATGATGATATTATGAGGTGACGGGTGCACGCGGAATTATATAGTGCAATATGAATGTTTCAAAGTGACTGGTGCGCCTGGAATTATTAAGCACTCCAATGCATTGGGTAAAGTGATTATCCTCATGAGTAAATTTGAAATGATTTGTGAACAAGATTCTAGAGCGGTTCAAAATTATGTGTGGTAGTTAACCACTAAGACATGATGTTCCATTTTTTATGCATTTACACATTTCAAGTATTATATTTATGCTTCCTCTATTGTTCATGATTTCTTTAACTATGTTATTATTATTATCACCCCATGATATACTCTTATTAACTATCCTCTTACTGTGCTTTTAGATCACCTATTTTTATCTATATCCTTAGGTGGCTACGTGTTCTAAGGAGGGGAAAAGTGACAATAAGAAGCTAGAGAAGAAGAAATTAAATAAATGTTTAAGCTTGATGTTATAATTGTTTTGTATGGTCCTAGTTTTCTTGAGACACTAAAATTTTGGATTCTCTATGTGTAATACTATTATGTTGTTCAAATTTGAAATGATGTAATAGTAATGTAAGAAAAGGACGGGTCGCTATAGTTGTTAACATGGGTTGCCTATCGGGAAACCTCCAAGGATGGGATAGTACCGTGTTGACGGTATTCCCAAACCAATACATTTGAGACCTAGAATAGAATACACTAATTTGGTGATGACATCCTTCCAGTGGATGAGGATTGATCTTGTGCAGTAGTTTGGGGGCATTCACTGGTGCAAACATGAAGGAAGACATTTGGAGTGAAGGGAGTTTTGAGAAAACTGAATAATACAAAAAAAAAATAACTCCATTAAAGAAACATGTTTTAGATGGTAACATGAGTGATTGATTCCTTTTTATGGCCTTCCTTTATCAATTGATAGGGGCCTGATAGATGGGTAACACGATTAACTTGGTTAAGGATTCAGATCAGGTTCATCATTTTTGTTTTTTCTCCCTTGGAACGTCTGTTCTGGTTAGGAATCTCTACTTATGGGTGGTTTCCATTTGATTTATTTATGGAACTGAAAAACTCAAAGGGTTATTTATCCAAAGGGACCTGATTTCCAAAGGAAGGTGTTCATTAGGTTTGGGCCTATGACACTTAATAACATACATTGGTCGAGAGGATGGGAGGTCGGACTCATCACACCCTTTTGGGGGGAATTATTACTTACTCTTGGAGTCTCTTATAGATTTAAGATATGTCTTGTGAATATTTATTAATTTACCAAGTATAACATTGGTTTCCCTTGATTTTTTCAATCAATTATTAGCATTTGTAAAATTTAGAATCATCTGTATGCATTCGAGGTTCTTCATTAATGGAGACATCCATATGTATTCGAGGTTCTCCATCAATGGTATCCTCTCATATACCAATTAGATATAATTTAAACCACTTTAATTATAATACTATTTTTTAATCCAATCAGTGGGGCACTCTAGAATTTATTTTCTCCCAGGGAGATGAAAGTTTGTTTTGATGTTGGGATCATACCCATAAATGGGCTACCTACGTATCCTTGTGAAAAGAATCAGAACCCTCTTAGTTCGGTGCTGCTTAGTGTGACACATCATACCTTTTATGGTCATGTGATAAGGACCTATCCATATAGTTTAATGTCATGTAGTAAGGACATATAAGTAGAAGGTGCTTAGTTAAATCTTGGTGTGGGACTTAGGCCTAAGCAGCCCGAGGAACCTGGAAAAGATTTGAGTTTCCATGTTGGATTAAACCCTGTTGGGAATGTGGCCCAAAAAGGACATGGTTGATTTATATTTTCTGGTTTGAACCTTAGGGATGATTCTTATGTATCTCATTTTTATGAGAATCAAAGACCACCAAGTTCAGAAAGTCTCACATGGGTTTATTATCCTTTGAGTGAAATAGGTTGGGGCTTACTCTTAAGTTGGATGGATGGATAATGGTAATTAGGGTTGGATTCCTGAAGAGTATATCCAGTGAGCTCAGGCCCTAGTGAATGCTTCTTATGTATCCCAATTATGGTGGGAATCAGATTTATTTTAGTTCAAGAAAAAAGTGAGCTCATGCCCTGGTGAAGGCTTCCTATATATCCCAATTATGGTGGGAATTAGAGGTCTCATAGTTCAATAAAAAAGTGATCTCGGGCCCTAGTGAAGGATTCCTATGTATCCTAATTATAGTCAGAATCAAAGTTCTCATAGTTAAAGAAAAAATTGAGCTCGGGATTTAGGGAAGGCTTCTTATGTATCACAATTATGGTGGGAATAAAAGTTCACATAGTTCAATAGAAAAGTGAACTCATGCCCTAGTGAAGGCTTCCTACATATCCCAATTATGGTGGAAATCAATTTTCTCATAGTTAAAGAAAAAAGTGATCTTGGGCCCAGGTGAAGGCTTTATACTTATACCAATTATGGTGGGAATTAGAGTTCTCATAGATCAAGAATTCTTGGGTTGTGTGGATGTTGTGATCATCGCAATTCTCTAATCCCACATGATTCATGCTTGGTGTGAGAAACAAGAGGATGTGAAAGATTAAAAAAACCACACACTCTATCATCCATTGATGGGAGAGGGCAAGTATATGGTGAAATAAGGTGAGGTGATGGTGGGTGAGGGCACAGAGTGATGAACCTTTCAATATGGGATGACATTGGAGGTCATGCGGCTCGACTCTCGGAAGGTTAGGGACTTACCTCAACAGTAGTTCCCTTCTTGGATCCCAAGAGAGGAGGGGGAATTTTCCTTTGTTTTAATGGAAAATAAAGTGTGAACCTCATTGTCTCTATTGGGAACCGGAGGATTTGAGTCATAGAGATGAGAAATAGAGGTTAGAGTCCCATTCCCAAAATCTAATACATGTAACTTCCCAACATTATCTCTAGGGTAATGGTCCTTGTGACTATAGATATACAAACCTAAAAACATCACAAGGATCCTAAATAACTTAGATGAAAAATTTGGGAAACATTTAAATATAGATATAAAAACCCAAAATAGGAGACATGCTGATGTGCCCTTCCCAAAGGTTTGGTAAGTTAGGTGGTTTTTTGAGGCTTCCACTTAGTCCCTTTCTGATTATGGAACCAAGGAAAAATATACCCTTCCATGAGTGGATTTGAAGTGGGTTTACAATATAATGTTCAAAGGCCTTAAGTGTAGCTATATAGCATAGTTATAAATTGTATCTATACCGCATAGGTATGTCACATAGGTGCACCACGCAGGTATGTTGCGTAGGTGTGCCATACATTTCTTAGCGATGACTGAAAATAAAGTTATTAACATAGTGTAACTAAGCTGTTGAATGTTTAAAACTTTGAAAGCATTTCAAAACATGATTATCCCATCTAATTCTCCTTTATCTCATGTTTCTAGAGAGCTACCTGAGAAAATTTGGGGGATCTTGGAAAAAGATCTACGCAATGGGATCTTCAAGAGTTATTCTATTATTTTCAATCTCAAATGAGGATCTCAGGGGTCCTATTTATATGAAAGGAGGGGATATGGTCGAAAGGAGTTTGTCAGTGTAGGTCGGACACATAGCTCCTCCATGTAGTTCCTCCGTGTAGGGGTACAGAAAACATATTGGTGTGTATATACTCCACATAGGTTCATCATGTAGCTCCTTTGGGTAGGTTTGTCGCAATTTTTTATTTCTTTTAATTTTTTAGCATTGTCTTTAGACTTTGAAATATCCAAAGGATGTCTTCATAATACTTTTTTTATTAAGAAGCATCAAAAACCATCATATAGTTATGCTTTATTAAAAAAAGATCTTTCACTCATGAATTAATATAGATACTTATGATTCTCTCTATTTAAAGAAACATAGAGCTCCAACGTGCTAGAAGGAATTTGGAGAAAGAAAGTTATTAGTGCCTAAGATGGCTAAAGAAATGATAGAGAAGTTTTTAACCATTTGACATCCTATCAAGATATATTAGAGTTTGCCAGAAATTTATGCTGATAATAATATATGTGATCTAGAATTTGAATATTGTGAAAATGTGTTTCTATAAATCTCTCTTTGTAAAAAGTTTATGAGATTCAGGAAGAAAGGGAAACTAAGAACTAGGTATATAAGTTCCTTCGAGATTCTTGATCTTATTGGTATGGTAGCATATTTGTTGGAAATAAATCGAAATGTTTCTAAATTCCATGATTTTTTTCATTTATATCTCTCAAGGATGTACAAACCTAACCCTTCACATGTACTGAACTCAGATGTCACGACCCGTCCTCGGGGCCCGTGCCGTGACTACCCCAAGCCCGCCTTCCATAGGCCAGGGGCTGGCGACTAGCACCAAGGCGTAAAATCCCAGTAAACAGGGAAGGCATTGCCTTTATAAGTAACAACCACACAGAGTCAGCAAGCGGAAAGTAAAGTGCAGAAAAGTAAAGGGGCCGGAAATACAAGCCCAACTGTAAAGTACAACTGAAAGGAAAAAGAACAGCAACTGAAGAAAAGACGGCGGCCTCGTGTCGTCCACTGGCAATCCCACCTGAAGGGTGGGTACAGATAGCCTCCAGGCTCCTCGGGTCCCACGTCCGCTCCGAGCACGTCCCGCCCAGTGGTCCACCTCCAGGTACCGTCCTGCTCCACGCCCCAACCGTGATCAGCGCTGTCCGTCGTCTGCAACCAACACAACAAGGTGCGGGCATAGCCCGTGCAGGGGTGAGTACAACTACTCAGTAAGGACCCCGAGACCCCCGAAGGTCTCTCGAAATCCACAAAGGATATAGCACAAAAGAAAGATGCAATCACGAAGTAACATCTGACTCGACTTAGGTATATGCCCATACATATACCTAAGTCCCCAATTCTAGCTCTGCTCACGAGCTCAAGAACAACTCAATCCACAAAGGAAAGCAAGACCCAAATCCACAAAGGAGAGTAAACAGTAAATCCACAAAGGATGGTTCAACACAATCCACAAAGGAGAGTAACATAAGATTCAGCTCAACCAGGTATACTTTTTCAGATGACGTCAAAGACGATCACTGATCCGTCTCAGTCGTCGGACCCACGAAGGATCGATAGGTACTAACCCCCGCAAAAAGACCCACGTAGGATCGGGCTCACACAGAACCTGTAGGCAGTGGCTCACACAGAACCGGTAGTAAGGACCCACGGAGGATCGGGCTCACACAGAACCTGAAGCACTGATCCACGTGGGATCGCTGAGTGCAGTAGTCGACGCAGTCCACTGAGGATCTCTGCACAGTCGTCGCCGCAGTCCACGAAGGATCTCTGCTCTGCCGTCGTCGCAGTCCACGGAGGATCTCTGCTCTGCCGTCGTCGCAGTCCACGGAGGATCTCTGCTCTGCCGTCGTCGCAGTCCACGGAGGATCTCTGCTCTGTCGTCGAGGTCACAGCCAGCGCTAGGGTTCCCGCACGTAGCGAGCTCGTTTAGGAGGGTCCGCTCCACGAGCCGAGGGGCTGATACATCAACTGACACGTAGTCCGAAGTTGATGTATCCAAAAGTTCCGTATCGACAACAGGATCTCAACGCGACAGACGGCGCGTCAATCGGACGCCCGGTCTGAGAGTTATTGGCATTTTCGTCCCAGGGGCCCGGTTGGTTTTTAGGGCAAAACCAACCCGACCGTACTCCGCCTGTATCCGATCCTCGGGCGGAGTATGCCAAAAGTTCCGTCTCACTTAGAGGAAACTACCACAGCTGACGGTACGTCGTTCGGACGTCCGTAGCTCAAGTTATGAGCGTTTCCGCTCCGAGGGCCCGGTTGGCTTCGTGTACGAACCAACCCGGCCGAACCCAAAGTCTTCCGAAACCTTGAGTATAATATACCGAAACGACCGTCTCGATCCAAGGATCGCGCAGCCGCTGACGGTTCGTCAATCGGAGGTCCCAGGCCCAAGATATGGGCGAAAGACCGTAGAGGGCCCGAAACGGGGGTACTGGGCCCGGGGCGACCCGGCCCGAACCCCCCCTGGGGTCGGCCGAACCGGGTCGGCCCGAACCGGGTCGGCCCGACCCGGCCCGAACCGGCTCGGCCGGGTCCGGTCCGGCCTGGGCGCGGCCCGGCCGACCGGACCGGCCGGCTCGGTCTTCGGCCGCGCGGCCGAAGAGCCGCCGCCGCGGGGTTGAACCCGCGGCTTGAGAGAAACCGCGGCCCCGCGGGGGGCCGCCTGTCACGCGGACGCGGCCGGGCCGCCGCGTCCGTCCCGGTTCCGCGCGGCCGCGGAACCGGCTGCCGCCGCCGCCGCGGCTTCAGCCGCGGCGGAAGGTTTCCACGGCGGCGCGCCTGGCGCCGCCGCCTCCGGTCGCCGGCGCCGCCGCGCCGGCGACCCGCGCCGCCGCCTCCTTCCGCGGGCCGCCGGAGATGCTCCGGTGGCCCGTTTTCTTTCCCGTCTGCGCCGATGCTCCTCCCGGGGGACGATCTTCACTGCGGAGCCAACAAATTGCCCTTGCCGCACGGTTTGTCGACGTCCGCCAAATCCGCACAACCAAAATAGATCGGCGGAGGGTTGCCGGGTCTTGTTCGTTAGACCCGCACCCTCCGCGTTAGTCATAATCCACGGGAGGAACAATAAAACAATCAACAACAATTTTAAATGTTAAAATTGTTCGAAGGTCATGCTTCTTTACTTTAAAAGAAATAAATCACGGGAAGGAAAATATTCCAATCAACCCTTACTTTATCGTCGTCGTCGGAATTGCTCGTCGCGGAAGATGGAGATCGCCGCGTCGTCGCGGAATCGCTCGTCGCGTCGCCAATCTCCGGATCAAGATCAACGGATTTAATTAGTTTAAATCCGTTGATATTGAAATTAAAAAGGGAGAAGAAAAGATCTGATTCTCACCTTTGTTGCCGAACGAGGGTCGGCCGCGGAAGAAGAGGCGTCGCCGAAGAACGTCGCGGGTAGATCTCGTCGACGTCGCAGATCTTGGTGTGCGTCGTCGAATTCCGGTCGCCGGCGTTCTTCGCGTTCTTCGCGTTCTTCGCGTTCTTCGCGTTCTTCGCGTTCTTCGCGTTCTTCGCGGAGAGGGTGGAGGAACGAAGATTCTCTCAAATCCTTTCCAAGGATTTTTATGTTGGTCTTATTTTATAAACATGCCAACACGAAACCGGTTAAGAAACGATCCATCAATTCGTTGAATTAATTCAACGAAAGAAACGACCCATTTAATTCACGAAGAAACAGTCCATTTAATTCACGAAATAAACCGCCCAATTAAATGGTCTGTTAAGAATTAAAGAAAACGCGTCGGTTGACTTTTCAGTTACTTTGACGGGTTTTCGCGGGTGCGTTACTTAGCGAAAGAAACGGCGGGGCTCGTGCGGGTCCCACCGCACAAATATCCTACCAAGGGGTAGGATATTTCTGGATAGCATCCTATCCAGTTCAACTCAGTTCAAGCCGTCTTTAAGTGACTTTAAGTGGCTTCCAAGCAGTTTAAGTGAAATAAAATAAAGTTGTCGCACAAACTTTATTTTTATTTCTGACTTAAAGCCGCAAAATTTAAAAACCACGTCTGAGCAAACGCAACTCCGGAAGAGGCGTTTCTAAGCAAATACCGGCGCTGCGATTTCATCGGTGCCCTCAGAATTTGATTCCGGGCACCGGTTCAAAAGATAGAAAAACCCGCTCGTCCGTTCACTGAACGTACCCGAGCCAAACTTCGGAAATTGATTCCGGGCACACCGGGCCTCGGAATCAGGTGCCGTCTGAAGCTGCGTTCTTTTAAAATTCCAAAGAAAATTAAGAAAAAAAATTTCCTTGAAATTTGCGGGTCTTTACATTACTCCCACCTCAGGGCTTTACGTCCCCGTAAAGATACATCAAAACTAGGGGAACAAATGGGGGTACTGAGCACGCATCTGAGCCTCCCGCTCCCAAGTGCTCTCCTGGAGGTTCCCGTGCTGCCATCTGACGCGCACAAGAGGAATCGACCGCCCACGTAGGACCCGCTCCTGTCGATCCTCGATCTCCACTGGAACCTCCGCAAAAGTCGCCCCATCGTCCACGTCCAGCTCCCCAAAGTCGATGATGTGCGTCGGGTCGTGCACGTATCTCCTCAGCTGAGACACGTGGAAGACGTCGTGCACCCGGTGCAACTGAGGTGGTAGAGCCAGGCGATAAGCCACCTCTCCTATCCTGCTGAGGACCTGGAAAGGCCCGATGAAGCGGGGAGACAGCTTGCCGCCTCGGCCAAATCTCCGTAAACCACGTCGAGGTGAGACACGCAAAAAGACGTGGTCGCCATCCTCGAACTCTAGTGGCCTCCGCCTCCTGTCAGCATATGACTTCTGCCGGCTCTGAGCTGTCCTCATCCTCTCCTGGATGATTTGGACCTTCTCTGTCGTGGCTCGGACCATCTCTGGTCCCACGAGTGCTGACTCCCCAGGGTCTGTCCAGCACAACGGTGATCTGCAGGGTCTGCCGTACAACGCCTCGTATGGTGCCATCCCGATGGTGGAGTGGTAGCTGTTGTTGTACGCGAACTCCACCAAGGGTAGGTGGTCCTCCCAGCTGCGACCAAAGTCGAGGACACATGCACGGAGCATGTCCTCGAGTGTCTGTATGGTCCTCTCCGTCTGACCATCCGTCTGAGGGTGGAAGGTTGTGCTCAGATGGAGCCGCGTCCCGAACGCCTCCTGCAACCCCTTCCAAAGCCGGGAAGTGAAACGAGCATCTCGATCGGAGACGATAGACGATGGCACACCGTGAATCCGTACAATCTCCTGGACGTAAAGACGTCCCAAGCTCTCTACTGAGCCCTGCTCTCTGATGGGTAAGAAGTGTGCCGACTTGGTGAGTCGGTCGACAATCACCCAAATGGAGTCGTGACCTCTGGAAGTGCGTGGAAGTCCAGTCACGAAGTCCATAGATATGCCGTCCCACTTCCACTCCGGGACCTCCAAGGGCTGTACCAAGCCTGCTGGTACCTGGTGCTCTGCCTTCATCTGCTGGCAGGTGAGGCATCGTGAAACGAACTCTGCCACAGCTTTCTTCATGCCCGGCCACCAGTGCTGTCGCCTGAGATCCTGGTACATCTTCGCCACTCCGGGATGTACCGCCAAGGGAGAAGTGTGAAACTCTCTCAGCACCTCCTCTCGTAAAGCGACTGGTACGAAGGTACGTCCTCTGAAAAGGATGTCGTGCTCTGCTCCAAGGGAGAAACCATCAGGCGCCTGACCTGAGGATATCAGTGCACGCCGGGTCTCACAGTCAGCGTCCCCACGCTGAGCCTCTCTGACCCGCTGTAGAAGTGGAGGAGAGACTGTGAGAGACTGAAGAAAGGCTGTTCCGTCTCTATCCACGAAGGATATCTGCAAGGAGGCTAGCTGCTCCGTCGCCTCCTCAAGCAGCTGAATGCCCGTCCTCCTGCTGAGGGCATCGGCTACCACGTTCCCCTTCCCAGGAGTATAGACTATCTCAAAGTCATAGTCCTGGAGGAACTCAAGCCATCTCCGCTGTCTCAGGTTCAGGTCCTTCTGAGAGAAGATATACCTGAGACTCTGGTGGTCAGAAAAGACTGTGAAGCGCTCGCCCATCAGATAGTGCCGCCAAGTCTTCAGAGCGAAGACCACTGCTGCTAACTCCAGGTCATGAGTGGCGTAGTTCTGCTCATGCGGCCTCAACTGACGTGATCCGTAGGCGATCACGGCCCGCTCCTGCATCAGGACGCACCCGAGTCCAGTCCCTGATGCATCGCAGTAAACTACGTACCCAACTCCCTCCTCAGGCAACCTCAAGATAGGTGCGCTGGTCAATCTCTGTCTCAGCTCCTGGAAGCTCTGCTGACATCTGTCTGACCACACAAAGGGTTTCCCCTTCTTCGTCAAGGCTGAGAGTGGTGCTGCAACTCTGGAGAAGTCTGGCACGAATCTCCGATAGTATCCCGCTAGGCCCAAGAAGCTCCGCACCTCTGTCACGCTCTTGGGTGGCTCCCAAGCTAGCACTGCCTCGATCTTCGCGGGATCCACTGCAACTCCCGCCTCAGAAATGACGTGCCCCAAGAAATGGACCTCACGTAACCAGAACTGGCATTTTGAGAGCTTGCCATAAAGCTGGTGCTCTCGGAGTGTGTCTAGCACAACTCGCAGGTGGTAGGCATGCTCCTCCTCAGTCGTCGAGTATACCAAAATGTCGTCAATGAAGACAACGACAAATCGGTCGAGGTATGGCTGGAAGATCCTGTTCATGAGGCTCATGAACACCGCTGGAGCATTGGTTACGCCGAACGGCATAACCAAGAACTCATAATGGCCATACCGACACCTGAAGGCCGTCTTCTGCACGTCCTCGTCTCGAACTCTGAGCTGATGATAGCCTGACCGGAGGTCTATCTTCGAGAACCACCGCGCTCCCTTGAGCTGATCGAAGAGGTCATCAATCCGTGGCAGTGGATACTTGTTCCTCACTGTCACCTGGTTCAGGCGACGATAGTCGACACAAAGTCGCAAGTTCCCGTCCGCCTTTTTGGCGAACAAAATCGGGGAAGCCCAGGGTGAAACACTGGGTCGGATAAACCCCTTGCTCTGCAAGTCCTCCAACTGTACCCGCAGCTCTCGAAGCTCGGCGGGGGCCATCCGATATGCTGGAGTAGATATCGGGGCTGTCCCGGGGTACAAGTCGATGTAAAAGTCTACCTCTCTACGAGGAGGTAGCCCTGGAACGTCGTCGGGAAAGACGTCCACGTACTGGTCCACCACTGCAGGAAAAGCCGGACTCCGCACGTCCACTGCTCCTAGGATGAGGCTAGCCAACTGATGAGAGATGGGCTGCACTCTCCTCCGCGGAAGTCCATCCTGTGCTGCAAAGGTTCCCTTCTCGCCGGTGAAGGTAAACCTGCCAGAGATGATTCGAGGTACGATCTGTGTCTATTCCACCCTTGCTGCAGTACTTATAGACACAGGAGCGAGTCACTCTTTCATAGCCTCTGCCCTTGTTCGGAGCTCGGAGATTCCGACTGAGCCGTTGGCTCGATCCTTACGGCTAGAGACTCCTACGGGAGCAGACTCGACGATTACGCTCTGATACCAATTTGTCACGACCCGTCCTCGGGGCCCGTGCCGTGACTACCCCAAGCCCGCCTTCCATAGGCCAGGGGCTGGCGACTAGCACCAAGGCGTAAAATCCCAGTAAACAGGGAAGGCATTGCCTTTATAAGTAACAACCACACAGAGTCAGCAAGCGGAAAGTAAAGTGCAGAAAAGTAAAGGGGCCGGAAATACAAGCCCAACTGTAAAGTACAACTGAAAGGAAAAAGAACAGCAACTGAAGAAAAGACGGCGGCCTCGTGTCGTCCACTGGCAATCCCACCTGAAGGGTGGGTACAGATAGCCTCCAGGCTCCTCGGGTCCCACGTCCGCTCCGAGCACGTCCCGCCCAGTGGTCCACCTCCAGGTACCGTCCTGCTCCACGCCCCAACCGTGATCAGCGCTGTCCGTCGTCTGCAACCAACACAACAAGGTGCGGGCATAGCCCGTGCAGGGGTGAGTACAACTACTCAGTAAGGACCCCGAGACCCCCGAAGGTCTCTCGAAATCCACAAAGGATATAGCACAAAAGAAAGATGCAATCACGAAGTAACATCTGACTCGACTTAGGTATATGCCCATACATATACCTAAGTCCCCAATTCTAGCTCTGCTCACGAGCTCAAGAACAACTCAATCCACAAAGGAAAGCAAGACCCAAATCCACAAAGGAGAGTAAACAGTAAATCCACAAAGGATGGTTCAACACAATCCACAAAGGAGAGTAACATAAGATTCAGCTCAACCAGGTATACTTTTTCAGATGACGTCAAAGACGATCACTGATCCGTCTCAGTCGTCGGACCCACGAAGGATCGATAGGTACTAACCCCCGCAAAAAGACCCACGTAGGATCGGGCTCACACAGAACCTGTAGGCAGTGGCTCACACAGAACCGGTAGTAAGGACCCACGGAGGATCGGGCTCACACAGAACCTGAAGCACTGATCCACGTGGGATCGCTGAGTGCAGTAGTCGACGCAGTCCACTGAGGATCTCTGCACAGTCGTCGCCGCAGTCCACGAAGGATCTCTGCTCTGCCGTCGTCGCAGTCCACGGAGGATCTCTGCTCTGCCGTCGTCGCAGTCCACGGAGGATCTCTGCTCTGCCGTCGTCGCAGTCCACGGAGGATCTCTGCTCTGTCGTCGAGGTCACAGCCAGCGCTAGGGTTCCCGCACGTAGCGAGCTCGTTTAGGAGGGTCCGCTCCACGAGCCGAGGGGCTGATACATCAACTGACACGTAGTCCGAAGTTGATGTATCCAAAAGTTCCGTATCGACAACAGGATCTCAACGCGACAGACGGCGCGTCAATCGGACGCCCGGTCTGAGAGTTATTGGCATTTTCGTCCCAGGGGCCCGGTTGGTTTTTAGGGCAAAACCAACCCGACCGTACTCCGCCTGTATCCGATCCTCGGGCGGAGTATGCCAAAAGTTCCGTCTCACTTAGAGGAAACTACCACAGCTGACGGTACGTCGTTCGGACGTCCGTAGCTCAAGTTATGAGCGTTTCCGCTCCGAGGGCCCGGTTGGCTTCGTGTACGAACCAACCCGGCCGAACCCAAAGTCTTCCGAAACCTTGAGTATAATATACCGAAACGACCGTCTCGATCCAAGGATCGCGCAGCCGCTGACGGTTCGTCAATCGGAGGTCCCAGGCCCAAGATATGGGCGAAAGACCGTAGAGGGCCCGAAACGGGGGTACTGGGCCCGGGGCGACCCGGCCCGAACCCCCCCTGGGGTCGGCCGAACCGGGTCGGCCCGAACCGGGTCGGCCCGACCCGGCCCGAACCGGCTCGGCCGGGTCCGGTCCGGCCTGGGCGCGGCCCGGCCGACCGGACCGGCCGGCTCGGTCTTCGGCCGCGCGGCCGAAGAGCCGCCGCCGCGGGGTTGAACCCGCGGCTTGAGAGAAACCGCGGCCCCGCGGGGGGCCGCCTGTCACGCGGACGCGGCCGGGCCGCCGCGTCCGTCCCGGTTCCGCGCGGCCGCGGAACCGGCTGCCGCCGCCGCCGCGGCTTCAGCCGCGGCGGAAGGTTTCCACGGCGGCGCGCCTGGCGCCGCCGCCTCCGGTCGCCGGCGCCGCCGCGCCGGCGACCCGCGCCGCCGCCTCCTTCCGCGGGCCGCCGGAGATGCTCCGGTGGCCCGTTTTCTTTCCCGTCTGCGCCGATGCTCCTCCCGGGGGACGATCTTCACTGCGGAGCCAACAAATTGCCCTTGCCGCACGGTTTGTCGACGTCCGCCAAATCCGCACAACCAAAATAGATCGGCGGAGGGTTGCCGGGTCTTGTTCGTTAGACCCGCACCCTCCGCGTTAGTCATAATCCACGGGAGGAACAATAAAACAATCAACAACAATTTTAAATGTTAAAATTGTTCGAAGGTCATGCTTCTTTACTTTAAAAGAAATAAATCACGGGAAGGAAAATATTCCAATCAACCCTTACTTTATCGTCGTCGTCGGAATTGCTCGTCGCGGAAGATGGAGATCGCCGCGTCGTCGCGGAATCGCTCGTCGCGTCGCCAATCTCCGGATCAAGATCAACGGATTTAATTAGTTTAAATCCGTTGATATTGAAATTAAAAAGGGAGAAGAAAAGATCTGATTCTCACCTTTGTTGCCGAACGAGGGTCGGCCGCGGAAGAAGAGGCGTCGCCGAAGAACGTCGCGGGTAGATCTCGTCGACGTCGCAGATCTTGGTGTGCGTCGTCGAATTCCGGTCGCCGGCGTTCTTCGCGTTCTTCGCGTTCTTCGCGTTCTTCGCGTTCTTCGCGTTCTTCGCGTTCTTCGCGGAGAGGGTGGAGGAACGAAGATTCTCTCAAATCCTTTCCAAGGATTTTTATGTTGGTCTTATTTTATAAACATGCCAACACGAAACCGGTTAAGAAACGATCCATCAATTCGTTGAATTAATTCAACGAAAGAAACGACCCATTTAATTCACGAAGAAACAGTCCATTTAATTCACGAAATAAACCGCCCAATTAAATGGTCTGTTAAGAATTAAAGAAAACGCGTCGGTTGACTTTTCAGTTACTTTGACGGGTTTTCGCGGGTGCGTTACTTAGCGAAAGAAACGGCGGGGCTCGTGCGGGTCCCACCGCACAAATATCCTACCAAGGGGTAGGATATTTCTGGATAGCATCCTATCCAGTTCAACTCAGTTCAAGCCGTCTTTAAGTGACTTTAAGTGGCTTCCAAGCAGTTTAAGTGAAATAAAATAAAGTTGTCGCACAAACTTTATTTTTATTTCTGACTTAAAGCCGCAAAATTTAAAAACCACGTCTGAGCAAACGCAACTCCGGAAGAGGCGTTTCTAAGCAAATACCGGCGCTGCGATTTCATCGGTGCCCTCAGAATTTGATTCCGGGCACCGGTTCAAAAGATAGAAAAACCCGCTCGTCCGTTCACTGAACGTACCCGAGCCAAACTTCGGAAATTGATTCCGGGCACACCGGGCCTCGGAATCAGGTGCCGTCTGAAGCTGCGTTCTTGTAAAATTCCAAAGAAAATTAAGAAAAAAAATTTCCTTGAAATTTGCGGGTCTTTACATCAGAGGTCATACCACTGGTGCCTGATACTTCTTACAAGGAACAACTAGTTGAAAGTATAGATCATAATGAGAAAGTTCTATGAAACAAGACCACTCACCTCATCAATTTTTTAGTGGAGAAATAACCAATTAGATAAATCTATATGGGAACTTGAGGATATTATGAAGAATTATTATCCTAGATTTTTGTATTAGAATGATGAATTTCTAGGGAGAAATTCATTTTAAGGGGCGTAGAATGTAACAGCCTGAGTTATTATGATATTTTTGTAAAAAATTAATTATATTTAATTTATTATGTGTCTCAATACACCACTTTAATATTTCAATTAATGCTAAATGTAACACCCCAAGCTTCCATGATACGTTTCTCTTTGAATAATACTGTAGCGTGTGTTGTACGCAACTTCGAGTTCTAACACACACCACAACCAATCAAACTAGCCATTATGAATATTAATACCCATTTTATGAAATTTTATAAATTTTATCTTTCAAAATGGACTTCTGTTTTGGATTTGGAATATCGAAATTAGCTTAGGGTGAATTTTTGGTACTTTTTGGATAACTTTCATATTTTGATGAATAGTGAAAATTACTAAATTTTAATTAAATTTTTTTTAATCGAAATAATTAATAGTGATAAATTATGAATTTGAATTATTTTAGAGTATAATTAGATTATATTTTTACCATTTAATATAATGTTGGTTATTGGACATAATTTCACATTTAAACTGGACATAAGTAAGTGCCAATCTTTTGATAGTTATTATCTCTTAAAAACACGCTTTTCGTTTTAACAACGGGAATTAATTTTAAATTAATTTCTTCCACTTATGTGTTTTGAATTTAGAAAAATTAATTCCATATTTAGAATCAGGAGGTCCAAATTGTGTAAATAGGTAACTTTTAATTTTAGACATTTTGAATAATTACTTCTGTAAATATTTTATTTACAATGGTTAAAGGGTAAATCCGGTAAATAAGAGTAAAAATAATATTATAATAATAATAAATTACACTAAAATGTTTCCTAACCCTATTGGTAGATACATTTCTGACCATGGGAATCTTTTGGGCGATTTTGGGACCCCATGGATCCACTTGTACGTGATAATGACACTTTATATTAATTAAGTTAAAGTAAATACAAAAATGACACAAGCATATATCTGCTAGAAAAACAATTTTTACATAGGATTATTTATGTTATATTTCCAAATATAAATATTCATTAGAAATATAGAAATATTTCCTACATAATGGTATTTTATTTATAATTTTTAGACATTGAATAGTTAAATTTATTTATGACACAATAATGATGCAATATTTTCTTTATTAATGAAAGAATCAAATAATTAGTATTATAAATGTTAAAATAAATATAATTTGATAGTTTTGATGACATCCAAAAATATATTGGTTAATATTACATGTTAGGATTTCCTAAATGATTTTGAGTCTAATTAGTAAAGATTTTAAGACTTTAGCAAAAATAAATTATTAAATAGTGTCAAAATTGACATAAATGAGTTTTTAAAACAAATATTATATTATTAATTGATATTCTATTCCTAAAAATCTATGGTTTGGACAAAGGAATTATATAATGATAGGTGTTTTTTTAATGGACCACTTGGGGGTCTCTTGGATTTATATAGTATGTTTATTAACTATATAATATAAAAATAGAAAGAGACATGGTAAATGTCAAACTATATAACTAGGAGTTAAATACTAAAGATAAAGTTAATATAGTGACCCAAACCTGTATAAAACCTATTGGTTGAGTGTTTTTCGACCTATCCCCACCTTAACCTTAAATAATACACTTTGGAGCCATTAGAAACCGAATATGAATTTATTATAAAATAATATTTCTAGATTTTCCTAAGGTGCCCCTCACCCCTCTTATAAAAGGGCACTCCCCCTTCTCACTAATTCACACCATCAAAGCCTTTTGGCTCGGAAAAACCCTACCAAAATATTCTATCAACTTCCCTAACTTAATCCTATAGGCCTTCCATTAGTCATAAAGCCAACCTAGGGAGACCTTTTGATCAAATCAAAAGGAAGAACCCAAAGAAGAGGTAATGTTTTCACCACC
Organism: Viscum album; assembly: GCA_963277665.1. Classification (NCBI taxonomy): domain Eukaryota; kingdom Viridiplantae; phylum Streptophyta; class Magnoliopsida; order Santalales; family Viscaceae; genus Viscum; species Viscum album. Next base: position 889,965,885 of record OY728159.1, on the reverse strand, counting down.
CTCTTTCAAGTTCCTTTCTTCTTCAAATTCTTCTTTCTTTATTTTCATTATAAAATAATAACTCTAGTATCTTATATATACTATGATGTTATTATAAATATGGTACAACCATATTCAGTATTCTATTCATCCTTTTAATGACATGTCACCATATGTGCGTACATACGACTTACCGTCTCCACGTCGTGGTGTAATTGTTATTCAAAACATTATTATTTGGATGGGTATGATAATTATGTGTAATTGATGTAAATAATAAATATAACATGATAATGATTCTTTATATATGATATAACATCCAATTATATATTATTTTAATATCAAAATAATGATATTGACGCTCGTGCGTACGTACGGACTACAGTCTCCACGAACGCGATGAGATTCATTCCCCATCACATCCATGCAAGTCTAATTCTCATTTGATAATTAAATATAACGTTTAATGACTTGATATCATTCTGTATATGAATAAGCTAAAACATATCCATGACAAACATGACTTATTTAACAAAACATATAAAAGAAAATGAGTAAGTTAACACCCGAAACGATGATAATAATAAGATATTATTAACAAAGCAATGTTAAAAGATCATATATGATATCATATTAATGTATATGATTCTTGTATAATTTAATAACAATTATTTAACCATTATACAGGAGGTTAAACTACCCTCAACCAAGGAAAATTACAAGGTGAGAGTTTATTTTACAATCTCTTCATTATCCGAGGTTGTTTATAAGTAATTATCTACTAGGACCTCTTTATCATCCACATACATGTTTCTTAAAAATGTATTTCAAAACATTCTTACTATATTATATACTATGGGATAAAGTCATTTATACCCTTGTTGACTTATTATAAGATGTTTATAAATGAATCCTTCTGTTTTTTTCCAAACAAGGTCCTTTTTAACCTTTTCGACAAAATTAAGGTAAGAATGTTTTTTTAACTTATACGGCGGGTGCGGATATTTTCTACCATTATAAAATCCTCAAATATTTCCTTACAAGATTATAAGAATATTTCAAAGTAAATTTTTTATTTTATAATTATGTGTCTCTTAAATTATTTCAAAATAGAAAGAGATATTTCTCTGAAAAGGGGTTTGATTTCATCTATGTCAACATCCTTTGATGGATTTTAAGTTTATTTGACGTTGAATTATTATGATAAAAAACATCCATATTGTATTGAAGGCTTTTTGATATGTTTGACTCTGGATGTGCTATTTTTATACCATTCATGGTTTATGGTTAAAGTATTGACATTTCATATGCTAGTTTTAATAAGAATGTTTATGATATATTTAAACCTTTTCATAAGAGGAATGTATTGGACTTAGTAAGTGACGGGTGGAGCCTACAATAGCTCCTCGATGCATCAGTAGGTCTCATGAGACAACTAGACGTGGAATTGGCTGAGGCCCTTTCCAAATTTGATTTATGGTTTTGGCCGAGGCCTTAATCATTTTTAGACGTCTTGGCCGAGGCCTTGACAAAATGTTTCAGAATGTCTGGAATTATACATTCCCTCATTACAGAAATAATATTGATAGTTCATGTGGTCATTCGACTAGTATAATAGCCATGATTATGTTTTATTATGGAATTATTTACTCAGATCATATTCTTTACATAAAATTATCCATGTTTATTATTGTTAAAGGAATGTGGTTTCAATTATTTACCATGCTTAATATTTATGTCATTTTCCACTGTATTACTTACCCTTACTGAGCGTTTGAGCTCACCCCTTTCTTATGTTTATTTTTCCCAGGATATGAAGAAGTTAGTTTTGAGTGACCTGCAGGCATAATCTAGGAGGTTTAGATGTTTCCAATGAAATATATTTGTGTTGTATTTCTATTCAAGTTGTAAAGTTTAACTTATGTATGAATCTTGTTTCCAATAATACTAAACTGGTCAGTATTTCGAGACATTATTTCCTTGTGATCATTCCAATGTTATGTAATAATACACCAACTCTAGGTAACTAGGGTCGGGGCATTACAGTTGGTAATAGAGGATGTTTAGTAGAAACCTTTGAAACTAGATTTATATAAACTCTGATTAGAGCGCATATCCATAAGAGAGACTTTGAGGAATAGTGTCGAAAAACTTCCTAGAATTTTGGTATTGTAGATATTTTGTGAGTTTTCTGAGAAATACATCCCTGTCTGGATACGAGTAGGTAGAGGCAGCTCTGGCATAGATGTAACTAAGGGTAAAAATCGAAAACACCGCTTTGAGCTAGACTCAAACTGGAACTAGTGCACGAAAACGGGTCCTACTGCACTATTGGTTACGACCCTCCCAGGGGATATGCTTAGGATAATTATCATTTTCTTTACAAACCATTTGAAGGGTTTATAAGTATATAATTCCTCAAAGAAAACATTTTTATGATTATGGATTATATCCATAAACTGTTGAATTTAAGTTAAGTGTTTTAGAAGTTTGGAATTATATATTTCGATTCATAAACTAATCTAATTTATTCCATTTTTTAGAAATGGTGCCTAGTGGAAGGAATGTAAACTGTATCAATGCACGCGCTCCATGTAGGGATTTCCCTCCTGCTCAAGATAATTATACTAAAGTTACTGATGCAACTAGTGCTGATAAACTAATCACCATACTGGGACAACTCACTCAGGTTATGAATAATAACCTTACCCGTATGGAGCACCCAGATCCATAGCGTGGAGGATCAATGTCAGATCGCTTCATGAGGAAACAACCACCGAAATTAAATGGGAGTAAAAATCCATTAGTGGCTGAGCAATGGATAAATTCCTTAGAGAAAAAATTCCATACCTTGGAGAGTAGTGAAAGGGAAAAAGTTATCATGACAGTTTACCGCCTCACTGGAGATGCTGATCAATGGTGGTCATTGATTCAAAAAATAGAGGAAGATGACGAAGTATCAAATATTGAATGGAGGGAGTTCAAAGATATTTTATTTCGAAAATACTTTCCTCGTGACCATCGAGGGAATATGGAAAGACAATTTCTGATTCTGAGGAAAAAGGAGGATGAGAATGTCGCAAAGTATGAGGCTAACTTTACAAGGTTAGCGAGGAATGTTGCAGATTATATACGTAACCCAGGAATTAAGATTGATCGTTTATTTGATGGGTTAAAACAATTTCTCCTTTAAGCATTAGTATCACAATCCTTCTCATCATATGAAGATATCGTATCTTGTGCTATCAAGACAGAAAATTAATTTTCTAAGTCTTATGAATTTAAATCAAAGAAAGAGAAGAAGAGATATGTTGAACACTCTGGGAATGGAAAGAAGGAATCATGGAAGAAGGGAAGAATTGAATTTCCACCCTATGATAATTGCGGAAGGAAGCACCCTGGTGCCTGTCTAAAAGGAAAAGGAATATGCTAAAAATGTGGACAGAAAGGTCATATAGCTGGTGATTGTAAAGGAAAGAAAGACGCTACCAATGTTCAATGCTACAAATGCAGAGAGATGGGACATTATGAAAATTAATGTCCTAAGCATCAGGGAAACTTACCTCAGAAAATTCCTAGGGATCAAGGTCAAGCTTATGAAATCACTACTGATGAGGTTGAAGCCCCGAAAGATGTGGTGGCAGGTAATTTAATGGTTTCCTCAAGTTTAACAAATTCATTATTTGATTATGGATCATCACATAGTTTCATATCTTCCTAGTTTGATAATAAAATTTGATATTTACAATTTGATCTTACAAGGGAGTTGTCAGTTAAAACTCCTAAGGGAAGTATCATTGCAACAAAGTTTTGTGAATCAGTCCCCATTAGAGCACATAAATGTTCTTTATCCACTGATCTCATCATCATAACTATGATTGAATTTGATATAATACTCGGTATGAATTGGCTTTCATACCATGATTTGAAGATTTATTGTAAGAAGAAGGAGGTTACGATTTTTGAAGATGATGATAAATAACACCTTATCTTTAGAGAAGAATTGTCCCCACCTGATTCTTATCTTGATCCTCCCCCAGTAGCTCAACTAAATTCAATTTTCAGGGAGGAAGATGATGAAATAAACGTGGGTGAGAAAAAGAATGTTCAAACAGGGGATGCACCTATTGTGAAAGAATATGTAGTTGTGTTTCCGGAAGATTTACCTGGACATCCTCCCAAACGAGAAATTGAGTTTTCCATTGATTTAATTCCTGGATCAAGACCCATATAGAAGAATCCTTATAGGATGGAAACTGTGGAATTAGTGGAACTAAAAAACAACTAGAGGAATTGAGTAATAAGGGATTTATTCGCCCTAGTGTTTCTCCATGTGGAGACTCTATCCTTTTTGTTAAGAAGAAAGATGGATCTATGAGGTTATGTATCGACTACATGGAGATCAATGCTATAACAATAAAGAACAAGTATCCCCTACCTCACATTGATGATTTATTTGACCAACTTCATGAAGCTCAATATTTTTCAAAGATTGACCTTCGATTTGGATATCATCAGTTGTGTGTGAAGAAGGGAGAAATTTAGAAAACAACATTTCGAACCAGGTATGGGCATTATGAGTTTACAGTAATTCCTTTTGGGCTGACTAATGCTTCCTATGTTTTCATGGATCTAGTGAATAGAGTTCTCAAGGAATATCTCAATGATTTTGTGGTGGTATTTATTGATGATATCTTGGTATATTCCAAAAGCTATGAAGATCATGAAAATCACTTACACATTATCCTGAAGAATCTGAGAAGACAAGAATTATATGGGAAGTTTTGCAAGTGTGAATTTTGGCTTCAGAAGATTTCTTTTCTTGGCGATATTGTCTCTAAAGATGGAATCTCTGTTGATCCTTCTAAGACAAGATTAATCCAAGAATGGCCAGCACCGATGAGTATAATTCAGGTATGTAGTTTTATTGGTTTAACAGGTTATTATCGACATTTCGTCTAGAATTTCGCCTGATTGGCTAACCCATTAACAAAGATCACACATAAAAGAGTTGAATTTGTTTGGACAAAAGAGTGTGAAGAATGTTTTGAAGAACTAAAGATAAGATTATTCAATGCTCCTATTTTGAATCTTCCATCAGGAAATGACGGGTTTTTTATTTATAGTGATGCATCGAAGAAAGGACTTGGTTTTTTCCTTATTCATAATGATAGAGTTATTTCCTATGTATCACGACAACTGGAAATTTATGAGAAAAACTATAATACTCATGATATTGAGTTAGCTTCTATAATCTTTTCTTTGAAGATATGGAGACATTATGTCTATGGTGAAAAATGTGAGATTTATACTGATCACTAGAGTTTGAAGTATATTTTTTCACAGAAAGAACTCAACATGAGGCAAAGGAGTTAGCTTGAACTACTCAAAGATTATGATTGCATGATACACTACCACCCAGGGAAGGAAAAAAAGGTGGCAGATGCTTTGAGCAGAATGGATCATGGAGTTTTGAATAAAATGGGAGTTGAAATAGATCCTATTTTCATGGATCTAGTAAATATGGATATGGTAATCACCATGGAAGGTGAAACATCAATAATTTTTCAAATGGTTTCCAAACCATATTTACTATAAAGGATAAAGAGTTCTCAGGCTAATGATGAAGAATTTAAAAAGAAGATTAAAACTGTGAATGATGGGAGATTGAGTGACTTTGTGTATGAAGATGGAATTTTGAAATTTGGGAATAGAATTTGTGTTCCCAATATACCTGATCTAAAAAGGGAATTGTTGGATGATGCTCATAGTTCCAATTTCTATATACACCCTGGGAGCACCAAAATGTATAGATATTTGAAGGAACATTTTTGGTGGGACATCATGAAGAGGGAGATTGTTGATTTTGTGTCAAGATGTATGGTTTTCCAACAAGTGAAAGCTGGAAGGAAACAACCTGGTGGAGTATTGAAACTCTTACCATAACTGAGTGGAAATGGGATAATATCACAATGGACTTTGTCATGGGACTACCAAAGACTCCTATACGGAACGATGCAATATGGGTAATTGTTGATCGTCTTACCAAGTCAGCACATTTTCTTGCTATAAGGGATAATTTACCACTTGAATGTCTAGAAAGACTATATATTAATGAAGTTGTGAGACTTCATGGAGTACCCCTATCGATTGTTTCTGATCATGATCCCCGTTTTACTTCAAGATTATGGAAAAGTCTTCATAAGGCCTTGGATACTGAGCCTCATTTGAGCACTGCCTACCACCCTCAAACATATGGATAATCAGAACAGACTATTCAACCCTTAGAAGACATCTTGAGATATTTCTCACTTGACTTTCAGGGTATGTGGGATCAATATTTACCTCAGGTAGAATTTTCCTAAAACAATATCTTCCATTTGAGTATTCAGATGGCACCACATGAAGCATTATACGGAAAGAGATGTCCCACACCAACCTGTTGGGATTATGTTGGTGAAAGAAAACTCATAGGCCCAGAACTGGTGTAGGAAATGATGGAAAAGGTGAAGTTAATCCAAAACGACATCAAAGCATCAAATTAGGCAGAAGTGCTATGCTGACAACCGAAGGAAGGATTTTGAATTTCAGGCAGGAGATCATGTTTTCTTGAAGGTATCTCCATGGAAGGGTGTTATACGTTTTGGTAAGAAGAGAAAATTAAGTCAAAGGTACATCAGACCATTCGAAATTATAGAACGAATTGGGGCTGTAGCTTACCATTTGGCCATGCCGCCAAGTCTCTCCAAAGTTCACGATGTGTTCCACATATCACTGTTGAGAAAATACATGCCTGACCCAATGCATGTACTCACCTATGAGGAAGTAGAACTGGAACCCGATCTATCTTTTTACAAAAATCCCGTCAGGATTCTTGATACTAGAGAACAAGTGTTGTGAAACTAGACAACTCGTCTGGTAAACGTTCTATGGAGAAACCATAAGACGAAAGAGGCAACGTGGGAACCTGAGGAACTTATAATGAAGAACCACTCGAGTCTTTTTATGTAGTAGTATTATAGAAATTTCAACGACATAATTATTTGAAGGAGGGGAGAATGTAACACCCCAAGATTCCATGGTATGTTTCTCTTTGAATAATACAGTAGCGTGTGTTGTACGCAACTTTGAGTTTAACACACTCCACAACCAATCAAACTAGCCGTTATGAATAGTAATACCCAATTTTTGAAATTTTATATATTTTATCATTCAAAATGGAATTCATTTTTGGATTCAGAATATCAAAATTAGCTTAGGGTGATTTTTTGGTACTTTTCGGATAACATTCATATTTTGATGAATAGTGATAATTACTAAATTTTAATTAAAATTTTTTTAATCGAAATAATTAATAGTGATAAATTATGAATTTGAATTATTTTATAGTATAATTAAATTATATTTTTACCATTTAATCCAATGTCGGTCATTGGACATAATTTCACATTTAAACTATACATTAGCAAGTGCCAATCTTTTGGTAGTTATTACCGCTTAAAAACACACTTTTTTGTTTTAACAACGAGAATTAATTTTAAATAAATTTCTTCTACTTTTGTGTTTAAAATTTAGAAAAATAGATTCCATATTTATAATCAGGAGGTTCAAATTGTGTAAATAGAAAAATTTTATTTTTAGAGATTTTGAATAATTACTTAGGTAAATATTTTATTTACCATGGTTAAAGGGTAAATCCGGTAAATAAGGGTAAAAAATAATATTATAATAATAATAAATTACCCTAAAACGTGTCATAACCCTATTGGGTGATAAATTTCAGACCATGGGAATATTTGGGTCGATTTTGGGACCCCATGGATCCACTTGTAAGTGATAATGACACTTTATATTAATTAAGTTAAAGTAAATACAAAAATGACATAAGCATATATCTTTTAGAAAAAAAATTTTTACATTGGATTATATATGTTATATTTTCGACTATAAATATTAATTATAAAGATAAAAATATTTCCTACATAATGGTATTTTATTTATAATTTTTATACATTTAATAATTAACTTTATTTATGACACAATAATGATGTAGTATTTTCCTTATTAATGAAAGAATCAAATAATTAGTATTATAAATTTAAAAATAAATATAATTTTAAAGTTTTGATGACATAAAAACATTTAATTGGTTAATATTACATTTTTTTATTTCTTAAATGAATTTTATTCTAATTAATAAAGTTATTAAGACTTTAACAAAAATAAATTATAAAATAGTGCCAAAATTGACATAAATGGGTTTTTTTTAAAATATTATATTATTAATTGATATTATATTCTTAAAAATATAAGGATTGGAAAAAGGACTTATATAATGATAGGCGTATTATTAATGGACCATTTGGGTGTCTCTTGGATGTATATAGTAAGTTTATTAACTATATAATATAAAAATACAAAGAGACATGGTAAATATCAAACTATTTAACTAAGCGTTAAATAAAAAATATAAAGTTAATATAGTGACCCAAACCTGTATAAAACCTATTTGTTGAGTATTTTTCGACCTATCCCCACCTTAACCTTTAAATAATCCACTTTTGAGCTGTTAGAAACCGAATATGAATTTATTATAAAATAATATTTCTAGCTTTTCCTAAGGTGCCCCTCACCGCTCATATAAAAGGGAACTCCCCCTTCTCACTAATTGACACCTTCAAAGCCTTTTGGCTCGAAAAACCCATGAACAAATATTCTCTCAACTTCCCTCACTTCATCCTATAGGTATTCCTTTAGTCAGAAAGCCAACCTAAGGAGCCATTTTGATCAAATCAAAAGGAATAACCCGAAGAAGAGGTAATGTTTTCACCACCCTCTTTCAAGTTCCTTTCTTCTTAAACTTCTTCTTTATTTATTTCCATTCTAAAATAATAACTCCAATATCTTATATATACTGTGATGTTATTATAAATATGGTACAACCATATTCAGTATTCTATCCATCCTTTTAATGACATGTCACCATCCATGCGTACGTACGACTTACTGTCTCCACGTCATGGTGTAATTGTTATTCAAAACATTATTATTTGGATGGGTATGATAATTATGTGTAATTGATGTAAATAATAAATATAACATGATAATTTTTCTTTATATATGATATAACATCTAATTATATATTATTTTGAAATCAAAAGAATGATATTGTCGCTCATGTGTACGTACGGACTACCGTCTGCACGAACGCGATGAGATTCATTACCCATCGTATCCATGAAAGTATAATTCTCATTTGATGATTAAATATAATTTTTAAGGACTTGATATCATTTTTATATGAATAATCTACAACCTATACATAACAAACACGACTTCTATAACAAAACATATAAAAGAAAACGAGTAAGTTAACACCCGAAACGATGATAATAATAAGATATTATTAACAAATCTATGTTAAAAGATCATATATGATATTGATAGAGCGCTGTCGTGGGCACCCTCAAATGATTAGTGTAATTTTGGGGTACTTAGGTGCAGCAGAGTGGCTGACCAAGGTCATCTCTCAAAGGAGGAAATAGATTTAAAACAACTTTTTAAAGGTATTCTAAAAATAAAATAAAAGAGAATAAAAACACTACTTGAAAGGATGGGGGTTGGTTATAGTTTATGAATCTAGAAGAAGTTTTTTGGAAGAATATTATATTTTTTTTTGTTTTTAGTTTTGAAATGAAGTTTGATTAAAAAGACACAACAAGAAGATGTTTTTTTGGAAAATATTTTAAAAGACGTAATCGATCTAACTCTACCTCTTCAATAATTTATTAATCATTATAATTTAAATTAATATTCACTTAATTATGATCCCTTAATTTTTTAAATCCCGAACCCTATGAGAATTATCTTTACCATGAAGATGAAGTGAATTTAACCTTTGGCTAACTTCGGAACATGCAATCCCAACACCCTACTTTGATTGATGTTCTAAGACTAGCTTATGGTCAGTGGTAAATTAAGGCACATAAACACTTTGGAAATGAGCATTAATTGAGTTTAGGGATTGTATTTGAACTCTACAAATTGATCCCTTGTGGTTTTGAATTACCGGTTAAGGTTGCGCTCTCACAGTTCACACAATTCCCAACCTCACATGTTTTGTGTTAACTATTCAATTGCTTTATTAGTTTAATTTAAATTAAAAACTCAATTAATAGATCAAAATATGTGAATTACAGTAGCTCGTTGATTCAAAATAAATGAATGAAGAAGGATATGGGTTGATCAATTACTAAAAAGAACTACTCTTCCATGGGTGACGTAATCATCGTAGAATCGTTTTGCATGTGCAAAGGTTTATAATGGGTATAACCCAATAAAGCTTCTACTGAAGAATTAAAACCCAACTAGGAAGATTAAGAGAAGAAGAAATTTAAACAAAATAGAAGAATATATGAGGAAAAAAAGAAGATCAAAGAAGTTTATTACACAAATGAAAACATTACAAAATGAAGAAGAGAAGGAGGCTTCGATGATGGGATCCTTGTTTCAACTGCTACCCCTCTTACAATGGTTAGAGAATTTGGGTGAAACCAATTATCCTCTGCCTCAAATCTCCTAATTCAAGTGCCAACCTCAAAAAATTATAAAAACACCAATTTATTCAGTGGTGGGGAGGTTAGGTTCAAAGTGGTTTCAAGTGTCAATGGGGAATCTCGGCCAAATATTTTATTCCAACATTCACCACCCATTTGACCACCAAAACGCGTGAATTGGACGAACTTCCAGTAGGATAATATCTGAGGTTATGGGTCCCATATCTCCTCTCAAAATATGGGCTCCATCAAATCCCAGATGAAGGCGTTATGGCCGTAATACATAATCTTCTCCATTCTGACATGTCCAGCCCACCTTTGCATTTATGGCCCAATTACTCCATCCCAATGAATTCTTTTGATCCTGTGTCCTGAATAAAAGTTTTATACAATTAAGTTAGGAACACTGCTACAAAATTTCAAATTCAAATAATAAATATGAAAATATTTATCTTCGAAATACTATAGTGCACTATCAAGGGTAAAAATGGAATTTTCACCAAATTTTTAAATGAATGATAAAATCCCAAATATTTTATAAATAAACATATTTAACACAATGTGAGGAAATTATATCATTTATTATCAATAAAATAATCAAAAAAATAGTGTTTTATTAGATATTGTATTAATGTATATGATTCTTGTATAATTTAATAACAATTATTTCACCATTATACAGGAGGTTAACCTACCCTCAACCAAGGAAAAGTACAATGTAAAGGTTTATTTAACAATCTCTTCAATATCCGAGGTTATTTATATGTAATTATCTCCTAGGACCTATTTATCATCCACATCCATGTTTCTTAAAAATGTATTTCAAAACATTCTTACAATTTTATATACTATGGGTTAGAGTTATTTATACCCTTGTTTACTTTTTATAAGATTTTTATAAATGAATCTTTCCATCATTTTCCAAACAAGTTCCTTTTTAACCTTTTCGACAAAATTAAGGTAAGAATGTTTTTTTTAACTTATACGGCGGGTGAGGCTATTTTCTACCATTATAAAATCATCAAAGATTCTCTCACCAGATTATAAGAATATTTTCAATGTAAATGTTATATTTTATAATTATGTGACTCTTAAATGATTTCAAAATAGAAAGACATATTTCTCTAAAAAGGGTTTTGATTTCATTTATGTCAACATCCTTTGATGGATTTTAAGTTCATTTTAAGTTGATTTATTATGATACAAAACATCCATTTTGTATTGAAGGTTTTGTGATATGTTTGACTGTGGATGTGCTACATTTAAACCATTCATGGTTTATGGTTAAATTATTGACATTTCGTATGCTAGTTTTAATACGAATGTTTATGACATGTTTTAACCTTTTCATATGAGGAATGTATTAGACTTAGTAAGTGACGGTTGGAGCCTGTTATAGCTCCCCGATGCATCGGTAGGTCTCATGAGAAAACTAGACATGGAATTGGACGAGGCCCTTTTTGAATTTGATTTATGGTTTTGGCTGAGGCCTTAATCATTTTTAGACTTCTTGGCCGAGGCCTTGAAAAAATGTTTCAGAATGTCCGACATTATACATTCCCTCATTATGGAAATAATATTGATGGTTCATGTGGTCATTCGACTAGTAGAATACCCATGATTATGTTTTATTATGTAATTATTTAGTCAGCTCATATTCTTTCCATAAAAGTATTCACGTTTATTATTGGTAAAGGCATGTGGTTTCAATTATTTACCATGCTTAATATTTATGTCACTTTACGATATATTACTTACGCTTACTGAGCGTTTAAGCTCACCCCTTTCTTATGTTTCTTTTTCCCAGGATATGAAGAAGTTAGTTATGAGTGACCTGCAGGCATAATCTAGGAGGCTTGGATGTTTCTAATGAAATATATTTGTGTTGTATTTATATTCAAGCTGTAAAGTTAAACTTATGTAAAAATCTTGTTTCCAATAATACTAAACTGATCGGTTTTTCGAGACATGATTTCCTTGCGATCATGCCAATGTTATGTAATAATGCACCGACTCTGGGTAACTAGGGTCCGAACGTTACACTATACCAAGATATTATTTCTATATATGCATCCCTGACCAAGATTGCATTACATGCAACACTGAGTTTCTAAGAAACAAGATTTTATTTTTATAATTTTCTATACGAGATAGTTATTAAAAATACGTTAAATTTAGAAATATGATTGGTAATAAATATTTTTTAAATATTTTTTATAATGGTTTAAGATAAATAAAACATATTTAGAATAAAACATATACTAATTGGTAATGTCTATATGTTTTGAAAAATAATATTTTCTCAAAAGAACTAGTTTTTATGTCCTTTTGTGAATAATAATAATAAAATTAATTTTACATAGTTTTAGAAATTTAATTAGATAAAAAACCTCATTTATTAATTTATAATGTCAAAATTATTTTAGGGATAAATTTTGGGATTTTTCTTAAAACTTCATTTTTGGGTGAATAGTAAAAATACAGAATTTTAATTTAAAAATGATTTTTCATCTAATTTATTTGTACATGTAAATTATATTTTAATTTGGTTTTAAACATTAATTAGATAAATTGTACATAAATTAATTCAATTTAGTTAATTATAGACAATTTCAAAATGAAATTGGATATAAAAACATTTCAAACTTTTGGACCTTTTCACATTAAAAACATTTTTTCGCGACATGTCTGTATGATAAATTTTGAATTAATTTGTAAAAATTATGAAATTGTAATTTGGAAAAATATAATTATTATTTTAAATAATCATAATTTATAATTTATAATAATTCCAACAAAGTTTTTTTGAAAAAAATATTAGTGAATGTAATTAAAATTAATTACAACAATTAAGGTAGGAACAAGATTAGTTAGTGGTTAGACTTTAATTTAAGTTTTCAATTAACCTAGACACATGTAAAAAATCCATTGGATGTAAGTATTTAGTAAAATTGAACTCTTGGATATAAAATGGACAATTATTGGATGAAAATGAATTAAGGGAGTCCTCTAATTACTTTTTACCTTCTTATATTTACAAGAATGCAACTCCTCTTCCACTATAAAAGGAAACTCTCCCACTCCCCTCACTTCTCCACACCTATAAAACCTTTATCTTAGAAAAAACCATCCCAAATAACCTCTTAAAATTTATAATTTCATATTATAATCCTCTCATTGGGATGAAATCCAACCAAGATATCCTTTTGGTGGAAAATAAGAGGAGTTACCCAAAGAAAAGGTAACATCCTTCCACAAGCTCTTTTGTTTTATTTTCATTCTCCACCCCCATCAACTATTATTATTCCATGATTTTGTATTAACCTGTGTATATTAAATATACTGATATGTTGTTTTATTAAGTTTTATACCTACACTCACACACAATTCCATCAAATGGGATATGCAATCACCGTTCATGTGTACAGCGGGCTATCGCCTCATGAACCGATGTTTCTCATTCTTCCGTTTCAACCTTTAAATGTTTGAAATAATGATGTAATATATATTTTTATATGATATATATGATATTTGGAATTTATTTATGCTTATTTAATTATTATATAACACCCACCTCTATGATTTCTGTTTATTGGATATATGATAATTTTTTTTGTGGACTTGTGGACTACCGCCTCCTTAAAGCGATGTGATTCATTCACACTTTACATGTAATTTATTAAGGATAGTTATTCTTTAATAATATTATATTTATGAAATAATTATTATAATTTAATGATATTACACACACACATATATATTTCATTTACTTTAATTCTTTTTGTATGATAACAAATGGAAATAATGTTCATTCGAACGTATGACCAACCATCTCTATGAATAATATATTTTATTATATACTTATATATTTTATAGATTATTATAAATACATATTTAATGAATTTATATAATATTTAGATAATTTTTTACATTCTGGATATCATTATATATGTATGAGGAACCAAAGTATTGAAAATCAAAACACATGCGAAAAACAAAGCAATTATTACCCGAAACATAACTTTAACACAGAATGGTTCATAAATGAGAAATGTAAATCCATAAGAAAATCATATATGATGTTATAAAAATGAATATGGTTCTATAATATATGTATAAAAAACTTTTATTTATTATATAGTTGGTTTTTACGAGTACGACGAGACTCAAGAAATATGGTAAGAGAATTTCTAGTCCAACTTTTATTTCTACGAGACTTATGCCTTATTCATCACCTGTTTATTTAGTGTGGTGTATATAATGACCATTAATGTATTATATAATTAATATTATTAAATTTATGGGTATTTAAATTTCTATTTTAGGATCTCTACTTCCTGGATTTTTATGGTTCAAAATTTACCAAAATAGTAAGGCAGTTTTGTCTCAATTTTTCTTATTTGAGACACACGTTTTGTTTTGCACCTATATTATTTTAAAAGGTGTATATAATACCATTTGACATGTTATGTAATGAATATAATTATTTTAATGATATTTTAATCTTTATGTAAATTGGTTTTTTTACATGGGGTGTTTTATTCAAATTTACCAAAGTGGTAAGAATTTATTTCAATAAACATATCACTTATTTGGATTGTTTTTTATTATAGTTCCACTGATGAATTATTATGATCCATATCTCAATAACACTCATGAATTTTATTCTCATATTTTTATTAATGATATATTTAGGAATTAGTATCATTATACCACTCTTTATTACATAACATAATTAAGAAAATGTTTTTAATAAAATCTGATATTATTTCTCTCTTCGATCAGAAATGTGTTTTATTTCAAAACCCATGTATTCAAAAAAAATCAAAAATATTTAAAAAATGATATATGAATCTAATTTTCAAGGAATAATTATTTCCAATTTTTTTATGTTTGAAAAAGAAAATTTTAAAGTAGAAATATTATTTTAATGATAAATGAGTTCTTTATCATAATAATATATCTTTAATTTTTAGTGATGTATTAGTTACATAAAATTCCTAAAACTTCTAACACAATAATTATTTTTTTAACAAAAAAATAATAATAAATGATTCTAAAAATAATAATAGTGAAGAAAATTGAATGAATTATTATGTTACATTATTTTCAAGATGAATATATCCCGTAACACTAGTGTGAAAATAAATATATTATTATTCCATCATTTTCTTGATATTTTTTAATTCAAGTTAAATGATAAATGAAATAAAATTATTAATTTTATTTTACAAAAAATATATTTTATTAAATGAATTAAAATTACTATAAATTTTATATTCTTACAAGTTGTTTTTAAATGTTAATAAAATACCAAAAAATTTCCATTCATTGAATAATTTATCTTTTATACGGAATATTTTGACCCATAAATTCTAGAAACTTTTTTTGCATGGTTAATGTTAAAGAAGTGTTTTTGTACATTACTTGCACCTTTGTTAATGTTTTTCCAAAACATATTGGATTTATATTTTTTAAAATTATATATTATTTTTTTATTCGATGTATATAAATTAAATAATAAATAAAATATTATTTTAGGTTTAATTTATAAATTACCTAGGTTAAAAATACTAGTTACTATAGTGAGAAACCAAAATGTTAAAAATAAATAAAAATTATAAGTTAAGGAACAAAATGTTTAAAAGATGTGTTTAATTGGGTTGTATAGGTATGATTCGAGCCTATAATCCATTGAAACCTTTAATTTTAAATTTTTCAATATACTTTAGGCAATATTTTCCTCCCAATAGTGAATACTTATGAGTATTTACAAGAATTATACTCCTCAACTATAAAAGGGCACTCACTCCCCTCACTTCTTATGACCTATCAAGAAATTTTTATCATTTAAAAAATTCTCAAATAAATTTAAAACTTCCATCCCCTTATCCTAGAATCATTATTTTGGTATCAATACAGCCTAAGAAGTATTTATTGAAATCCAAATGAGGATACCTGAAGAAGAGGCAAATTTCTTCAAGGAGCATCTCTATTTTACTTCTTTCTCCACCACCTTAAATTTTTATAAAACAATGATGATATAAGAACATAATAATATTACATATAATGGTATTTTTTATAATAATTTAATTAAATAAAAAAATATAAACTTCAATAAAATGGGTTATGATATCATCATTTGTGTGTATGACGGACTACCGCCTCGTGAACAGATATTGTTTGTGTTTCCATTTTCACCTATCAAGGTTGGGTATGATGATGGATATACATTATATATATGATATTTAAAAATTAATTATACATATGAAGTTATTATAATTTTATATACTTTATTATGTTCCATTCCATAAGAGACATGATAACATCACTCCTGTGGACAACGGACTACTGCCTCGTAAAGCGATGTGATTCGTATTTCACTAATGCTTTACATGAAAGGTGGTATGGGATAATGGTAATGATTATATATGATATCAGTGAAGTAATTATGATATTAATCACATATTTATCATTTTACAATGATAATATATATCAATTTATTTCTTTCCATTTCACTCATGTAATGATGATAACACTATTCATGTACGTGTTGACTGCCGCCTTTACGAAGTGATATGACCCTATTTTCATCAACACACCACATGGATTATATATGTAATTATATAATATCTTATTAATTATTTTATTATCTTTATTTAAAGTTAAAATACAACTTACCTTCTATACATATTTATGGGTGAAAAATGGAAACCTTACTCATACATACGTATGTCATACCGTCTCCTTGAATGTAACATACTTCATTTTTCAAGAACCATAATTCATGGTTGGTTTTAAAGTATAATTGATGTATAAATATGGCAATTATTTAATTATTTTTATTCTATAGATGATATAAATATATAATATGAACATGAATCATAAATTTTAAGAAAAATAACTTAGGAGAAAACAAGGAAATTAACACCTGAACCTACAAAACTAATGAAATATAATTAAAGAAAGGGTGATAAGATATTATAAAAGGATAATATATGTTATTATAATTATTAATATGGTTATGTAGTATGTTAATAAATTTTTTAAAACTACTATAAATGAGTTTAATTAATTTTAAACCAAAAGGAAGTGTGAGGTAATAGATTTCATCTCAATTTACATTCCATTGAGTCTTATTTCCTATTATCCACAAATTCATTTATATGTGGTGTATATAATTATCCTTTTAAATTTATATCATTAATACATAATTATTCATGGAATCTTATTTATCAATCTTAATTATTTCATTCAATTGAATTTTAATTTAAAATTATCAAATGGTAAGAGTTATTGTGCAATTTCACATTCTTTTTTGATCATTAACTTTCACTTAAACCAATCACTTTTTTGTAATAAGTTTTAATTAGAAATGATTTTTTTTATCAAAAATTCATATTATTTTAAGATGGATATGATTATTTACTAAAATGTATTCCATTTTTACATATGGTGTTTAGTTTCTAATTTATTTGGTTAGCAGGGGAAATGTAGACAAATCCGTATCCTTTCTTAATATTAATATGTTATGATAAGGTACATTTTTTATGAATTAAATAGACTATTTTATATATGAAGAATGATTTGGACAATTAGTACATAGGTTTGGGATCTTTCAATGAAATCCCCTCAATGCATTGACAGTCCCACGAGACAAACCAGTTGGAAAAATTAGATGAGATTCTACTCACAGATATAACTTGTCATGAGGGTAGATCTTGATAACCATTCTACTGTGGATATATCATAAAAATTCATATGTCTAACATTATTATTTCCATCATTATTGATATTCCATGATATTATTGGGTTATTTAGAATATCCATGGTCATGTTTCAATCTCATGTGATTATTTATATTGAAATGTTTGATTATAGTTTATCCCTACCTTATTATTCCCAAATTATTAATTAAATGTCATGTTTTTCCAATATTTACCATAATATATTAATTATACTTTATCCAGTAATTTAAATGGGATATGTTTTCTTTCATTTACCATTCCATATTGATTATTACTTATCAAGTCATTTAAATGGTATGTGTGATCAATTATATAACATTCCATGTTAATTACGCTTATTGATTCAGGACAACATCCACTGTACATAACCATTAATGAGAATTTGATCTCACCCTTATTTTGTTTCCTTTAACCAGGTTATAAAGAAGATCTCTTTTAAACATTTTTCAAGGATGATGTCTATTATATTTTTTTATGAAATATTTTTTATTTTCTGTTGAAAATGTAAAATGGGAATTATGTATATATCTGTCTCTCCAAAATTTCCAAACTAATTGACCCTTCAGGATTTTATTACTTATATATATGCCAATGTAATAAATTAAGGATTTGGCTCTGAGCTATTGGGGTTGATGTGATTTAAAAAACAATGCAACTTAATACAGTGGACAAGAGTGATCCACATGGTTGGAACATGATTTATTAAACTATGGGGCCAAAATTTGCGGCTTTCCCAGAATTTCTAAAAATGGTAATTTTATTTTATAACCCTATCATATTTTAACTCCTAAACTCTTATTTTACTCCATTGCACGAATTAAGCCCTCTTATTATTATATCTCTCCTCCCCTTCAATTTTAGTGTTCCCCCTTATTGATTTGGTGGATTCCTCCATGGTTAGTCCTAATTTAATCATGATTTATCCCCATTCCTTCCTCTCCTACCATGTTATTTCATTTCTTACTCATATCTACAACACTAATGTCCATGGAGGTCTAAACCTAGGGTATACGTTTTTATAATGTCATGACTTTTACAATAGGTACATATGCTTTAATTTACTATTTAAAACCCCTTGTTTCATGAAATTAAGAGGCCACAAAGATATTAGAGAGTATTCAAGGAGTTTTTGGATCCTAAAGATATAGATTTTGTAGAGTTAGTCTAAGCCACACAATTAGTGCATGATTAGTGATAACCACGAAACTCAACTGTGTGTGGTGATGCAATGAACTGCAGAGGGGAACATACTTTTTTTAAACCATTTCCCTCATGACTAATGACCTTGAAGGATGCTACAGTGTTTTAAAGGGGGTGTAACATTTTCCCCCAACCATGTTTCCGTGGCTTCAAGCTTCGTACCACTTAACCAATGGTGTCGTACGATTTTCCAAATTGTGTGGAAAATCTATGATCCTATTAAAAGTTTGTGAAATTTATTTTTCCCTAAATCCTTAAATATTACAACCCAATTTTCTCTTCCCATACATGAACAAAAAGCTCCTTCTAAATTTTAGATCTCTCCTTTGGTTCAAACCTGGTATTTAATAAAGGATCATCTTTAGTCCTCTGATTCATCCAACACTGGTTTCATTGGATAACTAATGGTAAAAGATTATATTATCTTCATTATTTTTCTCATTTATCTCCCCTTGTGAACTCTTTATCTAGGAAATATAATAATCCCTATTCTTAGGGAATTTTTCTATTTCAACAATTTCCCCCATTCTAGCTAGGATTAGAAGCCAACAAAAAAAATAGGATTCATCTACAGTCATAAGGTAGGTGGTCTAGTTTTTATTTTTAAGGTTTTGTTGCTATATATTAGGTATTTTAGTGTCGTGACCTCATAATCTCCCTGATTTACCATAAAAATATAATTTTCATTAATCAAAATTGTTAATCATGCAAGAAATCTCCCAAAAAAGCTTATTTAATTGTTAAATGTTTCCCACCTATAAAATGGAAATATAATATTAAATGGATGAATATCATTAGTGGATTATGTTAAAGAATGGTATAAATGATAATGATTATTATTATAACTCACCCATGTATAATAGATGTTAAGACATGGTGAAGGCTAGTGTTAGATGTGATGCTTAATTCTCCCTTGACTTGTGATGTTTGGAATGACATCTCACATCATTTATTGAATAGTGGGAATGGTGTTACACATTCTTATGAAGGTTGTTGGACAAGAAATTTCACTTTTTTTATTGGGTTGATGGTTATTATGATATCCATATCCGTCATCAAATAATTGGGAATGTACCCAATTAAAAAATTAGACTTTTATGACTATGAATAGATGCCTGAGTTATGCCTCATATCCAAGCTAGTGTTAGTATCTATATATATAGTTGTATATGTCACTATATATATAGGTAATATATATACAAACATATCTCTCTACACACACACACACACATATATATATATATATATATTCTCATATACTGACATAGAAAATATATATATATATATATATATTGACTCTTATTTAGAGTTATTTCTACTTAGGCTGAAGCAGGCAGTGTCAAACCGGTGTCCTTTAAGAACTAAATATACCTCAATTATAGTTTATATTAATAATTTAAGTTTATAATATTTTCACACTTCCTTTTATATGAATTTTGTGGATCATTATTAGATTTCATTTATGATGGCCAAATGATTTTATCTAAAACCCTATTTAGGACACCGATTGGTACCTGAATAGACTTCTTGGTTGAAGGTAGGGACAAAGGAAAGGGTCCAACTATGGATGATTGATTATGTGCCTAGGATGGAGTACAAGAGAAAAGGAATGAGTTTAGGCTCACGATGCTAGTAGAGTTATCGTGGGCCTTTTTTGTCTTTTTGTATATTCTTATTTCTCTGTATCCCATTCTTTTCCCTTCTTGTAGAGTATCATTTCATTATCACTATTTGTATATGAACTGGGTTATTTATTATATATTTTATTATTATTTGGATGAATGTCATTCATTACTGATTCTGATCTATTTCTATTTTTCACCTATTTTTTATGCCTCAGTGTTCTACTCCTAAAATAGGGAATAGTCTCCCCACTAACATGCCCTAGGACCATGAATTCTAGTTGGATGCATCTGGTGTACATGGAGGCATGCTTAAGGCCATGTGTCCAATCAATTCGAGGAACCATTTATTGGATCCAAAGTCAGAATTCTAAAAAGTGGTATCAGATCAGATTATATTCCATTTGTCTTTGTCTTTGGTAATGGTTATATATGATACTAGGAAGTGTTTTAATTTGGTAATGAACCTTTGCCTCAGAGTAGCTGACCCCCATATAGAGAGAAATCAAATTTCTTAGGATGTGACTTTTTTCTATATATTTAAATATTTATAGTTATATTGATTTATTTTTTTGGTAATACACTTGTTTTATGATGTGACATTTATGTATTTCTCTATTACCATTTTCTTGGTAAGGGAAGGAAATACAATGAATGCATCATCATAGGCATGTAGTGATTCACTTGTCATGCATTATTCAATTCCATGTAGGTTTATCTCATTTCTTACATTTATTTTATTTCATGGTATTATTGTAAGTTCCTCAGTAGTTATATTCTTATTGCACTAATGTTTCTTGTATTGAGACAAATAATTAGTTATTTAAAGTTTCTACATTAACAGAAAGAGATTTATCCTATATAGCATGTTGGTGGCTGTCTAATTAACCAATTATGGAATATTTTATCCATGGAATTTGGGTCATAGTGTATAAATGGTAGTTTTTTAAATTATATGAATGAAAATTTTAATTAATAAAGTTTATGGGAATTTATAAATTATGAATAGTGATTCTAGCAATTAAACAATTTTAAAGGTTGGTGATAGTTATATGGATTACCAAATTGAAACTTATAAGGTGTCAGACCTTATAACATAGGAAAGGATAACACATCTAATTTCACGAGGATAAATAAATAAATAAATATATATATATATATTAAAATGAACTGGTTTATTTTTTAAAACTCTTGAAGGATGGTTACCATTAAATAGGTATTCCAATTGCAATAAAAGGGTATTTTCCTCTATATCTTAAAATTTATACTCCGTATACTATGACCTTGATATATGATATATGACTATGAACCTGACCCTACCTTCGTAGTGGTTAGTGGTAAGTGTCTCTAGTGATTATTTATGATCTTACATTTCCCATACCATGATTTAGGATAGGGCATAGTGGATTCACTTTTGTATTGGAAGGATTTATAACTATCCTATTTTTTTGATATGAGGGATTATAAAATATGTTCTGAGGAATACATTTGGAAACTGTTGAAATATTCCAACATGAAAACCTTATGACAATCTCTAGGAAGGTTGTGATGACCATGCTCTTAAGGTGGTGGTCTCGAAGCCCTTAATATTACCTCATGGAATGACACTTGTGGTCCCACAATCTATACCTGAATTGGGAACTGATTATCAGTTATGAGATAGTCTTCTGCTATTTACATAGTCTTTTTAGGGAGATTTGAGAGTTTCCTCTTCTATGGAAGAATTGACATGGGAGTTCTAGTAGGAACATCCATCTATGTTCTTGGTGGGTGGTTTACCCCAAGTTGTTGAGTAATGGATGGATTCCATGCTTTCTATATTGAAGCACTTGGAGACACCCCTAGATAATAGGGTTAATATTGTAACGTACATGGTGTGTGATTCTGATAAGAAATTTTGGGGCATTTTGACCAAGGATGGTCAACATTGGGATATATTTTTGAAAGATTTTTAAATGGATTTATATGATTAATTTTTCTTACAGACACTGAGAGTTGAGCATACTAGGGAATTTATGCACCATCAAGAGAGTGTTGTATTTGATGTAGTATTATGGTAGCTTTATAGATCTCTAGTATTTCTTGCATACTATCACTGAGTATGAGATTATGATAATGATATGGTTTGAGGATGGTCTTGTGTACACCATTCAATTTTCGGTTAACATTATCCATTTAACTACCATTTCCAAAATAGTGAACCAATAACTCATCACATAGTGTAATTTGAAGGAAGATGATAGTGTGTGCTAGGGAGGTTCATCATTGATATAGGGTAGTAGTGCCTTGAGTTGGACCATTTTAGTAGTTCATGTTAGATGGAAAATACCAACAGTTACATGACATGACACCAATGTAGAAATCTTGGTCATTAGAACCCCCAATGCAACAAATATTCTATTAAATTTTGAGCGAGTAGAAAAATGGGACATTTATAACATTTTTTCCGAGTCAGTTCCCTAGTACTTAGTGAGAAGGGGTCTACACCAACTCTCCATTTCGGAGTGGGACCACCAACTATGCGTTAGAAAGCATGTTGGGATATTATCGACTGATTAGTCTGATGAGGTAGACATGGTGATGGGATCCAAAATTATGAGACGCGACACTAATAGAGATGGAATAATGAAGATGGACATTCTATGTGTTAGGGTAATGGTACATGCTACTAACAAGAAGTCTAACCTATACTAGAGGAGCACTGCATCTCGCCTTCTAAAGTTAGAGTTACTATTCTAGTATCCTCTACTTTAGTGTCTACACTTTTTGGCATAAGTGCTTCACATTATTTTATCTCTAATACTATTATGTAATGTTTTGGAAATGAAATTGAGTACTTATATGGGGTTATGAATCTATATATTCTATTGGGAACATAATTATAGTGTATACAATGATGTAAGTAATTTATCCTCAATATTGGAGGTTTTTTTCTTGTGGAACCTATTTGAAATGGAGATGACTGGTTTCAACATCATACATAAGATAGACTAGTTAGTAACCTATCACATTGAAATGGATTTATATCACCAGAGGGTGTATTTAAAATCGCTTGAGGGTAGTACCTATATACACAATGGGGAAAGGGGAATCTAGGATATTTAGGCTATACCTAAGCTTCATGGGCTGGGTGGAGTTACAACCCAAATTTCCAATATTTATCTGGATTATTATAGAACATGTATAATAGATTTATATCCGTTAGTGGATCATTTTATGGATTTTTTTCTAATTATTTTCAAAAATACCACCAATAAGAGATGTAGACTTCACCATTGATCTTGTTCATAGAGAATCACTAGTGCTGATTCCTTTTTATCCGATGAAAGCTACTGAGTTGTAGTAGCTCGAGAGGCAACTAGAGGAATTTGAAGCTAAGGGTTTCATTCTCCACATAACATCTCTATGTGGATCACCTGTGCTATTTTCCAAGAAGGTATATGAGACCCTAAGGTTTATTGTGGATTATTTCTAGTTGAACTATCTTATGGTTGTGAATCGGTTTTCGCTGCCTTGAATAGACGTCCTCTTCGAACAGCTCAAATGAGTGATCACTTTATTCGATATTGATTTGAGGTTGGGTTACCGTCATATATGTGTTAGTCCATTATAAATATTGCATAAAATAATCTATAGTATATATTTCTTGTATGAGTTTCTTGTTATAATGTTTAGTCTTACAAACACACCAATAGTTTTTATGGCCTTGATGAATCAGGTCATCCTCTTATTTTTGTATTTATTTGTGGTAATATTCATGGATGAAATGTTTGTGTATTCTCATACTCAACATGGAATTTACAAACATATTTAGATCATATTTAATACACTAAGATTGCACCAGGTATATTATATAATCAAAAAAGTACCACTATTAGATTGAAAAGGTTCACCTCCATAGTCACATCATCTCAGAGACATGAGTATTAGTTGACCCAAAGATAGCGAGAGTCATTGTCTCTTAGGAACAACTAAATAATGTCTATGACATATGGTGTGTATTAGAGATGTATTTCTATTATACGATCTTTATATAGGATTTATTAACTCTTCTTACACCACTCACATTCTTTACCAAGAAGAGAATGAAGTTTACATGGTCTGAAGCAGTTAGATTACCTTTGAGAAGATGAAAGAGGGACTCACTCCAGCACCATTCCTGATTCTACTAGATCCAAGAAGAAGATATAATTTTTACCATGATGTATCATGTATTGGGATAGGAGTAGTCCAAATATATGAAAATTTATTTGTAGTGTATTAGTCTCATCAGCTGATACCACACAAGTGGAATTACCCTACATTGAATATTGATATAGTAGTTGTGGTTCATGACTTATGTTTTTTGGTGAATTATATATTGGGAGAATTTTTTTTCTTTTACATAGACTAAAAAGTATAAAATATATTTCCATTTTATGTGAATCTAATATTAGATAGTTTATATGGTTATATTACCTTTAATCATTTGATTTTTAACTCTCTTACATGACCAGGAAAGGGGAATATAGTAGTTGACACACTGAGTTATAAGACAGAGACACAAATAGTTCAGGAGACTAGTAGCGAATGGAAGTTGGTGGATTTGTTTTCTTAGATGCACTTAGAGGTGAAATAGTATTATGGGAAACCTATAGTCACATCATTATCAGTGAGATCCTCTATACTAAAATGGGTAAGGATGCAGTAACTTTTAGATTCCATGTGACTTGTCTCGAGGGAGAGTGTCTCAGGTGAAAACCCACCACCTGGTTGGGTTATCGACGAGCATGAGGTTTTGTACATTAAATTACATGTTTGAGTTCTTATGGACATATATGATGAATTTATGTACAATTATCATACCTCTATTTGGGATTTACACCCTAGGATTACAAATATGTACTATGTTTTATTTCACCAGTATTGGTGGCTGAACATGAAGTGGTAGATGGTATGTTTTGTCGCATAGTGTCCCAACTATCAGGAGGTGAATGTAGAGCAGTAGTGGCCTATTGGAATTTTACAACCTATTTACATTACATAATTTAAATTGGATGAAATCACTATGGATTTATTTACAATATTTCTAAGATCCCCTAAAGACAGTGATGTAGTATTGGTGATCATTGATAGGTTGACCAAGGTCACTCACTTTCCACCTATAAAAGTGTCCTTTTCAGTGGAAGGGCTTGGGAAGATTTATATTATCAAGATTTTATGCCTCAATTTTGTTCCCCATTATATTATATCAGATAGAGGTGCTCGGTATAAATAATGGTTTTGGAAGTGGTTATAGAAGGAACTGAGTTCATAGGTTCTTTTGTATACAACATATAACCCTTAGACCAACGATTAGTCGAAGAATATGATATCAGTGTTAGAGGAAATTTTCCAAGAACGTGTCTTCTATTTTATAGGTTCTTGCAAGAAACACCTACCACATTCCATGTTTTCTTACAATAATAGATTTTAGGTACTATTCACAACTCCCCCTATGAGTCCATATACGATAGGCAATGTTGTTCACCCCTATGCTTGTTAGAGGTAGGTCGGGTAATGTGTCTAGGACCTTATCTCATTTTGGATAAATCAGAATAGTTAAAATTTATCTAGAAGCATATGGATACTATTTATTCTAAGAAGAAATCTTAAACTAATCATTATCACCAACCTCGGGAGTTTGAGGTGGGACACTTGGTCATTCCATGAGTTTCTCCAATATTGGGTCATAGACAGATTCTAAGGTAGGGAAAGCTATAACCTCTTTACATTAGGTGTTTTGAGATCTTTGAGGGAGTTAGGATAGTAACCTATTAGTTGTACATACCTCAGAGGTACTGAGCAATGATCAATGTCTTCTATGTATCCCAACTTCACCGTTATTATTCTATCTCATCTCATTAAGTTGATACAAATTATATTGATCTTCCGATAGAATATTATTTGGAGGAGTATCTATTAGAATCATCAATCAAAGCATAGAGGCTTTACATGGTAGGAATATTGCCCTAGTTCGGGTTCTAGGGTAGAAAAACCATGTACATAATGGTACCTAAGAGAAGTAGGATGATGTAAGTGCTTCGTTTCTAGTACTTTTCTCAGATGGTGATCAACCAACCTCAAGGAAACTCAGGGTTGATTTGTCTTAAGGATGGGATGTCGTAACGTGATGGATTTTACAAGTGGTACGAATGATTTAATTTACTATTTAAACCCCATAATTTCGTACATTAAATGTTATTAAGACGGAAATGAGTGATTTTGGAAAATCTAATGCTTGTTCAGATCCCATATCACAATATTTTGGAAAGTCATATTGAGCTGCATGGTTAGAGAATGGTTACTGCTAACTATGAGACTCAACCATGCATGGTGTTGTTGTGGAATGTAAAGGGGTGGATGATTTGTTTAAACTATTTCCTTCATATAAAATTAACATTAAGGGTTCTATATTGATATGAATTTGGTTTTAGGGTTTTACTAAACCATACACCTAGGGCCACACACTTAGTTCCACTTAATCACTGGCTCCACACAGTTAGGTGCATACATTACAATACTTTGCATCCAAACCATGCATCTCTTAAAAGTGTGTGAAATTAATTTTTCCCCTAAATCATTAAATTTTTTACCCCAATTTTTATCATCTTCACCATGAAACATTAGGTCATCTTTCATTTTAGAGATCTCTTTTCATTCCAACCTAGGCTTTGAGCAAGGATCTTCATCCGGTCTCTGATTTTTCTACCATCAGTTACCTTGAAAAGATAATGGTAATAGATCTTATTATATTACATATTTTATTCATTTATCTCTACCTCATGATTTTTTTGTTTTATAATTTGAAATATTTTCAAGGAATATTTTAATTCCGTAGATTTATTCTGTTCTATACCAGATTAAGATCCGACAATAGATGAGGAGTCGTCTACCTCCATAAGGTAGGTGGTCTAGTTTTTACCCTAATGTGATGTCGCTTTATATTTTTCCACAATGGTTCCAAAATATCTTAATTTCCTTTAATTTTCATAAATCAATAGTTTTTCTTAATCTAAATTACTAATCATGCTAGAAATGTTAAATAGAATATTATTTCACTATTAATGATTTCCCAACATAATAATCATCGCCCCCTTGGGTGGGATTATTAAATAAATATTTTAAAAGGATTATTAAATGGTATAAAACCATCCTTTTATTATGTTAAATAATTTTATAAATGATAATTATGATTATTATAACTCTCCCATGTACAATGGATGTTGATACATGGTCAAGGCTAGTGTTGGATATGATTATTCACACTACCTTGATGTGAGATGTTGGGCATGACATATCACATAATTTAGTTAATAGTTGATATGATGTTCCATGTTCTTCTAGAGGTTGTTGGGCATAAAATTTCATGCCGCTCATTGGTTGATGTATATGATGGAACATATATCCATGATCTAATTCTTAGTCTAGTAACCTATTACAACACAAAACATATATGACTATGCATGGACAACTAAGTTACACATCGTGTACTGGATAGACTTAGTATATATATATATATATATATGGTTGTATAAATCACTATATATATTGTTCATATATATACATACATATCTATGTACTTATATATATATATATATTCAAACAATGATGCACACACAAACACATATGGTGACTCATGTTCAGAGGTCTTCGAGATTTAGCCAAATCAGGTAGTGTCAACTAGGTACCACAGTTGAATCGTTTATTTTTTACATTACTACTTTACATTTATTATATATAAAAAATTCCATTTTATATGCATTGGGTGGCGAATTACTAGAAACTATTGGTGGTGGCCTACTACGTTTTTCTCACACCTTGTTCGGGTTGTAGTTTGGTACCCGAAAATACTTCCAAGTTATAGGTAGCTAAAAAGGAAAGGTTGTGGATATGGATGCTTAATTGTATGACTAGGATGGAGTACAAGAGAAGAGGACAAGGTTTAGAATCCCAATGCTAGTATATTTGTATTGATCCTTTGTTATATTTTTATATGCATGATTCTATATTTCGTTCTCTTTTCTATTTTTGTGGAGTATCATGAAATGATCATCATTTTTATATGTCATGGGTAATTTATTATTAATTTCATTATTATACGGAGGCATTTATTTCATTAGCACTACTTATCTATTTATTCTGTTTATCTACTATTTCATATTGTTGTGTCCAACTCTTTCCAAAGGGAATAGACTCTCCACTAACACACTATAGGCCCTCATTGCTAGTCGGAAGCCTCTGGCATACTGGGAGGTGAACTTGAGTCCATGTATTCAATCATCTTGGTGCAATGTTTAGAGACTCATGGGTTAGTATGATACAGTTTTGGATTTTCTGAATTTATTGTATGTTTTGGTCGGAGATGATCCCTCTGATTTCCTTCTAGTGATATTTTATGAAGGTGGTGACATTTCATTATTTTTGAGGTAGGTGTCTCTATATATATGGTCTTTTCCTCTAGCTATCCTTAGTTCTTGAGTTTTTAATTGGTTTTTATCGGTCTATTATTATTGGAATAATTTCTTGAAGGATATAATACATATGTTATGGTGGTTCTTGGGTTAGGTTGTTAGAATATTTTTTTTGGATTTCCCTTTGAAAATAAAGATTTTACCAACAATGTGTTAGAAAAAATGACATCAAGAAAATATTATTTTTAATAGATATTTAAAATGGATTTTAAAAGATATTTTTTTTTGAAACCTTATTTATTGGCCATGGGTTTTTCTTTATGTGATATATGTGGTTATGGGTGCATTTAGGAGACCATTGGTGAATGGGTTATAAGATAGGTTCCTCCCTAGCCTTAGGCATGATCTAGCTTTGATATTTTCTAATGACCTTATGAGGCTCATGTTAGATGACATTTTTCAGTTCATATATGATAGTATGTCTCCCATGAGTGAGTTCTAGACACCTAGAACCAATTAGTTGGAGATCCACCATGTGGAATGTTTATATTGTGTTTTTTAGGACATGTTTTTATTTTATTATTATATGTTATTGATTCATATTATTTGGTTATCTATTCCTACCCTCAATTATACCAGGGATTTTATTTACCATGTAGTTATCATTAAAGACTGTTTTATGAAAAAAAACTGATTTATAAAATGATTCTCAATGAAATTTTTTATTTAAAAACATTATCTTCAAACTAGAACCATTTATTATCATTGAAAAAGGTGATATGTTGATTTATAGTGCTACCCTACTAAGATTTTCCTCACACCATGCATAAAAAGATGGGCATATGAAGACTTGGTTTCTCTTGAAAATTTTAAAGGAAAATGAGTTGAATCTTATATTGGAGATTCCTGATAATAATATAATAGTCCCTGATATGTGTTATAGTTTCCAAGGTACTCATGGAGAAATATTTTTCAATATGATGGGATACAATATATTTTTTGTATTTTGGGATTTAGGTTTCGTATCTGCCAGTTCAGCCTTGATTTCACTTTGACTCCAATTTTTTTGTTTGATATGTTTGGTAATATTAATTTAGTTAATTTTTTATATGTTTATAGTTTATGGTCATGATGATGATTATAGTCTTTTTCTCATAGATAATGTTATTGTAAAAATTTATATGATTCCATGGATGTATAATCTCAAAAATTGATAATACCAAATTCATTGAAGTAATCCTCGGTATGTATTATTTGATAATGAGGGCGAAATAAATAGAATAGATTAGCATTGGTATCTTGATTATTTTCCCCAGATTGGGGTGATTGGTAATTCACCTCATTTATTATGACTAGCTATCCCAGGTTACATGGTAGGTTAACCAATGTTTGTTCACTGAAAAATACTATTAGAGCCCACCTTTTTATTTGGGGAAGTTTGTTAGTATAGATTATTATTGTCAAGACTCAAGTGAGGGTGTGAGGGAGTGTATAACCAACTCATGCCTTTATTATAACCCAAGTTATTAGGTTATAAAGGAATGATTTTTTCTAGTTAAAAATTTTCATGAAATATTTTATGAGTTTTGATAGGGTTTAATTTTCTTATGTTGGTTGAGATGATTCCCTAAGTTTATTTTATTAAGATTCATTTAATATGAATTATGTATTTATTGGAATATTTTGTTTTATGTTTTTAGAACATGCCTCCTAGAAGGACCTCTAGAAATATGAAGGATGAATCCACAAATAATACACCATTGGCCAATACTCCTATGAAATCCTAAATAATTTAATCATTAATCAATACCATTTAGTATTTCCAAGAATTTTGTGATCTTAGTAAAGACTAGTTGATGGATCATAGGAAGGAGTTCCTGAAGAAGATTCTATTGATGTATCAGTGAGTGTATGGGAATCAAAAACAAGAATAATGGTTGGAAATAATTGATCATATCATTCAATTCGCCGAGTAACTTATTAAACCAATGATTTTATTTTTAACCAATGTATTTTAAGGGTTAATTTATAGGTGGTGGGACTCGATTGTTTTGGATATGATTCATTATGATCATACTTGGATAAGGTTCAAAAAAAATGTTCAAAAAATAATTTTAACTAGAGACTTAATGAGTGGTGAAGGAAAGGGAGTTTGTAAACTTAGAGTGGGGTGTCTGATCAATGATCGAGTATTCAAATTATTTTTTTCAGCTTGTATATATTTCTTCAAAACTCTTAGTGAACATATAGTTAAATTAATTTCATTTTGAGATGGGTTTGAAGTAAAAAATATGGTCATATATTATTATTATACGGATTTATAGTAATGATGATGTTATAAAAAATGAAGATATGGATAAGGTAGATATAATAGGGATAGATGGTGTGATCCATGGACTCACTGTCATGGGATGAACCAAGAAAAAGAGGAAGCATGAGGGTCTATAACAAGGATATAAATGGAGTTTTTAGTGTCCTTGTGATCATTTCCTAGTGGGTTCCTTTAGATAAAAACTATTTTTTTGTTATAATTTTATCAAAATAGGGTATACAATGCTGAATTTTGTAAAAAAATCCTTTTACCTACCACCTATGTAAACACTCCAGACATCTTTCAGGTACTCTCCCTGAGGAAGTGAAATGGGTCAACATATTCTAAGGGATCATAAGTACATGAAGATTTATTAAAGGGGTAGGGACCTCATTCCCAAGTGAAATATGAATCTCATTATACTAATAAACCTCTTAGTTTTCTAGAGTCAACGTAATTGTATGTAGAGGAGAATGAACCATTTCATTCATAGGAATGGCTAGTAACCATCAGAGGTATGGTGTTTGTCACTTTGTCTATGGATTTATATCTTTTTGAAATAGGTACAACCCATTAATTTATTTAATATAAGATGAATGATTCATGGATAATGTAATCTCTGTTAATTACATATTTAATGGATCTATCCACCCTATAAGGAATAAATAAATTAAAGGATTTTAAGTGATCTGAGTTTCATTGAACTTCTCTGATAATGAGGTAGTTTGGGACTCTCAAGTTTTTTGTCATGAAATCTTGAATGTTATCTTAAATTTATATTGGATGCTGGTTCTTAAATATTATATTTATTTTAACAAAAAAATACCTATCTCACCTGATGGGAACAATCATGTATATATGGGAGAGTGGTATTCAAGGTTAGGTATAAAAGGTCTGATTATTCTAGAGGTATGATATCTTTTGGGTTAATTTTCATAGTTTCTTCTTGAATACATAAAATTGGATTTAGGTGAAAAGTTTTTTTTAGTGGTGGATAGGTACCCCATTTTATTTCATGATGATTTTTCTTGGTTACTTCCCCTTTAAAAGTTATAGTTAACCATTGAACTACATTCTAGTATGGGATCAATCTCCATACTATCTTTTAAGTGGACCCTATTGAGTAGAAGGAGTTAATGGAAAGGATAGAATATATTTGGAGGAAGGTATTAATCAGTATGATCATGTAACAATGTGAATCACTAGTTCTATTTACAAATAAATTATATTTATGCCTTCATCTTTTCATTAACTATATAATGCTGAATACGATGATGATAAAGAATAAGCATCCATTTCCTCAGATCAATGATTTTTAATTATATCAGGGGTGAAAAGTGGTGTTTAAAGATTGAATTGTGGTAGGGGTACCTATAGTTGAGGGTGATAGAGTTAGATATTCCCCAAAAACACCTTATAGATCTGATAAGGGTAGTTTGAGTACCTGGTAATGTTGTTCAATATAAAAAATATCCATGAAAAATTTATGGTCTTAATGAACTAGAATTTTTACCATTACCTTAACTCATTTATTGTGGTGTTTATTAACGATATCCTTGTTTACTCTATGATGTTGGAAGAATATGATTTCCATTTGGATGATTTTTTGGAACTATGATGGAGAACTATATTTTTAAAAAATTATCCAAATTCTAGTTTTAGACCTAATTGGTGAAATTATATGGTCACATAGTGTCCAATCTGGGAGTTTTTGTGCAACTGAAGAAGATTCAGGCACTTATATATTAGGTGAGTCCAAATAATGTATTTGAGATACATGGTTTCATGGGACTATAGGGATGTCAAACGAAATTTGTATAGTATTTTGTTAGAGTTAGTGCAACATAACCAAATTTTGTGTACATTATGATGACTTTTATACATTTTTTGTATATTAATGAAATCCTTATCACATCATTATTGTTATTTTACATAACATATTATGTGATAATGCCTAAGAGTGTCATTAGTGAAAAAATTTCATAGAAATTCCCCACTATGATGAGAACTAGAAGTGATAAGACATAATTATTGAATATATGTTCTGTAGATGGATGATATCATTTGAGGGAAACAAATGATACAGTCTATTAGGGGTGGAAAGTCATAGTAATTCGAGTCACCTTCTCATGGTGTACTCCCGTGGTAATATCTAGTGTAGGGTATTATAAGAATATGACCCACCTGTAGGAAATCCACATTTTTATGTGTCATAGGATGTTCCAATCTTTAGACGCGTGTATTGATCCTTAAACATTAATCTTATTATTTTAAAGTATTATTAGTCACATATTTTGATATATTGATGAAAACCATGATGAAAGATGTTCACAGAGAGGTATGACACATTGGGTGGGTCATGAGTAATATTGTATTAATGAATAAAATGAAAAAAGATTTATCCCTTCTGTTCTTTAATAGAAGTTGAAATCTCTTCCACTTTGATGGAAATGATATTTCATAAATAAATCCACATCTCTGGTGTTTTATATGAAATTTATATTATGAGACGTCAAAAAAAGCTACATCAAGCACATAGGTTGATGGCACCAGTATGCGACCTGCTTGATATGCGATATCTTAATTAAGAGATTATATTATAGAGTAAGCATTTTTATGAGGTATTATGTCATTGTAGAAATAAATTCCTTCTCTATGGGTGCCTTGGTATGTTATTAGACGTTAACCATGGAAATTAGGATGCTTCTACTAATTAACATAGAAAGTGGCTTAGAGGGACACACACTAAGTGTATCTAGAATCTTAGTTAAATAATATATTATTATTTATTTTTTAACAAGTTGAATAAATATTATTCCTTCATGTGGTGTAATAATTATTCATGTTTACTTAATCAAATATATTCCATCACCAATTATTTGAGAGAATATAATGTAACTGGAATATTTAATAAATATTTATTTTCTATTAAGTGAATATAAAATTTATTTATTTATTTGTGAATAATGAATTGATATTTATTTTATAAATAAATAGCCATTATTCAAGGCCCAAAAAATGTTATGGAGGAATGGAGGACTGAGTTTAGTGGTCCAATTAGAAATAATAAATAATAATAATATTATTGTTTAACATGTGGTTCTTTAAGGATAAAATAAATAAAAAATGGTACTTTTGAAATTATTTATTTTAACCCTAGTGATATATAAACACAATTATACAATTTTCTTGGAGATTCAATTTCTATTTTTGGTTGTTCATAATGAATTTTGGGAATACTCTAAATCCCTTGAGATCCCCATTCTCCAATAATGCTCCTAAGAACAAAGGGTGGTCTTCCTCCACCTCCCACTCTCTAGTCAAGAGAGATCAAGGAGAACACTTTGAAAGTGGTTCTCATAGAGATCAAAGGTGGATGACGTAAGCTATAGGATCTACCGTGCTATCACCCAAAGATTACAATGGTGATGTTCGATGATTTTTGGAACACATGTGGACCATCTCTAGAGAGAATCTACTCTTGATTCCTATAATGCAATGATGGTGCAACACTGATCTATTGATAAATCCATAAATCAAGAAATAATTCCAACAAGGTAATTATTTAATTAATTAAATTATTTATAAATAATATGTAATGACCTACTATATGGTTCCAGTGTTTTATCCATTATCTATTATCTTTGATTAATTTCTATAGATCGTTCTATTTATAGTTGTGTAAATCTTGTAATGATCATGACAAAAATTAAAGTTGATTACGACCTGTTATACACTTATGTTGTTCCTGAAACCTACAAGTGGTATTAGAGCTATCAAATAATTATTTATAATTATTTAAATATTGTTGATTGATATACACAGTTTTGATTTATTTTTCAATTCAAGTTAAATCATTATTTTAATCAAAATTGTGAGATCTTATTCTTCCTTATCAATTTATCATAGATATAATAAATAAAATTAATTTTATATAAAAAATAAAATAAAAAAACTCATTTGTAGGTTCCAAGGATAGTGGAAGGATTACACCGAAGTGAAAGCCCTATAACTAGAGTTACAGGTTGTGTACCTGTGTTCAATGCCTCAAAAATTATTTTGTAAAATAATTCAAACCATGTGAATTGATGATATGTGGTGAATTTATTTCTTACATCGTGTGTTGATTGGGCCAAGTTGGATCATTATTAGAAAGAGTAAATGTTGTGTATCCCACATAAATAGCATGTAGTCCCTTTGAGTCACTAACAAACCGTGTATTACCATACACAACCTACCGGACTGGTTACTATGTAACTCGGAGACCACACACCTTGTAGTCGCTTATACCTATCATGTACCCCAATTTTTTGAGGCATGGTTTACATACCGAGTACCTAGCCATGTGCCTCAGATACATAGTAATAGATATAAATTTTAGGTATCTTGGTTGTACACATTTTTTACATATACCAAATCATATATATTTAAAATATATTTATTATACAATGTAAAAATTATTGAAATGTTCTTTCGTGTGGTCATTAAGTTGATAGGAAGCATCATTTTATAGGTTTTAATACATACATATATATGTATGTATGTATGTATATATATATATTTATGTTTAATTATTATCTATGTAATTTTTAGATTTACATATAAAGTATGAGTCATACTACAGTTATTACTCTACATGACTTAAAGCATGAAATGTTATAGAAAAAATCATTTAATTCATTTAATCATTAAGTTGAAACTACACATCATGGAATTATGTGATAAGGCATGTATGATATATGTCATAAAGAACACACTGTGCCCGATTATTATACATGTTGGGTAGATTTAGACATTTATTAACCATGTTTCCTCCAAGGTATATTTATCTACGCAAATAATTATAAATAAATTTATTTAATTTGTTTAAAATTATGATGGATGAGAAACTCAAAGAAATTCAGATGAGAATTAAGACAAAATAATTGATTAATTAATGATTATAATTAATTTATTCGAGCATGATTTATCTTAAATAAGAAATATTAAGGATTTAATGCTAGTTTTAAGAAATGTGTGATTCATTGCATGCATGTGGATGATCATGATCATATACCATAACTTTGAATGTGATGGGTTTGATTTAATTTATTATAAAATTAAATTGTTTTCTTGCATGACTTATCTCATCTAATTTTGTAAGGGAATGCGTTCCAATGATTTCTTTTATAGAAACCCCTTGTTACCCTCACCTACATGTGAGTAAAACCTTATTTAATGGATGGATATCCCAAGCTAGTGGAGGAAGTTCATGTTTAGATCTGAGGTGAAACCAATGCAAGAGTGATACATTTGTGGAAAGTTGGAAATATATAACACAACACTTGATTGGTTCAAGGTGAATTTTCCCCTAGGTCAACTGTTAGATTATCAACCGCTAGGTAAACTGATCATTAGTAAAATCTCATGATCATACAACTTTAAAATTTTATTTCTCTCAAGTTAAATGGTTATTTAATTATGGATCTTCTGTTTCAATCATATAAATTAATGAAATTAATGAGCATGAAAGATAGAACAAAAATAAGATTTCTCATGCATAAATATCAACTAATACATGGTTAGTCACTTAAGTAAATCCAGTTAATAATAATAATCATGTGATAAAGGTAATAATTGGAAATTAATACACGAAATGATAAAATACCTCAATAATCAATATAAAGTTAGCATATCTGTCCATTAGTTTAGTCAAAATTGAACCATAGTTCAAAGTTCTTGACCAACCAAAGTTGGGGTGCTTTCAATTATCGAGAAATTCTAAATAGAAGTTTTTGGATGACTTATCTTAGTTCTCATAAAGGGTTGATTTCCAAAGTATGAATTGGTGTTACAAAGTGGAAAAGGTTGATGAAATACAATTTAAGGATTTCAAGATTGGGGATTCCACTCAAGAGATCAAGGAACTATGAGTTAATGCAGTTTGAAATTGGATTACCTGCATAAAACCATTCATGTTTTTTGACCAACTAATTTTGGGGTAATGAGAATAGGAATATGGATCCTTTCTACTAAAATATTTAGGAAACATGGTATTATAAATTAAATAGAGAGGGAAATTGGAATTTGATAAAATAGTGTGAGATTAATTAATATTTTTTTTATTTGTCAAATTTTTATGAGATTAAGTGTTGGACTGCTCTATTTTTAATGCTCACAAATCATGATCATAAGTCATTATTATTTATTATTTATTTAATATTTTGTTTAATATTGTTTTATGTTGTTTTATCATGATTCATAATGTCATGTTATGTATAATTATGATTACATATAACCTTGATCTATTCTGTTAGTGTGTTACTAGATAAGACAAGTTAGAAAAAATTGGCTAAGTATAAGTCACCGACACCTAACCTACCAATGCCTAAACTAAAGATGCCTGACCTACCAATACCCAACCTACCGATAGAGTGACAGACCCACACTCAAAATTTCACTAAATATAAGCTACTGATAGATAAGTCACTGATGCATCACCTACAAAAAAAATAATCTGTCGACAAACTGACCTACCAATGGACTGAGATATCGACAAACTGAGATATCGATGATCTGTCTCTTAGGTTCAAAATTATTACTAACAATAATATATATGAAACCTAGTATTTATTATTATATCAATGATCTTGTATATATTTTTTAGACAAAGTTTAATGATGTTAGAGACTAGTATGATGTACAAGGTACCAGAGAACATGTTGCTTTTCTACTGCACTGTATAAAGGGAATATCTAGATCAATAAGAAAAGTTGGTGACGTGACAAGATAATCTAAGATGATTGTACAACTAATAACAACACAAGAAATCAAAACTGTGAAAAAGAGCAAGAATATTGCTGTGAACTATAATCAAATAAATTTTTTAGCAACATTCCTTGAGTAGAGAAGAACACTTTGAGAAAATATTTACCTCACTGAGAAAAGTATACAGAAGTAAAAAAATGACAATCTGTTTTATTTTCTTTCTATAAAAGTCTACTTAAGATTCACTTCTACCATTTTAAGGAGTCTTGAATCTACATAACACATCATATAATGATTTATAGCCCCTATTTTCTTTATATTTCTCCGTTTGTGTATATTATTTACATTACAAGTGGTGTGTGTCTATGTTTTATAAACACACACTATCTCATGTGCCAAACTAGAAGTTACATTGATATCTTCACAAAATTATCTTTTACCCCTCAAAATCCCATGAATAATAATGGAATATGTCAATAGATGGGCTGTTTTAGTTTTCACTCTCATGAGAACTGTGGTAGAGGTCTTTTGAACTAGACATCTGTGTATGATATTGTTTTTCCCAATCCAGGGTTTGGATCAATTTTGTTTTATATAATTTTCTTAGTTGTAGGTGATAACCAAGTGGATAGTGTAACGACCCAAATTTTTTCAATGGAAATTACTTTCTTATATTTATGTCATAAAATAACATGAAAACACAACATAATGAACTACTATGTTCTAAGTGGCCTTTAAACATAAGTTTTTCATTTTTGTGTTTTGAATGTCAAAAATCCGACATACACAGTTGTGTTCAAGATTATTTTTGGAGTCTAATGAAACAAAAATAATTTTCGGTGAATAGTAAACTACCCTAATGAATAGTCACATACCCTTATGAATAGTATTATGACCCTTATGAATAGTAAATCATCCAACATAAGAGTAACCTTACCCATGAATAATTAAATAAAATTTAGACATCTTAGAAAGTGACAATTTGACCTTAGTAAACGTTTTGGTATTTTGTAAGTCATAAATAAATAATTATAATTAATTAATTAATTTAAAATAAAATTTATTTCCCTAAAATGTATTCATAAATTATTTAATCAATGTCTTATAGTTTTTAGATAATTTTATAAAACCCTACATAATTTTTGAAAGCACTATAAAATATGTTTTAATTTTTAAAAACTGTTTTATAAGTAAATTATTATTTTAATTAAATATTAAATTAATAATATTTAGAAAAATATTTTTGAAATATGGACTTCATTTTTGGATTATTGACGTCAAAAAATGGTTGGGGTAAATTTTTTGGATTTTTTCTGAAATACATGAATTTTTGATGAATAGTGAAATACCGTAATTTTGAAAAATAAGCTAATTATTGAGTCATGTGTGATGTTCTGCTGATGTAAGCCCACTTGGTAAGGGATCACATGATAAAATTACTATTCATGGTCATTCAAGACTCACTATTCCTTGTCTTAGGGGAAATTAATAAACTAATGAATTTTATATTAAGGAAACCCCTCTCCCCTCCACTATAAATACCACCCTTCACACCCTCATTTCCTCACACCTCTCAAGCTTCAATCCTTCTCTAAAATCTGCCCAAACATCTTACCTAGCCCCTATCCCACGTCCAAGATCGGCTGGTCTCATCAAAATTCCAATCCTAGATTCCTTAATGGGGATCTCAAGAGGAGGATTTAAGAGGTAATTACTCTCCAACTTGTCCTTTAATTTCCTTTCAAGTTCAGGTTCATTTCTTGATATCTCCACACCAATATTCATCCAAATAATATTTTAACTCCAATATTATTCATATAATTTAATTTTATTATTCTAATGGGATATAATATCATCCAACCCCCTTTCCCTCTTCCTTTTATTTTATTAAATAGAACATTGTTCGTGAGGTGTTAATTTATCACCTTCAAGAACGACATGCTTTATTCTTCCATTTCTACCTTCAAATCTGGTCATGAAACCAATTTTATGGTTGAATCATAATAATTTATATGTATTATGTCCTATTTAATGTTCTGGAAATAACTTATGGCCATATTACTAAGTGATAAATTAAAACAACATCGTTGTGATCGAACAACCGCTCAAATTAACCCAAACAATAATCATTTAATTCTTATCTAATGATTCATCCACATGGATATAATATGATTCATTATAAGATCATTAAAACTATTTTATCTCATTCATAACATGTAATATTAGTTATGAATATTTACCCATGTTTTACCTGAACTTCAATTTATGAATACAAGTGAACCACCCAAGAAAAACCAAAAGAACGAACATCCCCGAACAATATTTTTAAACTCTATAAGTCATCCAGAGGAACATAAAATGAAATAATGAAACCATAATAAACCCTATTAATGTATAAAAGTTTATGGAATTTATAATTAATGAATATAATGTCATCATACATGACATTAAAGAGAAATAATCATTCAGATACAAGGTAAGGGGAAATTCTCGAACCCAACTTTCATCCTTCGGGTTTTACCACTTTCACTCCATTTTTGATACGGTCACTCCTTAAAGATCATTTTTTCATAATTTTATTTCCAATTCTGGGATATAAATGTTTTCCACTATTGTTTATGTCAAAAAAAATGTTTTCTAAAAGAACTCTTCTTTTAAGAACACACCTTTTTACTCAAAGTGGAAGGTTCTTGTATCAAGTATGTTGATCCCTTTTTCTTTTGGGAACCCAATGTTTATGAATGTATTCTTATGATATGAAACCCTTTCCTTAAAATGGGTTAGTGATGTTCATTATTGATATATTTTCTATGTGTAATGCTTGCTAATGATGATATCATGAGGTGACGGGTGTGCCCGAAATTATATAGCGCAATATGAATGTTTCAAAGTGATGGGTGTGCTCAGAATTCTATAGCGCACCAATGCATTGGGTAAAGTGATGAATCTCATGAGTAAATATGAAATGATGTGTGAACTAGCTTCTATATTGTTTCACAAGTATGTGTGTTATTTAACCACTAAGACATGATGTTTCATTTTTATGCATTGCCACATTTCAAGTCTTATATTTATACTTCCTCTCATGTTCATGATTTCTTTACCTATGTCATGATTATGCTCACCCCATACTATATTCTTCTTATCTATCCTCTTACTGAACTTTTAGCTCACCCCTTTTGATGTATATCCTTAGGTGGCTACATGTACTAAGGAGAGGACACGTGACAATAAGAATCTAGAGAAGAAGAAATTAAATAAATGTTTAAGCTTGATGTTGTAACTGTTTTGTATGGTCCTAGTTTTCCCAAGACACCAAACCTTTGGATCCTCTATTTGTAATAATATTATGTTTTTTAAAATTGAAATTATGTAATAGTAATGTAAGAAAATGCCGGGTCTCTATAGTTGGTATCAGAGGACTGGTTCAGTTAATTTGGGAATTTGGATTAGTGAACCCTTGAGAAAACCTATAGCATGAGACTAAGTACAAATATGCACACAAGAATATTTACATAGGGATCCCATATGTTATGTTTTTAGTAAAAATAGTTTAAATGAATAAGTTATTCATGACTTTTTTACTTATGTTTTGTTCTAACATTTTCTATTTTAGAAAATGGTGGGAACCAGGAGAAATCATGCCAACAACTCATGCGAGGGCCAATGAAACGATTGGCCGAATGACATACCCAATGATTTTGGAGGTGGAGTTCAGAACTTCATGGCAATGATTACCCAATTATCTCAGGTTATGAACAATAACCATAATAATGGGGAACGTCCTCCTTCACCAAAGAGGGAGCAACTGGCTATCGAATGTTTTATGCGGAAACGCCCACTGACATTTAGTGGATCTTCTGATCCACTAATTGTGGAACAGTGGGTCAACTCCATGTAGAAGATCTTTTCTGTGCTTCACTATTATGAGATGGAGAAGTTGACTCTAGCCGTTTATCATCTATATGGAGAAGCCAATCAATGGTGGGATTTGATTAAGAACACCAAGCCAAGGGAGGAAATTGAAGAGATGGAATGGGAAGACTTTAAGATAATGATTCTTAATAAGTATTTCCCACAAACTCTTCACACAAAGATGGATAGAGAATTCATAGATCTCATGAAAAAAGAAGGATAATCTTTCACATCCTATGAAGCAAATTTCACAGGGCTTACAAGGTACGCTTCAGGGTTTGTTATCAACAATGATAGAAAAATTGATAGATTAATTAGTGGATTAAAACCACACATTAGAAAGGCTCTTACAATTCGAGACTTTGAGAGTTATGAAGAAGTTATTCGATGTGCCCTCAACGTGGAGATGGATTTTGGATAATGGACCCATGGCTATGGTGATAAGAAACGAAAGATGGAGTTTCATGCCAGAGGATATAATGAAAAAATTGGGAAGAAAACTCAATGACCCGGTGCCAAAAATGTGGGAAGTTTCACCATGGGAACTACCTCAAAGGGATGGGGAAGTGTTTCAAGTGTGGGAAAGAAGTACACCGTGATGAAGAGTGTCGAAAAGACACGAAAAGGAAGAATAATGTAGCCGATGAAAGGAGATAACCACTCATGGTTCAATTCTACAACTGTAGAGAGCTAGGGAACTATGCATACTAGTGCTCTAAACCTTAAGTTCTT
Source organism: Viscum album (assembly GCA_963277665.1). Taxonomy (NCBI): domain Eukaryota; kingdom Viridiplantae; phylum Streptophyta; class Magnoliopsida; order Santalales; family Viscaceae; genus Viscum; species Viscum album. The sequence goes on along the minus strand of OY728159.1, from coordinate 889,922,643 downwards.
GAGGGTAATCAACATCAGCAACCACCAAAGCCAATGGAACAAGGGAAGTCTTATGCAGTCACTACTACGGAGGTGTAGCATGATAATGAAGGCATACAAGGTACACTTTCTATTCACTCAAGAATGGAAAAAGTCTTATTTAATTTTGGTTCTACGCATTCTTTTATATCTTGAAAGTTTTCCAGAACTATAGAATCGAATCCCTGAAACCTTAATGTAGAGATATTTGTGAAAACACCAAGTGGTGCAGTCTTTGTAAACCAAGTGTTTTACTCTCCTCCTATTGGCGTATGTGGGAGGATTCTTCCAGAAAATCTCGTAATACTTTCCTTGGTGGAATTTGATGCTATAATGGGAATGGATTGGCTCTCTTTATATAGAGCACATATCAACTATCGGGAAAAGAAAATATCTTTTCATATTTCAAACCATCCAATGCTTCTCTAAAAATTCAAGGAAGATCATGAATCTCCTTTAAAAAATCCTTCAATGGTGTGGGTGTTGATTCCCTATGAAGAAGCATACCTTGCAGAAATGGCTGAGTTGAAGGTAAGTGCCAACCTTGAGGAAATTCCCATCGTGAGGGAATTCAATGATGTATTTCCCAAAGAGTTACCCGAAATTCCCCTGGATCTTGAGGTAGAGTTCTCAATTGAACTCTTACCCGGAGCTACTCCTTTCTCAAAGTGTACCTATAGGATGGAACCTATAGAACTGGAGGAGTTAAAGAAGCACCTGCAAGGGCATGTAGACAAAGGGTTCATATGCCCTATTGCATCACCTTGGGGTGTGTCGGTTCTCTTTGTGAAGAAAAAGGACAAAACATTGCGGTTGTGTATCGATTATCGGGAACTCAACAAGATCACCATAAAGAAAAAGTATCCTCTCCTAAGGATTGATGACTTGTTTGATCAATTAGGAGGAGCTCAATACTTCTCAATGGTGGATCTTCATTCTAGATATCATCAGGTAAAGTTGAAGTAAGAAGATATTCAGAAGACTGCCTTTCGTAAAAGGTATGGGCACTAAGGATTGATGACTTGTTTGATCAATTAGGAGGAGCCCAATACTTCTCAAAGGTGGATCTTCGTTCTAGATATCATCAGGTAAAGGTGAAGTAGGATGATATTCAGAAGACTGCCTTTCGTAAAAGATATTCAGAAGACTGCCTTTCATGGATTTTATGAATAGAGTCTTTATACATCACCTAGACAAATTTGTGGTAGTGTTTATCGATGATATTCTCATCTACTCCAAGTGCATGGAGGAACATGAATAACATCTAAGATTTGTGTTGGTGACATTGAGAAAGGAGAAGTTGTACTCCAAGTTCATAAAGTGTGACTTTTGGATGAAGCAAGTCTCATTCATGAGACATGTGATCACAAGTGAGGGAATTTCTGTGGATCCTTCAAAGACAAAGGCGATTGATGAATGGCCCAAGCCCTCTAGTGTCACAGAAATCCGTAGTTTTCTTGGATTATCTAGATACTACCGACATTTTTTGAGAAACTTCTCACGATTGTCAGGCCCACTAACTATGTTCACAAGGAAAGGGGTAAAGTATGTCTGGATAGAAGGATGTGAGAGAAGCTTCAAGGAGCTAAAGAGAAGGCGGATCACTATACCTGTACTCACAATACCAAAAAGTGGAGAAGGTTTTTTGATATACAGTGATGATTCAAAGAATGTCTTGGGTTGTGTACTCCTGCAAAATGATAATGTGATAGCCTACACCTCATGGAAGTTGATGATCCATGAGAAGAACAACCCAACGCATGATCGAGAGCTGGCAACCGTGATTTTTTCCTTAAAAATCTTGTGGTACTACCTTTATGGAGAGAAGTGTGACATATACACCGACCACAAGATCCTAAAGTATATATTCACACAAAAGGATCTCAACATGCATCAAAGGAGGTGGTTAGAGCTAACCAAGGATTATGATTGCTCTATTCACTATCATCCTGGAATGGCGAACACGGTAGCTGATTCTCTAATCAGAAAAGAACCCGCTACTCTATCCATGTTACGGATAGAGAAAGACCCTATATTCTTAGATATGAAAAGGAAGGATTTGGAAATCATAAGGGTAGGGGATACATCCTACCTTTCCCAAATGATTGCACAACCATCCATCCAAGAGAAGATTAAAAAAGCACAAATGGATGATGTGGAGATACAAAATAAGTTGATTACAGTAAAGGAAGGGAAGCATCAAGAGTTCCATATCGACGATGATGGTGTGATTTGGTTTGGAACTCGGCTTTGTGTTCTTTCATCACCCGGGATCAAGAAGGAGATATTGGAAAATGCACATAGCTCAACTTTCTCTATCCATCCTGGGAGTACCAAGATGTACCATGATCTCTATGAACACTTCTAGTGGGATAACATGACGAAGGAGATTGCGGAATATATATCAAGGTGCTTAGTATGTTAGAATGTTAAAGATGAGCGACAAAAGTCCAAAGGTATGATACAACCATTGACAATACCAATGTGGAAATGGTAAAATTTTACTATGGAATTTGTCACAGGTCTTCCGAAGACATCAAAGGGAAATAATGCGTTATGGGTTGTGGTTGACCGAATCACCAAGACTTCCCATTTTATCGCTATTTGGGAAGATCTCTCGCTTGAACAACTTGCAAAGATATATGTGAAGGAAGTGGTGAGGCTGCACGGTGTTCCACACTCAATTGTCTCTGACTGTGATCCAAGGATCACAACAAAATTCTGGAGGAGCCTTCAACATGATTTGAGTACTGAATTAAATTTCAGCATGGCCTATCACCCCCAAACTGATGGCCAGTCTGAATGAACTATTCAGACGCTTGAAGATATGATAAGATCCTACTCTCTTGAATTCAAAGGGGGTTGGGATTAGTATCTCCCATTGGTTGAGTTCTCATACAACAATAGCTTCCACTTGAATATACAGATGGCTCCATATGAAGCTCTTTATGGGAAGCGATGTAGAACTCCATCCTGTTGGGATGAAGTTGGAGAAAGAAAGCTACTTGGACCCGATCTTGTACAAGAGATGACAGAGAAAGATCAAGTCAACCAGAAACACATCAAAGCAACTCAAAGTCGGCAAAATAGATATGCTTCCAACCGTCAAAGGGACTTGGAGTTCGACGTTGGAGATAAATTATTCCTTCTAATATCTCTATGGAAGAGAGTCATGTGATTCGGGAAGAAAGGGAAGATAAGCCCAAGGTATATTGGCCTCTTTGAGATCCTTGCCGCATAGGATCTATGGCCTATCGTCTTTCACTTCCACCGAATATGGATCAAGTGCAAGATGTGTTTCATGTATCAATACTGAGGAAGTCCATAACAGACCCCTCACATGTACTAAACTTAGAGGTGGTGCAGCTGGAAGATGATCTCTCCTATGAGGAGCATTCAGTAAAGATTCTGGATCAAAGAGATAATGTTCTACACAACAAGACAACCCATCATGTTAAAGTTTTGTGGATGAACCATAAGTTTTAGGAAGAAACTTGGGAACCAAAAGAGGCAATGAAGAAGAAACACCCTCACCAGTTTGGGTAAAGTGAAATTTTGGGGGTGAAATTTCTTAAGGGGGGAAGAATGTAACGACCCAAAGTTTTTCAATGGAAATTCACTTCTTATATTTTTGTCATAAAATAACATGAAAGCACAACATAATGAACTAATAAGTGCTAAGTTACCTTTAAACATAATTTTGTCACTTTTTTATTTTGAATTTCGAAAATCCGACATACACGGTTGTGTTCAAGATGATTTTTGGAGTCTAATGAAACAAAAATAATTTTCGGTGAATAGTAACCTACACTTATGAATAGTAACATAACCTTATTAATAGTATTATGACACTTATGAATAGTAAATTGAACAACATAAGAGTAACCTTACCCATGAATAATTAAATAAAATATAGACATCTTTGAAAGTGACAATTTGACCTCAGTAAACATTTTCATATTTTGTAAGTTATAAATAAATAATTATAAATAATTATTTAATTTAAAAGAAAATATATTTCCATAAAATTTATTCATAAATTATGGAATCAATTTCTTATAGTTTTTAGATAATTTTATAAGACCCTACATAATTTTTGAAAGCATTATAAAATCAGTTTTAATTTTTAAAAACTGTTTTTTATGTAAATTATGATTTTTATTAAATATTAAATTAATAATATTTAGAAAATTATTTTTGAACAATGGAATTTATTTTTGGATTCTACACGTCAAAAAATGGTTGGGGTAAAGTTTTTGTATTTTTCTAATATACATGAATTTTTGATGAACAGTGAAATACCGTAATTTAGAAAAATAAGCTAAATAAGCTAATTATTGAGCCATGTGTAATGTTATGTGGATGTAATCCCACTTGGTTAGTGATCATATTATAAAATTACTATTCTTGGTCATTCAATACTCACTATTCCTTGTCTTACAGGAAATTAATAAACTAATGAATTTTATATTAAGGAAACCCCTCTCCCCTCCACTATAAATACCACCCTTCACACCCTCGTTTCCTCACACCTCTCAAGCTCCAATCCTTCTCTAAACTATGCCCAAAAATATTCCCTAGCCCCTCTCCCACGTCCAAGAGCTACTGGTATCATAAAAATACCAATCCTAGCTTCTTTAAGGAGGATCTCAAGAGGAGGATTTAAGAGGTAATTTCTCTCCCACTTCTCCTTTAATTTCCTTTCAAGTTCAAGTTCATTTCTTTATCTATCCCGAACTATAATAATCCAAATGATATTTTAACTCAATTATTATAAATATACTGTAATTTTATGATTCTAATGGGATATTATATCATCCAACCCCCTTCACCTCTTCCTTTTATTTTATTAAAGAGAACGTTGTTTGTGAGGTGTTAATTTATCACCTTCAAGAACGACATGATTTATTATTCCATTTATACCTTCATATCTAGTCATGAAATCATTTTTAAGGTTGAAACAGAATATTTTATATTTATTATGTCCTATTTAAAGTTCTCTAAATAACTTATGGCCATATTACTAAGTGATAAATTAAAACAAGTTCGTTGTGATCGAAATACCGCTCAAATTAACCCAAACAATAATCATTTAATTATTATCTAATGATTCATCCACATGGATATAATATAATTCATTATAAGATCATTAAAACTCATGTAATCTCATTAATAACATGTAATATCATTTCTCTATGTTTACCCATGGTCTACCCGAACATCAATTTAAGAATACAAGTGAACCACCCAAGAAAAACCATAAAAACGGACATCCCTGAACAATGTTTTTAAACTCTATAAGTCGTCCAAAGGAACATAAAATGACATAATGATACCAGAATGAACCCTATTAATGTATAAAAGGTTCCTTAATTTCTAATTAATGAATATAATGTCATTATACAAGGCATTAAAGAGAAGGAATCATTTAGATACAAGGTAAGGGGAAATTCTCGAACCCATCTTTCATCCTTCCGTTTTTACCTCTTTCACTCCATTTTTGATATGTTCACTCCTTAAAGATCATTTGTTCATCACTTTATTTAATTTTATGGGATATACATGTTTTTTCACTATTGTTTATGTCAAACAAAATGTTTTCCAAAAGAACTCTTCTTTTAAGAACACGCCTTTTTACTCCAAGTGGAAGGTTCTTGTATCAAGTATGTTGTTCCCTTTTTCTTTTGGGAACCCAATGTTTATGAATGTATTCTTATGATATGAAAACCATTACTTACCATGGGTTTGTGATGTTCATTATTGATATATGTTCTATGTGTCTTGCATGATAATGATGATATTATGAGGTGATCGGTGCGCCCAGAATTTTATAGCGCAATATGAATGTTTCAAAGTGACGGGTGCACCTAAAATTATAAAATGCTCCAATGAAATGGGTAAAGTGATGAATCTCATGAGTAAATATGAAATGATGTGTGAAAATTATTCTAGATTGGTTCAGAAGTATGTGTGGTAGTTAAGCACTAAGACATGATGTTTCGTTTTTTATGCATTGCCACATTTCAAGTCTTATATTTATGTTTCCTCTCATGTTCATGATTTCTTTACCTATGTAATGATTATGCTCCCCCCATGCTATATTATTCTTATATATCCTCTTACTGGGATTTTAGCTCACCTCTTTTTTGTATATCCTCAGGTGGCTACACGTACTAAGGAGAGGACAATTGACAATAAGAAGCTAGATTAGAAGAAATTAAATAAATGTTTAAGCTTTTATGTTGTAATTGTTTTGTATGGTCCTAGTTTTCCCAAGACACTAAACCTTTTGATCCTCTATGTGTAATACTATTATGTTTTTTAACTTTGAAATAATGTAATATTAATGTATGAAAAGTCGGGATCGCTATATATAGGATTTGTTCTCATATTGATACTGAACCTCTTGTTTAATTTTGTTGTGTTCTTTCAAGTGTTTTTTCTCTTTCATTATAATTATTTCAGAAAACCTAACTTAACTTTGATATTTAATTTTAGATGGTTTTTATATTATAATTTGATTTAGTAGATTGATTTAAAAATAATAAATAATAATCCATATTGTTTTAACTGATAATTAATCAATCTTTGAGAAACCTTTCAAACAATCAATTATTTTATAAATCTACTACTTTGGTTAACTAGTCCATATTTTATTTTAAATGGGGGACTTTTTCATAAATGTTTTAGACATAATCATTTATAAGAACTCAATTCACCCTCCTTTTGAGTGTCCTACTCTGACCAATATTTGGTATCAAAGGATTTCCGTTTAGGTTCCTAAATATTTTAAAAATTTTAAAACCCTTTTTCAACAGTGATTTTAGTTATGCTTTCAAAGATCTAAATATTTATACTAGTTCAAAAATTTTAGTTCATTATTTAATATGGATAATAGACAAGAAGATGTTTCTTCTAATATAACTCCATATTTTAGTGGTACTAATTATGCACTATGGAAAATTATTATGAAAATGAATTAAGAAAGTATTTGTTTTGAAATCTGGTATTCAATTATTGATGAATATAAGATTCCTGCAACTAGTAGGAACACTTGGGTTGGGGCCACTAAGTTAGCCTAAAATAATATCTATAAATATATGAATTCATTATGCTTCACTTTAGGGGATAAATAATTTAATAGGACTTCTACATGTAAAACAACATTTTAAATTTGGGATACACTGGTTGTTTCACATGAAGGGACCACTAATTCCAATGAAATGAGACTTATTACATTTACCATTTAAGATAAAAACATTAAAATGAAACATGATGAACCATTATATGACGTGTATCTCCAATTCTTGGTAATAAAGTTACTCTAAAATACACTAATGGTATTAGTTATCATCTTGGGAAAATAAATATTGTTAAACAAATTACTATAAAAATGTGAAAAAATTTGTTTTGTGCCCAGATTAGAAAAATATACCAAAACTTCGAGTACTGGAAAATATTAGTCATCTTCTAGGTTTCTGTACCCAATAGAGTTTATTTTTATAAGACTTTACAAAATTATTATAGGAAAAGCATGAAGAAAATGTGGGTTCGCAAAGCATTAATTACTAATATTATTGGACCCTTGAATGTTTGGGTAAAAATGTATTTTCTTGTTTGAATTGTTTTTGTAGGAAAGATATTTTAAGAGTTTATATAAGAGCTTATGTTACTTGAATATTTGATGGTCAAGAAATATGACAGGGGACTACTCTTTCTTCAAGAATCTAATAAGATATTGATGGTGGGTATGTCACCTTTGGTGATAGTGAAAAAGAAAAAATTGTTGGCCTTGGCCCAATCAGTAACACTAATTCAATTTTAATTTCTAAAGCTAGTTTTGTTGAGAATATTAATTATAATATACATAGACTCTCATAGTTATGTGATGATGGATTTCATGATAAATTTGAAAATGATTCTTTTAATCTATTCAATTCTAATAATCATTTAGTATTCACTTCTTTTAGAAACGAAAATGTTCACACTATTAATTTGTATTTTTTTGTTTCCCAAAATATTTCTTTCTTGAGTGACTTTAAAAAAGTGTCTTGGAACTATCATATGATACTAGGCCATTGCAACATTAACTCCCTCAGAAATCATAATAGAAAATTATTAATCATGGATCTACCAAAACTTGAGTTTCCGAATGATAAAGTCTATAATAATTGTCAAAAAGAAAAACAACACAAAATATCTGTCAAACCAAAGAAAGAAGTTTCAACTTTTCAACCTCTTGAATCTGATCACATGGATATTTTTGGACCATCTATAGTTTCATGTTTAAATGGGAAGAACTATTTCTATGTTATATTAGATGACTCCTCTAGGTATACTTGAACTTTTTTTAGCTCAAAAAAGTGAAGCAAGTTCTTATTTCACCAAGTATGTCAGGTCAGTAGAAAACTTAAGTGGACATAGGATCAAAACCATAAGAATTGATCATGGACATGATTTTTAAAATCATTAATTTGCATCCTTTTTCTCACAAAATGAATATAGTCAGAAATTCTATGCACTTAGGACACCCCAACATAATTTAGTTCTATAAAGGAGAAATAGAACCTTACAAAAAATTTCTAGAATTATGCTTACTGAATATGATTTACCTAATTATTTATGGGAACAATCAGTGAATACATCTTGTTACATAATCAATAAATATTTAATTATATATATACCTTAAGAAAATCACCAATGAGTTATTGAACAATATAAATCCTATGGTTAATTACTTTAATGTTTTTGGTTTTAAAGTCTTTATCCTTAATACAAAATACAATCTTGACATATTTTCCTTCAAAAGTGACGAAGTAATTTTCCTATTCTATTTAACCTCTAGAAAATTATATAGAGTTCTTAATAAAAGATCCAAGTGTGTGTATGAATCTATGCATGTAAAATTTGATGAAATAGATCCACATGAACCCAATAACTCCTTAGAAAATATTAAGGAAGATTTGTCAAATCTTGACCTGAATTATAAACCTTCTATCTCTGCTATTAAGCAAGATGCCAAATCTTCTAGTTATGGAAAATTTCAAAAATCTGATCACAATGAACATGAACCTATAGGGTAAGCTAAGATAAATAGCCTTTATTTTTCTAGATCTATAATTTCTCTTTGAAACCATCAATTAGATTATCTAGTTTGAGACTAAGATATAGAATATAAATTATAGATTCTCTATGAAATCCGTTTGAACATCAAGCCATTTTTCATAGCTTAAACCTAAGAAAATCAATGATGCAATCAATGATTAATTTTTGGTGATGGCCATGAAAGAATAATTAAATTAGTTAGAAATAAAAATGTTTGGAAACTTGTTGATAGACCCAAAGCAACCATGAAAAGAGGCACTAAGTGGGTGTTTAGAAATGAAGTGAATGATGCTGGAACTATAGTAAGAAATAAATCTAGACTAGTTGCACAAGGTTATAGTCTTGAAGAAACAATAAACTACAAAGAATCATTTTTACCTTTCGACAGACTTGAAACAATTATAATCTTGCTATCTTATATAACACATATTAATTTCAAACTTTATCAAATGGATATCAAAAGTACATTCCTAAATGGGTATATAGTTGAGGATGTTTTTTGTTAAAAAACACCCTGTTTTGAAAATCATCAATTTCCAAATAATGTTTTCTAATTAACTAAATCCTTATATGGTTTAAAACATGCTCCAAGATCTTGGTATGATAGGATAAACCATTTTATTATTTCCAAAGGTTTTATAAATTGTATAGTTGATAATACACTTTTTATAAAAAGGATTTATAAAGATGTTTTGGTTGTTCAAATATATGTTGACGATATTATTTTTGGATCATCAAAAAATTCATTATGTATTTATTTTTAAAAAAGGATGAAAAATGAATTTCAAATGAGTTTAATGGGTGAGCTAACATTATTTTATGGATTTAAAATATTTCAAAATAAAGAAGGAATTATTTTCAATCAAAGAAAATATACTAAATATCTTATAAAATTTTTCAATATAGATAACACTAAAAGTAGTGATACTCCTATGAGTACCACCTATAAATTGGATCTTGATGAAGATGTAAAATTAGTAGATCAAACCAATTACATAGGTATGATTGGAAGTATTATTTACATAGATTCTAGTCGACCTGATATTATGTTTTGTGTGTGTATGTGTGCTCATTTTTAAGAAACCCCAATAGAGTCACATCTTCTTTTTGTTAAAAGAATTTTAAAGTACCTCAAGTATACTTCCAACTTATGACTATTCCACACTAGAGGATAACAATTTGACGTAGTTATATATTATTATGCCGATTTTGGTCATTTCATGTTAGATTGAAAAACCAAATTTGGAACATGTCACTTTTTGGGCTAGTCTCTAGTTTCATGGTGTATTAAAAAGAGAATATTTGTTGCATTATCCACTGTCGAAGATGAATAAATAGCTTTTGGTAATTGTTGTGCTCAAATTTCCAGGACAAAACAAACATTACTAGATTATTGATATAAATTAAGGCATGTACCTATAAAGTGTAATAATAAAAGTGCTATTAACATTTCTAATAATCCAGTTTCTCATTCTCGAACAAAAAATATTTATCTAAGATATCACTTTTTGAGAGATCACTATCAAAAAGTTGATATAACTCTTGAATTCATTGGCACTGAACATCAACTTGGTGATATTTTTACTAAGACAATAAATTTTGAGATAATGGGTGACATAAGTCATGATTTAGGAATGATAAACTATGATAACTAACTAATGATTGACTCACCGATGATGTCTCACTGATGTGACTCACTGATGATGTCTCACTGATGTGACTCACCGATGATGTATCACTAATGTGATTCACTGATGATGTCTCACCGATGTGAATCAATAATAGGACATACAAATGATGACTCTCCAATAGTAATTACCAATTATGACTCAAATATATGACATACTAATGGTGACTCACTGATAGGTCTCACCTATGTGTCTCACTGATTGATATTTAGTCATTTTTTCCTGGAATTTAATGCTCATTGTTTTATTTATATCATTTTATTTGAATCCAAAATTAGTATTTTATGATTTCAAATTCATAAATTAAAAAATTAAGATTCTATCCAAAACACTTGCTCACTCTCACACTCCTACTCTTGAACACTGACCTTCAGACCATTCTCTCCCAAACTGCTACCCTTATCCATCAAACAATATCCTTAAAATCTCACCAATCTCTAAACATAAATGTGTTTATGAGAGATTTGAGGATGAGTCTCATCCTTATAAGAAGTAAATAGGTTAATATAGTAAATATAAACAAAAAATAGTCCATTCAGAACTTGTAAACTATATCGTGACCCGTGAGAAGAAGTACATTCAGAATGGCTATTGAAAAGTAAGTCTGTTCTATTAAATGTGTTACAAACCCAAGGTTGGTGGGGGTGGTTTTGTAAAAATGGAAGATAATTTTATTTGAGGATGGTTAATTTGTTTAACTATATGTGGTGTTTATTCTTCGGTGGTCAGATGTATTTTGGATCAAATCTGTAGTATATCAAAAAAGAATTTTTTTTATCCAAGCATTGGGTATAATGCTTGAATGTACCCCACGAGGGTGTCTGTGATAATCATCTAGGATGTTCAACTCCAACCAGTGACATTTTTAGTTTTGAGTAAGAATTGGATGAGCTTATGACAAATATATATCACATAAGGCCTATAGAAATAGAGCTGGATGGCTCATACAGGTTTTTGTTTAAGTTCATTCAATACCAAATATGTCCAAGGAAAGGGGTATTTTCTTCTCTAAAGTACCAAGATGTCTATTTTCGTTATCTATTGAAGAAGGGATTTATATTTAACCTATCTAGATATTTGATGGTTTATATAAATGAGATGATAAAACCCTTTTTCAAGACTAATTCTTTGTTTTATCCCAATATTATCTCTGTTATGTTGAAAGAGAAAGGCTTAGTAAGTTAAGGCAAGGAAACAATTTCAGAATGTGGTGGGTGTTGTCTGACCAAAGCTATCTGTAAGAGGATGATATTAAATTAGAATCACTGGGAGAAGATGTGGGTTAAAGACAATGAAAAACCGTATGAGGATTTTAATCCAGTTGAACAACCCTCAAAGATGAGAAACATGGTTGATCCAGTTATAGGAACAGATGAATCTAGTGAGTATTCAGATGAGGAAGATATAGCTCAGGAAGATCAGTGAAATGTGCCCCAATTTATGATAAAAGTGACTCTAATATAGATAAATGTCCTGAAGGGATTTCCTATGGTCCTGCTAGACTTCCTAGGCCTCTACCCTCAATAGAACTGCTTTTAGCTATGGATTATGATGATGAGATAGAAGAGTCAGAGGATGCTGAGCATGAAAGTAGATCTAGTAGTGATGAGGAATCAAATGGTGATGAAGGGTAAATTTGTAGGGAAGAGGAATAATAAGATGATGGTGATAGAGATGAGGAAGAAAATGAAGATGAAGATGAAGAATCTGGTGGAGAAGATGCAAGTGAAAGGGAATATAGAGGATGTGATTGATCTGATAGTGAATTAGATAATCCTATTGATGATCAAGGACTTAGTGTAGAATCTACATATCCTATTTTATATGAGAATATTTAAGTTTTGAATGTTTATTTAGAAAGGGAGTGATTGTTTTTAGGCCTGCGGATGATCATTATCATGGAATAGACCTTTGTATGTGATTGGTTTCATTTAATTTATTATTAAATTAAATTGTTATCCTACGAAAATTCTGTTATCTGATTATGTAAGGGATTGAGTTCCCATGGTTTATTTTATGTAAATACCTTATCACGCTCACCAGTATGTAAGTAAAACCATATGTAATGGATGGATCTCCCAAGCTAGTGGAGGTGGTTCATGTTTAGAGCTGAGGTGAATCCCATCCAAGAGAGATACATAGGTGGATAGGTGGAAATCCATTGCATGATCCTTAATTGGTTGAAGGTTCATTTTCCCCTAGTTCAATGGTAATATTATCCACCACAAGATAAACTAACCATTAGTAAAATCTTATGATCATACCACTTTAATATTTTATTTTATTTCAATTATCATGGTTATTTCATTATGAACATTTTTTCACAATCATATAAATTAATGAAATTAATGGGAATGCAATATTGAACTAAAATAAATTATCTTATGCATAAATATTATCTAAGAAATTGTTTATCACTTAAGTAAATACACTTAATATTTAGAATCATGTGATAAAGGTAATAATTCTAAATTTATGCATAAAATGATAGAATCCCTCAATAATATATATATAGTCAGAATATCCTTCCACAAATTCAGTTAAAACCAAACCATAGTTCAATGTTCTTGACCAGCCAAATTTGTCGTGCTTTCAATTTTCAGGAAATTTTAAATTGAATTTTTGGGTTAACTTAACATAGTTTACATCAAGGGTTGATATCCAAATAAAGACTTGGTGCAACTAAGAGGAAAATGTTGAGAAAATTCAATTTAAGGATATCATTATTGGGGAGTCAACTTAAAAGATCAAGGATATGTGTGTTAATCAAGCTGGAATATGGAGTTCCTACCTAAAACCATTCATGTTTCTTGACCTACAAATATTGGGGTAATTATAAGGGGAATATGGATCATTTCCACTAGAATATCTAGGAAAAAAGATATTCTGAAAGAAATGGTGAGGGATATTGGGTTTCTATAAAATGGTGGAATATTAATAAATATAATTTTTATTCATTTGTATAATTTTTATCAGATAAAGTGTTGGCCAACTATAGTTTTAATTCCCTCAAATCCTTCTCACAAATCATGCTTATTTATGATATAAGTTACATTGTGTTTAATCATGTTTTATCTTCTTTTATCATGATTCATAAAGTCAAATTATGTTTAATTATGAGTATATATAACCTTGATCTATTATGTTAATGTTTTACTACATAAGACAGGTTAGTAAAAATTGGCTAAGTATAAGTCACAAATTCCTGACCTTCTGACGCCTTACCTACCAATGCCCAACCTATAAAAAGAGCAATTGATCAACACTCATAACTTCACTAAATATAAGATACCAATAGATGAGTCACCAACACATCAACTACTGATAGAATGATCTACAGACAGGACAACCAACCGACAGTCTGAGATACTGACAAATTGAGGCACTGATTATCTGTCTCTGAAGTTCAAAATTATTACTAACAGGCATATTTATGAAACTTAGTTCTTATTAATATTTTAATGAGATTAAATGTTTTATATAGAAAATATTTAATGATTTAAATGACTAGTACGAGGTATGTGGTACTAGAGAACATGATGTTTTTCTTCTGCACTATATAAATGAAATATCTATATCAACAATAAAAGTAGGTTACATTAGAAAATATATTGTGCTACTTGTTCACTTTAGAATAACACAAGAACAACTAGCTATGAAAAAGAGAAAAAAGATTGTTATGATCTATAATTTATGAACTTCTATAAAATCATTCCACGAGTGGAGAAGAACACTCTGAGAAAATACCTACCTCACTCAAAATAGAAGAAAAAAAATAAAAAACGATACATCGTTTTTCTTTATGTCTCTGAAATTTGACTCCAAATTAAATTTTACCATCTTTATGGAGCCCAGAAGTTGTATAACACGTCACACAGAGCTTTCTAAACCCTATTATTTTTATATTTCTTGGTCTATGTACCTTATTTACACAAAGAGCAGTTTGTGTATCTATTTTATAAGAACACACACACTCTCTTATGCCAAACTAGAAGATACATTGATATCTTCACAAACATATCTTCTACAACTTACACTCCCATAGATAATAGTGGAAGAGGTCCTTGCATGGCTTGTTGCTTTTTTCACTCCAATGAGAATTGTGGTGGAGGTATGCTGACTTAGAAAGCTATATATGATATTGTTTTCCTCGATCCAGGTTGTGGATCAAATGAATTTATATAAATTTATCAGTGGTAGGTGATTACTAGGTTGATAGGATTAGGTATCACTTTGAGACTAAATCTCTTTTTTTTCATTCATTGTACGCTTTCTTATTTTATTTTCTCCACGCTTCTAATTATTTTAGAAAACTTAAATTTACTTTAATAGTTAATCTTATATAGTTTTTATATTAGAATTTTATTTAGTTGATTGATTTAAAAAGTTGAAATAATAATCCATATTATTTTAACTGAGAACTAATAAATCTTTGATAAATATTTTAAATAATTAAATATTTTATAAATCACCTAATTTGGTTAAATAATACATATTTTATTTTATATTGGGAGACTTTTTATTAAATTTTTTAGAATGACATGTTTATAGTAACTCAATTAACCCCCTCTTGAGTGTCCTACTCCGACCAGCATAAAGTACAAAAATTATGCTCATATTATTTTATAGAAACGATGTTAAAATGAGTTCAAACATAACACTATGATTGTAACGCCTCAAAATCAGTTACCCAGAGTCGATGCATTATTACATAACATAGGCATGGTCACAAGAGATCGAGTCTCGAAAGACTGATTAGTTTAGTATCCTTGGAATTACTAGATACATACATAAGTTTTACATTACATCATAAAAAATCAACAACAATGTGTCCCCTTTGAACACACTCGTATCCCTTAACCTATCCCTATAGGTAAAGAATAATAGATTTCTTAGCATCATGGGAAACATAAAACATAAGAAAGGGGTGAGATTAGATTCTCAGTAATGATAATAATATAGCAGACACTATCATAAATAAGCATAAACATTTAAGGCAATGTATAAGACTAAAACACAAGCCTTTTAAACTTAGACTTCAGTATAACATGGCTAAGATAAATCAAATAGTTCCATTTACATATTCACATTGATATTCTACTAGTCGAATAATCACATGTAATATCAATAGCTAATTTCATAATGATGGAATTCCTAATGCCGGACATCATAACTACATAGTCAAGGCATCGTGCCAAGACAAAAAATAAGATTTTGTCAAGGCCTTGTGCCAAGACACTAGGTTTTCTCATGTGACCTACTGATGCATCGACGAGCTATAGAAGGCTCCAACCATCACTTACTAAGTCCAATGCATTCCTCATATGAAAAGGGTGAAACATAACATAAACATTAGTATCAAAACTATCATAAAAAATGTTAATACTTTAACGATATACCATGAATGGTATAAAAATAAGACATCCGTAGTCAAACATATCTCATTCAATACAAAATAGAATATTTTATTATAAAAAATCAACCGCAATCAAGAATAATGAATAATATTGACAAAGATGAAAATAATTAGGAAAACTATTTGAGAGAAATATCTGCCTGTTCTTGAAAACATTTAAAAGTTTCACTATTTATCAAAGAAGTAATTTAAAAGAGATTTTTGAGTCAAAGTTTCTTATAACACTTTGAAACTTTTGAAAGGAATTTGAATTTAAAAACATTTATGTCCATATAAATAAATCCTTAAAACCATTTTTAAAACATGTACATTAATGAGAATGATTTATAAGAATAAATATTTAAAATGATATTTTAGTTAAAGAGCTCCTAACCAAATGAGAG
The DNA here is from genome assembly GCA_963277665.1 of Viscum album. Classification (NCBI taxonomy): domain Eukaryota; kingdom Viridiplantae; phylum Streptophyta; class Magnoliopsida; order Santalales; family Viscaceae; genus Viscum; species Viscum album. Next base: position 889,906,033 of record OY728159.1, on the reverse strand, counting down.
ACTCATTAATAAAAATAATTGAGGAATAAAATCAATCAAAAATTTATAATATCATTATAATAAAGGTATTCGTGATAAAATATGTCAAAGGACAGTATATACACCATATAAAAGTGAATTGGTACATAATAACAAATAAGTCTCAATGGAATGTAAATTGAGATGAAATCCCCTATAAATACTGTTTCCTTAGATTAAGAATCAATAAATGACATAATTATGTGTGAAAAATATAAATAAACTCAATATTATTGGATATTCAGTGTAAATAAATCAGAGGACATTCACACATATTCTTGGAAAAAAACCATTGACTTGGATGTTTTACACAATGAATGGAAATTGAGTTAAGATTACCCTTATTGAGTTTATATAAGTGAATTAAGATTTTATCAATGAAGTTATTATGTGTATAAAAATTATATCCACACAAAGGGGAGTAGAAATTATCACATAAATAAATAAATAGTGATTCCACACATAATCTAGGAGTAAAATAATCAATGAAGTATGCATAAAACCCAACGAGTGGAAATTGATATTTGAAATTCCCTTACCAATTTGGTAACTTACAAAACATAAAACCCATGAAAGAAGGATCATACAATGATAATTTAATATCCATAAATTTTAGTATATTACACAAATAATACAATCATGGGTAGTTCATACACAACACAAAAGGTAATAGTGGAAAATATGGCATGAATCTCACGGGAATAAAAGTGAGATAAAAACCCCTTACCTTGTACTTTTCCTTAGTAGAGGGTAGGTTAACATCATGTATAGTGGTGAAATATTTGTTATTAAATTATAAAATAACCAAATACATAATATGATATCATATATGATCTTCTAATATTTCTTCGTTAGTAATATTTCAGTAGTATCATTGTTTTGGGTGTTAAATGGTTCATTTCCTTTATATGTTTTGTTCTATAAGTCATGTTTGATATGGATAGGATGTATTTAATTCATATCAAGAATGATATTATGTTATTAAACATTATTTTTAATCATAAAAATAAAATTATTTTTGAATGGTTATGATGAGGAATGAATATCATCACGTTCGTGGAGACGGTAATCCGTACGTATGCATGAGCGACAATACAATTCTATTGATGGTGAAATCTTATGTAATTGGATGGTATATCATATATACAGAATAATTAACATGTTATATTTATTATTTAAATCAATTATACTCATTATTATACCCATCCAAATGATGAAGTGCTGAATAACAAACTACACCATGATGTGGAGACGGTAAGCCGTACGTACGCACATATGGTGACTTTGTCATTCATAGGATGGATAAAAAATGAATATTGTTATACCATATTAATAATAACATAAAAGTATGTAGAAGGAACTTGATTTATTATTTTGGTACGGAAACAACAAACAAAGGGGAAGTGTTATAAGAAAATAACTTTGAAAGAGGTGATGAAATTATTACCTCTTCTTCGGGTGCTCCCTTTTAATTTGATCAAAATGGATCCTTAGGTGGGATTATGATCAATGTAAGGACTCTAGGTTGATTTTAGGGTAGTTTGGAGGATATAAAAGTTGGTTTTGGCCGAGCCAAATGGCTTTGGAGGTGTGATTTTGAGAGAAGGGAAAATACCCTTTATAAGAGAGGTGAGGGTCACTTTAGGAAAAGCTTGAAATATTATTTCATTATACAATAATATTCAGTTTATAATGGCTCCAAAAAAATTTATTTAGAGGATAAGGTGGGTCTGGGTTGAAAACCTCTCATCAAATTGGTTTTAGATAGGTTTAGGTCACCATATTAACCATATCTTTAGGATTTAACTCTTAGTTAAATAGTTTAGCTTTTACCATATATTCTTGTATTATTATAATAAATGGTTAATAAACATACTATAAAAAGCCAAGAGAACCCCAAGTGGTTAATTATTAATATATATATCCTTATATAAGTCCTTTGGATGAACATTAGATTTTGATGAATAATATATCAATTAATAATATAGTATTTGTTTTAAAAACTCATTTATGTCAATTTTGACACTATTTAGTATTTGGTTTTTGTGAAATTCATAAAAACTTTATCACTTCTAAAATAAATTATTTAATCAACCGTAAAATTTCATATTAACCTATCGAATTTGAGGAATATATAAAAAGTCTCAATTTACAATTATATTAATATTTATAATATCAATTATTTTAATCATTCATTAATAAGATAATTACTGCATCATCATTGTGTCATAAATAAATTTAATTATTTATTATATAAAAAATCTAAATAAAGTAAAATTATGTCGGAAATATTTTTATCTTTCTAATTTATATTTAAAGTCTAATTTATCTTTTTTATAACCCTATATCAAAAACGATTTTGTTATTAAACTTTGAATTTAACACTTCTAACTCTTCTTTAAATAAAATAATAATAAATGTCCTAATCTAATCCAAGTGGACCAAAATGATCATATTTTATTCCTAAGGATTATTCTGGTCGCAATAAACTTATCCAATAGAATTAGAAAATGTTTTAGGGTAACTATAATATCATTTTTACCATTAATTACCCTATTTACTATTAATCGTGGTAAATAAAATTCAAAAGTTACTATTCAACAAAAAATATTTTCATCCTATTGAAAAAAAATTTCTTAATAATTTCAATTCTATCTCTTTTATTTTTAAAATTCAATTCACAGAAGCTGTAAAATTATGTTTTATGCAAATTTGCAAATATTCCTAGAAAGTGAGTAAAAGATGGTAAATAGTTCATTAAATTTTTTTATATTTAATATTATTATAAAATGACTTCAATGAATTAAATTGGACTAATATATGTATTATGTAATATTTTTAATTTAAAATAAATTTAAATTCAATGTAATTATTTAAATAAAAATTCGACTTTAAGCAATAACGCTACGTTTTTCACTATTCATCAAAAATTGAATGTTTTTATAAAAATACCAAAAATTCACACAAAGATAATTTTGATATTCCAAATTCAAAAATGATGTCTATTTTATCAAATTAAAAAAAATAAGTTGTAATAATTAATTAAAAAAAGTATTCCCGTTGTCAAAACCAGAAAGTGGGTTTTTGAGAAGTAAAAACTATCAAAAGATTAATATGTGTTTATGTCCAATGTAAATGTAGAATTACTTCTAAGGACCAACATTAAATTAAATGATAAAAATATAATCTAGTTATACTTCAAAACCATTAAAATGTTTAATTTAACACTATAAATTATTTTGATTAAAAAAGTTTTTTTCAATTAAATTCTAGTATTTTTCACTATTCATCAAATTATGAAAGTCTTCAGAAAAGCACCAAAAAATTATCGAAAGTAAATTTTTATGTCTCGATTATAAATAATAAGTTTATTCAGTCAAATAGAATATATAAAAGTGTCAAATATTGGATTTAAAAAGGGTTCTCCATTATAAGGTGGTAAAATTGCCTTTTTTTGAAAAATACTTCTTTTATCTGAAAAATTGAATTTGTTCTTATATTATGTCTAAGAAACACATAATATAGATTTTAAAATTATATGGTATATATAAAATTAAAAATTTGGTTATTAAGTTTCATAACCACTTTTTAAATCGCTAGTTTGGTAGGTCATGGTGTGGTTGAACTCGGTGTTGCGTACTTCACATGCCATCATATTATTCCAAGAGAAATGTACCGTGGAAGCTTGGGGTGTTACCATGATCAGTAATTGATAAGGTTAATATTCTCTCTAGAAAAAATTTCCAAGATTGTCAAAGGTGGTTACACATTATCCTTCTCCTTGAAATGAAATTGTATGTGCTGGAAGAACCCATTCTGGATGCGCCTGGTAATGAGGCATGTGATAAAGAGTAATCACACTATGAGAAAAAATTGTACAATTCCACAGATGTTAAATTTTTTATGCTATAATCCATGTCTAATTATATTTTAAAGCAACACGAGGACGTGGATGCGTATAACATGATGTCTCACCTTCAGGATCTCTAACAAGAGAAGGTGAGACAAGTGAGGTGCAATATATCCAATTATTTGTTTAAAACTAATCTTGGAGAGTCTATGACATATGGACCTCATAGAGTCAATATTATTAGATATATTAAACTCCTATACATCTTAGTGATTAAATTCTAAGATGAGTTTCTTACAGATTTAACACTTTCATCACCGCCCAAGATTTTCTACAATTTTAATATTAAATACAATATGAGAAACAATGAGAAGAGTATTTCAAAACGTCTTACATTGATTTTATAAGTATATAAGGACATGGGGAACGATACACCCGTAATCCTTATGGTGAATAATAAAATTAAGAACAAGGTAAAGGTTCCCAAAACTCATAACAAGTATAAATCTCTCAAGAATTGTCCTTCTAAGAAGAAGAAAATATAGAGGTAGGGAAAGAAAAATGAGAAAGTATGTTTTGGTTGTGGAAAACCAAGCCACTGGAAGAGGAATTTTACCCATAAGTAAGGGGAAGCTAAAAGTGGGTTCGTTATCAAGTATAATAGTTCAATATCTACATATTGGGTTTTTGAAACAGTTTGAGGTTCTCACATCTTGATCCAAATTTTGAAATCAAGTATATTCCAAAATATTCCTAGAGGTGAGGTGGTTTTGAGAGATTATAATAGTGCAAGGCTAGATGCTCTAGCCATTGGTGACTACCACCTTTCATTTACAATTAGAATTATTTTGGCTTCAAAAGATTGTTATTATGTACCTACATTTATCAAGAACATAATTTCTGTATCACTCCTAGATAGAGATGGGTTCTTTTTCACGTTTGAAAATATAAGTTGTTTATTTTATAAAGACATTATATGTTATGGTATTAAAAATTTAAATAACGATATTTATGTATTAAATTATGAAAACCAATTAATGGAAATTGATAACAAATCATGTTTACATGACTCATATAACACCCATACTTGGCATCACTATCTTGGTCATCTATTATTAAACTAATTTTTTATCTAACTTTTTTTTTGATTTATTAAATAATAAATACATAATCATTATGTCATAAAACATCATTATTTTGAAAAACATTATTTTTACTATTCACTAAAAAATTGATTGTTTTCAGAACATAATGTAAAATTAGTTTTTAAATGTTTTTTTTTCATATTATTATAAAATATAAATTCATTTTATAAAAATAATTTTAGACTATAGGTAATTTAAATTTTGAATTTTTTTTGTAAAATATGTTACAATACATTTTATCAAAAAAGCACTTGAAATTTCATTGAATTTTAAATTTGAGTGTTTCTTTTTTTGAATTATAATATATATATATATATGTATATATATATTAAATTAATTGATTGTTTTTAAATATTATATAAATTTCATTATATTGTTTGATTGGTTTTGTTACTTTTATAATGGTTATATTAGTATTTTAATGGTCTGTTTAATATTTTTAATGGCCCAAATACTATTTTGAATGACCATGTTACTATTCAATGTGTCATATTGGTTTTATACATATTATAAAAACCTCATATTTAGTTTCTTTATTATACACATCAATTCCAATTATGTTTTGATGTTTATTGTTTTAAATATTTCAATTATAGTACTAATGTATTTTTCTACCCCGTTATTTCTGACAGTGATAATTCAAGGGTATTGTGATATTCTGTAATAACAAATTCAATTTATGAAAATTATTTTGGTTTTTTCCAATTGTACTACATTAAATTTTATAGAATACATTTAACATTGGTTTTTAATATTCTTGTACTGATTGAATAAAATTGGGTTGGTTTATATCAAATAATACTTGTGTATTATTTTATATACTATACCTAATTATAGATCCAATTTATATTTAGAAGAAAAATATCATATAGAAATATATAGGTTGCTATATATTTTACATGGAATATAATACCCTCTTAATAAAATAATCCTACGACCACCTTATAAATAAATCAACATGTTATCTAAAGTTAATGTGTTGGTGGTTAAAATTTGGTTCATTATAGTTTAAGTAGGAATATGCAATTTACATTGTGAGACCTAATTAAATATAAATAAAAACTTCCCTTTTTAAATGATGATGAACAGAACAGGTTTTAACAATGAAATGCTAAAATTAATACAATCTATACCCATAGTTGATTGGAACTAATGACACACCAAGGTTTACATTTCATCCATATTTAATATTAAAAAAAGTGTATAACCAATTATATAAAATATGATAACTGACATTACTTAATAAAATATTTCCAAACACACATATCAAGAGAGACATAAAAATATGATCCCATGCTTGAAAGGAAATAAAAATTATGAACCATATTAATAAATATTATATGGTAATCCAAATGGTGAAATTTTAAATATTAAATTAAAAAAAAAACTTTTTTAAACATGTAAAACATTATACCCTAATATAAATTCTAATCAATATATGAATTTTAAATTAAAATATAATATGGAATTTACTAATAATTTAGAAAACTATATGTTGTAAGTTTACAATCAAAGACCAAGAATCAACTAGTTATTCAAGACTAGATCAAAATGGTAGTTTTGATATTTTCCAACTCTAGATGTTCGCTAGGAATCCCCTGAAACCATTAAACCATGGTTCCATAAAAACTAGAAAAAAATATATGACCAGAATAATTGATGTTCAATAAAATCCAAAAGTAAACTATTATGGTCAAATCCATATATCCTTCTAAATAAGTACATTAACACAAATTCCAAAATAATTATAAATACACTCCCCTAAATTTATACCATATAATCTTAAAATATCTATCATAAACCATACCTCAATCTCCTTTAATGAGAATGGTAATGAACTTTGATCAATTAACACAAAAAATCCTTTTTAAGAGAAAATATGGGAGACTCCTGTTTTAGGATGAATTCCATAACGATTTGATGAAAATCACCATTAATTTCCAATTTACTTTTAATAATTCATATGACAAGGCGAGGAGGGAAAATTATAGAGGGAAAAAGGTGACCTCACAATTTTTTGAAATAAGAAAGATACATGATATCATTTGTATTCTAGATGGTGAATAGAGAGAGAAAAAGGCCCATAGAGGCCATAATAGGGTATGTTGATCGATTGGCATAGAACAAAATGGAGGGATAAAGTAAATATAGGGAAATAAATTTAAGGGGAACAGTCCAAACCTCCCTTCATATAAAAAACAACCATATATGCTATTTGGTACCCTATCTAGGGCCATTGTGTACCTATAGTAACATCTAGTTCATATAAGAGTTTTTCTAGTTGAGTTGGTACACATTGTCACCAAAAATTTTAAAAAATGGGTATCCCTCTAGATAATGTGACCTAGAACTCCAACTCTCCCACCAAACTTCAAAATTAATCTGATAATACAAATTAATCGATTCTCTAATACCCAAAAATCATATTATAATCCTAAAATAGAAAATTTCACCACAATAATATATCAAAAATCTAATCAACCCATTATTTGAAAATTAAAAACTTCATGATTAATTCTAAACTGAATTCTATGTAAAGGTGATTGGGACACAATATAATTTAGATATAGACATTCAATCCTTTCCCATAAAAATAATACCTTTATAATTAATTGAGGTGTAATATTATTATTATCCACTTCACAATTTTTACATCATCAAGAGTCTCTACTATACCATGTATGTTTTTAATAATCACATTCACCAAATAAAAAATTGGATAATATATTAATTTGGGTGTATATGTAATTAATTGTACTTATTCAAAACAACATTTAATTTATCTTCTAACACTTTTATTTAACTTTTTATATATTCATCACCATTTCTAAAATGTAATTTAAGGATTTAAATGACATAAAGTTCATGGAAACTTTACTCATCAAATATCTCTCTAGATTATTGATCATTATCAAAACAATAACCAATTCCTTATAATCCATTTAAATGAGTTCACCACTTTCTAGTTTTATGGAAATTTAAAAAATTAAAACTGTATTCATATCCATGTTCAGAAACAAAAAATATTACTTGATTTGATTCATACATTATTGAATTATTTCTTTCAAATATCATAATTCCCTTGTGATTAACATCCAATATCATATATCATGAAGAGTGGAAAACACATAGGCTATCAAATGAATGATATAAAGTAAAATTCAAACATATATCATCTAATTTGAAAAAAAATTATTAGTCCCACAATGTTATAATACTTCAAGGGGTAGTGGTTGATGTAGAGTAATTCAAATTGAACATATAAAACATAGAATGGTCATGTTTCACTATTAATCGAAAGACACATATCTTCCTTGAAAAATATATAATAGATTAATTAAAAGGAATAATAAATTTTCCATAGTTTAACCTAAAAATTCTATGTCCAAGGATAATACATAATTTGTTTTCAAATATACCAAATTTCACTATGCACACTGCTTAAAAATAATTAGAGTAACCTCTTTGTTTTTTTTGGTTCACAACCACTAACAAGATAAAAATATCACCACTCTGAGATTTAATAATAATTAAAATCCCTTAAAAATTATAAATTTGATATGAAAATTTAAACAATGGAACCTTTTTTTGTGTATCAATATGATCCATCTTTACTGATGTTGGTGATCAATTATATTTCTTCTTTAGCTGTGGTCTAATGTATAAAAGGTAGTAAAATTCCATTATAATTTTATAATAATATATATATTAATAATAATATTTATTATCTCCCATTTTACTCTAATATCCCATCTCATATCATATTATTTTTGATTAATTATAATTTTGAATAATGGTTAGGATATTTTTAATTCATCCAAATCATCTATAACAATGACACTTTTCCATCCCACTTATTTGACAGTCCAGTAATATATTAATTTTGAATTATATACCATTATCTAAATCCATGACCTCTATGTTTAAAAATATTTTGAAATCCACATAATCTACTAATATGACCCCATTATGGTGAAAAATTAAAAATAATCATCTTCTAATACATATTGGACTACAAAATTCATGGTTTGATAAAACACTAAAACTAAATCCCTAAATAACAATATATTATAAAAATAAAATCACAATTCTATAATCAATTTATTATCATCATTTTGTGTAAGAATATTAGAACAAAATATAGATGACTACACATCCATTTTAACAAAAATATCTTCTAACAAATCAAAGTGTTTAGTTAAGATGTGAACAAATTCCAACAATCAAATATGTTGAAAATTTTTAATTTCCTTCACATAATCATGAAATAATTATTTCCTTAAGATAGTATATTGACTTTATGTTTTAAGAAATATTTCACCATAAAATAATCAAGTTCATGAAATTATAATGAAAACATAACCATTAGACTACAATAGCCAACACTTCTTGGAATGTATTATGATAAAATAAATAAGAAATTATAATGTGAATTTTGATACTATGATCAAATTATCACTAGAATTATCAAAATCCCATTAATATTTTGAATATTATTTACTTATGATATTATATGTATTCTCAACATATTCCCTTTGATATTTTTTCAACCAACAGAACATAAAATACATTTCAAGGTTTTTTTCTTATAATAATTTATTAGAGTCCTTACATAAAAAAATAGTGGACCATTTTTTCCTTATGATGTCTTCCTTTCAAGCTTCACAAACTATGTTATTTAAAACTACATACCTACTAACCCATAAAAAATCAGTATTTATTTCAGCAAAATAATATCATAGGCATTTCTTTTCATAATTTATTTTCTTGAACCTTCCCCATAATACATATACTTATATTTTTAAATACTAGGTATATTCTATCCTAGGATTTCCTTTAATTTCCCAAAAACATTATATAAATATATGTGGTGTAAACTATAACATTAAAGGTTTTAAAAATAATAAAAAACAAATTATTTTTATATTAAAAATAATATTAATATATATATTATTTAATAAAATTTATATAACTTTTAAAAATGGAATTGAATTGTAAACACAATAAATGAATATCATTTTTACTGAGGAAGAAAAATATACAAAACTATTCTATGTGTGTAGATGTAAATTATTATAAAGAATATCCTCTGTACTACATTAAATTCAATGAAAGTTGTTTTATCATTCATATATAGTATAATAGGAAAATAATCAACACAGTACTCCATTAGAAACACAGTTCCCGAAATATATATTGAAAAAATATTGATAAAGTAAGAAAAGTACATTTAGGGGGGTATATATGAATATTAATTTTTTTATCCTATATGGGACCTTAACATTATTACTGAAAAGTATGATTTCTAATCCAAAATATGATATGAAGTCATTGGTATAATTTTTGTAAACCACACATGGTAAGTTATATGCATGCAAATGATACCCATATATCACTTCCATTACAGTTAAAATGAAATTTTATATATATATATATATATATATATATATGTATAACATTTATTCTAATAAATAAACAACATAGATAGTTAAATATCCATTAATCCATGTAACTTTATAGATTTCATATTTAGTGAGAATATGTTTTTAGATGGTCGGATCGATGGTGTAGGTGATCTAGAAATACCATAATTAGTGATGGTGGAATCAAAATCCCCTCCATTTCCAGAATAGGAGGGGCCTCAAAATCCTACTTGCAATTATGTTCATCATGATATAAAGGATTATTGTATGTTTTTAATTCCATTAACAACATTCATGTGGATCATATCATTTTGATCATCAATGTTTTTATAATTGTCATAGGTTTCATTCATGGTCAGTAGTTCCAATCGAACTTCAAATGTTCCATGAGGCTTCTTCACTACATTATCTGTATTTGGTTATTATGTTTTTTTTTTCATCTAGGGCCACATATTTATCTATTTAACAAAATAAAGAAAGAGGAATGTGTTTTAAATTATTATATTATTTTTTGGTCTCCTAGGGTCATGATGTATCCCTATTTGTTTTATTAATATTGGAGATTTATTATAGCCTTGGTCAAGATCTAGAAGATATATTTTATTCCTTCGATTTTAAATTCTCCAATGGATGTTAAAACACTATATGATTTGTGACATATCCATAATGTAAATTTTTGTTCAAAATTCATGTCTATGAACACCGTTCTCTAATCAATGTCTTATTCATTCTATAGAAAACTTCTTTAGTTCTATTTGTGACCGGGTTGAAGGAATTATTTTATGAAATATCTTTTTTTGTGTGAATTTATATTGAAATGGGTCTCTCATACCACATCTATATGAAATGTGGATCATGGTTTTGGGTTAATATAGGTATTTTAAACCACTAATTTCTAAGCTTGTATGAATCTCTATTCAAATTACCATAGGAAATGACATCACCATACACTTTGTTAAATGAGGGTATCAGTTGAGAAATTCTATATAAATTCTTATCCAGATGAAATAAAGGAGTTTATAAGTATAATAAATCACACTATTTAGAATATTCATAATTTTGTGAAGTTCATGAGTCAAAATTGATGTCCAAGATAGTGTACAGGTTCTGGTCAAGGTTCCTAGGAGTTTGAGTTACTTGTATTGGTTTCAATGGAACGATTTTAGAATAATGTTGTTGTTTGTTCTACATGGGTTGTTTCAAGAATGAACTCATGTAATTATGTAGGTCAAGAATCCCCTTTCACTAGTAGTGGTGAGTATGAGATAATTCCAACTAATGGAATTTAATAAATCATAGATCCTCTTGTTTAGATTTGTAATGATCTTGGTTTAAATCATTCTATTTTCCCATAAAATTTGTATGACATGAAGAAGTAATTTCAACAGGAGTTCTATGGTATGTCATGGGCTATAGAACATCATACCCCTTTTTAGATAAATTGGATACTAAATCTTTGATTTCTACCCCTACCTCTACGAATAAGATTTATATAAATATATTATATAATATAGGTCTTATAATGTAACATTAAAATTGTTTTTAGATGTGATGTTGAATATTATTGGAAGTTTTATCGGTGTGGCACAATGTACCTGATAAGAATGTAGAGGACACTAATTTTTCATCAAAGGATATTAAGGATGACCTAAAGGTATAAAAATAATTTTACTCAAAGGAAAAATAAATAGATTCCATTTGAATCATGAATTTACTCTTTGACTTTGAATAAGATGACTTAGTGGGGGAAGGATTATTTTAATCTTGAAAGACTATTGATGACATGGAAAATGGGAAAATCAGGTGAGGAAAAGGATGCAATATAGGAGGATAAAACTAATCTCTTTATTGAAGAATAAGTTTTTGAGATATTGGGTGATCCCTTGGATGGACAAGGTTATGTAGATACCATTTACCCATCATTAATCTCAGAATGAATGAAAATCATCATTAATAAAATCTTAAAGTATTAAGATGGAAAATTATAATGATTGTACTAAAGGAAGATGTCAGTGGATGATATTAATTTGGAAAGGGATTGGTATTCACATGTGAGGTGCCCCATACCCGAACACCTGAATTTAGTTAAAAACATACATTAAAATTTGGAATTGATACATATCCTTATTCACAAGATCCTACACACATAATGTAACATTTATATTTGTATCATATTTTTTGGTTTATAGTTTTAGAAAATTATGAAAAAGAAATAATTAGTACGAACCATATTATTTATATGAAATGGATGTTTCCCCGCTGTATAAGAAACTACTTAATTAATTAAACCCTTCTATATCTCCAACAATTCCTCCAGAAAATATACTCTTCTAGAAACACATTTTTATTACATTTCATCACAAAATTGGGAAATGGAAACATAATATAAGGTGAGATCAAATGCTCAATAAGTGTAAACATAATTGTTAAAAATAATGACCATAACTGATCATAAAATGAACATTTCATCATAATGAAGATATGTGATAAAAACACACCCATAAAAATTAGATCATAAAATATTGAATAAGGCATTGAATAAACTGATACATGAATCAAAATATAGTGGGAATATGGGTCAAAAATCATGATTTATGAGGATAATACCTAAGAATAAAACTATACAAAAAACAATGGTAAAAGGACCATTACTTTAATAATCCACACAATGTTAATAGATTATAAAAAATTTGAGCATAATTTGAATTTGGGACATACATTAATACAGGGAACATTAAATTCATGTGAAACACATTCAATTCCCACACATATAAGAAACTAAAACATACTAGAAAATAATTTATCTCATAAGATATAATATATTAACCAAGGAATTGGATGATGATATATATCCCCACCCATAATTCAACTATACTTATGGGTTTTATAGGAAATCAATAATTCATCATATCATGTAGAACCAATGTATATAAAATAGGTTTCATTGAATGCATCATAAAGAAAAAATGTAAAGAAATTGGTTTCGATTAATCACATAAAAAATATACAATGGAAGAGAGAAATATTAAAATAATTTTTTAATGAATTGACATGATTAAATAATCAACATAAAAAAAACATGGAAAATAAATGGATATCCAAATATATTATTCAGCTTTATATGTAAATACCCTTAAATATAGATAAATAATATTAAATTTACACCATATAGATAAAGTGTATATAGTTAAGTCAAGAATTTCCTAGTGAAATTTATTTATAAAATATAGGTGAAAACTATTCAATAAATGTACGAAAATATAGAGTGTTCAAATTGAAAAGTTACTTGAATTGTTTTTCCATATTCACGGTAGAGAGTAAGGAAGAAAAATGCGGTGATCGATAATTTGTTTGATAAAACAAATGTAACACAATCCATAAAGAGAATAAGGTGTATTGAAACATTTTATAAATATCCTAGATCATGTATAATATATTTCAACAGATAATGATATAGATGAAAAATAATTTCTATGATTTTTAGAAAAATCACTTTGGAAATAATAAATATCCTTGTGATTTTCAAATAATTTCAAAACAAATATTTCATAAAACTATGGTAAAAATATTTTCCTTTAAATCCCATTAAAATTTGGATTGATTTATTTATATATGAAAATAATTGTTATAGAAATGTGTGTTCAAACATAAAACATTGAAGATAGATTCTTTTCACATTTTGATGAAAACAACCCATTTGAAAAATGTAAAAAATATCATTAATTTTTTAAAGAAGGAAAAGTATTAAAAAATTAAATTAATCAATTATTTAGAAATAGATAAGGGTATTCTCAAAGTAACAAAGTGAATATGAACCTAGAAAAATAGTTTTTCCAAATTTAAAATAAAATGTATGGTCGGTTTCCTTACAATTTTTAAACAATGATCTTGGGGGAAATGAAATAGAGAGAGGACAAGTAAAACCCAATAAATCACTAGAGGAGAATAAAATGATAATTTTTTTTGGAGATAAAATTATAAAAATTACCAAGATTTATTATATTTTAGAAAAAAAATTATTTAATATATTATTGGGGATCAAAACCCATACTATTTGGGTGACATCTCAATGAATACCACTTTCAACATTACGATATTTTGAATCGAAGGTCCTTTAATGAAAAGGTATAATATGGATATTAAAAACCCAAGAATTATAATAATATGGTGAAAACATTCATAATGCATTAATTTCACCATATTAGAGATGTCATGGGGTACAATAAGAAATATGACTTGAGAAATTAAATTTGAGACAACAACTACTTATAGATATAGAAACATTTGATTCAAAATACCAAGATTTATATGATTTAAAATAAAATATGTAATACCATGAATAATGAGAGTATATTGATTGAAAATATTAATGGGGAAATATATTCACCATTCCAAATAATTCTAGATGTATACTAAGAAATATATCTCAACGAGTGAAAATTTGTGACAAGAAACTATTATCATTTTCCCTGCTTAGTCAAATGAAATTTAAGATACCATATTAATTTTTTTATATTAATAGTACATTTCAAAAACTTATTAATATATATTAACTTTATAAAATTTATTTATATATACTCTCCATATGTATATTAGTTATGTATTATATATTTTTGATATTGTGTATGAGAAATCATAATATATTTTGTAAAATTAGAAAATATTCAATTATACTGGTATAATTTATTTATATGTACTCTCCCAAATGTTACCATTTCCAATCATATATTGTATTGGAATTGATTTTTTTAATTATTTACATTGTTATAATTTAATTATACTGGTTTTTGGGTTGCAATCATTAATGATGAATTCAAATATGAACCAATTTTAATTATTTTTAATGAACATAAGTTGTCTTCTTAATTGATAAGAATTATATTTATGGTACAACTATATAACCAAAATAAAATAAATTATTACTTATTTAGTTTTATATCATAAATAGTTAATTTCTAATAGTCATCCATGATAGAAATTTTTAGCATTGACCATGTATATAGTTAAACTAATACAAAAATGAATACTTTATAGTTAATGGATTGCAATGATAGTGGTCTTTTTGGATTTATATCATTATTTAAGAATGATAATGATATTAGTAAGATAATTTAATGTTTTTGAATAAGATTTTAAATGTTTTTAATAAATAATAATAAAACTATATAAAAGTAGAGATACTTTACTTCATAGAGGCGGTAGCCCGCATAATGCATAATTAACACTATAATTTACCAAATACTAACATGGAAAGATGGTGGAAAATAATTCAAATCTTCATAATCAATTTTTTATTATATTTTTAAAAATTATTTATAAATTCCACTTTTATAAACAATTAATATTTTTAGTGGTAGAAAATGGAAGGAATTGCTTTGTTGAGGCTATAGTCTTCTCAATCCATGAATGGCAATTTTTATTTCTTAATATAAAAGGAACATGTGGTTAATATTTATTACTTTAGAAAAATAACAAAAATTATACAAGAAATATAGATATCCCTATATAGGAATGTGGAAATAACAATTCAAAAAGTATGTTAGAAATGAAATGAATTTAAAAAAATGTGTACTCATGTTTAAATATATAGGATTCCCTTAGAGGATTCCTTAGAGATGGAAGTATTAAAAAAAATATCCTATGTAAAAAGTCTCAATTAAAAATAGTATTATAATATATTATGTAAAATTGAAAAATATTCAAGATGGAACAAAATTTTCAGTGTGTTATTGACATTTTGTTTGGAAGCCCCTTTTATATGTGGTGAGAATAAATTTTTTGTAAATATAATAATTCAATATAATCGGATAACATTTTAATAATGAAATGAGGATCAAAAAATTTCAAATAATGGAGTCAAGGATGTTATAATTTTCATTAACCCTCGATTATTCATTTTTACACATTTTTAAACATGTTTTGAGTCCTCTAAACTTAGAAATTTTACCTTTTCAATTTTTTGGTTTTACTATGGTAACTAATTTTTACCAATGTAATTTACTTTTAATGACTAATAATAAAATTCCACACACTAAATAATTTAGATATTATATTCTATATTATAAACCTTTTTGATAAAATAAAATTAAAATGTGTAAAAAAAATATAAATTTAAATTAGCGCTTGTAACGTATAAAACCCCATTTTTATAAAAATCACATTTTAAAGCTAAAAATTTATGTGTAGGATAATATAATTATTGGATTTTGTTTTAATTATAAAAATTAATTGAAAATGAAATATTTAGAATTTATGTATATTTTATTTCCAGTCAAACTCCAATTTTAATAATGTAATATTTAATAAAAAGAAAAGAGAAAAAAAGATTCATCTTTTGGAATATACTACTTAATATAATAAAAGGTTAATCATAGGTTCTATAAATTCAAAATACTATTTGTGAATGTTGAGTTTTAATACAAAAAAATAAATATTCACAAATAATTTTTTTCAATATTTTTACTTATACTTATTTCTTGATAGAGTTATAAACACTACCTACCAAATCAATATATTTAATTTCATAAAAAAGAAAGTTCAGATAGAAAAAAATAGGAGTGGGGGAGAAAGAAAGGAAACAAAAATCCAATGAGCCCGATAGAGTGCAATCTAATGGAATCAACTCTCTCTCGATCCACTCCCTCAAGAGGAAGGGACCCAAGACATTTAAATCATGTGATCATGTCATCTTCGACCGCCCTAGAAATGAAGAAGTCACCTACTTTGTTCCCATCATGGCATGTGTGAAGGATTTTCGTCTGGTTATTGAATAATGCTTTGCACCTATGGATAATATATGAGATGTACCATGGTGTAGGCACACGACCAGTTATCTCATCATAAATAACACTAGAATCAGTTTCAATAACTAAGAGATGAGTGTTCCTTTGGGCACAAAGGGTGATCCCTATTAGGATGGAATTTTCATCTACCTCAAGGGATTCCCACATACAAAAAATATTGTAAAAGAAAATATTACATATCCCCTTGAATCCTGAATAACCCGTCCACCTCACATAACTCCCATAATGCAAGATCCATCACACTTAAGTTTGAATCCATTCAGGTTTTGATGTCAGGAAATCCATCTTCCTTGAATGGGGTTGTGAATTAGGATGTGAGTGGAAAAAATATAGAGGATATATTTAAGGGATGGGGAATCCCCAAAGTTGTTGAAAAAATGGGTGAGATCGATCTTCAAGGTCTTACTTCTTAGGGATATGGTGGATCTGTTACATGGAGGTCTTTCATGAAAAATAATTCCTTGCCTTGAATATGCACCAGAAACCCACTAAAAAATAACACCTCTTTATTTATTTTTCAAACCTGCATTTTCTGCTCCATAGAACCATCTTTGAAAGAAGGAGGGACTCGCAGAACCATGTGTAGAAATATAAGTGAAAGAGAAAAAAAATTCCAGACCGATCTAGCTAGTTGTGTGTGATTTTTTTGGGTGTAATTTGATTGGATAACATTACATTTAGTGGTATTACTCAAGGTCCCCTTTATCCGGTGTAGGATTCCTTCTTATCAAGGACTACTAAAGGTATTTTTCACATTAGTTCCCTGACATGGTATTATTTTATTTCTATTTATCACTTGGTTTTTTTATTAGTGTGTTTTTGTGGTGTGTTTTTGTTCCCACAAAAATGTAAAAAATATTATATTTAATAAAATAAAAAAAAATTTGAATTTAATGGAAAATATATCCCACCAACTAGACACTCATAGTACTGACATAATATTTTCATCCACCATAAACTAAAACCATACAGGTTTAGGGGATTAATCTAGTATCATTATTTTATTATTACTCTACTCGCATGTAATGTCCCAGAATTTCCATATAATTTTTTATTATATGGAATTATTTTGAGACCGTGAAATTTGACAACATGATATTATGAGGCACGGAGTGCCCATAATGATCCATCGAAAAATGCTATGATTGAAATAGCATGTATGAGTTGTTTTCCAGAAAAAGTGGAATAACTCTTTAATAGGTTCCCAGATCCAAAAAATGTGGGCACTGTTTCGTTCAGGATGGCGATTTTACCCTAGGTGTGACTTAAGTTTAGTCAGTGTATGCCTCCAGTGAGAAAACCCAAAAATAGCATAACTGTAAATAAAATTATTAAACAAAATTATTTTATTTTTCAAATGATTATAACTCACGAATGGTGACTCAGATTAAAATTCTGAGACCACCACTAAACTAGTGAGGTTACGCTTTCCTTAGGTATATTTTTACATTGGCCGGAGTAGGCCAACAATAGAAGTTAGTTTTTGACCATAAATAAAATAATTAAGTAACAATTATTTAATTTTCAAATCCTCATAACACCTAAATGGTAACTCAGATTAGAAATTTGAGATTACCATTGAACACATGAGGGAGTGTTCCCCATAGGCGGAGCCTAACCTCAACCGGTGCGGATTGAGGGTGAATATTAATTTTTTCTGAAATTTTTTAAGGTACATTTACTAAATGTGGAAGTAGGATTTTCTATCTTTTGAATCGATGCTTAGATCGAAAATTTGAGTGCACCATTGAATTTGGAATTCTAGGATTCGTTTAGAATTGACTTAACATCGGATGGAAAGGGTCAAGTGGAAAAGTGATTTTTCAGACTTTTTGAGAAAAATAATAAAATATTTTAAAGGAAATATTTTATTTATTTTCTCACCATTCAGTGGCAGACAACGATGTTGTGGTGAAGCGATATGGCGGTGACGATGCGTATTAATGAAGGATCAATAATGGCTCATTTTAAACTGCAATGCTATTATCTAAGTGACTCATTTAATGTGGATAATTAAATATGGCTCATTTAATTGGCATCATTAATGGGCGCAACATCTCTACGCTGATTATTTTCTTTTAAATAATCTAGTGTGTTGGGGTTTGGGGATTGAAAACTGCAGAGATTATTTGATGAACCATTGTAAGACATCAACCCCAATGAAGAACGACGAACCTTCGACAGTTTACCTCTCCAAAGAATAACTAAGATTAAAGAAAAAGACTTTTGAGGATCGAATCCATAGGTTATGAAATGACGACACAAATTGCATCTTTTGTCATCAGCAGATCCGATGAATCCAGGCAGGGGGTTTAGTTGTTTTATGTTTTTTAAAGACTCATATTTCCCATTCTGGAAGAATACAATGAACACGGATCAACCGACTAATGGGTTTATCTATGACTCATTCGTTCTTGCAGTTAGTTGTTACGATGTCTTGATTTGGGGGTTTCATTTTTTCAAATGATGACTGATGTTTTCCCCATGCTAAAACACCAACACGGAGGGCGTGGGCCAATCCGAACAAGGACCAGACCCCTTCCATTGTTTTTAAATGTGCATTATTTGTGCTCCAACAGGAAATGTGTAAGTAATATGAATTTAAGAGCCTCAAAGTGAAGGCATCGACCCAAGAGGCCCGTTGGTGCAAACAGGAAGGAAAACGGACAACCAGAGCCTCTCTGGTGGCCTGCGGAAGCACCTGTCGGCACGGCAGTGCCGGCGACCAACAACGCCAGCCGGACCATTCCATGAGAATGGAGAAGATATTATCATAGTGGTGAAAGAGGAGGTGCTGGAATTTCATGTGGGGGAGGATTGGCACGCTTAGGCTACTTGGTTGGGGTGCAACGGCCGGCAGAACCAGCCATTTCGAGAGGTGGGGTGGCACCCTGCTGGTGCTGCCAGCTGGGAGAATCGGATGCACCACATCTGGTCCAACAAAACTAGCCCACACCACTCGGGCTAGGTTTTTAGGCGGGATGATCCCACCGGCTGGGCCTGGCCGAACCCCTACCAGACCCAGACCCGACCGACCTCGTTTCACTAAAACTTGGGTAACTCACGAATCCGAATTTTTATTGATGCACCGTCTGAGGCATGAGGACCCATGCAATGAGGAAGTCCTTTTGAGATACTCCACATGAGTTTTGGTGGATATTTTCATATGGAAGGGTTGAATCGGACTGGAATCCAATTGGGCCCTATTTACCTTTTTGTATATATCTTACAGACCGAGTGTCTGATTGACACATTGCTTATCACGTTAGAACCCTTAAGACAAGGCAATACTTAGGGTTACTTCTTCGTGGGACTTCGTGGAGATTGAGGTGCGACTAATAGTATGAGGAGAAGAAACTTTAGAACTCAAGCACACCAAGTGCTGAAATACTGTGGTTGGTTGTCAAGTGAAGAGCGACCCTCT
The DNA here is from genome assembly GCA_963277665.1 of Viscum album. Taxonomy (NCBI): domain Eukaryota; kingdom Viridiplantae; phylum Streptophyta; class Magnoliopsida; order Santalales; family Viscaceae; genus Viscum; species Viscum album. Next base: position 889,885,370 of record OY728159.1, on the reverse strand, counting down.
GTGGATCGGCATGAGAGAGAACCTCCATGGATTGGCAGTAGTGCGACCCTTTGTTGATCAGCAATAGGGAAACCCTATATGGATCATCATGAGAGTGAACCTCCACAGATCAGTAGTAGTTCGACCCTATGTGGATCGATAATAGTGTGGCCCTCTGTTAGAGCGACCCTTTGTGGATCAGCAGTATAGAAACCCTTCGTGGATCAGCAACCGAACCTCTCAAAAAAATAAAATGATCTAGATCAAAACTAATCATATTTATTCATGTTATCTATGTTGTATACCTGATGTGAGCTATGTATTTTACTTTGTGCTATGTGGTTGATGTCTTTCTAGGTGGGTTTACTTATAGGGAATTTTGATTTGTGGTGCTTTCCTTTATAGATTACCAAGGGACCATCGGGGGTCTCGGGGTCCCTACTAAGTATTGTTATACCCACCCCAGCATGGGATTCACCCGCACGTGTTGTGTCTGGTGCTGACAGTTGATGTTTCAACATAGGTACTCAAGGGGACGGGACTAACGGGCGCTACAACGATGGATTTAGTGGCCTAGGACTAGGTGGGTCCCAGTAAGACCAGTCATGCAAGAAATACTACTTCTGTTTCCAATAACTTCACTACTCTCAGGATCAAGTGGGGTTTTCCATGGATGGTCATCAGAGTTTCCTTTTGTACTTTGTTATTTTCAGTTCCTAGTTGGGATTGTATTTTGGGCCACTTACTTTCACTTTTACTTACACTCAACCTTGTTTTAGTGGTATACTTCTTTTCCCCCTTTTAGTGTGTTGGGATGTGTTTGGATGTGTGTGTACATATTTAAAGGCAATTCCTTCCATTTTTTTGTTTAACCTTTCCAGTGCTAGTCACCAGCCTCTGGCCTAGGAAAGGCGGGTTGGGGTAGTCATGGCATGGGTCCCGGGGGATGGCTCGTGACATCACCAATTATATGCTAGTTCTCACTGAACCTCTTTCAAAGAATCATAGTGATTATTAAGTCCTCTACCCTACTAAAAATATAAAATATGAAATATATACTATAAAACCCACAATAAATGACTAAACATTAATATTCTTGATAAATCAAAAATTCAACATCAATTATAAGTCCATTTATACTCTTAGGGTGGTCCAAATCAATCCATAAACCATGGATTGTAGGATTATCAAGAAATATAAACTAATTAAAATATATTTATATGAAAATTCAATACTCATACAATGGGAATGATTATGGTTTGAAAGGATAATAAACAATGATACTCTTAGGAAAAAGGTAGTATCAATCATTTTATCAATAAAATGAAAATATAAGTTATGAATTATGTGAAGATAATTCAATCAGTAACCATAGGTTAGAAATCCCTAATGATCTTAAGGAATAATATTAAAACAAATTTACTACTCTATACCTAGGAATGTATAATAAAAAATAATCCTCAAGATAACTTGAAACATTTATATGTAAATTGATGATATAACTACATGAATATCAATATGGATATATATATAATTAATATTCGCATATTCAATATAACATAACATGTCTTTATAAATATCATCCTTTAAATAATAAGAATTAGAAAATAATCTAACACTAATAAAATCATCATCCATATTGGTAGTAAACCCAATACCAATAGAAATAAGAAATACCAATGTATCTAAAACCCCCAACAATACAAAATTAGTCTATTGGTTTTTCAAATAATTTTTATTCAAATATCCATCTAAAAACAATTTTTTTATTTCTTTTTTTAGAAATAACTGAAAAAGATGAATATATATTTGACAATGTATGTGGGATACAAAACCCATTGTATTACTATTAAAACATGGATAGTCTAGTTATAGCCCACCCAATTCATGGTTACGAATGGAAATATGTCGGTCAACATTGAATATCTGATGATCCAACAACACTTCAAGCTAATTTAATAAGAGTAATATTTTATTAAAAGAACAAAATATAAAATTTCTGGTTCTCCATATGTTTCTCAAGTCATCATCTAGTATATAATATAAATTTTACAAAAAAATATTTGATAAACCATTAATAATTAACATGTATCAATAAAAATACAAATCAATGAAAAATATAAATTTAAAATGTACTAAAAATTTTTAACAAGATTTAGTGAGGAACAAGGAAAAACATTAATAAGAACTAGTTAAAAATATATAGATCTAAGAATGATGAAGTGATTCAAAGATTATAAAAATTTGGTATAATTGTAAACATATCTATATGGTTCGAAACACAATTTAATCTTAATTTTTCATCTTTAATTATAAATAATTAAAAACAACTATTTGGATAGGTTAATGTTTTAAAATAATGAAAATAGAAAAAATTAAAAAAAATTAAAATTGGATATTAAATTAGTTTATCCATAAAAATCTAGAATAATTATCAATAAATAAAATTTGGACTTACCCATACTATCATTCTATGAATTAATCATGAAATAATATAAGTTAAATAAGAATTCAAACATGGAATGACAATAAACAATTGTGGTGAATAGTATAGACTTTTGAATTAATCATGATTGATCATTTATCCATGAATAAAGGCCTCAGAGGGGAATATCTACATCCCTCCTTTGCAATTAGGTTTACTAGGGTGCGTTGAATTGAGAGGGGGAAGTTGTCTTCAAATACTTCAGAGTCGACTCCCCTCCTCCTTCTCTTCACAAACCCCTCTATTTGTGTTTCTACTCTTTTGGTATCTTTTATATTTGACGCATTAGTTTTGACTCGATTCCCTTTAGAGGTTCTTGATTTTCGGTTCCTAGCGCTTCATCTGGCCTTCCCTACTATATATCTCCTTCAGTATATGGTTCATCCACGTTTGAGATTCTGGATTGCTTGATGGTTTATTCTTCTGATAGGCAATGGTGATGTTTTAAGTTGCAACCTGTTGTTTCAGAACCCGAGGCATTGACTGTGGGTGAATGATTACATGGGCTCCATCACACAGGGTTTGAATTTTTAATTTTGGATTTCATATTTTGGATTGTTATTTTTGATTTCGTATTATGCATTGGTTTTGAAATTTGGGATGTTTTATTGTGATGTTTGGTGGTTCTTCTTGTAAGGGTTCTCAATCAACCCCAAAATTGATTTATTTAATAGTTAAGAAAAAAATATTGAGGATTGATCCATACAATAACAATTTATTGGTATTTAAACTACCATGTCCCTTTTTCTGATATTTTTTATACAATTAATGTTTAAGAATATGAATATATATGATTTATTTTAAATTTTTATCTTTAAATTAAAATATTTTATTTTTAAAGTATATCCTAAACAATAATCTATTTACAAAAATTATTAATTAACCCTACAAAAGAAAAATATACGTTATTCCATTAAAAATATAGATGAATCCATTAATAAATGTTTAAAAATTTTAAATACAAATGATATAATAAATTTAAAAACATAGAATCTTGAAAAATAATATACACATGATGATTGAATCTATATTTGGTCATAATCCATCATTATATGATTATTAATGGTTATTCATCAATTTTACATACCAGAATTCTCCTTGATCAAAATGGGGTAATTATGGATCAATATATGTTCATCAAAATCAAGATTTTTTTTTGGACTACACAGCATATTTTACGTTGGTTATTGTCTAATATGGGATCGATTGGAATTTCATATTCCTTGAAATAGATCTAAATTGTAAATCTCTAATACCTATACCATTTTATGATAGAAAATGTGTCACGACTAGTCCCCCGAGGCCTATGCCGTGACTACCCCAAGCCCACCTTCCATCGGCCAAGGGCTGGTGACTAGCACCTAAAAGGCATATCCCAAAAAGGGAATACATTTCTTTTAAACCTGTACACACACAAACAAGGAAAATTGCCCAAATCTTTCCATGAAGGATAGAAAAGTAATACAACCACCACAAAGTACCACTATTTGGAGTAAAGTGTGTAAACTGAATGTAAAGGGGTTTGAATACAAGTACAACTAAAAGGAAAGTAAAACAAAAGAAGTACATACTCCGGAGGTCATCTGTCAAGGATCTTACATGAAGGGTAGGTACAGATCTCTATCAGATGTCACTACAACAGTCAACATCTATCGATCTACCTCTAAGCACCCTCTAGTCCCGATTCCCCAATGTCCCAATCAAATATCTCTGTCATCTGCACAAGACACAATAGGTGCGGTCAAAACCCATGCTTGGGTGAGTATAACAATACTCAATAAGGACCTAGAGACCCCTGAAGGTCTCTCAGTAATCCTTGACGGAAAAAATACAAAAGAAAAAACCACAGATAAAAAACCACCAAGCAAGATCTCAAACACATAGTACAAAGAAAAAGACGCAACTCACACCAGGTATACAACTTAAAGAACATGAATAAAGATTATTAGTCATAAGTTAGATCATCTTATTATGTTGAGATGCTCTATTACTAATCCGAGAAGTGTTTCTCTGTTGTCGATCCCCAAAGGTTCACTCTGCTGCTGATCTATGACAGGTCGTTGTACAACTTGTCCACGACAGGTCGCGCCATTGCCGATCTTTAGAGGGTCTCTCTCATGCCGATCCGCGAAGGTTCGCGCAATTTCTAATGCATGGAGGGTCGCTCGCTTTCCGATCCATGGAGGATATCCCTATTGCTAATCCATGGATGGTCTCACTCTTTCTGATCCACAGAGGGTCGCTCTTCACTTGACATCGAGTCACTAGATTCTCGTACCTTTTACATATGAGCTTTGAAGAATTCTGTCCTCAAGCCATTAGTCTTATTTCAACCACCACAAAATTTCACATAGAGGTAACCCAAAGGATCATCTTTTCATAAGGGTTCCAACGCAATAGACGACGTGTCGATCGGTCTCCCGATATGTAAGTTATAGGATTTTTCGTAAAAAATACCTGGTTGGATTTGAGTCCGATCCAACCCGGATGTACTTCAATTTCCACAAAAACTCAAGTGGAGTATATCATAAAAACCTCCTCATCACAATGGTCCTAGTGCCACTGACAATGTGTCAATTAGATACACAATTTGCAATATACACGTGTTTTAATAAACATGGGGCTGGTTGAGTTTGGGCCCGGTATGACTCGGCCGGACCAACTTGACCAACCTGGCCCAGGGGCCCCAAATATTCCTATTCAATTAGAAGGACTCAACTTGACCCGGTTCAGGTTGGGGTCGGTCTAGTCTGGCCTGGCCAGTGGGCCAGGCCCAATGGGACTCGCTGGACACAGCCCAGTTTGGCCGAGGGTCCAGGTCGTTGGGTCGCCCGGTGACCCAGTCTTATTCAGCTCGGCCCGAAGGGTGTGGGTCTATCCGGATGGTGCAAGTCTGGCTAGCTGGGTGCGGGTTCGGCCTACCGGCGTGGGTCTAGCCTAGTAGGCGTTGGACCAGCCCATTAGGCCGCGGTTCTGGCCATTTGGTGCGGGACTAGTCCACTAAGTCACTGGTCTAGCCCGCTGATGCGGGACCGACCCACCAGCCCTGAGGCCCGGCTACTAGGGTGGCTAAAAGTGCATCGTCTAGTTGGTATCTGACAATTGTGTTGCTTCCGACCCCTGCAGGCCCCGTGGACGCGTGGCCACCTCCATCCTTGGCCAATGGTTCATGGCTCGCTAGCCACCGGATGGCCCGGACGTGGGCCGTCCCTCAACGCAGTGCCCGACGCCATGTCTTCTCACCACTCTGGTCATTCAGTCATAGCTTCTTTCCGTCGCGGCGCGTCGACAGGCGCACCGCCGCCCTCCGCTCGCGGCTGCCTCGTGTCCCTACCAGTAGCCACGAGCCACTACGGGCAGCTTCATGCTACCGTTGTCCCCCATTGGTCTCCGCAGGCCACCGCAGGTAGTTGTCGGCCTCCACGGGCAGTCGTCGGCACTAATGATGCATTCGAAGTTCCACTAGAGTCTCTCCAGTGGTTTGTTTCTCAAAAATCTCGCATCTAAAAAAATGACAGGCCATCA